>OZ026519.1:9588170-10788170 GCA_964019695.1 Loripinus fragilis | reverse complement strand
TATTGAGGCATTGGACATGATGTGATATTGGCCTGATAGTTCCAATATTGACCGAGGTGGAGCCGAGGTCTATATTGCTATTCTCAGGTCGTTATCATATCATGTCCAATGTCTCAATAGTCAACAATTGCTTTATTATATAATTTCTCTAAACAAGAAAAAGCAACAACAACAACAAAACCTTGGCTATGGACTGTGTCTTGGACAGTCTTGATTTTCTTTTCTTTTACATGATGACTAACAGATTTCATTCAGCTAAAAGAGGAATGAATGCATACTTTATTTGTAATTACAACTGCAGACAGAGACGATCTAGATTAAATGCCGCATAATGTGGCATTTCATCAGGATCTACACTGTTTGTTGAGACAAAGTGATCTTCAGCGAAAAAAACTGCAATTTTGCTTAGAAATTAAAACCTGTGACCCCTTGAATAATACAATGGACTATTCCAAGTTATTGCATCAATCCAGAAGAAATAATTCATTAGTTAATTTAAGAGTTCTGCTAATTACTATATTCAACAGCAAAGTCTGAATTACATGTATATGACGAAACACCATATCTTGTGAACTCCGTGCTGCTGTCATTCACTTCATGCTGAAAGCACACCTGTTATAGAAAGTTTCTATGAAGTCTTTTTAGTAACTAATATTGAATGGGAAAAAACAGCAGCCCATGTGACATGTAGTTGTATGGAATCAAGTGGATAGGCATCTGTGCCAATCAAAATATGTCTATTTAGAGGTTGTATAATAATGTTCATCATAGGAACTGATTTCGAATATACTGAATAACATTGTTTGGTTTAAACATATTTTGTTCAAATTGATTTGTACATGGTAAATACAGCTTGAAACAATAAGATGAGGATAAGAACGGAAACATGTAGCTCATATAGTTCTTCTCCAACATTGTTTGAATGTATTGTATAATACAGAGTATATTGTCAATGACTGGGATTAAGTCTGAGTCAGGTTAATTTGCCATTGCGAAGAGTGCGATGGCTCAGTGGTAGAGTGCTTGACTCAGTATTGAGGGTCGTGGATTCGGTTTTCACTGGACGCACTGCTTGTGTCCATTAGCAAGACACTTTATCCTCTGCGCCGTACTTGCTTGACGCAGGAAGCCTGTGCCTACATGAGTGAAAAAATGTTGACATGAACGTAAAGAATCAAAACAAAGAAATAAAAGTCAAAAAAGAGATATTTACAGAGAAAGAAAAACCTAGCTATTGTGAACAATTACAGAAAGTTTGAAGAGATTATCTTTTAAAATAACAAAGATATGGGCGTTCTGACACCAACGCCATTTTGTTAACATATGACGCTAATACAAAGACGCTAGGAGCAATATTTCAAGAATGCTCCATGTTTCTTTAAATTTGATGTGCATGCGATTGCATAGACTGCACAAATATCCCACATACGCACATCCCGTGTTTATAAAAGCATTTGAAATGAGGTACCCTGTTTTATAGGAAGTGTGTAGTCCATGTGCACAGCTGTTCCCATGGCAACAAACATTATAGGTATCACTTAATTTTATCAGAACTATTTGCACCTTTGATTGTATTACACGTACAAAGCAATTTGACTCCACTGTAAGAACATGCAACATCTTGAAAATTTAGACGTTCCTGAAATTTTGAATACACAAAAGCTGCTAAAATGCTGAAGGGCCCTTTTGTCAGATCCGCGCTCATTTAGAAAAATACAGCCAAACAACCTTGTGATGTAAAAAAAACTTTTTAGTAGATTAGAAGAATACCTTTAAGTTATTGCTGATAAAGTTATGGATGTCATTAACTGACTATTGCGCAACAAGTGATCTAAGGCTTCCCAAATATGCTCAAGCTGTGAGATGTCTGAGGATTTTATTAATACCACATTGTATTGCTCTCTCAAACAGTCCTTTCACCCATGTCGCCAAAAGACATAAGGGATGTCTTATGTTGTAGGGGTTGGCAACAGACTTAGCCATACACTAATTTGCAACATCTGAGCTTGACATTGCAAGAGAAATGCCAATGGCTATTTAGGAGAAACAGATGCAGACCTTGGACCTGATGCTGGTTCTTTTTTTATAATCAATCTTTATGACGTTAAAGTTGTGTTTCTTGCAACGTGTATCTGCAGTAGAGGGGAGGGGGGAGGAGATCTCTTAAATATTGTCCTTGGTATATATAACATATTGATTTTAATTTATAAACGTTATATCAATCCAGATGCGACATAATGACATAAAAAGTATTATATTTAGAATACTATACAAGGAAATGCAACTGGACAGGCCACTCATTATGTTCATTTTAAGCTCCTGTTTGTATTCTGGAAACCCCTAAACCAGTACTGTTGCAAACCGCAAAGATCCAGATGAAATGCTGCATAACGCGACATTTCATCAGGGTCTACAGTTCTCTGAGATCAAAACAATCTCAAGGCACTAAAGTACATCCATATTTAAAAAATTTCGACATAGGACCCCTTCGATATATGATTGACACTCCCATCTTTATTGCATCCATATGTATAAGCAAATTCAACAGTAAAAGAAGGGTTAATTAACATAAAAAGTTACAATGGCAAACAAAGGAACGCATCAAACGTATGAGTTTTACCTTTCTGGATCAAACTTTTCCGGATTTGGCCAATACTCTGGTAGATAATGGGTGGCTTTAATAGCAATATCAATATGCATTCCCTTCTTAATTGGTACTCCACATATTTCAACATCCTCCACGGCTTGGCGGTTAACTCTGAAAACAAATATTAGAGCATCATTACTACATTATACTGTTGATTTAGGTGTGTTATACATAGAGGATCTTACATGAGTGCTCATGTTTTATTGAATTTATTAAACGAGTTGGGGAAAAGAGATAAAACGCGAGGCTTGCCGAGCATTTTATCTCTTTTTCGCAACGAGTCTAATAAATTCAATAATACAAGAGCACGAATGTTAGATTCTATTTTTCATATGACAAATACTTTGAAATCTCATTTCTGGCGTAAAAACGTTAAGATTTTGTCATTATGTACGCAACGTTGTTATGGACGTTATAACGTTTCCCGTAAATCGATAAACCACTAGTGGTTTACAGATTTTATTGCATGGTGTTATTTCACTCCCAGACGCGACGTCATATGATAAAGTATATTCCGTTTTGTCATACTCACTTACCTCTTGTGTTTTAAAATCGATATTTGATCTGACTTAACGCCTGTTTTCACTATTGCTTCACTGGAGTGAATAGTCAGTTTTTAAATAATACCAGGCTGATACGACACAATAAAAAATACAACATTACTGTGGCACCACAAATAAGATGAAACCACAGATAATTATTTGCCAAATCCCTTAGTTCAAAGTATTCAATCTGACCATTAGCCTCCCATGAAGCTGGGTGCAATACGCCCAATCAGCACTTATCAAATGTGGTCAGTCTATGCAGTGAACAACTTCTGCAAAGTTCCAGGTAAACAGTAATTATGACCAAATTCAATATTATAAAAGCCTTATTTTTCAACATAAGAATACCATTGACATGCACGGATCCAGAGGTGGAGACAGGGGGTCCAGACCCCCCTGAAAAATCACAAAAATATAGGGTTTCTTAGCAATACTAGTAAATTCGGATCCCGTGCAAAATCACAAAGCTACCAAGCCAGTATTCAATTTTGGGCCATCATCTGCCCGCCAGTAAACCCCCATTTAAATGGTGTTTTGCTGGCGAGCCGATGGTGACCGGCTTATCCTCCCTCCGCTCATCAACTAAAAAAAAAAAAAAGATGGACCCCCTCTGAGAAAACTTTCTGGATCTGCGCATGATTATACATATTCAATTATTTTTTGGCCTAAAAGTTTATGAGTAGCTTTCATTGACAAATATAAAAAGGGATAATCACCACGCTAGCAAACTACTGAAGCAAAAAGCATGGTTTTGATGCTCTAAAATAAAACCACAGGTTTTTGATCGATGCTAAATGTTCGTTGTTGACCGAGGTTAATTTCTATTTCCAAAGGGGGAAGTGGCAGACATAAATTAAGAGGTAAGGCCACAACAAATATTAACACTGGAAACCTTTGAATGAAAGTTATTCTTAAACTCTTTACATTGATATGCGATCTGTTTGCTCATATTGTTTAATTATTGAATTATTGCTTCCATGTATTTCGTCCTATAAAATGCACATAGACATGCTACTTATTGTGTTCACTTTAACTTCCTATTTACCTGTATTACTTTGTATTCTGGAAACCCCTAATTGGGTACTGTTGCAAAGAGCGGATATACAGATGAAATGCCGCAGAATGCAGAATTTCTTCTGTATACCTATAGGGCAGGTAATTCACCTGTTGAAAATCAGCACTGAAAACCTTTAGATAAAAGTTATTCCAACACTCTAAACATTAATATACGATCTGTTTGCTGACTTTGTTTATGTTTTAAATATAATTTCCATATAATCCGTCCTATTGTTGATAGGACAGGTAACTCATCTGTTGAAAATCAGCACCACGTGTTTCATAAAGTTTATGTTTCCCACTGTTGTCAGTAAAGCAAATGGCAGACATACAATTTGTAAGTAGCGGGTACAAAGGCAGTGCCTTGGAAGTTAAATGGAGATGGCTCAAAACATTTTATGCTCAACCAGGGATATTTCTTAAAGATTGAATTTGGATTAAAACATGCCAGAGTGTGTAAGATAAATGTTTTAGCACAACTATTAGATTTCATCAATATATTGACATTACACTCCCTCTAAAATTGCATTATTCTGTAAGGAAAATGTCAACATTTTGTCACTTATAATCGCCCTGGTATTTTTATTAACCTAGGTGCAAAGTGCTACCCAAAAGATATACATATGGAAAACTATGGGAGAAAACCTGCCTTTTTGTTTGGCATACAACAAAGGTGTTGACCATCCTGCGCATCCACACAGATTGTTGTATGCATTTGTTAGTCACTTAGTATTGTATTGGAAAGTATAGCATCTAACATTGCTTTATGCAAAATTTCTATATTCTAACTGGTCTACGTAGCTAAGGAGACTGGTTTGAAACTCGCTTTGACTGAAACACCAATGACAAGCTTTCATTGGTCGAGACCCAATAATACACATGTTTACTATCGTTTTCGAAAGTCATTAGAGAAAATGATAATGTGTATAAAATGTCTTTATTCATCATGTCTTTGCTGTTGCATTGTATGCTTATTACCTTGTAGCTGGAGGGTGAAGTCTAAGTGATTCGTTCACCACCATATTGAGGTATTGTAAACTAAAACATGTATCGTATGTTGGTCGTTCCTGAAAGTAGAATTAACTTTTATACATGCAACCGAAGTTTCCTTTTTAGCAATTCAACCCCTAAGTGCATAAGTGATTATTGGTTACATCGCCATGGTATATGCAACAAACTAAGCAAAAGTATGGCCTATGCCATATTTGTTGGTATATATGTAATCAGCGATTGAGTCCGAGCTTACTATTGTTTGAAATCTAAATTGGAGCCAAGAGTGTATATCTTTTTTATAATATTATTATCTTCAAAGAATCTATTCAATAAAACCATGTCAGTTGATTTCCGGCTTTGTAAAACCAATATTTCGATAACTTTGTTAATATATGAATAACATTTTAAAAAAAGATTCCCTCAACTACTATTAAAGGTAAGATATCTTTACAAAATAAGGTCTATCTGTAGTATTGGGATCAGAAGTAAAGCATAATACAGCTTATATCATGCAATTTGGTGTTAAAGTGATGTTCTGTCCATTAACTATGATTTTCGTTTTGATGTTTAGCTTTACAGAGACCAACTTGTCTGTGTATTAATTGGCACCAACATGTTACCCTTATCCCGTAACTTTACACTGAACTAGGTACATATTCATGAACAGACTGTGACACTGGGTTTGCTGTAAGCTTTAAGATAAATACACATTATCATAATAGTAACTTGATCTGGCGTACTGTATCACGTCGAGTGGATGAGGTCATACCATCGGATCACCCGAGACGCGTAGCGTCGAGGGTGATCCAATGGTATGGCCTCATCCATGAGACGTGATACTGTACGCCAGATCAAGTTACTATTATGATAATATGTTTATTATATGCCTTATTTCTAACATTCTTTCTGATTTTAAAACCTGTTTTGGTCTTTAATCCCGAAAAATTGCGGGAACGTTTGCCATAACGTTACGTTTCTTGACGTCAGGTCAACATGTTTTACGTCTCTGGTTCCATGCTTGTAATTTACTTTAAGTAACGTCGCCGCAAAAGCAGGTAACCGACGTTAGCCTCGTTTTAAAGGATAGTGATATGGATTCAGAAAACCTCAATTCGTTGATCCGGCTTTCTGTATCAGATGGCCAGAAAACAGACAGTTCTAAAGTCGTATCAGTTATAGGTATATAATAAGATGTTTTAACGCAATTTAGTACAACCAGGCAACGTCGCAATCCCTTACTACAGACTTAATGCCCTGTCACACTATGAGGTATAGCACCAACGTATACAGAGGTATGGGAAATTCAGCAATTACGTTGGTATACGCTTAATATGTTAGAGATAAGTTTTAAACACGTTACGAACATGCTGCAGTACGGTGGTATACATTTTATATGGCGAAGGAGTCCCAGCGTATGCTGACGTCTTGTTTATACGTTAGATATAAGTTAGATGTACGCAACACGTAACTTACTACCATGCAACTACCAATTTAGCAAAAGCATAGTCCATGAAATCAAATTTAGTGATATAGCTGTCATGTAAATATATAAACAATTTGACATATGGTGACAGGTATTTTAATACTGATAGGCAGATTCAGATGTTTAAAAGAGGAAAGCCATTGAACATGATACTTGTTAAGTGTATATTTCAGTATAGGTTTCCCCAATTTCAGTAACATATGTTGTTGGTGCACATTGGAATTCTAATGTGCACCTACAAAATATGTCCATTCAATAAATGAGTAGTTTTCACCATAAAACAGGTTTTTCACAAACTTATCAACTACTTACTTTGTATGTTTCAGTGTAATGGGCATGTAGAAATGAACAAGTTTTTGTGCAGATGGCATGCACCTGGATGACAATAATAGATAGCCAATTTTATATTATTGACAGCTTAGCTTTAGATGTTTCATTGGAATGAAATGCTAACTTGGTGAATGCCTGGTTGTTTGCGTACGTATAAAACCAACGCATACTAACGTATAAGACTTTCAGCAAGTACGTTGATGAACAGTGAATAAGATAGGAGATTATTTGATCAGACTTGCCTCGAGGTTGTAGAATTTGAGTTCAATCTCAAACTTAATGCCTGGCTGCTTGTGTACACATGTCCGTAAGCAGCCAATCAATGTACTTTATTTTGAGTTTGAGGCTGTACTCAAGTTTTATAACCTTGAGGCCTGTTTCCTGTGATGATACATTTGATAAAATACGAAGACTTTACCATAGCTTAAAACTGTTGAGTTTTGACAGAAGCAAAAACTAGTACCAAGTTTGACGAGTAGAATTAATTAAATCACCCATTCCTCCCCATGCATTCAGTTGCTGTCCATTTTAAGTTACTGTTAATTCATAGTTATTTATTGCCCCAATTGTTTGTGTTTGGTCCTTTTTTTGTTGAACAGTACCTTGTCATTTATTTCACCATAGCACGATGGTCTATTTCATTAACTCCTAACAAGAAGATAGCTTGAGATATCTAATGCCAGATACCACTGACACTAAATTTATAGACGCATTAAAACAGTGCATAACAAAACTTTCAAAACGATATATTATGAGCCTATCAAAATTCTCAAAACAGCCTGGATTGTCAGCCAGTCTCTCCAGAGTTTCTGTGTTTGTTCTAAGTTTTAATATGCATTTCTTTGTATCCTGTAACATGCAAATTATCTTGACGAGGAAGAGAGAGATGGTTGCTTTGTTAACATTGTCTTTCTGATGTCTTGTTTCTGTTAATGTTATGTGGCTCTTCCTCGCGGTGCCGTTGGTCCCTCTGCAGTGTGTGATTGTGATACCTACATATCATACTCACTTACTTTTTTCTACTGCATGCATAAAATAACAAACATTCTTATAGACCTATTGAAGTAATATTAAAGATTAACGTCAAATCTTGCTGTTCAGGCACGTACGAGGGTCCATCAATAGATTTGTGACCTAATTTGAAACGAGTATAACTAATCCAACATACTTTTGACCTCTACTACTTTTCAAAGTAACGTCTCTGGAAAAGTTTTTTTTTATCTATATAACCATTCAACCCTTGACTAAAGCATGTGCTGCAGGCCATCACGTGGCATTTCCGCAAATGTCTGTTTATGGCGCACCTAAGCTCCTCACAGGGCTCGTATTTCTGAACATGCAGCCTATTTTTGAGATTTGGAAATAGCAGGAAGTCACACATTGCCAAAACTGGACTATATGGTGGATGCAGAAGCAGCTCTATATCCAATACAGTACGAATTGGCTGCTATGGCTTGGCGCATTATCATTGTGCAGCAGACTTTCAGACTTCTGAAGCTGTAGCTACTTTCTTTTAATAGCTAATAACAGCTGAGATTAAATTACAGTTGATTAATAGTATCCAGTAACATTTTTTTCAGAGGAACACAGTGATTTAAGATTAAGCCTTGTATATCGCAAAACATAATTGCCATTATTTACCAACAGACATGGAAATCAATGCTGTTGTCAGCATGTATAATTGCCAACTTCGGTTGTTTCTCTTCTTTCCTTAAAGCAATTAATTCATTTCGAAATAACATATGTCTTATGATTAACAAGAGTCCACGTAAACGACATGCAAATCTTCCAGAATTTTTGAGAAAAGTGTAAAACTTTATCACATAACCGTGCTCGTTTACACTTTGCGACGCCATATTTTACAACAAACTCTGTTTATATATACGTCAGGATATTGACATTACTATATGAATAGTGGAGTCATCGACGTCGGCTTATTCTGGATCGCTTGGAGAATGATTGGTTTTTGTCCATACAGAATTTCATTTCGCTATGTCAAATGGTTATGAAACAGTTGAATTAGTTCACAGAATTATTGATGGGCCCTCGTATGTGTCATCGCTATGTCATTATATTGGTTTCGACATGTTCTTTGCTCGTTTAAATTTTGTTAACATACCACTGCGACAATAACATAAGTATATGTTGGATAATATTGGTATGGTGTTGAATGATTGGGTAATACTTAAAGCTGTGTTTTCAGAGTAAAACTATATCCCCTAACCGCATATTTAGTCGCCAACAATACAATACATACTAAAATTATAATAAACTCTTTCCATCTCTCTGTCGTTCTTCCTAACATAAAGCTACATTTTCCCTTGCTTAAAACGTGATTTGTTTAGACACGGACATTCTAAAGTCAAACCGTCTTAAATAGGTCAATGCAACGAAAGTAAGTGGTGGTGATTTTAAGCATTGATACTACTCAGGTCGTTAGAAAACCTGGCCAGTGATTCAAAGGATGTAATGTCAAGCAGCACACTCTGTCTGTACAGTCTGTCCATAACAAACCTGCAGTGCTCCTTGATGAAAATATGACTTGCTCAAAATAACGTTCTTTTTTATATGTTTTGCAGGGATCAAACATTTGTGAGAGCTTAAACTTGTGTTTTTGAATATTGTATGCAACAAGTATGGATGCTTTGTTCTAAGGAGATAAGAGCGAATTACAAAGGTGCTGATCAGAGTGACGTGCACCTTTGATAATGTGCACATTTTGAATAAATAACATGTTATGTATCAATATTTGTCGAAAAAGTGCTATTATTTATTATAGTCTTTCATATACAAGCTAAACCATTTGGTAAACATAATTTCCCTTGCTTGATATATCATAATGAAAGTAGATTTTGCAACCAGCAAAAACACAGTAGTAGGGTTACCTTGCAAATATGTTCATCGATTTCTTCAAAGAGTCTGGCCTGTATATCTGGATGAAGTGAAAGCTCATATGCTAGCCAGGACATGGTTATAGCTGTAGTGTCATAACCTGCTGTCATAAACACTGTTGAATTCACCAAGATTTCTTCATCTGAAAGACCTGATGAATAGAAGCAATTACTTAATTAGCAAAATTTTGGTAAATACCTATAACTTAAAATTATTGTAGACGTTTATGTGAGTGAATTGTATATTACCATATGAGCCAGTGCATGAGATTTCCAACAATGTGGTATGTGCGACCAGCGAAACCTCAGATCAGCCTGCGCATACGCGCAGTCTAAACAGAGCCTTTGCTAGTCGCTTGAGTATTCTATAAGTGTTAACACCATCTGGAGTTTCTTAGCTTAAAAGGAGGCTGCAGAGGCTCGTCCAAGTCTACACATGTCGAAATGTCAAATTGTTGGATATCTCATGCAGCGGCTCATATCTAATATCTATTACTATATTACCATATCTTATTCCCAGTCAATGTGCTTGTTAAATATGGTGTAAGTAATTGCGAAATGATTAGGCCATACTCTCTTTTAGGTCCTAACTGTTTCCTAATTTCTCATTCATTGAACACTAGGCTTAACTGCACTTTTTCGTCCTAGAAACCCCACATGTACATTTTCCAGCATAGAAAGATGACACACACTATATTGAATTTAACAAGATCTGATAATAATCTACCATCATACAGACTCCAAAGAAGTCCTATGTCCATGCTCAACCCAGGTGGACTCCTGGTCAATGTTTTTTTTACTGCGTCCTATCATCAGGCTTATAGCTATATATAGTAAGGGATGTTCAGTGTTTTTTTTTTATGTATTTAATCAAAAGAATCATGAGTATTTATGGTTTATGGTGGGTGTTTCATTTTTTGATACATTTGGAATTTAAGAAATGGTTGTTCTTGGGCATGCCTCCATATCATTCATTAAGCCTGAGATTTCAAACTTGCATGCAAACACTATATGATAATATTATTCATGTCAAAAGAGTCAAGTCAATCCTGAGGTCAGTGAGAAATAGCCGAGACATAATTTGGGAAATTAAGAGTCCGGCATTTTAATTTTTAAAATTACTCCTACACAACTTCATATCAATAAATACTATATTATAAAATTTTAGAACAATCCATCCAATGACTATAAAGAACTCGCCCTGGGAACATCACTATTAATAAGAAGAACAGAATAATACACAATAAGTCTCCCAACTTTGTTAGGAAACATTACTTCAAGTAAATTCAAATTAAGGCAACTCCTTTTATCCAGATTATTTAAGGTGTCACATTTGCACCCTGTATCCCCAGGGAATTCGATATACCTCTCACCTGTATATTGATATTGAGTTGATTTATAATGGTACCCTTCAAAGATATAAAGTTTTGACAAAACACAGAGTACCTCATATTCTGGTGCTAGGTTAAGCGAGGGTTACTTTTCTACATGATGATTCCCATTGTCAGACATAGTAAAACAAATTTGACACTTTAAAAATTCGCCTATTTCCTAAATGTTGGATTGGTTTGTTTGTCCAGTTTATCAAGTGGTGATACGGGGTAACAAAGCATTCTATTTGAAGTCGGAGTATAAAATATTGTTTGTTTTTGGAGTTAAAGTATTTGATTGTGGATGTAATAAAGTTGAAATCCAATATTCATTAGACAACCAATACAAGCTTTCAATACATCAAGTGTGTATCCATGGTTACCATAAATAGCACAGGTAACCAGCGATACACCCAAGCAATCAAAACTTTACTCAGAAACAATGATGACAATTGAGCATTCCCTTGGTCATCGCAAGTAAAGATTATCTGTTAATACTGAGAATACACACGCCCCTTGTCAGCTATGGCAAGAGAGACAATACATATGCAAATCATATAACAAAGCATTTCAACAACCAACAACATTATGGAAAGAAGTGGATTTTGTGATCATCATTTTACAAAGTTGTGCAAGAGTTAAACAAACATATACTATCATCATATCTAAACGATTTCTAGAATTCAGTTCAATGCAGCTGGTGTTGTAGTATCATTCAAACGTTGAATTCATGTTACAAGTTAATTATCAATATGCTTACTCAGGCCACGCTCAAAATGGTTCCTATATACGTTAGCTTTACAAGATACTAGGGCATTGTATATCACAGGGTAATACAGATACCTTATTGTTCAATGCAACAATATATCTGCCTTATTGCTGAATGCAACGATATAATCTCACCTAATGTACCACAATTACATCTCTGGCACTTCCATAACGTCGATCATTTCAATTGACAGTTATACACCAAAATCGGCTGAAATCATTTTCTAGGAAAACTTTTAGGATATGTTTGATCTCTTCATATTTAACTTAGGCCAAACGTCATAAAGGAGAGGAATAAGGCCTGCTTCAGACGTTATATAAATCTTTATCATGCGATTTCAATTTTTATATTGGTCATAGGTGCAAATATAATTGGTTAAACCATCAAATGAAATACATAAGGTTACCACCCCTCGGAAAATGTTGGACTCCTTGAAATCTAGGAAAATTATAAATTTCTCTGAAATAACCATTGGAACACCTCTGTAAAATAAGTTGAGCGCTAAGCAAACAAAAAGTTGTTTTCTGTCAGTTAGGCCTGGTAACTCCCAACCCAATTCCCTCATGATGGAAATTCATAGATCTGATCATGCTGTGTCTTATCTCATGGGATAGTATTGGTTCGCAGTGTGCGACTTATTGTGACATTTCCTGGTCATACTCACTAGTGATTCCCTGTTGTGCCAATTTGGTCTACATTTTCTCTATGTGACAATACTTTTTAAATTGTTTGAATTATCTTAAAAAAAAGTAAGTGAGTATGATCAGGAAATACCACAAACACAAACCGCAGAAAACCCAATGCCACCGCGAAGAAGTGCTACTTAACCATCACGAGACATCAGAAAAATAAATCAAGCAAAGCAACCAGCTCTCTCTTCCCCATTAAGATGATTGTGATACTAGAATGGACATAAAGTAACGTACAACAAAACAAAGAGCAATAACAGACTCCCACAATGGGAGTAACAACAAACAAAAGTCAACAACAACATAACCACCGCCTTAGAATGGACAGCTGCCTAAGCCATGGGGGGGGGGGCGGCGAGGGGGGGGGGCTTAAATGCATTTTACTGGTACCAAATCTTCGCCCTGGATTCTGCTGTTGTTGAAGTACAAGATATGTTCAGCTCGCATGGAGGCCTTCTAACTAATGAAATGTCAAAGTATCATTTCAACATGTTAAAAACAACAGTTTTTTCTTAAAATAAGTATGTATATTCGAGAGTTTTCAACAGACAACAACTAGTCGTTTTAAAACCAACTCAATCAGGAACATAATCAAGATACTCCTCCAAATTAAGTTTGAAATTACAAAGCATAACTTACCAGATTTATGCCTTATAAATATAATACCTGGATGCGAATTTCAATTGTTATACTTAGATTTAATAAATTACCACTAACCTCTTTGCTTATAGCCCTCATATGATAAATCTCCATTGTCCAATGCGTGTTTCTCGGCTTCACCATTGCTAGCATTAATCATCATTTGAAGTAAATCTTTGTGCTTCTGAAACGATTTGTAAATGAATCAATTAAACCTTAGTGAAACGTAGTTTACTAAATACAAATTAGAAAATGCTTTTACAACTAATAATCAAAACACCTTGTATCAAATAAAAAGTGTTTTGTCAATTTCCCATACTGTGTCCAAGGTTGGATGTGGTACTTGATTGTATCAATTCCTGATATTTGCCTTCCCCTCTACTTTTTCAACCAGACATGCAGGATGTGCATGGTATTCACGGCATATTCAACTTCCTATGACGTTCGATTATCTTTATGAATTCATCTCTAAAATATAATGTGTTTGTAGTTTGAAACAATCACACCAAATGTCTATGAAATTCATGTTGAATAATATTGGTATATTGAGGATTAATTAGTTTTTCTTTTAAACTCTAAACTGTTTGTCATATCAGCAGTTTGAACATGCGTTTTGAGTGATCCAGAAAACTCATTGAGATGATTTATAATTTTGAGTTCCCACAGCATATAGTTTTGTTGAGAAATAACAACACTAATTCAGAACTACGCAGGTTTGTCTTGAATCAAGCAGCTAGGAAACAAAGTTAAATTTCTTCCAACAAACAGAGGTATCTTGGGAATGTTTGAATATAATAAGACCATAGTGTATATTGTACATTATAAGGAGATAAAGTTTAAGTCTGTGCATACCAATGCATTTTAGTTATTTAAGGTTTTTCCATGCCAACATTTCGGATTTGTCGTGATGCATTAGTTGCATTCAAATGGGTGTTGACTGCTTGTAATTGCCCGTTAATGGGTTTTAATTAAATAAAGATGTTAGTATGAACTTAAATGTTTAGCAGTGTATCTTCCTGACTTGAAATATAAATTAACAAATATTGATGCTCCTGTTCATGAAAGTGAGTAGAGTGGTGTGTCACGTCATCATGTCACTGTGGACTGGTCTGCATTATATAATTCAGACCAGTCCACAGTGCCATGATCACGTGACACAAAACTCTAAGAAAGACAATGAAATTAAGGCAATTAGCTTTTTCTTTCTCAGCAAGATGATTGTAAAACTAGAAGGACATAAAATACTGCATAACATGACAGAACCAAAACCCAAACTCACACAGAGGACTGAAGCAACAACAATAACCAATGAACCAACAGCAATAGAACCATCATCTTGTCTAATCGACATAGGCCTTTTAAAAAGACTTCGAACATAGTTGTTTTTAAAAATATTATATGAACAATACACTCCAGCAAACCACACTTTAACGATATTGGGCTATTGGATTGTAACTTTAGCATACCATTTAACTTTATTTATTGTCTAGAAGCAGATTTCAAGGCAATTTTTTAATACTTGAATATTCTAGTCTTGTATTTGTATCTCCGATAAGGTAAATATGTTATTATCTGAGATTAGGGAAAAGAAGAAACAAATCGAATCAAATTATCTTTTCAAAAACAAATGGGTATCAATCAAGCTTACATGGGTTACATCATTACTTTTACGTTTGAACTTTTGTGCTAGTCATGAAGTTAAAACGTCTTTTCTCAACTCACATCAGCATGGATTTTTTATTTCATCTAAAGGCTAGTATTTTTATTAGTTGATTTAAGAACCCTCCTACTGTAATTTTCCAGAAAGTAGAAAAAAATCTAAAATTATTTTTGATTTTATCCGCCAGCTCTAAACATTATTTGTTTTGTTAAAAAAATAATATATTTTTGAGGTTCTTTTTGTGTGTTTTCTAGCGAGCCACTGTTAAAAGTGATAATCCTATGTAGGAAAATTGTGGAATTATTAAAGATTAAATAAAGACTGTTGGTTTACTTAACTAGTTCTAGCTTTACTCTATGTTCTGGAGATATTAAAAAAAAGCTTTGAAAATGACCAGCTGACTGGTCATTTTCATAGCTTTTTTGTCCGTCCCCCGGCCCGACCCTAAATCTGAAAACAAAAATCCTGTGAATCAACTAATGAAAAAATCTGGCCTAAATGTTAAAATACAAACAAAAATATTTTTTCTAAGACTTGCTGAAAATTACAGAAATATCACTTGTTATTATTCATTAGATTTAAAATGCCAATGTTTTGCATTTTAAAACTTATGGTCAGAACAAATGTCATGATCATGTAAGTTGAGAAAGTTACATTTTTAACACCTGGGCATGTACCTACCGAGGTAGTGGTTCGTCGTTCAGCAGACAGTTTCTGTGTTGTTGTCTTGAAAAATTCAAAGCATTCTTTTGTTACTAATGGAATCTCCATTCGGTCAAGTAACAGTCTCAACTCTGGAAAAAGGACTGAAAAATATGTTTGTGCAAGTCCATGATATAATGATACATATCACATACCTCTTAAAAGAGACATTCATGCTTGGCTATCTAGTGGGACTAGACGCCAAATAGTTTGTCTAAACTTAAATCACATGTCTAGAAAAAGCAAACATTTTAAATGTAAAGAAGTGATAAGTTTCTAACCATTGTTTGAATGAACTATCTCATTAAGACGCTTAAGTTACCCACAAAAATGTTTGAGGTGAGTATAAAGAGCCTATTATCAATTATGATTTTTCTATCCATAGGCAAGCAAAATCAATTTAATTTACATAATATGCGAGTGAGGCTTCTCACGTATTTTATTGTTCTAACTATACTGATAAGAAATATGTACGTGGTATCGCAACGGAAACTAAAGCTGGGAAACAGTGCACTTCGTATTGCTTATGCTAAAAAAATACGAAGTATATAAACAAAGTATATAGACACATTAAAAATCACACAAAATCAGAATACGTACATCCTAACAAAAATATGAGATTTTTGCCAACATCAATTTCGAAGAACTCTTTAGCATATTTGATAAAAGGATTATCTGGTTGTCTTTGGGAGTCAACGTCTATACCAAATCCAGTGCTACATATTACATCCATTGTGTAGCCTCTGATAACCCTACAAAACAGTATGGGCAGTGTTAAAATCAAAATTACGTTAAAGTAGTACAACGAGCGATACCAAACTCTTTAGCCGCGTCATGTGATTTCCAACAATGTGGCATTTAGACATGCATAGAATCAGACGAGCCTGTGTAGCCTTCTTTTAAGCTTAGAAACTCCAAATTATGTTCAGTCAGTAACTTAACAGTCATAGAGTATTCAGGCGACTAGCAAAGGCTCTGATCAGACTGTGCATATGCGCAGGCTGATCTGAGTCTTTGCTGGTCGCACATACCTCATTGTTGGAAATCTCATGTCGCGGCTCATTTAATGGATCTCTAGTGACAGTAGCTGCTGTACGTCCAAATACAAGGGTCATCTAGTGTTTTTGTTCAAGATGTGACGAGAGGTTTCGACCAGGTTCCATATCTGGTTTCTGGTGTAGTATTTTGTGTCGTTTTCGAGTATTGTACCTGCCTCACTGATAAAATGGACGGAGATTTATTTTATTATTGTATGTTGGGTGAATGTACGTATTGTACACATGTTATGTGGCTACTCATTGAATGCTTTAAAAGTACTGACAATAATTTGTTTACACAAAGAACATGTCATGTTGTTGGCCTGTGTCCAAGGTTCCTAAATATAGAAAATTTGTCAAGTATACCATCACTACTTATTTGGTTTGGAAGTAGTTTTGTGGTCCATTACTAAATCAAACTTCTACGTGACACAGATACAAATTGCATAAGCTGTAAATTATATTCGCATGAAGCATGAATTATAAAGCAAATAAAATACTCACGGTACAATATCAAATCCTTCACCTTGGTGAAGCTGTTTGTCCTCTAGTATTTCTAACATATTGTTTTGACACTTGTGTATATATGCCGTCATCTAAAATAAATATTTAATCAAGAAATATAATTTACAAATAACCATCAAAAAATAAGTAATGAATGAAAACAAGCAAATAAAGTGAGGCATCAATGCTTTGGATCGCGATATCTGGCATCAAGATATTAAAACACTTTCCATGCTCAACGGCACTAAGGTTGGAAGAACATATCGTGTTAATAAATTAATGTTGGAATGCACAGATCCAGAAAGTTTTGTCAGAGTGGGTCCAACTTTTACGTGTTTTTTTTTCTTTTTCGTTTTTTAAATGACGAGGGGAGGAGAGAGGATCCAAATAACACTAATAGCAGGCCATTATCAGCCCGCTAGCTAAAACCATTTAAATGGCGTTTCGCTGGCGGGCCGATAATGGCCGAACATTGAATGCGGGCTTGGTAGCTGTGATTTTTCAGGGGATCTGGACCAGTATTGCTAAGAAACCCTATATTTTTGTGATTTTTCAGGGAAGCACAGGATCCCATGTCCTCCCTCCTCTGGATCCGTGCATGGTTGGTATCCTTATATTCACTTGCACGATACATACACTCTCTCAAGAACATTCCTCATTTCCACCATTTTACCTTTATTGATTATTTAAAATATCTACTTTGAAAAAAAAAAACAGTTGAATCTGAGTGCACGCCGTTCGGATTCAGTCTCATTTTTTTTCGATCCGTACATTTCATGTATCTTTATAACTTCAAGAAAAAAATATCAATCCATTGCTTATTATCACAGAAAACCAATTTAGCTTTTTAACAGGAAGCTGTGTCGTTTTCAGTAAAGCTGAAAACCAATGCTGAAAACATTAACAATAGCAAAAATCTGATGATTTGAAATAAAGATACCATGTTTAGGATTGCCTCACCTAAGAGTATACAATGTGTAGTGGCAATCCAGATACAATAACCTAAACTTTAGACTGGCTCCAGTTCTTTAAACAATTTTATATCAATGTGCCATATCATATACTTGTAGCTAGTCTTACGCTGATAGCTCTGTAGAGCCATCAGAGTAAGACTAGCTACAAGTATATTATATGGCACATTGATGAAAATGAAAAATTATTTTAAGGAATGGAGCCAGTCTACCAAAACTTCTAAGAATAAGTGACAACATATATAAAACTAAATTACTTGCATTTAATAGCTTTTTTTGCCTTTGTACGAAATATCACATCCATGCAAACTTCCGCAGATTGTAGTTGAAATCTCGCGATTTAGGTACAAATAGAATATAATATATGCATGTACCAAACATATACCTTTAGAAAGAGCTACTGTTATACACATCGCACACATTGTAATATAGGGCAATTTCAGTACGAGTGAAAAATGAACATCCAAGAAGATCTCTTATAAATATGAGAGGTTCAATGTCAACTCACTCATATGTCCAATGTTACATGGAATAAATACACATACATACATGTCTGAGTTTGCCACTGCTGAATGATGGGCTTAAACTGTTTCGCAGGAACCTCCAATGTTCACCTCGGGCTTCATTCACACCAGAGAACCACCTGTTCTCCAGTGGAATAACTCTCTGAAAAAAGTAACACATAAACATTATTTTGACATTGTACTTTCTCCCTTTGCTAACATACGCTACAGCACATGTGATTATGGTACGTATCACAGTGTAGAGCAACGAAGGCTCTGGTGAGTACTCGGAATTTTTTTCGTTGCTCGCCTACATAAAGTATTGATGTAGAGTAAGACTCGAAACAAAATACATACGTCAGCATAACATGAGCAATTACTTATTTGATAAGTACATTGCGCTGTTCCTTGCAGACTTTGATGTGTAATTATTGCATTGTCTGATCATTATCAAGATCAGCTGTTGTCTGTAATAGTATAATTATACCATTTGGACCCCAGTAAGCATCACAAGAAACTATATTCTAGATGGATGATCCCTTCCATATGGATACAATAATTGTTAAATGGACGATTTTGTTTTTTTTAAAGGGTCGCTGGCCAAACTTTCCATAAAAGAATGTAAATGTCGCCGGCCAAACCGTCTATAAAATGATGTAAATTTGTCCCTGAAGAGTGTTTTATTTTATTTCAGCCAACAGTGCAGACCCCGAGGAATTGCTGCCTTAATGGGTAAATGTTATGGACTGACCATTCTCACATATTTCCACACATAGTAGATTTCTACAGTCTACTCTTTTGCTCAGCGCATGTATCGGGGCGGCCCGTCATGGCGCGGGATTTTTTCCAGCTATGCTTTACACTTGTTGCGACGATAATTATAGAGCCAATGCATGAGATTTCCAACAATGTAGTTTGTGCGACCAGCAAAGCCTCAGATCACCCTGCGCGTACGCGCAGACTGATCAGAGCCTTTGCTAGTCGCTTGAGTATCCCATGATTGTAAAGCTACTGACTGAACATTATTTGGAGGTTCTAAGCTTAAAAGGAGGCTGCAGAGGCTCGTCTGAGTCTACACTTGTCAAAATGCCACATTGTTGGAAATCTCATGCACTGGCTCATTACTGTAATAAAAGCGTATACTTATATCTGTTTCTACTTACAACCCTGTCTGTGAATTTGGTGAACTGTTTGACCATTATCTCCTTCAACATTTCAGCATCGCATACTACTAGGGACGGGGTATTCCCTAAATACAACCTGCAACCGTACAAAAGAAACGCATATTTTGCATATTTGGTTTATTGTATAAATTGGGTGTTATATACTGATCTAAGGATACGACAGGTATCAAAGATGTATGGAACATGTGTATAATCAAATGTATCACAAGCCGATAGCTCAATGGAATAATGCTAATAAAGGGGAATAACTCTTGGCGTTATGAAATAACTCATAATAATGGCGAACTTCGAGATGCTGTATGCCTAAAACGAATTTTAATGAAAATCACTTTGCGTCATAATCAGGACATACAGACGACCTTTGAAGATTCAATTGTCCGGAATTCTTTAAGGTGGACCAATGTGAACGAGTTATATTATCTAATATGAATGTGCTTAGATTAAAATTCTCATATTAAGTTATTTTTCAATTTTGTGTACATAGTTTAACTTACTCGTTTCATGAAAGCTCATATATCAAAAGACAAACATTAAGTGGTGAGGGACATAAATTCTCTGAATTTGCTCGTTTAAGTTGGTTTCAGGGTGCGCCCAGGACAATCATACAATTTATGGTACAAGGTATGTTAGAATCAGCTTTAGTGTTTTGACTAGTATTTAAAATCTTACCCAAAGCATTTTCCATATTTCTGCACCATCTCTGCGTCTATGTATCCAAATCCCTGTGAAAAAAAAACACAAAAATAGATGTAACAGTCGGTCAAACAGAACATTGCATCTAGTCGAATTGAAATACTATGACGGCAATATAATGACACCTTAGCTAAGGATTATTGTTTTTTCATCCGTGTATTGGACTTGCTCTTTCGGTAGCATTAAGGTGTCCATCTTTTTGTATAAATTATGGCACACTTCGAATCGAACTATAGTTCCTACTATAGTAACTATAGTTGGACTCGAACATCAATAGTCACTACGTGAATAGGCCTCCGGTCAAGAACACAAAACATTGTTTATCGCCAACTCTATGTGTACTATGGTGTACAGCTTATATACAGAAAAATTAGATGCTTTTTTTAGAAATTTATGCAAAAAATAAAAGGCCAGCTGAGGCTGCACAATATCATCTAGTATACGTGCACTATGGTATTGAAAAAGGCAATGGCCCAGCCAAAATAGACCTGGTAAGTTGCGAATGCGCATTTGAAATTGGCTTTGTCCATAGCCATGTCGATAGCTATAACAGTAGATAGACCAGTCGTGATCGGTTCCGGTCCTTATGTATTAAGTAGACTTAGGCCCACTTCGAATCGAACTAAAGTTCCTACTATAGTTCTTACGTAATAGTTGCGCCTCGAATCTATTCATAAATGCTTACATAAATCGCCATGCATATACTGAATACTTAAAAATAATCTAGTTCTATAGTCCTTTAGGCATATGGCATGTTTTTCTATATAGTATTAACACCAATATCTACCACTTCCGGTCTATGAAGTACCGGCAATACGCGTAAGTACTGTTAGAGTGTATTATATATCCAATTATTATTATATGTACATGTTCGTTCTGTTCTGTATCGTTTCAGTGTGCTGGAGCCTTAATAAACATGATCACATCTGAGTATTTTTCAATTTAACATGGTGGCAGAGCGAGATGAAGACCAGTGTTACAGTTAGCGTGATAGAATGATGATGTATAGTGAAAGCGACAAACAAGATATAGCGACAAACAAGCGTACTTAGAGTGACAAGCAATATATAGCGACAAACAAGCGTACTTATAGTGACAAACAAGATATAGGGACAACAAGCGTAGACATATAAGCGACAAATATTAATGCAGCATATATAGTAGAAACAAGTAGTGTTCATAATGGCGTCATCTCAAAGTTATAAAGTTCCACCTGCATTTACTGTGTTAAAATCCTACAATAGGTGGATTGAAGAAATTAAAGTGTGGCAGGCTTTAACAGAACTTGAAAAAAAGAAACAGGGTTTAGCGATAGCGTTATCACTCCCAGAAGAAGGACAAAATTCAGTTAGAGACAAAGTATTTAGTGAAATTAGTGCGGATGTATTGAATGCAGATGATGGAGTTACAAAGTTGATTGAATTTTTGGACAAAATATTTAAGAAAGATGAACTAAGTGAAGCGTATGAAACTTATGTTGAATTTGATAGATTTAGGCGAAGCAAAGTATCTAGTATGGAGGACTATGTAATTGAGTTTGAAAAGTTATACAACAAGACTAAAAAATTCAAAATGGAGTTGCCACAGCCTGTATTGGCATTTAAACTGCTTGAATGTTCTGATTTAGAAATGAAGGATAGACAATTAGTACTGACTGGTGTAGATTATGAAAAAACTGACACTCTGTTCAAGCAGATGTCCATATCACTTAAGAAATTGATAGAAGCTGATGTTGTTGATAGTGACATTCCTTTACTCCTAAGTAAGGACTCAATGAAAAAAGCAAAAATGAAACTAGACCTTGAAAATGACAGTGCCTCCATTTTTGGTAAGGAAGTTCAATTACAGTGCACATCTTCAGGACACTACTGTGTACCTATCGATCAGGTCAAAGTCAATGTTGAGGAAACATCTTCTGTATTAATATCAACTCAACAATCTAAAGACAAGATGTCAGTTATTGAAAAATTGCATAAACAATTTGCACACCCTACTGCTAAGCGTCTAAAGTCACTTCTTGAAGATGCTGGAGGGTACACAGAAGAGCATCTTAAATGTGTTGATAAAGTTACAGAGTGCTGTGAGATTTGCAAGCGTTACAAGAAGGCTCCAGCAAGACCAGTGGTATCACTTCCACTAGCGAGTGAATTCAACGAAGTTGTAGCTGTTGACTTAAAAGAATGGAAACACAATTTTTATTTTCTTCACATGATTGATCTTGCCACAAGATTCAGCCTTGCAAGTGTAATCAGAAGGAAAACACCAGATGTAATTGCTGAAAAAATTATGACCATGTGGATAGGTAGTGGAATGGGTCCACCAAAACGCTTTTTGGCAGACAATGGAGGAGAATTTGCTAATGAAACATTTCGTGACATGTGTGAAAATTTAAATATTGAAGTGATGAACACAGCAGCCTACAGTCCATGGCAGAACGGTGTTTGCGAACGTAATCATGCTGTTGTGGATGATTGTGTTGAAAAGATTCTGGAAGATCAGCCAAATTTGAATCTAGATGTAGCTCTGGTATGGGCTGTTAATGCAAAGAATAGTCTTTCTATGGTGTATGGTTGGAGCCCCTACCAACTAGTGTATGGTTCTAATCCAAATCTTCCAGGTGTACTTACAGATAAGCCCCCTGCACTTGAGAATACCACAATCAGTGAGAAATTTGCGCGTCACCTGAATGCTTTACACTCTAGTAGACGTGCATTTGTTCAGGCTGAAACATCTGAAAAAATTAGAAGAGCTTTGAGACATAAAATTCGAGCATCAGGAGAATACTACCAGCATGGTGATAGAGTGTATTATAAGAGAGATGATGATCACAGGTGGAAAGGACCAGGAATTGTAATTGGACAAGATGGTAAAGTTGTATTCGTTAGACATGGCAGTATTTATGTCAGGGTACCTCCATGTAGACTCATAAGATGTGGTTCTGAATTCAGTACAGAAAGAGTTGATAACAATCAGAAAACTGCCACTTCCAATTATAATAATGAATGTGACTTTGATAGTAGTGACGATAACAAGACTGAAAATGAAACAAATGCCGGAAATGCTGAAGTAGAGATTCATGTAGATGAAGTACAACCTGAATTAGATCAAAGGCCTGCAGCCCCTGCTGTAGTTAGACCTAAAGTGAAGCCAGAAATTCCATCAGTTGGTGATCAAATAATGTATAGGGACAAAGGTAGTGCATCTTGGGTGAAAGCAAAAGTTATGAGTCGAGGTGGCAAAGCCACAGGTAAAAATTGGGCTTACTTAAATATACAAGATGAAAATAAGGATATTCCATTAGGTAAAGATTTTGTGAAAGATGTTGATGAGTGGCATAATTATGATAGTGAAGAAGAAGTGAATGTGGTTCATGTACCAATGTCAAGACATGAAGAAGAAAATGTCAAATGCGCCAAGGAAGTTGAACTTGAAAATTGGTCAAAATTTGGTGTTTATCAGGAAATTCCTAAAGATAATCAGAGATTGATGTCAACCCGCTGGGTAGTTACTGAAAAAATGACAGAGAATGGTAGAATCACAAAAGCTAGATTAGTAGTGAGAGGTTTTGAAGAAGAAAGTAATGTTAAATCTGACTCACCGACTGTGCACAAAGAAAGTTTAAGATTATTTCTCAGTGCAGCTTCCACACAAGGTTATAAAGTACATTCAATTGACATCAAAGCTGCATTTTTGCAGGGGAAAAACATTGATAGAGACATCTTTGTGCAACCTCCAAAAGAAAGTGGACTTGACAACTCTGTGGCTTGGAAGCTAAACAAATGTGTGTACGGCCTTGTTGATGCGTCAAGGAATTGGTTCCTTAGTGTTAAGAATGAACTCATCCAACTGAAATGTGAACAGTCAAAACTTGACCCAGCACTGTTTTATTGGTTTCATGAAGGAAAACTTGAAGGCCTTTTTCTCATGCATGTGGATGATTTTCTCTGGGCAGGAAGTGAATTATTCAATGTTACAATCATTTCACCACTCAGGCAGAAATTCTGTTTTGGCAAAGAATCTGATAGTAGGTTTAGGTATATTGGACTACATATTGAGCAAACCAAGGGTGAAATTTATATACATCAACAAGATTACATTGATGAACTTAAACAAGTCAACATGAAGACAGATTCTAGAAGTATGAACGATCAAATCTACCCTGAAGCAGTAGGACAATTACATTGGATAGCAACTCAAACTAGACCAGATATTTGTTATGATGTATTGGATCTAGCTACAGCCTCTCATTTGTGTGTTTCAAAATTACAATCTAAGGTGAACAAAGTGATCAGAAAAAGTAAGAGCATTCAATACAAGTTAGCATTTCCATCTCTAGGTTCACTAGAAGACTCTGAGTTGTTGCTTTTCACAGATGCATCATATGCTAATTTATCTGACAAAGTTTCTAGTGCAGGTGGATATATTATTTTTTTTGAAAGGAAGTAATGGAAGATTATGTCCTATATCATGGGCCTCTAAGAAAATCAAGAGAGTAGTGAAGAGTACTTTGGCTGCTGAAGCGCTAGCCTTGGTTGAGGGTCTTGATGCTTGCTATTTCGTGAAAAGTATTTTGCAGGAGATGATAAAAGTAAAAACTGAACACAGAATTCACATTAAGTGTTACACTGACAATAAATCACTGAGTGAAAACATTTATTCGACAAAACTCATATCAGAAAAACGTTTGAGACTTGATCTAGCAAGCATCAAAGAAAGCGTGAATGCAGGAGATATTGAAGTTATTTGGGTAAGGACCAGCAAACAAATCTCTGACTGTTTGACCAAAGCTGGTGCAGACTTTCGAAACCTTATTGAAGTATTAAGTGGGGGTAATGGACTGTAATGACTCTATATAAGCTACATAAAGCTATGCACACTTGAGGTCTGTTCACTGGGTTTTTCTATATATACATTACTGAGATAGTAAGATGAGTAAGGATGCTATGGTTGAGATAATGAGAACTTTTTGATTTTTTCTGTTTTGGATGTTATATTAATTCCTGATGATTATTTCTATGTCGTGTTGTATGTATGTATTATTGTTTTGTCTTTTGTCCTTGTACTTTCTTTTATTTCATATTATCATTTCTTAAGTTGCATTACGACTTGTACTTAGCCATTCTTCATGAGCTGACTTTATCATTTTATTTTATTTTATAAAGAAGACACAGGAATCTGTTAGAGTGTATTATATATCCAATTATTATTATATGTACATGTTCGTTCTGTTCTGTATCGTTTCAGTGTGCTGGAGCCTTAATAAACATGATCACATCTGAGTATTTTTCAATTTAACAAGTACCACCAAATCGACGTATACATTTACCAGTGTGTTCAAAGGGCATCTTGGATCTAGGGATGAAAGCATTGTTAAATAAAATGAAATACACTAGTTTTATCTTTCCAATGACAAACGTCAGAATTCTAGATGTATTTCGTACGCATGCACAGAATGAATCCGGTAAGGTTTGTGTAATGAAGAGCACTTTACATTTTAGCGCTTTTACTTTTTTAAAATAAGCAATGTATTTACTCAAAGTTAGGTCTAAACGGCACCCAGTATAAAGACGTAAAATGAGGGGTGGGAATAGAACGTGCACGTTGTCACGGTATTGAAAGTGGTAAATCGCTTTAAAACATTATGTTTTGCTTACTATGCATATTGTACTGCTCAACTACACCAATTTTAAAAATATTAGGGCAATTTTAAAATTTGGTGTTTGTAATCATGTCAACTAGGAAAATATACGCCTTATCGCTAGAATTCCTTTTACATCTAAGTAAATTGAATACAGTAAAACCTGTGTGAAACGGCCACTCAAAAAATAAACAAAACAAAGATCTTAATGACAATTGGTAGCTAAATGAAGGTCGAAAGTATTGCAGAATGCTCCCCTTACTTTTGACTTGCATTAGGCGATAATTTATCTTGAAAACTTTTGCGCTCTATTTGAGAGTGGCCATGTAACACAGGTTCGACTTAAGCAAATACTTCAAACAGTCGTCATTGGAATGATCAAAGTTTAAATCCTCCGACCAGTCCACACAGAGTTCAGGGGTGATCTTACCTTTTTAAAGAGAATCGGTATATCACCAAGAAATAGCGTTGTATCCTTTTGTTTGATACCCAGCCGCGTGTAGAAATTCTGCTTGTACCACGAATATCTAAAAATAAATGGACAGCCAAATGAATGCAATCACGAGATACTTATCCCATACTTTATGAAGTACACTATAAAATATTGTAAAGCAAGTAATTTGGAGGCAGCAAGACTGACGTATTACAGGCAATTTAGTGGTCTTAAATCTAGTCTGAGCCTTCTCTTAAACCCATATGTCGTGTAGCGAAGCCTCTGGCGAATCAGAGCATATTCAAAGACGCACGGAAGCGGTAAGTACAAGTATCGACGTCAAGGGGTACTGACCCATTAATTACAAGATGCATATACATGACTTCTATATTACTTTTCTTCCTTTAGTGTGGTACCCGCTCCTGTTCCATTTCAAAGTCAGCAGTCTGTGCTAGCATTGTCACCTTGGCACGACCTTGTCTATATCATTTGTTAAGACTGGTATTTTCCTGCTCTCTTCTATCTAGCCTGTCAATTTTCATGAGGGTTTGTCCGACATGAACTTCATAAACTTTAAGGCCAGTGCGTGAGATTTCGGTACCGCTCACATACAGGAAATGTAGATAATAGATGAAGCCTCATACCAACATTTGGATATCTAGCTTTACTGTTAACGTCAGCAGCAGCGTTATTGTGCTCCTCTTGTTGCAGATTTGTTTTTGTTTTGTTATGAGAGAGACTTCATGTTGTCTCTGTTAGACAATAATCAAACTGATATTATTTAAGCTTTTAACTCAACCTCCAGAAATTGAGATACTTTGCTTAATATTGATAATCCTTATTTTGAACAAATGATAGGTCAGATATATCCCACTGAACTTCAGTTAAATAAAGCGAATTCTTCTGATACTGAATTTCTTGATGGAGATGTTTCTCGCTCTCCTTACTATGGTGTATATATTTCTAAGTTTATTCGTTTTGCTAGAGTGTGTTCTGATGTTGATGACTTCAACAACAGAAACTTATTTTTAACTGCTAAGTTATTAAAATAAGGTTATAGATATCATAAACTTCGAAAAGCATTTTCTAAATTCTACCACAGACACTCAGTGTTAATTGTTAAATACAACATTGGGTTAAAAACTCTTCTGCAACAAGGCATATCAGAACCTATATTCTATGGTGATTTAGTTTATAAATTCAAACGAATTGTTGGAAAACCTAATTTTAGTGATCAATTCAAAAAGATAGTTAAACGTTATATAAGGGTTGGATGTAACTTGGATATCATGCGACAGCCTGCATGCCTAGTTTTAAACCCAATCACGGTTTATAGCTATGGTTTCCTCTTTAATTGCACGGCGGTGGGTCAGGCTTCAGACTCTATGACGGCTCTGACGTAAAGCTTTAATCGGTGGGTTGGTGCCTGATGCTTATCTGTAACTGGACCCACCTTGGCTCAACTTGAGTTTTTTTTTAGCCCTGACTATCTGTGAGTCATGAGCCCGTTTCTTTGTTTCATCATGGTGTGTTAATTTGATTACAGTGTTTCTCCATGATGATACATTGCATTAGTTAGATGGCCTCCATGCGAGCTGAACATTTCTTGTACTTCAACAACAGCAGAATCTAGGGCGAAGATTTGGTACCTGTAAAGTGCATTTAAGCCCCCGATGGCTTAGGCTGCTGTCCGTTCTAAGGCGGTGGTTCTGTTGCTGTTTACTTTTTGTTTATTGTTACTCCCATTGTGGGAGTCTGTAATGTCCTATGTTTTGTTGTGTGTTACTTTGTGTCCATTCTAGCATTGCAATCATCTTGTTGGGGAAGAGAGAGCTGGTTGCTTTGCTTGATTTGTCTTCCTGGTGTCTCGTGATGGTTGAGCGGCTCTTCTTCGCGGTGCCACGGGGTTGTCTGCGGTTTGTGATTGTGGTATTTCCTTATCTTTATTCACTAACTATTTTTATTTGTGACATCTGCGCATATGCGATAAGTACCAAAATAACGTGTTCCAGTCCAAATACTCTAGATTTTTTTAAAAAAAAAACGCTTTGAAAATCATCTACATCGTTGCCATGTAAACAAATAACGCACTATCAAAGACATAAAGCAAAATATTGCAACGATCAATTTTCAGGAACTTTAAAAAACTGACACAGTTAGTCCATAGCATTATACTTTTAATGTCACTCTTGTATTAAATGATTCAAAAATAAAAAACAAACTTTGCAAAGTCATATGCCTGGCATCACACCAGCAGGCACGTGTAACACCGTGAGAGGTAGGGGCCCTTTGTGAGCGGGGAGTCCGTCTGAAAGCATTAGTGTACAGGTTGTACCAAAATGTACTACTAATGGACAATGTCCGTTAAAGCATGTTTTCATGACTTTGAGAATTAATTGCTTCTGGACATCAGAAGGAAAGATCGTGACTCCTCTCGTATATAAACTGCAAGGCCCCAGACACAAATCAGTTTGGTTCTAGTGAGGTAAACTCTTCGCACCATGTCCGTAAAGAACTGGCTCAGACACAACGCACATAGACCTCTGGTCTGCGCTGTGGCGAGGGCCTGTTTATGTAAAAGTACTGAACATTGCGTATTCTGAAATGTCTTGTTTATTTCTATTTTGTTTGGCTTAATAATTATTTATCCAAAGAAACTTTTTTGGTTGCCTCATAAATTTTCGTATAACAGACATGGTAACAACCGTACTAGGGGTAAGCTGTTTACGCCTAGTACGCTATATAAGTGTGTAACCGTGATTGTGTTACACACGGCTAATAGACATTTTTCAGTTTCCGCGGACCTTAGGATTTGTAAGGTGTAGCACACCTTAGACTTACGTTATTTAAAAGGGGCGATCTCAGCAGCGTAATTCAGAAACGTTTAACAACTTCATTATATGTAACTTGCAACTCTGTTAATTTCCTATTAGGAAATTATATGAAGTGCTTTAATAAAGTCATCTTCAGCTAACTAATTTTTCTGTTAAAGTGCTGATGTAATGTAGTTGTGAAAATGTTGCATGCTTTTTATGTCTGCTGATTATATTAAAATGGACTCTGGACTTATTTTATGATGGAAGTAAACATAATGAATCCAGAATAAACCTCCACTTCTGCACAAGAAACCGAAATTATATTCAATCTATTGAGTCTGAATACAGAAATAAAGGAGAATCACTTTCACTTGCACACTCTTATTCGGGTGCTTGATTGGACCTTTCGTGCAAGGGGACTCAGTTTGTATTTTTAATTAGATTGAAGTCAGAATTCATATGGAGCATTCTGATATACGTAGAAAGCTTCCATGCGAGCTGGACATTTCTTGTACTTCAACAACAGCAGAATCTAGGGCGAAGATTTGGTACCAGTAAAATGCATTTAAGGCCCCAAGTGGCTTAGGCTGCTGTACGTTCTAAGGTGGTTGTTCTGTTGTTGTTGACTTTTTGTTTATTGTTACTTCCATTTAGGGAGTCTGTAATTGTTCTATGTTTTGTTGTATGTTACTTTATGTCTATTCTAGTTTTGCAATCATCTTGATGGGGTAGAGAAAGCTGGTTGCTTTGCTTAGTTTGTCTTCCTGGTATCTCTTGATGGTTGTGTGGCTCTTCGCGGTGCCATGGGTTCGTCTGCAGTTTTTGAATGTGGTATTTCCTGATCATACTAACTTACTATTTTTAGGTAGTGAATACCCTTTATACCATCTTTACATGAACAACAAGACTGGTGGCCTTGAAACATGGTTTACATCATTGGATAGTAAGTGAGTATGAGCTGGAAATGCCCCTGACCAGGTCCCATACTGTTTTGGAATTTGATCATGAAATAATTTCGCTATTACTAAGTCAGATTGCAATTATTGTTTACCTATTTTAGTATGCAGGCAAATGTGCAATAGATATTGAAACATATGAAGCGAAATTTTAGTTTGTAGGCCTGGGCCCAACCCTTTGTGTGGACTTGGCGGTGGGGCGTTGACCAAAAATCAACTTTTCACAATATTGTATATGCAACAACATGGTAGCAAATAGCTTGCCAGAAGACACTACCTCCTCTGCCTTTGCATTGAGCTACATTATATCAAGGCTTCGTTAGAGCTCTACTCCTAGGAAATTTATATTGATTAAAACTGAGTTCTGCTGGTACAAGAAGGGTTGTTGTCAGTTCCTAGTGTACGTATGTGCATGAAGTACTGTTAAATCGGTTAGTCAAGCTTGTCATAAAAAACTGTGGTTCCACCCCAACCCACTTCACCAAATAAATACCATGAGGTAAAAAGCTATACTAATTGTCTTTTTGTATTTTACTCCTTCTGAATTTCTAAGGGTGCTCAACTAAGCTTGTATTGAATTAAACTGTTTTAGCATTTTTTGGGAGGTGTGAAATAATGGTTAATAATAATTATGATAGATTGGTGAAGTCCTTCAGTATGTTGAAGATAAGGACTAGATATGATAGGATGCAGCTTAATAACATACGTTATTTAGCCCGTCTGCCTGTCCCTCCTGTAGTCATTTATGATATTTGATGCATTTTGATTTTTTATGATCACTACCATGAACAGTCAATATCATATAAAGTTCACCCAAATCGACTCATAAATTATCTATATGCATGCTGGGTAATTTTGCATGCCTATTTATTGCCTGCAGTTTCTTTTATCTTTCCTTTTATTTAAATTAACTCATTAGAAAATATCCTTGGGGAATACCATGACAGTGCTAAACAGTTTGGATTTGAATGAAGCCCCATATTTTGTCAGGCCTCATCTTGTTCCAAATTGTTTGCAAATGTGGCTCATCAATAGATGACAACAGTCGACACTATTGGAAAAATAGTTAGTAGTATAATGACACTTGAATTACTAGAATCGACTGAGTTAGACTATATTGTTTTTGGTGTATTTACAGGGGTGTATCCAGGATTTCTGCAAAGGATGTTCATATGTATAAAGGCATGGAGTTAGCTTTTCTGATTTTATCTCATTTTTCTTAAATATCCCATGAAAATGGAATAATTTGGTCTCACTGAGAGCAAATTATTTCATTTCTAAAGGATATTTAAAAATGGGGGGGGGTTCGAGTGAACCCCCTGGACCCCCTCTGGATCCGTCACTGATTTAACTTAACATTTGCAATTTCACAGTTAGGTCATGGTTTCGTAGATGCTGAAACATAGGATACTAGATTTTTGTACAAATGTGTGGGCCGAAATCCTGTTTAAAGATTGACAATAGAAGCCTGAATGCTATAAATCCTTACCTCGATTGAATCTAAGAACAAAAATGAAACCAGTCTCCAAGATAAATAGATAGGTAGGCAGTTGCTTGGAGTGGAGGTTGCATGGATGTGAAGGTGGATACAGATAGATAGATAGCGTACGTTTTAATTGTACATTAGTTGCAAAAACGACGTTACGCTGTCTACTGTCAACGTTTAAAGGCTGTATGTGATAGATAAGGTCATAAAATCAAACTGGCGACTGAATGACGCAATGCAATTCCGTGGCCAGTCCATACTGTGATTTATCAAATCATTGAATGGGCTATACAGTGTTAGAATGCGTTCTAAGGCTATGGTTCTGTTGTTGTTGATTCATTGTGTTATGCGTTTGGTCTTTTGTTGTTTTGTGTAGTATGCCATTCCTAGTTTTGCAGTCATCTGACTGGGACTGAGAGAGCTGGCTAATGTTCTGCCTCTCTTGCTTGGTTGGTCCGCAGTGTGTGCGTGCGTGTGTGTGTGTGACATTTGCTTGTCACACTTAGTATTTCATAACCGCAAAGACTGTTTTTTGCCATTGATGTTCCTAATTACATCTTATCTCTATACATGATGGAAGTAGCCATGGACACACGCATTTACCCACATACCCACTTCGCTAAATCAATGGTTTTTAGTGTGAAGCTTTATTGAAATAAGACAAAAGATGTATTTGGCTTTTTGTTTATGCTGCGTGTCTTCACAGCTCATTTTAGCCCTGTGAAATGCTCTAAAACCATTTTCCGCAAAAGGGCCAAACCCCTGGCTTCATATAGGGGGACTATTCAGAGTGGGATCTCTATAAAATGCCCCAGGAACGCGCCTGATACATTTATATCAAGCATCAGCTTCTGCTGCGAGTGAGCTATCTCCCAATAAGTAAAATATACCAGTAAGTTTTAACCACTCACCCAATCCTCTGACATGGGGGGGGGGTATAGCCGGGCAAATGTACCATGTTTTAACTTTTTGCATTATCGCCTTAATGCGGGGAAAATGTGCGGCATTTGATAAACAAAAGCAAATATGGCAGTATAAAGTAAAAAATGACAGACAGTGGAGAAATTTGCAATGGTTTTAAAAAAGTCAAAGTCCCCGTTTTTCTATGGTTAGAAATGACTAGTGCATAAATTCAAGTCCTCTTAAGGGTCAAGGGGGGCCCAAATTGCCAAGTAGTTCGGTACATGAATGATCAAAACAAGATACGGACGTTCATGCTTGAATTCCATGTCCGCTCCATATCTCCTTTGCATTCCAATGATTTTCAATTACTGTTGCGAACGCCTTAAGCGTTTCCACTGTCCATTAACCTGAGGTTGATGAAATATTGACGCCAAAAAATAATCATATTGGACGCAGAAACATCGAATTTACCTACTCGCATGTTACAACCAGTGAGTGCATACATGTATGGAACAAGAAATAACTTATAAAACGATATCCGGCTGCATTTCAATCGTGAAATATATTTTTCGGTACATGTTTTTTACATTTGCAAACTGATTAAATGCCATCATGCGGCATTTCATCAGGGTATGCACTATTTGTTAAGTTAAAAAAAGATCACAGGGCAAATTATATAATATTTAGTAGCAGACGAAAAAGATTGATTCCAGTTACTGCTGACATCGTCCCTCTTAAATAAGGTCCAAAGTAAGTCTCCGTTGACGGACAAATCGTAATGTAAGGTGAAACTGAAAAATGTCTAATAGTGAGACACCATACCATCATGTGTGGCGGATAGAGAAGCTCAACGCCAGCAGACATGCAGGATTGAGTGGCAAAACATCGGCAGACAACGGTCCAGCAAGCATCCATCTTGCAGCAGCACTCAAGCAGTAGGCATGTTTGAACAGCAGCGGTGTTCTGGCAGTGTCACTTAGGCAGTTGTATTAAAGCTGCATACTCTGTAACTATGAACATTTTTCGAAAAATTTTATTTTCTTTTAAAATCATTTGTAAAAGTAGAATTAAGCTATGTTTTCACAATAAAAATGTTCAGTACAGCTAAAAACTGCATGGAAAAGTGAAATATCTTATCAAATAGGTGTATTTTTGTCTTGTTGGTAATTATTTGCGTCCCTCCAATAATTATAGACCGTTGAATTTTAACATAAATGCAGTTGTTTTGATAGTGATAACTTGTTAAGATTTACGAAAATGGTAAAATGTTTACCTGAATTTGAATATTTTTACTGCGTTCTTGAAAAATAAAAACATTATTTTTAAAATTAGAAGATCAAAAGTTACAGACTATGCAGCTTTAATGGTAAAATACCAACAATTATTTTAACATTTATGAGCACGATACAGTTTATGAAAAGGTTTTATAAAATTGGGGCCTGGTGTGAGTTGATATTAGTCCTCGTTTTGTGAATAGTCAGTTTCTGTGTCATAACGGTACAATCGTGCATAATGATAAAATGTCAAAATGTAATTCCTTTTTATGAGATTAATTACATACTTTTGCCGCCTGGTCTGCTGCTCTCGCTTGTTTATGTCCTTAGGTAGCCTATATTGCAAACGATATGGACCCAGATCAGTCTACGTCTAAGTCTGGAGAATGATTATAATGTGTTTTTCAATGATAAAATCTAGTCTGAAGTACACGTCAATATACACACTGGTAAATGTATACGTCGATTTGGTGGTATTTACGCCTATTGCCGGTACTTCATAGACCGGAAGTGACAGATATTATGGTTAATACTATATAGAAAAATATGCCATATGCCTAAAGTACTATATAATTAGATCCTTTTTTAAGTATTCGGAATTCACATGACGATTTATGTAAGCATTTAGGAATAGATTCTGGATGATCGGTACCCGAATCTATTCCTAAATGCTTACATAAATCGCCATGCACGTACTGAATACTTAAAAATGATTGAAGTCTATAGTCCTTTAGGCATATGGCGTGTTTTTCTATATAGTATTAACACCAATATATGTCACTTCCGGTCTATGAAGTACCGGCAATACGCGTAAATACCACCAAATCGACGTATACATTTACCAGTGTGATATATGCAGCAGATGTAGAAGCAGACAACATATTCAGAACCAAACATATTGGATCATATTGGTTGGACAATGATTAAAAGTCTTGAAATGACACAAAATCATGGGTCATAACGTTCATGGTCTACACTCAGCACATTAAAGTGGGTGTACTATTTTAAAATGATACATCTTTTGAACTGTCTGTTTTCTGGCGATCTGATACAGAAAACCGGATCAACGAACTGAGGTTTTCTGATTCCGTATCACTATCCTTTAAAACGAGGCTAACATCGGTTACCTGCTTTTCTCGGGTGATCCGATGGTATGACCTCATCCACTCGACGTGATACAGTACGCCAGACCAAGTTACTATACTGACGTCAACTAAATACGCCTCACTCATTATCACTGAATCACTGATTCCTTAGCAATGATATATAAAAATGAACAGCCACGTACTGCTTCTTTATGTAGAGGTTGGGCGATGTTGGAAAATGACTTTAATGTGATATGCAGGGTCGTACTTGACTCATACTGTTCTGTGGGTTCAGAGTACTCCAAGAAGATGATGTGAATAAAGTGAGACAGAACATTTCGGCGTACTCCGTAGTTACTCTATGGATCAAGTACGCCAGAACATGTGCAAAGCAATAAACAAAAATTGCTATTCTACTTCATGAACGACAAAAGTAGCAGTTCCGAGTCTGATAGCGACTCAAAACAGGAACTGTTCTTCTGGCACTATTCCTGTATAGTGTTTCTTGTTCTAAAGCTAATGTTTGTGGAAGTTTATCTTCCATTCAACCTTTCGGCCATTTATGTTTGATCACGTGACCTCTCTACTCCGACCACACCACCTCGGACGGTGGTGTACTCGGAACAGCTTCTGCACAGCTTCTGCACAGCTGTTCTCTCAAACTTGATTGGAATTCTGTCTGTCCAGAGTAAAAAGCGTACTCCGAACAGGTAAATCAAGTACGACCCAGGTGACGCGTTATTCCGATGACGTCATACAGGCTCAACGTACAAATGACGGCATTGTGCATAGATCGCTTATGATTTCAATTTGAATTTGCACCCAGTTTGTGCCGTTAATGTTTTGCTAATCAATGAACACAAATTGGATCATTTTTTCAAACAGTTGTGCTTGCGAGTAATAACTTTATGAAATTATGACGTCTTATTAAAGACAAAATGTAAGGTCCGTTTACGAAACTTGCCAACATTCTCGTTTTGCTTTAAGTAATGGAAAACAAATAAGGTGGTACATGTGGTTATGTACACAGAAAATGCCTACATAAAATTACGTTATTTAATATGAGTTGTAACGCCCAATGGTCAGTCGTTGGTCTACGTTAACGTCATCCAAAACGGCCGTCTGGAACACGTGCCAGATTGCGTTTCCTCCGCAATCGTCGCTGGTTAAAGACTAAAGACTTTTGTAAGGATTCGTAACAATCCTTCCGCCTACTTTGCAGAGTCATGACATTTAAGTTTTACTGAAATGCATGGCGAAAAGGTGGGTGGTATAAGTTGTTTTGTTCAGCAGACGCATACAAACATTGTCTAAACGTTATAAACGCATTTTTGGTAAAATAGAGACTGTTTTACAATGGTAAAACACGTTTTTCCTGTCAACGAATTGTGTCTGGAAACAAAGCAAATGTGGCTAAAATCTTGCGTCGCACGAAATGGTGACCCCTGTCTCAAACCGAGGGCGTTTTCTCAGCCTCAAATATTCTTTCAGAAATTTTGTTTTCATGAGATACGCTTGACTGATAAAATGTTATAATGCACTAAAATTCGTAACTTTAGTCTGATCAGTCTAAGAGATATTCACATTTATTTTTGGAAGAGACGTTTTTTCTTGACGTCAGTATATTATGATAATGTGTATAAATCATACAAATGATCTCAATTGTGTTTTAACACACCTTAATCTGATAGTAAGTGTAAGAGAGAGAGAGAGAGAGAGAGAGAGAGAGAGAGAGAGAGATGTACTCACAAACATAATGAGGCTACAAAAGCAAAACATCCTACAAGCCAGCCTGGTAATGAAATTAAACCTAATATCTCCATTGTCCAATTTTATTTTAGTGTCTGCTCACTCCAGCTGTATATATACACATTCTATGTTGTACTTTTATCAGACACACGTTGCACAACGAAGAGAAAATTCATTTTGTAAACATTACACTGTGATAAGACATCAGCATGTGTATTGCGAAACATAGTGATCGAAGCGAAAGATGAAAGAGCATTCTGAGAACGAATAAAAGGTACCGACCATACTGCATGGATGTTGCCTTTTTATCATGTGCGGACCCAGAGGGGGGGACAGGGGGTCCGGACCCCCCTGAAAAATCACGAAAATATAGGGTTTTTTAGCAATACTGGTCCGGACCCCCTGAAAAATCACAAAGCTACAAAGCCAGCACTCAATGTTGGGCCATCATCGGCCCGCCAGCGAAACGCCATTTAATGGCGTTTCGCTGGCGGGCCGATGATAGCCCACTTTTAGTGCTATTTGGATCCTCTTTCCCCTCATAAAAAACGAAAAAAAAAAAAAAAAAAAAAAAAAAAAAACCCTTGTCAGAGTATGACCCCCTCTGGCAAAACTTTCTGGATCCGCGCATGTTTATTGTGGTCACGTACTATCTTGTTCATCCAAACCATTTGTTAAGGGAGTACTCCATGTACATGTACTGTATGTGCTCAAAATCGACCGTCGGGCAATTTGATGCCAACATCACCGAAAACAAACAAGACAATATCGAAACGTCGACCACGGATAAAAAGGTTTGAATAACAGACACGCGCATTTGAACCGTCTCTTAACCTTTTGCATGCTGACTTTATGTCCTTTGCTGGTTTTGTTCAAAACTTCCTGTTTTTCGAAATTCCTTTCAGGAATATTGTCAATGTCTAAAAGAGTTTGAAACCAGATCAGATGTTCCTGATCCTGAGGTCATAACTGTTTACACAGGCGGAAGAGGTCAATGACAGACAAGTCAATGACAGATAAAGATTTAAATTTGTGAAAAGAAAATCACACCATACAATGACAATGTACTTGAGACGAGTCTCTTTCGGACCGGGGTTCGTAATAGACTGCTGCACCGATCTCGTATACACGAGGGGGCAGTGAAGCAGTCTAGGTTCGTAAATGATTGAACGTTCTTTTATGCTAATGTAGCCTACGCTGGCGCTGATCCATAAGATTCCTTCAAAGGGTGGGGTGGGGGTTCCTGACGACGTTTTCTTTAATAGTTATTGTAGTATGGCTGAAGCTGTTTTCTTTGATCTTTGCTAATGTTTAAATCAGACAAGAAGGTGGAGCTTAAAAACCGTACTCTAACTTCCAATTTTGGAGGTTAGAGCACGGTTTTTAAATTCCACTTTTCTCCTGCAGGTTACTAATTTATTAATAGCGGGTCACTTGGTACAGATGTACTAGTGGAGATTTTATTGTATTGCAACTATGCTTTGAAAGCGTGGATGATAAAATATGGCCGACAGAGCATTGGTATACTATGAGATATGCATTGAAAGTGTGGACGGCGAAATATGGCCGACGGAGCATTGGTATACTATGAGATATGATTCGAAAGCGTGGACGACGAAATATGGCCGACTGGGCATTGGTATACTATAAGATATGCTTTGTAAGCGTGGCTGACGAGATATGGCCGACAGAGCATTGGTATACGATGAGATATGCTTTGAAAGCGCGGACTATGAAATATGACCGACTAAGCACTGGTATACTATGAGCTGAGCTTGAGCCTTTGGCTAAGTCAAGCTACTGCCATCATAATGAAAAATTAAGTTTATATGGGGAAAATCATATGGGCCTCGTCCCGAGAAAATCTGTCTTCCGAGGTTTGAGAACAACAAAGTTGCAGACCAGCCTGCGCATCCACGCAGTCTGATCAGCGCATTTTTATTCACTTTTTTTCAAAGCACTATATCTAAGCTTGCTACAAACAAAATTTCAATTTTCCAGCTAGTCTCTGAAGCTGAAAAGACTATTTTGAGTCTAGCTTTGTCGGAAACTCCAAAGACAGGTTTTCTCGCGATGACGCCTATATTTAATCATATTTATATAAAAGAAATACTAAAATCTTGTATTTGATACAGCAAAAATGAAAATTCACTGAAGAGAAAAAATGATGGTTCTAAACTGATAATTTTTCAATCGAATCGAACAAGTTATTTGCCAAAATGAAACACACAGTTATGAAAGCTAGCTCCAAGGTTAACCCTTTATGCCATATGCTATGTTTAGAACACTGCACCATTTTCTATAAACATATTAATTCAACTTTTCAAATATTTTCCAAAAAATATTTTTTTTTACATTTCAATAGTTTTGAAAATATTATGGAAAATGGAGCATTTGCTCCTCAGGAGCAAATGTTTCATTTTTATAATATTTTAGAAAATCTTACATTTCAAAGGCCTCCAAAGGTGCGGGTTAATTATGAATTTCAATAGTTTTGAAAATATTATGGAAAATGGAGCATTTGCTCCTCAGAAGCAAATGTTCCATTTTTCATAATATTTTAGAAAATCTTACATTTCAAAGGCGTCCAAAGGTGCGGGTTAATTGTGAATTTCAATAGTTTTGAAAATATTATGGAAAATGGAGCATTTGCTCCTCAGGAGCAAGTGTTCCATTTTTCATATTTTAGAAAATTTTACATTTCAAAGGCGTCCAAAGGGTCTTGTGTGGAGTACAAGGTTAATTATTAATTTCAGTAGTTTCGAAAATATTATGAAAAATGGAGCATTTGCTCCTAAGGAGCAAATGTTCCATTTTACATAATATCTTAGAAAATCTTACATTTCAAAGGTCCTTGTTTAATGAAGTAAAGGGTTAATTATGATTTTTTTTTTCAATCGAATTAGACCTGTCATTTGCCAAAATGAAACACGCAGTTATGAAAGCTAGCTCCAAGGTTGGTTAAATTCGACAGTGGCTCACGAACAGTTTCCTCTTTCGAATCATTCTCCTTGCCAGGATTTCCTGCATACGTTTCAGTACAAGTAACAGTTTCAGTTTTAATACGTTTAGCTGGACACTGAGGTGGATCCAGAACAACCGATGTTCTAGCTATCACCGCTGGCGCGGCACGTTTATATTGGCGCAATCCCTTCTCTGAACGATGACCAGTGCGCGACATTATCTCCTGTTTGTCTATCCCAGCGTCAAACAAAATAGTGGCACAGGTTCTCTTTCCCGAGTGGTTCGTGAAATTCCCTTCAATACCAGCTCTTTTGAACATAGTCGAAACAAAAGTTCTAAGTTTGTTTATTCCAACAACAGCTTCACTGTACCTCAGGCCATCTTTCAACGGCCTTCTGAAGAAAAACCCTCGGTTACTCAAAGCGTTTAGATATTTCTCAAAAAGATCTGCCAGACACCTCGGTCCTGAAATAAATAAAGAAATAAACAAATATTTTTTTTTTCAAAATAAAATTTACAGCTAGAATGACAAACAGTCTGGACCCAGATCAGACTGCGTGCTGCTTGCTAACACATTGATATCCAAAATTTAATTCTCAAACAAATCTGTGTATCTAAATAGTATTTATCTATTTATTTATTATTTCAAATAAATAAATTAAATAAATAAATAATGAAGTGATAATATTAAAAAGAAACAAAAAAACACAAAAATAAATCGTCTTGGATGTTAAATTACAGGCGAAATACTGGCGAAATATAAGTGTGGAAAGTTTGTAAAATAAATATGGGCGTGAGAAACCCGGTCTTCTGACAAAGTGAGATTCAAACCAGCCTGCTCAGCTACAGTACCAGTTATAACAAAGGCGCTGATCAAACTGCGCGTATGCGCAGGCTGGTCTGTGCCTTGCTGTTAGCAAAACCCCGAAGATAGGTTTTCTCCATATAAAATATATAATAATCACTGACGACCTCGACAAAGCTAACACCTTAAATGACTACTTTCGAGACCAGACATTAATTAATGACTCCAATGAAGCAGTTCCTGATGTTATTCAATACAATGTGTTACACAAGCTGAGATCTTTGATCCTTACACCAGCTGAAATAGAAGTTATTTTAAAGTCACTTCCTACTAGAAAAGCTGCTGGCCCAGATGGTATTAGCAATCGAATTCTTCGTGAACTGGCAGTTGAACTTTCATATCCTCTTTGTTCTCTCTTTAATCAGTCTCTTCAAACGGGAACCTTCCCTGATTCCTGGAAGTTATCAAATGTTTCTCCTATCCCCAAAACAAAAGATCGTTCATCTGTATCAAATTATCGACCTGTCTCTCTTTTATGCACATCTGAAAAAGTTTTCGAACGAGCTATTTTCAAACATGTTTATAATCACTTCAGAGACAATAATATTCTTACTTCATTGCAGTCTGGTTTTATTCCGGGTGACTCAACTGTCAACCAGTTGACCTTTTTATACAATACTTTCTCTCAAGCCCTTGATTTCGGAAAGGAGGTACGTGTCGTCTTTTGTGACATAAGCAAGGCGTTTGATCGTGTTTGGCATGAAGGTCTTTTAAAAAAGCTTGAAGCTGCTGGTATAGCTGGAGATCTTCTTATATGGTTTCGTTCTTATTTGACTGATAGACGTCAGAGAGTTGTTATTCCTGGTGCAGAGTCAGCATGGAAATTTATACGAGCTGGTGTTCCTCAGGGTTCTATTCTTGGTCCTCTTCTTTTTCTTCTTTTTATTAACGACATTGTAACGGATATTGGATCCAATATTCGTCTTTTTGCTGATGATACCAGCTTGTTTATAATTGTTGAAAACCCAGATACCGCTGCTGAACTTATCAATCTGGATCTTGAAAAAATTATGACCTGGGCGAAAACTTGGCTTGTCTCTTTTAATCCCAAAAAAACAGAGTCTCTCCTTATCTCTCGCAAACTAAATAAAGCTTTACACCCACCTCTCTTTATGGAAAATCAAGTTATTTCTGAAGTAGAATCTCATAAACATCTTGGTGTATTTCTTTCCAATGATTGTTCTTGGCATAAACATATCGATTATATCAAGGAAAAAGCCTGGGGTAGAATAAATGTCATGAGGAGGTTGAAGTTTTCCCTTGATAGAAAATCTCTTGAAACTATTTATCTCACCTTCATAAGACCTGTACTAGAATATGCCGATGTCGTCTGGGGAAATTGTACAAATTATGAGAAACAAGAACTTGATAAAATACAGACAGAGGCAGCTAGGATTGTGACGGGAGCTACTAAACTTGTGTCATTACATGCGCTTTATAAGGAAGTAAACTGGGACCCATTGGAAACTAGGCGCAGGAAACATAGACTTTTACTTCTTTATAAAATGTTTAATAATCTCTCTCCAGAATATCTTTCTTCTCTGATTCCCCTTACTGTCAACACTCTATCCCAATACAATCTGCGTAATGCACAAAATATTCAGACAGTAAACTCTCGCACTACTCAGTATTTCAATTCGTTTTTACCGTCTTCTAATAGGGAATGGAATAACTTGCCACTGGATGTAAGAAATAGTGATTCTGTTATCATTTTTAAACGTAAGTTGAACTCTGACATTAAAGCCATTCCTAGGCATTTCTATGCAGGTAATAGGCGTGCTCAGGTACTTCACACCAGATTACGTACAAAGTGTAGCTCGCTTAACGATGATCTCTTTCAGAAACGCATCACAGATTCACCTCTCTGTCTCTGTGGAAATGTGGAGAATACTGATCACTACTTTATGCGTTGTCCACTCTATCGCGAACAGAGAGCAGAGCTAAATCAAAAAATCTCTCAACACTCATCAGTTACTCTTCAAATTCTCTTATTTGGAAATCCCCTACTGTCTTTGCCCACAAATACACTCATTTTTGAAGCAGTCCATAAATATATCTCTGATACGAAGCATTTCTAATACTGATCCTTAAAGTATACCCTGTTCAAATAAGTTATGAGTGTTTGATAAATTAGCTACTAGTGTATGCCGCCAAGTTCAGCCTCAGGCCTGCTCAATGATCTCTCTCTCTCTCTCTCTCTCTCTCTCTCTCTCTCTCTCTCTCTCTCTCTCTTGTACATGTTTTACATTGTATTAATCATTGTTAACGTTCTAATTACCATACATTTTTTTCTTGTCAAAATTTCTCAATTTGATAACACGCCTTTGTAATTATGTCCAAAAACAATGAAGAAATGATCTTGAACTTAATAACACTATAAATAATTATTACTTTTTTCATCAATAAACGGTGATATTCTTTTACAGAATTCATAATTCAGTTGAACAAAAGAATAAAAGTTACAAGGTGGAGTTATCACAATTTGTATTATATTGACTATACTTCTCTCATGTTTTCCATTTTGCGCTTTTTACATCTGAAATTGAATGAGCGCCATTACATTTGTGCAGCTGAATATTGTCAGGAGATGAACTAGATAAGCTTTAAGCTTCCGTTCTATTCCTTTTGTAATGTGTGTATATATATATGTATGTATGTCATGAAGTTGAAATAAAATATGTTTAAACTAAAATATATAATATTAAAAATGACGCGAGAAAACCTGTCCTCGGGGGGTGGGGGTGAGTTGACACCCACTTTTACAGGCGTATACCTTATTTTTACTATAAAACATAGATTGTGTACTGCTCTAAAACATAGATTGTATTCCCACAATCTATGTTTTGAGCAAAAATAAGAAAAGTAACATCTTTTTCATCGAAAATTATCCCAAGGAAGTTTAAAACATCTAAAATTTTAATAAATATGGAAAATTACCTTAGCACAATAATGCTTGATATCTTTTGGCTTCAGTTGAACTTGCGCAAGACCACCCTTGTATGTTTTGTTACTTCGTCCGACAAAGCGAATGTATTTTTTGTCGCCATCATCTTTTCCAACCGTGAACTGGGTACATTCCAAACTCCGGTGTTCGTCGCAGGAACGTAATCCAAAGATCTTGCACGAGTAATAATAGACAGTGTACTGCAACGATTCTGCGGAATGATCACCGAATACTCCGGTTTCCCACAGTATTTCCTCGTGCTTTGGAAGAATAACTTCAGCTTGTTTAACCGGTGTCCCTACGCCTGTATGAACAAGTTCCTTCATCCTGCTATCAAGTACTTTCCTGAAGTTAGCGAATCGTATGTCTTTTTCATCCAGAAAGTTCATAGAATAGATTTCGTTATTTCGCAACAATCTCAGCAGGCCACAAACAAGATAGTACAAACTTTTTGCAGGGTACTCAGATCCGTTTTGTTTACGGGCTTCAACTACAAACCTCGATAGCCAAAACTCCATAGTTGGTGCGTCCATTTCCGTAATGTCCGAGACACCGGCACCCCTCTCCTTTCTCCAAGCCGAGAACACATTATATGCCCAGTTTGTATTTTTCCGAGTGTTTGGATTCTCCTGATTTTCTAACAGTTTGCGAATTTCACTTTCTCCGACAGGAGCGGCAAACCTACTTTCACTTTCTTCAGTCTTAATTTTCGGCAAATTTATGTCACTAGTTTCAAATTTCAAGTCAAAATTTGTATCCGAGTTAACATCTGGTGAAGCTGGCAGCCCAGACAACATTTCGGAAACGGTCTGAGACAGTTCTATATCGTTTCAATATTGAGTTTCTAGCGTTTGCACTTGAGAACATATTATTTGATCCGTGTCATCCTCCGCCATATCGGCAATCTGCGACAGAATTAAATCACCCAGGTAAACCGCATGTCTCGATCTCGGAGGGTGTTGGCTACCGGAGGTAAACAAACAGGATATGGATGGACAGGGTCTGTATTTATCCATTCTTATTTCTTATAGAGAGGTTCTTGGAGACAAAAGCAGCAAACAGGTTGCTTCTTTATTGAATGATAAGGACTCGGAATGTGTTAATTGCTTTTGATCTATGTCCGTAGGACCCAGGGCGACTTTTCAAATGGCAATTGCGGTATTTTCACTGAAAAAAGGCTATTCTTTTGATCATAGCTGGAATTACACCAACCTTTGACACAAATTGCATGTGCCACCACAATTCTATATCATTCTCCTGCATGATATATAAGAGCCATGTCCCCAAAATGCTATTTAAATATCAATATTTGAAATTTGCTTACGGTCATATCATTTTGAAAGTTAGCAACATGTTCAGAGGTAACTTGACGGCTGTCATGCTTGCTATCGGAGTGACAGAAGTTTTGATTTCGGAGATCGATACATACTGCCCACACAATTAGTGCCTAAATCTGATATAGTTTAAGCATGCCATGTTACAAAAAACATGCTACAAATGGAAGACTACCAGGGAACGAAATTCAGAAGACAAATTTAGAGTTTTTTCAGTTGTTAAGTGTTGTGAAAAGCGTTCATCTTTAGTCAGGGGCATGCATGTTTTGTCTAGTCGGTCAGGGAAAACGAGTTTTAATTCTGCACTGATACATTTAAGGTGAAATCAGTATGCTTGAATTAGGAAGGGGATATGATAGCAAGGTTGGGTGGGGAGGGGGTGGCGAGGAGATGGTCCCTGAAGGAAGATAAGAACAAGTGCCAGATATAAAACCATTTTCTTACCTTTAACAAATGCACCAACAGGGTTACTAAATGCAGGTTCACATTGCTGCACCCCACCCACCCTCCTTTTTTTATTTATTTTCATATGCGACATAGCGTGTGCTCATTTCTTGTACCGACATTTAGCTTTGCACTTATACACTTTCTTCGATTTTGTAAAATTTTAGTGAGAAAATGCACATACTTATACAAAAATAACAAATGTTCCCAAATGGGCAAGCTCATGTGAGCCGCGCCAATAGATTTCAAACGTTGTGGTATTTGCGACCGGCAAAGGCTCAGACCAGCCTGCGCATATGCGCAAACTGATCAGGGCCTTCGCTTGTCACTTAAATATTCTACGACTGTTAAGCTACTGACCGAACATCATTTGGAATTTCTAAGCTTAAAATGAGGCTGCACAGGCTCGTCTGAGTCTACACTTGTCAAAATGCCACATTGTTGGAGATCACATGTCATGGCTCATGTGATGTTGTTGTTGTCGCTTAATCATGCGCAGATCCAGAATCTTTTGTCAGAGGAAGTCTTACTCAACAGACACGTTCCTTTTAGATGAAGGGAGTGAGAAATCAAAATACTCCTAAAATGGAATACTGGCTTGGTAGCTTAGTGAATTTCCAGGGGATCTGGACCAGAATTGCCAAGGGGCCCTAAAGATTTGTGATTTTCTAGGGTGGGGGATCCAGACTCTCTGCCCCCGTCCCTTTGGATCCGCGCATGTTAGTCTTCATTGAATGCGCAGCTACCAAGTAACTTGAGTCCTGGTATTCATCTACGTCCATATTTACTGTTATATGCAGACATGCAAATGTTACCGTGGTAACATTGACTCCCCCGACTGTTGGTGATGTGAATCCGCAGGTATTCGGCCGACAGTTGGCTGATTTTGTGTGCGAGTTGGCTGCTTTTTAGAGTGAGCCTACTGTCTTTGGGATTTGGCAACCAGTTTTGAGTCGGTCGACCGTCTGCCGACTATCCGCCCACGGTGCATCCAAATCCACACTCAAGTGTCATCCTGATTCTAAGCATCTCTGGAAGTCATAATCATGCGAATGTGGAACGACATATGCATACCAGAGTGCATTGAGCAGACACAGAAAGAGGAAGGGCCATCGAACTACAGGAATTAAAATAAGAGTTTGGGAGTTTACTTGCCACTGGCCCAAAATTACAATGCCTCCTTGTAATTAAGTATTACTGTCCTGCCAGCCAAGAGTGACAGTGACTTCATGTTTTGTAAATAAAATTATCAGGAACTTATAATCAATACATCACTTGTGTATTAATCCTATCCTCAGGGTATGATTAATACACAAGTGATCTATCGATTTGCGTAAGCTCAAGTGAGGTGTGCACGTAAGTGTTTTATCAAGCAATTGTAAACAAAGTATTTCGTCACTGTCACTCTTGGTTGGCACGACAGTACCTTAGTTAAGTATTGACCGTTTACTATGCGAAAACAGAAATAACTAGAATTGTTTTTCAACGAAAAAACCAGGTGTCTCCCCCTATTAGGAATTGAACAAAATCACAAAAATGCATTTAGTTATGTTACAAGGGGAATGATTTGAAAAATAAACATGCATGAGTCATGGTTCTTATGCATGACACGTTGTCTGAATGTGCTTTACAAATGTATGAAGTTTCGTTGAAATATCTCTGACGGTTATCAAGTTATAGAGCGGACACGATTTTGTGATGGACAGACCCATGAACAAACGCAAGGGGGGGGGGGGGAAATATACATGCACGAATTATGCGTGCATGATACGTCGTCTGAATGTGCTTTACAAATGTATGAAGTCTCGCTGAATTACCTCTAATTGTTATCAAGTTCTAGAGCGGACACGAAATAGCATTGCAAATGATCAAAGGGAATAACTCCAAAAATATCCAAAGCAGAGTTATGGTTCTTGTGCATTAGACATCGTCGTCTGAATTTGTTTTACAGATGTATGAAGTTTCGTCGAAATATCTCTTACGGTTTTCGAGTTATAGAGCGGACACGGCTTTGTGACGGACAGCCATACAGACAGACGGGCATACAGACAGACGGACGCAAGGGAAAAACAATATGTCTCCCGACCCTTCCAGGGAGAGACATAATTCATGTTTCTTAAAATCAAAATTGTATCACACATTCTGCAGATCACAACGACATCTTTGAAGATATTAGCCACGACATGGGATTTCCAACAATATGGTATGTGCGACCAGCAAAGGCTCAGACCAGCCTGTGCATACGCGCAGTCTGATCAGAGCCTTTGCTTGTCACTTGAATATTCTATGAATATTGAGTTACTGACCGAACATCATTTGGAGTTTCTAAGCTTAAAAGGAGGCTGCACATGCTCATCTGACTCAACACATGTCAATGTGCCACAAAGTTTGAAATCACATGTCGCGGCTCAATTATGTGCTGCACCAAGACTGACAATTCATAAAGCTTTTATGTCATCATATTGGAATATTAACAATAAACTAAGATTGTAGTTTTGGGCCATGGTGTGTTTTTGAAGCCCCAGTGTGAAAATGTGGGGGTTAAATTGGATTTGGGTTGTCTGTCATTCCATCATCATGTCCATCATTATATTTCGTTTCCACTCAATGTCTTGATAAAATTTGATAGAATTAACCAAATTTTGTTTGTGCATTGATATTGGTATGATCTAGATTGGTATTGTAACGCATCATATTCACGCATGCATAATAGAGTTATGTACCTTGACTGATCTCAGAATTTCATTTCTGCTCAATACCTTGAAAAGGAATTGATAAAATTTGACCAAATTAAGTATGTGCATTGGTACTGACAATATCTAGGCTGGGATTGTTACCTACCATTTTTGTAACAGAATGATGGTCCTTGATTGATGTTAGACTTTTTCCGTCCAACAACTAAGGTTCGGGTCAGACTGTTTGTAAATCCAGGCCTAAGATCTGCTGTTCGTTATGTAATCAGATATGTTTTCCCACATGCTGGCACATTTAGACTCACGATTATAAGAACATCTTGAAGTAGTGGCTACAGATATTTGTTTTATGGCATTTATATGTTAAAAGTTAAAAAATATAATATTATGCGACTTTAAGATATATAAGAAGGAATTCATCCAACTGAAAACCATAACAATGAACCATGTACAGTTTGTATACGGTTTATATCTATACTTTTAGCGCCAAGCGATAGCAAAATAAAAAACACCACGAGTATTTTAAAGCAATTTAGCTTTTTGGTATGTATCAGTTAATTCTTAAAAGTATTAGTATATAGATTTTTACTGCATATTTATATAGGAGGACAGCGTAATCCATATAACATATACCCGTAGAATATGTAAGATGTTGCAGTTTCGTCGGAAATCAAATCTGTATTTTTTTTTTCTTTTTACGTTTTTTTAGCTTCACATAGAAGTACAGGTCCTCATAATCAGGTAACAGCAGCCCAAGTACCACAAATTGCGTCTTTTACGCAGTTTTATTTGTCATTCTATAAGAAGCAATATAGATGAGTTTCACATCTTTAAGATATTTAAAAAAAAAATTGGCAGCTGTTTCCATGCCATATGCATACAACTACATGTATTTATAACATGCTATAAATTTGAACGTATATAAGCAAAATACTTCCCATTTCTGTAAAGTCTAAGTCTTCACATGTTATTAGATCTTTCTGCAGATATTTGCAGCAGGATTTTAAAATATATGTAGTTCAACAAATGTACATGGGTGCTTTCCTTTTTAGAAAGAGATGGGCAATCGGTTTAATACTGTTTGTTCATTGTAAATTAGCCAATTATGCATATTGGTACTCGTTTGGAGTCTGGTTACAGGATTTATTAAACAGATCAAGTTTGGTAGTCTTTTTAGTTGTGATGCTTCTTCTGCTATCTTTTATAGAGGCCCTTCCAGGAGGTACCTGTTCCCTTGTTCTTCTTAAATATTGACTTGCCTCCCTGTTTCCTAAATATATACAACTGAAACTTTTTATTATTAATTTCCCTGTTCCTTAGCAATTTTGTCCCTTTCTCCTTGGAATAAAATGTCCTGTCCCAATACACCCCAAATTCCTGAGAGGGCCTCATCGTAAATGCTAGAGCATACAGAGAGTGGAATGGCATTTGAATCGGAACTCCTCTGTCAATTTCTTGATTAAAATACTCCCAGCTAGCACGTTATTAGTTGTTTTACCATTAGGTGACGTACATGGAATTTGACAGAGGTGAACTGAACATGCGAGTCGAACACTCGCTATCATTTGATTTTTGTACTGTTCATGATTTTTAAGATAATGACCAAAGGCATTGAAGAGAGAGAGAGAGAGATATATAGAGAGAGAGAGAGAGAGAGGAACAGAGAGAGAGGAGGGTAGAATAGATAGAGGGAAAGAGAGGAGAACAGGGAGAGAAAGGGGGTAGAACAGACAGAGAGAGAGAGGGAGAATAACAGAGAGAGAGAGAGAGAGAGAGAGAGAGAGAGAGAGAGAGGGGAAGAACAGAGAGAGGGGGAATAGAACAAAAAGCGAGAGTAGAACAGAGATAGATGGGGTAAGAACAGAGAAAGTAGAACAGAGAGGGAGAGAGGGGGGGTAGAACAGAGAAAGAGGAAAGTTAAACAGAGAGAGAGGGGGAGTAGAACACAGAGAGAGATAGTAGAACATAGAGAGAGAGGGGGGAGTACAACAGGGAGAGAGAGAGTAGAACAGAAAGAGAGGGGGCGTAGTACAGAGAGAGAGGGGGAGTATAACAAAGAGAGAGGGAGGGAGTAGAACAGAGAGAAAGGGGGGAGTAGAACAGAGAAAGGGAGGGGAGAAGAACAGAGAGAGAGAGGGGGAGTAGAACAAATAGAGAGAGAGTAGAACAGAGAGAGTGGGAATAGAATGGAGAGAGAGTAGAACAGAGAGAGGGGGGAGTAGAACAGAGAGAGAGGGAGAGTAGAACAGAGAGAGAGAGTAGAACAGAGAGAGGGGGGAGTAGAACAAATAGAGAGAGTAGAACAGAGAGAGTGGGAGTAGAACAGAGAGAGAGTAGAACAGAGAGAGGGGAGTAGAACAGAGAGAGAGGGAGAGTAGAACAGAGAGAGAGGGGGAGTAGAACAGAGAGAGAGGGGGAATAGAACAAAAAGAGAGAGTAGAACAGAGAGAGATGGGGGTAGAACAGATAAAAAGTAGAACAGAGAGAGAGAGAGGGGGAGTAGAACAGAGAGAGATAGGGGAGTAGAACAGAGAGAGGGGGAGTAGAACAGAGAGATAGGGGGCGTAGTACACAGAGAGAGGGGGGAGTAGAACAGAGAGAGAGAGGGGGGTAGAACAGAGAGAGAGGGGGAGTAGAACAAATAGAGAGAGTAGAACAGAGAGAGAGGGAGTAGAACAAAGAGAGAGAAGACCAAAGAGAGTGGGGAGTAGAACAGAGACAGAGAGAGGGGGAGTAGAACAGAGAGAGTGAGAGAGAGAGAGAGGGGGAGGGAGGGAGAGAGAGAAAGAAGAACAGAGAGAGAGAGAGGGGGGAAGAAGAACAGAGAGAGAGGGGGAGTAGAACAGAGAGAGAGGGAGAGTAGAACAGAGAGAGAGAGAGAGGGAGTAGAAAAAAGAGAGAGAGAGGGGGGTAGAACAGAGAAAGAGGGGGGAGTAGAACAGAGAGAGTGGGAGTAAATGAAATAATAGATATGAATTTTAACTGATGAACTCGAAATATTCGTTAAATTTACTGCATTTCCGAATTCAAATGCGATTTAAACTCAAACAGATTCAGTTGAAAAACATGTATTGCTTTCAGACTTCTTATCAATCTGTAATGTATCGACCTGTATGTTGTTCTTATCCCTCAAAGTGTATCTAAATGAAATAAAATCGTCTCAATACAAACCATGTCCAACCCCAAAATCGTTTGTTTACCTCCGGTAGCCTACACCCTCCGAGATCTACACATGCGGTTCACCTGGGTGTAAATCGTCTTCCAACGAAAATTGATCTGAGCACAACAAATCTATTTTGAAAAATCCACAGCACTGACTTCCGTCCCTACTTGTCGACAGACGGGTACAAAATGACTGTGGTGGGAATATCGAGACAGACATAGGTTCTACATCGGTGATTTTTGCACCAAAACAAAGATGTAAGCGGGCACCTCCTAAATAGCCGCAAATTAACCGGTAAATGTAAAATAATTGACAGCTTTGGCCGGATGCAGGGAGGAGCGAATGTAAATTTTGTCAGGTGACAGTAACACGTGTTCATTTTCGCCTGCGCCATACTACAAGCAAAACAAAGGATTCTTCTTTGGCTTTCTGTTTAAACCGCTCGGTGGGCTACGCCCACCTCGCGGTTTAAACGAGAAAGCCTCGGAAAACCATCCTTTATCTATTACATACCGTATTTCACATTGTGCCTTACAAACATCCTCGAGAAGCACTTGGACCCTTCTTTTTCTCGAGGGATCCGTACTAGTATTTGTAAGGAATCATATATCCACCTGTGATTTTCCAAGTGGCCGGGGATAGGGGTCCAAATCCTCTATCCCCTCCCTCTGGATCCGCGCATGTTACGGTCGTTTGGTGCTGATATTCCCCGTGTATATGTAATGAGCATCAAAGCGTTGATTTTACTACAGAAAATATTAATTCTAATGAAAAGATACTCCAGCATTAAGAACTCAAATTATGTCTTAATACTAGAGGATCTTGCTTAAACTAATATAGCATGTCACGTTAGATTTTAAACCAATTTTTCTATACACCAACAAGCACTAGTTTCAATATGTAATGTATGCTATATCGTATAAATTGAAGTCACACATTAAAGTCGTAATCGATGTGTATGGTTTCGAGTGCTGATATTTTCCGTTCTGTAAACCTTTCTGTGGAACCGCTGTATCATGCTAACTAGGACATCTCTTCAAAACGGTACACTAGAATGAAAAAAACAACAACTTAAGGTGATAATGAAGTCCCGACTGCAAATATGAACCAACAGCAACACTATCATTGTTGCAATTAACCCATGTCAGTCTGACGTCTCTTTTCTGGGACATATAATTATAGGCAAACAGAATAGACCCAGATCAGACGACGCGAAACGCGGCGTCTGATCTGTGTCTAAACTGTTTGATTACAGAATACTTCTATTAAAATTTGAATAACAAACAAAATATACCGCCCAACAACCCTTAAAGCGGAAATGGGCTGGTCAAAATAATAAAAGTGAGAAATTCCATTCGGCTTAAATGGGTTAATAACCATTTGTTTTCGTACAAACTTGCCTCCAAGGAACCAGGCAAGGTATGTCAGAGCCATCTCAGGAAAGGTAGAACTTATTGTATAGACGGTCGGCGAATGCTAAGACGAGTATGAACATAATGCACAGTCTCGCCAGAACCATATATAGCATATACTGTTTGATCGCATTTAGTTTGGAAATAGGAAAATGACACACCAAATGGCAAAAGGAAACCACACCGTTTCCAAACAACATTGAGGGCTGATCTTTGCACTTGGTTTAAACAATATTTCATTCAGATAATTTACATGTATACAGATACGTACAATGTCATTATATCAGGATCTGACCGTAAGCTTTAAGCTTATATGTTGGTCATTTCCTGACACAGAATATATATACAACATAATTGAATAGTATATAGACATTAGAAACTTGGATGATAAACTAGCGCTGCAGGAGGACTATGTAAAAAAATGAGAAAGATTAGTAAGCTGTGTAGCATTAAAATATTGAAAAAGAAAGAAAAAACGCACTGAAATAGGGTCGCAGCCGGAAATCGATCCAGGTCCTCTGGTTTTGTCGCTAGACACGCTAACCACTAGGCCACAAGGTCAAGTCGTGCGCGGCTCTAAATAACCAAACAAATAGAAGAGGCTCGACCAGCGTAATTGTGTACATCGTTTTATTTCGTCTGAGCTTTGGTACTGAAACGATGAGTTCTGATAAACGGTCAATAGATATTTCGGACATTTTAATTACTTTATTTTGTCAAGAAAATGTCGGAATACATACCGATATGACATAAGCGTATCTGAAAGCTGTGTTGGTCCGAATCCGTAAAAGTTCGAAAGACAGGGTCCATACAACTTTACCTATTTCCAGGCACAGGAAGGAGTCGCAAATGATTTAGCCGCATATGTCTTTTGTTTGTTTGATTTGATTCTTTAAGTCCCATCAATTATATTTCAGTTTAACAGGGACGGGTCTTCCTGGGTTGAACCAGTACTTAGCTAGGATAAATGCGTCTTGCTCAAGGACCGCAACGCAGTGACGCCGGTGAGGCTCGAACCCACGGCCCTTCGGTCTCCAGTCAAGCACTCTACCACTGAGCCACTGCGCTCCTATTTCATATGTCTTTAATATGTAAAGAAAAAAATGAGGAAGAGATACATACACTGAAACGAAGTTGTAAGTGGCCACTTCTTAATTTTATTTTTTAACTTAGCGCTAATGATATTGAAATGAATTTTTGCCCAAATATGTGAAATTCAATGGACTAAAGTTAAGTGGTGCTTTGGAAGAGCTTTTCTAACACTTCACAATTTTGGGGCTGAAAAATGCAAAAATCATTTTTTTAAGAAATACAGGGTTTTGAGTGCAGTTTTTATCATATTTAAGTACCCGTCTAGCCGACTTAAAACACCAAACCCCTGAATTTTGCTTATGAACGATTTTTTTTATGATTTTTATAAATAAAAGCTCATTTTCCGCATTTACCAATATTTTAAAAAAAAATAATCAACTGCACATACTAAAATCATGGTATGCGTTTTATTTTATGTAAATATGTTAGACCAAACACAATACAGCTTGATCAGCCCATTTTTAACATTTATTATTTCAAGACTGGTGTAGTTTTCCGGTTCAACGTGAAATTTTAAAGGTAATTGAATTGGCATAGCCTTAGACATTTTTTTCATATTGAATAATCGCTGAAAATTCCAATGCCGTGCCACAGATAATAAAGCATACAGAGCAATGCAAAGTTGATATGCACATTGTATAGTGCTAATATCGCTTGCATTCTAAGTCTATAAGGATTACCATCTTGAACAAGAGGGGATACAAATTCATGCAAGTAATTTGGTGAAATGTAATTAATGATTTTATAGAATATCACGAGCTTATGTTTGGTGTCACGCTCTTGCAATGAATCCCATCCTAGATCAGCCAGAAGTGTTTTCGATGCTACAGAGACTGGTGTCCCCCACCCTTTGATTATTCTAGCTGCCTTGATATGGATAGAATAAAGCTTTCGTTTTGCTTCATTGGAACATTTGTTACAAACTGAGTCACTATACTCAAGCAAAGGACGTATTAATGCGAAGTATATTTTTCTAGCGTTTGTCCATGACCTTAAACTTGTGAGCTAGCGTACGATTTAATCTTGACCATGCTGTATTGGTCACTCTTTGGATGTGATCTGATCAGTTACATGTAATAGATAAAATAAGTACCGAATGTCTGTGAGAGGTGGTTTTGTTCAAGATAACAATGTTTATTTCTAGTGGAGGGTGGGCAAGTGGGATCTGTCTGCGAGATATAAGAAGAGAAGTCGTTCTGTTGGATTAAACAAGCCCATCATTTTTCTAAACAGTGATAGTATCAAGATCAGAATTAGGAAAAAAAACTACAGTTTGTGGTCGTCAATGATTATGTATATGCTTGTGTCGCCTGCAAAAAGACGTATTGATGAACGAATGTTATTTACAATATCATTAATGTAAATGAAGAAAAGCAAGGCACCAATAATGGAGCCCTGGGGAATTCTGCGAATACGTTGGTCCAATCGGATTCTACCTCATTCAGAACAACGCGCTGCCTGTGGTTTTAGAGATAACTTTGAAACCATTAAGGAAGAGATCCAGAAATACCCATGCAGGCCAGTTTATGTAATAGACCTTTGAACCATACTCTGTCAAAAGCCTTGCTGATGACACGAAACACAACATGTACTTCGTTACCACTGTCTACTGCTTCTAAAATGTGTGATATGTGTGTAATAGCTGGAAAGAAGTTGAATCGCCTTGGATAAATCCAGACTGTAAGGGGTGTGAATACTATTTTCACTTACGTAGTTGAAAATGTGCTTATGCACACACGTTTCCATGTTTTTCCCAACTGGCTAAGCCAGGATATTAACCTACAATTTCAAGGAACCCCTTTATCTTTGTGGATAGCGGTAACGTTGGAGGGAAAATAACCTTGTAATAATGAACGATTGAATACCGTTGCTAAATAATTAGACAACACGGATGTGCCTTCTTTTAGTGGGCACCAAGTTATATAGACAATTTGATTTGGCACCAAGTTGTATAGACAAGTAGTTGGGATTCCTATGTGCACTAATTGTGCTCCTGCGGTTGCCGATATATTCTTGTTTTGTTACGAGCGGGACGTTATGATGTCTTTTTCTGATGATAAGCAGGCTGATATTATTGACGCTTTTAACATTACACCAATATATGTGGATGATGTTTTAAAAATGAATAATGTTTATTTTGACAATATGGTAAGTCAAATATACCCTTCAGAGCTCCAAATCAATAAAGCTAATACCTCTGATACCAAAGCCGCGTTTTAGACTTGGGTCGGGTGTGGTACTTGATTGTATCGACTCCTTATCTTGCACCCTGCTTACTTGCATTTGTCCATTTCTAATGATATTATTTCTACCAAAACTTATGATAAACGTGACGATTTTAATGTGGAAATTGTCCATTCCCCATTTTTAGATGGTGATGTTGATCACTTTACTCATTCGTTTGTTAAAACATCTAGCCATGTTGCTGACTTCACCACTCGCAATAAAGTGTTAACTCAGAAGCTTCTTAAGCAAGGCTCACGGTATCATAAACTTTGCAAAACCTTTCCTAAATTTGTCAACCATACTATGGTTTGATATCTAAATTCCATGTTTGACTTAGATTTCTCTTGCGCCAAAGACTTCCAGAACCTGAGTTCTATGTTGACTTGTTTATAGATTGATGATGATTTTTGGCTCTAATAGTTTTTAGCTCAGTTTATTGAAATAATTTCCCATTATGAAAAGATTGGCTATTACATTAATGTATTGCAACAAACTACATGCTTGGTGGTCAACCCAATCACGGTAAGAAACTTTGCTTTCCTCTTTAATTGCACGCCGGTAATTTGCACTTCAGACTCTATGACGGTTCTGACTTAAAGACTTATCTATTGATGAGATGGTAGAGGCCTGATGCTTTGGCTGTTGTCAGGCCCATCGGGGGTTTGGCTGTTGGATTTATTTTGCTCCAGTATTTAGTTGTATGTTCTGTTGTGTCCTTATCTTTGCTTTATCTCCTTTTTATCTTGATTTATATGTTCTAGGAGATTTTGCATGGAGAATTTAGGGATATTTCATGCAAACCAAACATCTATGTGTCTTGATCCACATCTTAACTAAGGGTGAAGTTGACGTTGTGAAACCGGTTTAAGCCCTCCATTAAAATACTTTTACTGACCGTTTAAAACCGGTTTAAGCCCTCCATTAAAATATTTTACTGACCATTTATAGGCGGCACTTCTTTTGTGGATCATTTGTGTTATTTATGTCTTGTGTTTGTCACGCTTAGGTGTCTGTTCATTGCTGCCTAATGGTCACCTACTGGGGAAAGGGTTGACCTCTTGGCTATTGTTTGTGATGTTTAATTGTGTTTTTGTCACTCCTAGGTCAGGTGTGGTACTTGATTGTATCGATTCCTGATTGTTACCGCCTTTCTGAATTTCCTTCTGTAAGCAAAGACTTATAAGGGCGAGGCAACACGCCTTAGTTGCATTTAAATCATCTAAGACATCTCTTACTTCTTGCTCTGATATAGTAATGGAATTAAGCTCATTATACGTATTCTTTCGTGGAGGCAACGTTTTATTTATCGGAGTGGCTGCTGCCAGTTAACTGGTAGCAGCGATTTTACGTTAAAATGGCTGCTGCCAGTTGACTGGTAGCAGCGATTTTAACGTAAAATCGCTGCTGCCAGTTAACTGGTTATAGCCATTTTAACGTGAAATCGCTGCTGCCAGTTCGCTTCAGTATTTTTATTGTAGTGTGTATAGAAAGTTATTTTGCATCGACTGATGTAGCAAAATGTTAGTGAATGCCTTACTTAATGAGTTGTTTAACGTGTTTCCGAATATGTTTCATGTTAAAGTGTGAGTATGGGCTATGTTGAGCTTCCAAAAACGTTAAAGAGTGACTATATAACAAACAAACAAACAAATATGTTGCTGCTAGTTTTGATTAATTTTAAAAGCGCACATCTTATTATTACGGAAAATAATAGTTTTGCTGTTTGAATCCCATGGCCTTTTTAATGGACCCAACAATGCAAGAATTTAAACTAAAACATATTTTGCTGAAATTATTTGAAATTACAATCTCCTATCATTCTTCGGGAGTTAATACTTTGCAATGTCACTTAATGTACAAAAACCTTAAGAGTTTTGTTAGTCGCTGTGAGTGCGTAAGCTGCTTCGATAACATCCTGGTCGTAAACCCCGAAGAAAGGTTTACTCACGACGCGGCTAAAAAAAGTTGGGTTCTTGTTTTTGGGTCGGCTTAGATTGATTTGTCTTTTGTCACTTGTATTTTCTTTCCTATATAGAAGCGTATATTGTTAAATACCATTTTGTTTCCAAACCCTCTGTGAATAATTACATGCGGGGATCCAATGGGGGAACTGCGGATCCGGACCTCATACCCTCCATTTTAAATTGTGCAACTTTTTTCTGAACCACCCTGGTCTCCAACTAGACACCCTCTCCCCTCCTGAGACACATTTCTGGATCCAGGTTTACATTATTGCATGTATAAACACTGGTTTGCACCATGCGTCACCGACTCAAACCTTCTTGTCAAAATAAAAATAAAAATTTTACTGGAAGCAGCGAACTTACGTTAAAATCGCTGCTATCAGTTAACTGGCAGCAGCGATTTTAACGTAAATTCGCTGCTGCCAGTTAACTGGTAGCAGACCTTGCCTTTATTTATATCATTAACAACCGACTGTAAACTAAAATATTCGTTTAACATATTAGCCTTACCAGCATTATTCCCAGGTCTAGCTTCAATGTTGGTATGGTATTAGATGTTTTATTTAAGCCAAGCATTTGTTTGCACGTTTTCCAAAATAAGTTTGAGTCGAAATTTTCTTTAGATAAGACGTCTTTAAGGTTGTCGAAGTAGATCTAATGCCTTTTGGACAATTTAATTTCATTGACAACCTCAGACATCAGGGCCTGATTTTTTCCCAAACTGATTGATAGGATGTGTTTTTGAATTTCTTAAAAGCGCGTTTTCGGTTTCAGATGGGGATTTTAATATGGCAAGTTATCCAGTGTGGCTCGTCAGGCCTTTTTGTCACTATTTTGCTTGAAGGAGCATTTATTTTCATAAGCAACATCTTGAGTTCTTGTATACGCAATACAATATTATCGATCTTTTTTTGTAACTAGCTTTTCCTCGAGATTAAATAATATAAAATCTTCACGAAATTGGGAAAAATCAGCTCAATTCATAGTTACGTATTTTACGTTTAAACGATTTATTTACTATTATTAAGGTACACTTAAAGCGAGATCTTTTAACCGTCTCGAGTACCAAATCATTCTTGTGTATAGTTTGATATGTATTTGACATACGTACATAAAGGTAAGGTAAAGATAAAGACAAAAAAGTAAGTTATTAGGCATGATAGGGCCATTTTTTGGAAAACACTTAATATACGCTGCATCAAAATTTGGCGACTTTAAAAGACTGACATAAATTGGCGTAGTTTTGGCGGTTTCTTAATGCATTGCATTTTACGAAATCTATTATCATAGGGGGTACTATTAAAGAAATGAATTTGCTCATTTTGTGGAAATGGACTGGTCAAACCATGGCTCAACTACGGGTTTCTTTAACTATGATAGTATGTAAGGTATCCATTTTCGTTGTTTCATCACTGTACGAGGGATGATCTTAAAGTTCTGATCCTGGTGTGATATCTCTGTGACCAGCGATAAAAAAAATGCCTGAAAATTGTACCAAATATTCTTTTTTCTATACATTGCTCTGACTAACTTGAAGGAGCGACCGGAAATCTATCCCAAAATAGCTATGCCCTCAATGCACTGACCTATATAGCAGATTGTGCATGTTGGATACATCACAATTAGGACAGAGGCAGTCTCAGCATTTCGTTTTTATGGCTGCTCAATGTTCATCCGTTAGCCAATACGTTTGGAAGATATGGCGAACTTTCTATATGATTTGGGTTTTCTAGGCTATGCAACTGTCAGCTATAATCAAACTTTGGACCACTTGAAATTTTGACCGGCCCTTACTGCTGTTACAACAGCTGTATTAAAGGAAAACATGTTTTAGGCAAACGAAGATGAACTGACTTTTGTCTGAAGCAAATATGATTTATCGGTATCGTCGAAGACTGATAGTAACCTACGTAAGAAAATTAAAACGAGTCCACAAATTAGGTCAATATTTGGAGGTACACAAATTTGTATGTGTTTTTCTAAAAATAAAACCCAATTAATTGTCCAAAGGTGCACTATATCGTAAAATGGTGCAATATGGGATTAAATTGAGCACAAAGCATCCATCTGAAACCAATAACAATTTTGAAAACTCTTATTTAAAATCAATCATTTATTCGGTAAAAATAGAACTTTACAATATTCTAATTAAGATTGAGATATTTTGTAATAAAAAAAAAAAAGTATTGGTCTTAAATAGTTTGCCGACATTTGGTTCGGCATGTTTTTAGTCCAAATTGATAGACAAAAATAGAATATTCTTGATAATAAAAAATCTGCAATGTATTTAAAATGACGTAGTTGTCAATTTCTATGACGTCATAAGAACTCCGCATTGGGCTTTAAATATTGAATCGACATAATCTGTCTCCATTCTAACATTTGAATTGACATTACACGAAACAAAAAGTAAAAAGACAATCCAGTTTTATTTTATAGTTTTAAAGATGCTGAGCTTAAAAAATTCAGAGTCAAATATTATCATTATTCTATAATGTGAAAAAGGCCGGTGGTATTGAGTAGACCATATATAATGTGCTGTAATTATAAATCGAAACAGTACAGCTAGAAAATATTAGCATCATTATAAAGGTATAGATATATTTTTAAATGGTGCATAGTATGCCTCTCGAAAATGTCTCTGGACAAAGCTACAAGGCAACGATCATCCCTTTTGGATCATCCCTCGTATGCTAATTTAATTTGATTGTTTTCCTGTGATGATACTTTGCATAAGTGCAAGCTTGGCGCTCTTTGTGTGTTTTGACAGCAAAAGAATCATGGGCGAGGATTTGGCCAGAAAACAGATTGAAACCCCCTCCACCTCCGGTGGCTTCAGTTGCTATCCATTCTAAGGCGGTGGTTCTGTTTTTGTTGATTCATTGTTTACTGTTGGTTATAAAACAATCATGCTCAACTCAGCTAAGCATGAAATTTATCCTGCTCATAAATGTTAAAATGCCAGCAATTGTTGGCATTTTAACATTTATAAGCATGATAAATACACCATCTGCGTTATTTAAAGCAAGAAACTTCTTTATTTGTCGATATTTTAGTTTTTATGAGCAGTTGAAATTTCGTGCTCAGTTGAGTTGAGTATAAAAAAATGCTTTATAACCTCGGGGCCAGGTTGTTTGTGGGGGTGTTTCTTTGGTCCTTGTTTTGATATACAGAACTGAGTATCATTGCTAGTTATGCGATCATCTCGCGCTAGTTGCTTTACTTAAATTGTGCGGCTGTTAGCACTATGTGTCTCTTCATTGCGGTGGCGTGGGTTGGTCTATTGTCTGTTATTATGCCGGTTCCTGACATGTGTTTATTCTAGTGTTCTACCAATTTCCAGAAGAGTGAAAAATATAAAACTAGACACATTAGATGGCGCACCATCGCAACTCCCCACGCTCTCGAAGAAATCTAATGGTATTTGACCATTGACCCCATCCTACGGTCACCAGTTTGATCGTATGGTAAAAAATCATTGAAGCCTGGCCTACTGCTCATCCTCTTTAATTTGATATGCCATATGACCATGTTCAGAAAACTAAATATTTGACCCCAGCACCCAAACGTAAGAAAAATGCAAAGATCAGGAATCGATACAATCAAGCACCACACCTGACCCAGGATGCCAATGGGAAAGTGACAACTTCACAATTAGACATCACAAACGAGAGCCAAGAGGTCAGCCCTTTCCCAGACGTGCACGACAGCATAACAAAACACGACAGAAATAACATAAACGATCAACAAAGAAACTGTCAGTAAAACTATTTTACTGCCGGGCTTAAACCGGATTCACGGCGCCAACCTCACCCTTAATTCAGATGTGTATCAAGACACATATATGTTTGGTTTGCATGAAAGACCCCTAACTTATCTATCAATGCATCAACTCTTAGAACCTATAAATCAAGATATAAAAAGGAGATAAAGCAAAGATAAGGACTCGATATTAAATCACACTGAATACCGGGGCAACAGAAATCCAAAAGGTAAACCCCATTGCATGACCCCTATGACCCTGTGGTATGACCCAGGCAACCGAATGAAAATCCCGTCTGACATGTTTTCTACCTTTCATTTTTAGAAGACACGCAAAGTTTGGTTTAAAAATCTTTTAAATTGACTTTGTAATTGATATTTAATGATATTTGACCTTTTTAGTCTCCTCTTCTAGACCCCAGGTCGCGGGGACCAAAACAAATATGCCGTTGTCTGTGCCATTCATGTAAGTAACACACACACACACACACACACACACACACACACACACACACACACACACACACACACACACACACACACACACACACACACACACACACACACACACACACACACACAATCTGGTTTAATTTTGGAATTTTCTTTTGATCCCCAAACCCCTATGGTACCTCGAAGTCCCACCTTCCTGGGGCATGAACAGGCGAGTGAATGAAAATCCCGTCTGATATGTTTTTTATCTTTCATTTGTGAGATTAGATACACACAGTTTGGTTTAAAAATCTTTGAACTTGACTTTGTGATTGAAATTTACTGATTTTTGACCTTTTGGCCCCTTTGCCAGGGCGTCAGGGGGCGGGGCCAAAAATGTACCGTTGCTCGCCCCATTCATGTGAACAACTCAAACACCAAATTTGGTTCGATTTCGTCCTATGGTTTAGGAGGAGATAGCGTGAAAGACGGAAGGCGATTGCAATATCCCAATCGTTTTTTTAAAGCGTGGGGATAATTATTCTATCATTAGAATAAAGATAACTCAAAAATCTTGTTTCACATAAAATATAATGCTATATATTAATTCCAGCATGTGTGAAAATAAGTACACATAGCGTACCCGTATTAGCTGATATTAGCTAAAGTATTTATCAACAAAGAAAGCAAACTTATTTTCTCCTCGAAAATAAATTCTGTTATTTTATAACGCTCTAAAGGCTAGATCTTGTACAAAATTCAAAAACTACTCTCTAGAGAAAAGAAACAAAACACACGTTTTGAAATGCCGCTTCTGCTTCAGATTTTCGACATTAGTTTCATTTACTTATGATTTATACAAAAACAAAATCCACCTAAAATGCAATTCCTCTTGATTCCTCTTGCTCGTCTTGCCACTCAGACTGTCAATGTTACCATCCTTAAAAACTTAGAAAATCTGTCCAAAAATGCTGTTTTCACATATCAACACTTCAACGGAATTATTTACTACTCAATGTAAAATTTTAACAAATGATTTAATTGAATCCAAATTTGAAACATAATGATAGAAAAATATCATTCAAAACTTCCAGTAATTCTAATGTCAAATGTCAACGCATCCGCGCGTGGCTACAGCGAACGTCTGGGTACCGCCAAAATTTGACGTAACATAGATGATCCTAGAAGACTAAATTTTCACATTGTTTTAAATTCGTTGTGAAAAAACTTGCATAATAAAGAGTATGGCGTTCATAAGCATCAATCACACCACGACATCTCCTTCACATGCTCGTAATCAGAGTCTGTATCCGGTTTTGTGGAATCAGTCTCGTTTCAGCAACCAACACGACGTTGCGAGACGCCAGATTCTAATATTCCGACGCCACGGTTCATTTCTTCTGGAAATAAACGATTTCTAAACGGTCCCAGAGGCAAGGAATCAACTTAAATCCTTTTCACGGTGACAAGTTTGAAGTGACGGTTGGAATGCAGTGTTACGCAGGATTTTTAGGGTGCATAGGTTCATTTGCAATGTATGCAAAGTGTGCTCTTTCGTTAGTACTGCAATACATACGAGTTGCTGCTCAAGACAATAAACAATAAACGGAGTGCAAACTCGGCCATGAGTTGTACATTTACAATGCAAATTTTGATGGATAAAAAGTGATTCCTATCAAACTTTGAGTAGTATATATCCTGACATGCCATTTTATTATTTATTCATTTATATTTTTTCAAATTTTTATTATTATTATTATTATTATTATTATTGTTTAAGCCTCAGCTAAAACAGTATGACAAAACACTATTTCACAAACAGCTAAGAACAATATATATTCTAAGTCTTACTACAACTTTTGAAAAGGCCAGTTGCATTTTCCTAAGCAGAATATTCCTAATGCTTTGTGCAGGCTACCCAATCTTAACGCCACAAGGGAAGGGGGGGGGGGTAGGATGTTCCAATGCTCTGACCAGCAGGCCATTCACACAAAGGCATGTTCTGACGTTTCTGTACATTCAAAAACAATCTTTTTAATATATAGAACTTCAACTCTATGCTCCCATCACAGAAGTGTTTACTCACTCTTTAATTATGTTTACTCTAACTCTTTTGTCCTAAAATAATTTCTTAAAACTGAAATGCTCTAACCAAAATTCCGCGTATGACTGAATTTCTCATAGTTTTAAGTGCCTGTATCCCCCTTTTTTTTTTAAAAAAAAAAAACAAGCTTAAACACACTTACATGAATTATGGTCCTATAATACCAGATATACAGGTTCAGTTAAGACATACATATCCTTCTATTCTTGAAATGCATACAATTGGTACGTGTCCACAAAATTATTCATGTAAACAACTTTACAATACAAATGATGAACCAGAGATCATCTACCAACATCTCATGGAGTCTATGAATATCCAAAAGTTATAATAAACTTAAAACATTTAAAACGGGGTCAAGAACTGCAAACGGCGTCTGCAATGCTTGTAATATACTGGTTCAATGAAAGAGTTAACGAGCAAAGAAAAATATGATACCTCGTACTGTTCTGTCTGAAGCGGAAGCTACTGAAACGAGTGACTTAAAACTATAATCAGAAACATACTTCAGAGTAACATCTGATATGCTTTAGACTGAACAATAATGGTCCACTTCGAATCGAACTATAGTTCCTACTAAAGTTCTGATGTAATAGATGCGCGCGCACGTTTACACCAGGACGGCTACAGTAGCAACTTTAGTTGGCTGGTATAAACAAACATGACATGAAAGTGAATAGCCCTGCATGTCCCCTTTTCAATTATTCATTGTCGACGAAAAGGATGTGTATATACATGTACTGCACGGCCTACTCTAATTTAAAGTTACGAATAGGTGGGATCGCAAATAGAGCAAAGCATGGATTTCTTTTGTACCAAAAATCTTTTTGAGGCTACTGACAGATCTGGAAACCATCTTGCTAGATAGGAGTAGGGTAGGGAACCAGCCTTTTTATTAGAGTAACGGTGTTCCAACCCACCTTTGATCTCTAGTAACTTTATGACGTCACTATACGTAGCGACTATCGATGTCCAAATCAAACTATAGTTATGGTAGAAACTATAGCCGATTCGAAGTGGGCCAGTATCATAAGAAAGACTGACGAAAGAAATGAATTTATTTTCTCCCTCTCTTTGATCGTCCAAAAATAAAATATTGTCTTTTCGTACGCTCTAAAGGCTAAATCCTGTATTGCAAAACAGATTCACAATTTAAAAACTTCTCTCTAGAGAAAAGAAACAAAACACATGTTTTGAAATGCCACTTCTGCGTCAGAGTTTTGACAAAAACAAAGAAGTGGAGATATGTCCTTTTAATGAAAGTGTCCTTAATATAACATCATCTTGTATTGCTTCTTGGAACCGTTACTGCTCAACAAAAGCTTAGCACGGATAAATATGAGATTGATTTTTAAGTGAGCAAATGATTTAAAGTTATAAAATATCTGCTTAAAGCTGCATACTCTGTAACTTTGAACATTTTTCGAAAGAAATTATTTTCTTTTTAAATCATTGGTAAAAGCAGAATTAAGTTAAGTTTTCACAATAAATCTGTTCACCATAGCTGAAAACTGCACGGAAAAGTGAATTATCTTATATAACAGGTGTGTTTTTCTCTTATTGGTAATTATTTGCGTCCCTCCAATAATTATAGACAGGTAAGTTTTAACATAAATGCTGTTGTTTTGATACTGATAATTTGTAAAGATTTACGAAATTGGTAAAATGTATACCTGAATTTTAGTTTTTTTACTGTGTTCTTGAAAAATAGAAACATTATTTCAAAAATTAAAAGATCAAAAGTTACAGACTATGCAGCTTTAAATGATAGTTTTATATGTTATAAATAGGCGCGTTGCTGAAATTCAAAATTTCGAAAAAACTTACCTCATCGTCATAAAGGATGAAACCGGTCTTAAATTCAAGATGAATGACTCTACTTTATTTCTGATTGGGTCGTACGCTCAAAAATTGGAAGCATCATATTAAAAAATGGGGAGATAACTCAATGTTTGCAAAAAACGGAAACGTAAAGTACGGTTTTTAAACTGATTTTGTATTGACAAAAAGACGTTCTTTTTCGCAAACTATTTTATTTTCTAAAAGTAAGTTTACTGTCATTTATATTTGTATGAGTTTTATTGATTTTTATAAATTTAAACATAGTTTTTTGGGGGGATAACTCCTACTACCCTATAAAATTTAATATTTTCCTCTTTATTATTCCTTGTAATACCGTTATATTTAATCAAAACCCGCAAAACTTCATAATTTCTAAAACAATTGTCTTTTCGCTTTAAAGAAAATGATTTGCCGCATCCTGATATGCCTGACGGCTCAGAAATTTGCTTCTTAAGTTGCCACCCCTGTGTGGAAAAAACAGCGTTTTAATGCATTTTTCCAATACACTTGATACGAGAGCATAGGAGATTCGCTGATTTACTTTTGGAGAAAACTTACATTAGCGTTCTAAATGATGTTACATTGCTCAATTAAAGATAAATATAACTGTACTATCAATTTGTGAGGATTGTACGTTAAAATCGAGTATCGTCATTCATAAAATGGGGAAGTAACTCTGGTACTAGAAATAATGTAAAACCAGCATAGATGAGCGTCGTGAAGTACCTCCTTGAAATATTGCTTCTCTGCTTTTTTTACTATTACTCACACAAAAGTATATCTGTTTGAAATGTCTAGTCTTTCGTTCATAGATAGATAAAATAGAATTTCAGAAACAGCAATATGACGCTCTTATTAGATATTAATATTATCTAATTTGCATATTCAAGAATATTAATGAAAACGTAAGTATTGAGAAAAAATGTAGAATAAATTAAGGGGTGTCACCTACAAAATTACCTATATGTCGTCGCTGTTGATCATTCCAGACTAAGAATCGTTGTACCAAATTAAAGTTGAGACATTAGCAAAATGACCAACTGAATATATATACGAATTATCTAATTTGCATACTCATGAATATTAACAAAAACATACGAAATGAGAGAAAATTGGCAGAAAAATTAAGGCGTATATCTACAAAATTACCACTACACCAGCTGCTAAATATCTTATCCTAAAGATTTGGTACCCAATAAAAGTTGAGACATAACCATTTGACTAAAATGATTAAATATACGAATTATCTCATTTAATATTCATGAATATTAATGTAAACGTAAGAAATAAGAAAAAAATTGGTAGAAAAATTAAAGGGGGTATACCTACAAATGTCCTATATGTCTGCTGCGTACTAGCCTAGACTTCAAAACTTGGTACCAAATAAAAGTTGAGACATAGCCATTTGACTAAAATGATTAAATATGCGAATTATCTAATTTAAATATTCAAGAATATTAATGTAAACATAAGACATAAAACAAAATTTGTAGAAAAATAAAGGTAGTATACTTTAAAAATTACCAGTACACTAGCTGCTAACTATCCTATCTTACAAAACCTGGTACCAAATAAAAGATGAGACATAGCCATTTGATCAAAATGATGAAATATACGAATTATCTAATTTGAATATTAATGAAAGCATAAGAGAAAAAAGAAAATTGGTAGAAAAATTTAGGTGGTATACTTTCAAAATTACCTATATATCTACTGCTAACTATCGTAGACTACAAATCTTGGTACCAAATTAAAGCTGAGGCATTGTATTTTGACCGAAATGATTAAAATATACGAAGAATCTAATTTGAATATTCATGAATATTAATGTAAAAAGTATAAATAAGGGAAAATTGGTAGAAAATGAAGGTGGTATACCTACAAAATGTCCTATATGTCTGCTCTTTATTAGACTAGACTATAAAATTTGGTACCAAATAAAAGTTGAGACTTTGCCATTTAACCAAAATTATTAAATATGCGAATTATCTAATTTAAATATTCATGAATATTAATGTAAACATAAGAAATAAGACTAAATTGGTAGAAATATTTAGGGGGTATACCTACAAAATTACATGTACTCCAGCTGCAAACTATCCTAGACTATAAAAATTGGTACCCAATAGCAGTTGAGACATAATCATTTCACTAAAATGATTAAATGTACGAATTATTTAATTTAAATATTCATGAATATTAATGTAAAAATAGGAAACAAGACAAAATTGGTTAAAAAAACAAGGTGGTATACCTACAAAATTAACATGACGCTAGCTGAAAATTATCCTATCTTACAAAACTTGCTATCAGATAAAGTTTAGACATAGTCATTTGGTCAAAATGATAAAATATACGAATTTTATAATTTAAATATTCATGAATATGAATGAAAGGATAAGAAATAAGATAAAATAGATAGAAAAAATAAGGGGGTATAGCTACAAAATTACCTATATTTCTACTGCCAACTATCGTAGACTGCAAAACTTAGTACCAAATTCAAGTTGAGACATTGCATTTTGACCAAAATGATTAAATTTACAAATTATCTAATTTAAATATATTCATAAATATTAATGAATGCTTAAGAAATAAGAGGAAATTTGTAGAAAAAATAGGTGATTTACGTTCAAAATAACCACTAAGTCAGCCGCTAACTATGATTAACTTCAAAACTAGGTACTTAATAAAAGTTGAGACATTTTCATTTGATGAAAATGATTAAATATACAAATGATCTAATTTGAATACCCATAAATATTAATTTAAACATAAGAAATGAGACAAAATTGGTAGATTAATTAAGGTGGTATTTCTTCCAAATTACCTCTACACCAGCTGCTTACTATCCTAGACTACAAAACTTGGTACCAAATAATAGTTGAGATACAGGTATGTGACCCTATGACTATAGGTATTCGAAATATCTATTTTTTATATTCACGAATATTAATGAACACATAAAAAGAATAAGTTAAAAATAGTAGAAAACTAAAGTGGTTTGACCTACAAAATAACCTATATTTCAGCTGCCATATATCCTGGACTACCAACCATGGTACCAAATAAATGTTGAGACCTATGATGAATATACAAATGATCTCATTTGCTTGTCTCACGAATGTATAAGAAAACATTAAAAAGAAAGAAGAACACAGAATGATAAAATTTAGTTCTAGGCTTTAATTTGAGAATATGATAACTAGCAACTGACATATGCGTAATTTTGTAAGTACACCTCTTTAATTTTTCCAAAATTTTCTCTTATTTCTTATATTTTGATTAATATTTATGAGCGAGAATGTTAGAAAATTTGTTAAATGGACAATTTGGTAATAGTGCAGTGATTTGGCATTATTTTTTGTACCAAGAGTGGTTGCCTAAAATAATTCGCAGCTGAATTGTAAGTATCTTTGTGGGTACACCTTTTTATATTTTTATGATTTCCTAATGTATTCATTAATTTTCATGAATATGCAAATTTGCTCACTAGCATACTTCACCGCTGAATGAAGCTGCAATGTCTTACTTTTGTTTTTTATCGAGTTAGTACTTTAGATGAGTTTCTGCTGAGATATAAGTAATTTGTAGGGACAAACCCAACTGTTTTGAAGCGCATTGTTTGTTGCCATGGAAACCACACAATTTCACATAGCTCAAATGGGGTTATTTTGAGGGCAATACTTTTACCTATTGAAGGTGGTCCCACAAAACAATTTGACGCCCATGAGAAGTTGTCCTGAGGACGCAAGGCTGGTCTAATTCGACCATTGGGTACTAAGGAATTTAAATGCTTTTGCTTTTGATATATAGATAGTGTAACACATTTTGTGGGTATTGCTAGGAAGAATGGGCATTATGACGGCAGTTAAATCAAAGTTACTTGTTGATTCTCAAAACTCATTTCTCGTTTATCACTTTAAAAGCTTGAACCTATAGTCCAAAATAGTGCTATGAATGAAACATTCATTACAATAGCTGGACACTAGATACGCAAAAAGTAAGTGAGTATAAACAGGGAAAAACACAATCACAACTGCATATCAACCCACGGCATCGTAAGGAAGAGGAACAGAACACTTACAGTCACAAGACACCAGGAAGACAATTAAAGCAAAGCAACTATCATTCTCTTCTTCGTCAAGGTGTTAACAAAAATAGAAAGAACACAAATAGATGCATACTAAAACAAAGACCAACACAGAACCCCCACAAATATTCCAGAGGTACATTAAACAATGAATCAACAACAATGTAAGATTCTGTATGATTTTGGCGGCCATGATGAAAACATGCAAATAAGCTCAATAAGACGCCATTTCTCAGCTTGCAAACATTGGTTTTCGGATTTTGCATACCAAATTACCTTGAAGAAATGTGTCAGACCCTTTGTCTTCAGAAATAAGTCCATACTTGATGCTTTTAAAATTCGTATTTCGTGATTCTGTTTTCTGCGAGTATAAAGATATCTCCCCTTTTTTCAATATGGCGCTACCAATTTCTGAGTGTGCGACCCCCAAAAAATTAAGTGCAGACATTTATCTTCAATTGAAGACTAGTTTCATCCTTTAGGACGATGAGATAAATTCTCTCAAAAGCATTCAGAGACTGCGCCTAATAGTATATCAAGTGTATTGGTGAAATGCACGGTCAAAACAGAGTATTTTTCACACGAGGGTAGCAACTTTGCAAGCGATTTTCTAAGCCGTCAATCATGTCAGAATGCTGGTTATCATGTTTTTGAATAGCAAATTCATATGTGTTATCGAATTGATCAAGTTTTACGCATTTTTACCAAAAATAACGGTATTATCAGAAACGATATTGAGGGAAATGTTCTATTTTATAGGGTAGTAAGAGTTATCTCTCATAAGCTATATCTGCAAATGAAGAAAATGAGCCAAATTTGATTTAAAAATAAATAAAAGTTAAATTCACTTTAGAAAATAAAATAATTTACGAAAAAATAATGTTTTAACACTGCAAAAAATCGATTCGAAATTCGTACTTCACAATTCCATTTTTTGCAAGGATAGAGTTATCTCCCCCTCTTTATATAGGACGCTACCAATTTTCGAACGTACGACCCAATCAAAATTTAAGTAGAGGCATTTAGTTTTGATTTGAGAACGGTGTCATTCTTTATGACGATGAGGTAAGTTTTCTCAAAAAATAAGCCTCATATGAAATTCAGCAACGCGCCTAAAAGTTGAGGAAAGCAATTGGTTTACATTTATAGGGTTTCTAGTTCGTCGTTCGTTGCTTTTAATTAGCGAGGGGTTAAAAACGTGTTTCCACTGCATTATTGGCACTACAAAAATTGATACATCATCGGTTTATAAAGTCTTTTATTTTCCAGCGCTGTCAAATTAGTCATTCTGAAAAAAATAAAGGTCGTCTCAAATAAGCATTTGAAGCAAAAGTAGAGCTTTGAAAACAACTAATGTCGTTGTTATAATGACGTTTACAAGTCCAAAACAGTACTTTTTTCGTTGTGTAGGCATGCTCAATTATCGTGTTTGAGAGGATGCCAAAAGAGAGACAATGAAGGGTAAGACATATTTATGAAGTTTTGTCCCTGGGTATTTAATTAATAAAAAGTGACGTTAATCTGAAGTTGAGGCTACATGTAAATGTAGGCTTTAACACTATCCAAAGAAGACGTTTTTCAAGAATCGACTAACATAAATGTACTGGGTATTTGTGCCACTCTAGTATAAAAAATCACTTGACCGCTTGATTTATCTCCCTGAAAAGTCAAGAGGTGGAAAAATGGCATTTTAACGTCATAATTGAACGGTACAACGGAGCATAAACGGGTATCAACCTTTGAAGTTTTTAACGTTTTACGTCTTTAAGAACCATTAATTTGCTATACGTTCGAATGAAAAGTTTATTCATCTCTCTCAGTGGTCCTGTGCCCTTTTCGTCCTGTTTGACCCGGGTCCGTTGGTGGTCTAGGTAGGCCATGTGTCCTGTGCCTTCTGAGTGTCTCTGTCCGCTGGGTGGGTGCATTGTCCCCTTCCCTGCTGCATGTTCTCTGTAGGCTGGTTAGTCTGCGGTAGTCCTGATGGGCCCAGGGGACCACCATTTTCTAATATTATGTAGCCCTTACGGTAATATTGTGAGTTCATGCTGAACTTGCTTTCTCAGTTTGTTTTGTTCATTTTATCCATAAGAATCCATACATGCTTTACCTTTATGAGTTTACTCTTTATGTAGCAGACATTTTTCTCTGCCTCTATTAAAGGTGATTATTGTTTAGCATCAATCATGCATTTCAGCTTGGCTGGCTCCGCTCTGTGGTCCATTCCTTATTAACTTATAAGGGGTTTAGTTACTGTTTCCATGCGCGGAGTCAGAAAGTTTTGCCAGAAGGGTTCCAAATTTGACTTTTTTAGGTAATGAGGGGAGAGAGGATCCAAATACCACTATAAGTGGACCATCATCGACATGCCAGCGTAACGCCATTTAAATGGCGTTCCGCTGCAGGGCCAATGATGGCCAAACATTGAATGTCGATTTGGTAGCTTTGTGATTTTTCATTAGATTTACGGAAATATTGTGAATTCATGCTAAACTTGCTCTCTCAGTTTGTTTTGTTCATTCTACACTGACCCAAAATGAAACTTTACATAGTGTTCAAAAGTATATATTTTGATGATAAATTAAGTTTCGTGGTTATTTGTTTTGGTCATCGAATCTTCAAAGCCTTATCGATGTCTCTGAAAAAATTATTGGATGAAAATCATAAATTGCAGAATTTTTATGAATAATTCAGTTCAGAGGGGTCAAAATTAAAATTTCTAAAACCAATTAAAACAGTCACACAGATTTTGGAAACAAAAAATTACTGACTACGTCCTTTAAGTGATGTTAAGTAGATCATCAGTAACCAGTGTGAACTCCATTTTTACGAATGCTTAAAGCAGAAAATGCGCCTCATTGAATTCACGTAACGTTGTATGAGCCCGTTAGGGATACGTGTGTAATGCTAACAGAGGTGCATATTGGAGCCATTGATGATTGGACCTGGCCCTCGACCCAATTCATCCTATACGTGTTCTATGGTGCTCATGACCGGGGATGAAGCAGGCCAAGGCAAAAGGTTGACGTTATTTTAGCATGGAATTATGTGATTATTTACGTGTTGTGTGAGCCTTGCATTGTCATGCTGGAAAATGCCAGGTCCGTTATTTTGCACGAAATAACTAATTATCTTTTGTGCATGAACCCAGTAAAGACCAGCAATAATGGTTGCCGTTTAAAACGATAACGTGGGTGAGTTAACATGTTAACGTGATAAGGACGTAACGTCGTCACACCTGCGCGACCAGGTCTTGCACGAACTCTGACATACCCAGTTCTGTTGTACCGGTTCATACGATAGTGAATAGTCTGTCTAGAGCAGCCAAATGATGCGCCATATCATTTACCGTAGACCCCGCTTTGAGCACGCCAATCACTTGGTTTCTTTGATCTTTTGAAAGACGTGCCGTCACTAAATGGAAGCGTTTTGTAACAATAAATTGTTTTTTTATTACCAGTACTCAGCTGCAAATGTTTTCTTGACTGTTTTAAAGCTGTTAATGAACCACCTGTTCCTCAGCACGTGCAACGTAAGGAACACCCTTTTCAGGCGTTGACACGTGAATAGACCTGCGATTAGAATAAAAATTGCATAATCGTTATCTGCGACGAAGTTTTGATAAGCATGCGTAATTCTTACATCGACATGTATACTAACAAAACAGGTATTAAAAGAAATAAAGTGTAAAGTTTTCATTTTGGGTCAGTGTATCTATACTCAGAAAAACAATTGAAGGATATTTAGATTCAGTTCCATCTCTTACATTCAATACAATAAAAAACTAAATTTATTGTGCATGCATTTCGTAGTTCCAGATATCTGCAATCAAAATGAAAGTTTGATTTAAGTCACGCTTCAGTGATTAAAGTACAGTATATGTCCAAATGGTGCAACCCTCTGTACTAAAAAGTCACAAACATTAAAAAATGATTGAAATCCATTTTTTATCGTTTGTATTCCATAATGACTGGCTCCAAAATCATTGCTGACTCCCGGTCAAAAGTATGACACCTACTTTTGTAGTTGATGCCCGTGTTTTACTTCCAATTTGTTGTCATATTGGCTGGGATATGCCATATCTGTACATTTTTGTTGAAGAAGTTGTCACGTTATAAGGTGCAATTACTGATAAATAGGGATGAACACTTGTCTATGGTCAGAATTAGAACATAAGCAATGACCAGGTAAAGGTTGCAGCAAAAAATATCAACGCTAAATTTTGTGCATGTGAACTTTGGGTAAAGAGGGTTGATACATTTGGTGTGGTACTGTATCGTAACCAATGACCCGTAAATTTTATTTTGCATTTTGCTGAATTGCTTATACATAGTTCTGTCAGATACGGAAATATTTTGTTTGGAAATTATTTTCTCAAATGTTATGAAGTCAAAATAATTTAAATATCCTTCAATTGTTTTTCTGAGTATATATATAAGAATCCATACATGCTTTACCTTTATGAGTTTACTCTTTATGTAGCAGACATTTTTCTCTGCCTCTATTAAAGGTGATTATTGTTTAGCATCAATCATGCATTTCAGCTTGGCTGGCTCCGCTCTGTGGTCCATTCCTTATTAACTTATAAGGGGTTTAGTTACTGTTTCCATGCGCGGAGTCAGAAAGTTTTGCCAGAAGGGTTCCAAATTTGACTTTTTTAGGTAATGAGGGGAGAGAGGATCCAAATACCACTATAAGTGGACAATCATCGACATGCCAGCGTAACGCCATTTAAATGGTGTTCCGCTGCAAGGCCAATGATGGCCAAACATTGAATGTCGACTTGGTAGCTTTGTGACTTTTCATGAGATCCGGCCTAGTATTGCTCAGAAACCCTTTATTTCTTGTGATTTTCAGGGGGGGATCCGGCCCCACGCACCCCCCTTCTAGATGCACGTTGCATCATCGTTGTTCTAGGAGTATATATTAGCGTCCACTGCTGGCTTCTAGGCTTTTGGCCATGACAATTCTGAGCTGTTTCCATGATGTTTTTTTTCTGTAAATTGGGACTATGATTGAGTTGAAGAAATGACATTTATGTGTTTTCTTCTGTCTTGTTGTTGCGCTGCCTTTTGCGCATCTGTTTATATGTGCCTTGTGGTCGCCTGCAGGGAAAGGGCTGACCTCTTGGCTCTCGTTTATGGTGTCTACTGTGAGTTTGTTACTTTCCCATTGGTATCCTGGGTCAGGTGTGGTACTTGATTGTATTGATTCCTGATCTTTGCACCTTTACTTACTTTGTTGGGTAAATAGCTGGAATTACTAAAGGAGAGTTTTCTAAAACGGTATATCGGCATATTCAATGTTTGTGTGCTTGTGTGTATGCTTCAACCCATAAACAGGGCTATTTAACCAAATAAATATCATTTTCCATTTCGTTTTACTTTGGCTCGGTCACATGGAAATCCTCTCATGTTGGCTTGACACGATAGCGTAGAAACTTAACAGTATGCATAATATATTAAAATAAAGCTAAAGCAACACTAGAAAGAGAGCAGTAAGATTTCAATAGACGATTCCACTGCCGTAATGTGTATTCGTGAACATTTGTTATGTATGTTTTGCTTTACAACTATGTAATAAGCAAAGATAGCATTAATAACACAGTGTCCGTTTCAACTGGTCAAAATAAATAAAGCCCCACTAGAACTTTTCCCATAGACTTAATGTCAATACATTCATGTTTGATTTATCATAACGTTTTATTAAATACAGATTTACCATTAGATTTTCAACAAAGCAGCAGCAATGTTTCGTATAAATATGTGCCTGGTTTCGTTTTAATTGATACATTTTCCATAGAGCTTCAAACTTTTCATTAAATGTCCCGTTTCGTTCCCTATCATCCCATAGTAAAATTGGCAAAAATTTGGATACTCTGCGAAAATTTAGCACATGCCCAAAACATCGGACTTTCGCTTGAAACTATGTGTTATTACACCTAAGATTTTGTTGTCTAACGTAGTTGGAGTTAGAACTTTGAACTATCTTCGATATTTTTTAAATGAACAAGTACACTTTGGAAATTTAACATTTTATGGAAAAGTGACATGGGGCTTAACTTTTTGACCAGTTTATGAAGTCGGATTGAATGCGGCTTACTGCTTCGTGTATTTCTCAGCATTGGTATAAGGTATCGTCTGATCAGCATAGCATGCATTGCTGTTTTTTTTATATATCATTAGAAGGGTGTTTTAATTCAATTGACCTTACTGAAATACTAGTTACTAAGGTGACAACTGGAAACGAGAAAAAAAAAACTTTAACAGCAGTGCTTTATTTGGCAATACATGTATGTTCTAGATAAATGCAATACATAATGCTGGGTATTGTACAGTACACACTGTTAGTTGGGCCCTGAAAAGAAAGAAACTCATATAATGAGAATCCCATATTCTCAAAACAGTTTAACAAACTAATTATTTTTACTGACCGTTCCAAGGCGGTACTTCTTTTGTAGACCATTTGTCTTATCTATGTCGTGTGTTTGTCATGCTTTCGCTTGTGGTCACCTACTGGGAAAGGGCTGACCTCTTGGGTCTTGTTTGTGATGTCTAATTGTGATTTTTTTCACTTCCCGGTCAGATATGGTACCTGATTGTATTGATTCCGGATCTTTGCCTTCTTTCTTACCTTTAAAGACCAGTAACCCTAAACGGGTACTTTGGCAGTGAAGACCCATGTGAAATGCCGCATTATGCGATATTTTATCAGGATATGCACTGTTTGCTACACATACGACAAAACCAATCTAGATCAGAGAAATTAATAATATTTTTGGAAATTATAACCTGTGATCTCTCAATATATACACGTGTACAATAGACCATCCTGACTCAACTACATTTGTTATATGACTGGAGAGAATCCTGTCTCCTGATTGGCCCAATTTGTCTTCATGAATCTCAATGTCTACCTGGAAACTAGTCTAACCCGGTCCACAAGTTAATATTGCATGGAAACCAGAAGTTAATATTTTTGACAATTCTGCAAGTTTACCCTCTAGAGAGCTAAAATAGGAGGATGAGTGTGAAACAAGCATGTGCTGCATGAAATTGACATGATTTGCTGTTTTACCTACCAACAGGTAAATTAAAACTTTCATGAATTTTTACAACAGTTTTGTTTTGTTTGCTTATTTATATTTGTTTGAATAAACAAACTGTAAAACTGTTTTATGATAAAATTTTATATTCCCCATAAGGAAAATTAATATACATTCGAAAATGCAAAATACTACATTAAAATATTTTAATAACAGTTGCTAAAACTTGTCAGAAAGTCCTTAGAGGTCTATAACAACAAAAGTTAAAGTAGTAAAATTTTCATTCTTAAATGAAAATTCATAGTTTTGTTATTGACTACAATTTCGGTAGACATAAGGATTTATCTACCCTTAAAAGCGATATTCATCTCTGCCTGGCTGCCTCGGTGATTTATCACTTTTTCGGGTAGATAAATTTTATGTCTACCTCATTGCAGTCAATAATTGTATAATATTGGTACACAAAGGGTTAATATTTTTTTTGAATTCTATAGCCATTTTGCTCATTGTATAGAAATTGTGCATGCTGAATCATTCGCTATCACACTTTCTATAGAGCTAATATTTGATGGTCTGATCTAAACGCCGGATACACAGAATGGCCTGCCCCATTGCTGTTCACATGCAAACAAATAAAGGGCGTCAACGCGTAAAAACCTGCACAGCAAAGACTGATATGATAATGTTTATGCCTCGAACGATCTGATAAAAAAACTGAACGCACACAATTATTTAGGTTGGTTTTAACAAGTATGGTCGATGTACCAGTTTTCATGGTTGCTCAAGAAATCGTGGGAAATCGGAAAAGAGTCCATCGATTTCATACACTTTGAATTGAGCAATGGTATTTTGACAGTAAGCGTGTCATTAAAGTATTAGATACATGCATTTCAATATTTGCCCAGCGACCTGACAGTACTAATGCCATCAGTGTGTCGCAACAACATTTGTATGTGACAGATACCAGAGAGCTAACGACGCCAGCAGGAGGCTTAAATTATTTGGCGTATCAATGAAATGAAAAGCCCACGCAGTCTGATCAGCATCTCTGTTATTCGCTTATTTGAAAGTATCATATCCAAACTTGCTACAAGCGAAATTACAACTTCCCTTGCAACACCACCTCCGATAGCTTATAAATACAAAAAGAACAAAAATCTTATTTTTTGGTAGAAGCCGCTGGTACTACCGACCGACTTCACCTTATATTTTCCGTAAACTTTTCCATTTCTTTCATAAGAAACTTTTCTTGATGTTTATCAAAACATCTTAATGCATACATAGTTATCTACCACAAAACAGCCCCTTGGACAGAACACTCAACAGACTTTTGAGCTACGATAAAAAGGATGCATTCATTACTTTATATGGGAAGCCAATATCTTAATGCCTATAGCCCTCTTATCGCATACTACATGTATATACATGCATATTAAATAAAACACGTCTGGCTTGTCAGTCGTTCCAAAGCTGAATGACCATTTCAAATCTTAAACTCAACTTTCTCGTGGTTTCTTAACACGGCTACTTACCTATCGGAGCATAGCAAAACAAGGGAAATCAATTTTCGACTAATTCATTACATTCAAACATCAAAAATTTCATTTTTAGCTAGTCTCTGTAGCTGTGCAGGCTTGTCTCTGGGTATGACTTGGTCGGAAACTTTTCTCGCGACGAAGCCAAAATACATATAATATTTTGGGGGTTTCCGACAAAGTAAGAATAAAACTTGTCTGCTCATAGACTAGAATATTGCGCTTCGTGTGAACAAGGTGAAGAACATATACAGAAAATAAAAAACAAAGACGCTGATCATGCGCAGTCTGATCTGCGCCTTTGCTGTTTGGATATGTGTACAACAAGGCACAATAATTTTTATAAAGCAGTTACCATGATGAGAGGTTGGGTGACATCTTGTACAGTGCCTCGAGCCATGTACACCGTGGAGGCGGCACGTCCTCACTTGTCCTTGTGAACAATCTGTACTAACACAATCTGTATCACTTCTGCATACAAGGCTATCTAGAATCACAATATCAGTAATAAGCTTATTAAAAAGGTTGCAGTTTCACCTTTACATGCGGACATATGACTAAATGAACAATGCACTTGCTGCAGCAGTAGTATCAATGAAACTATATACATGTATTATAAGACTTTTGGCTTACTGTAAAGGCGGCAGCTTTAATATTCATATCTGGACCTGGTTCGGCTATTTCATCTGCTTTGGAAGGAAAATTGGGTTTTATTTATAATTTGGTAAAGTTGAGCCGCGCGAGTGTGCGTGGATTTGATGAAAATCGTGGCCCAGATTATGTGTATGCACTGAAATAACATTTATTAACCATTAAAGCGTCAAATCACAACGAGTCGTCTACTTACATCGTCTGCAGAAATGTTTGTGAAGCTTCTATGTCTAAAAGTGTAGATGCAGATCAGATTGCTTCTGCGAGAATTCTTATATAGGGCCAACAATGTTTCTATACTTACGTAAACCAATAACCCGATATTTTAGCCAGTGTTTTAATGGTTAAATATTATGTTTTGTGTCTGTACCGAGGTGTTTTGGGGCGAGATGATACAGTTGATTTTCTTATTTTTAGCTTTTACTTATGTCTAAGGTAGACCAGTTCTAATTATGCATTCATGAGGTGCCGCCTTTACAGTGAACAAAAAGTTCAATGGTATACCTTTACAAATGTATTTAGTTCTCTGTTGATTTAGCATTTTTTGGGAAGTTACATATTGCAACACTTTATACAGCAAAGATCACTTAAGTTATATATTTTTCAAAATACCTGATCAGGGTCAGAAGTTCAAACTCGCATCGTAGGCGAAGCTATTTATAGCACTGTACTAAAAACACTGATAAAGGTGCTGCGTGCGCGTATGTGTGGGCTAGATCAAGGCGTTTTATACAATTGACATGTTTGTCCAGCAACTAATTAGATTACATGTAGCCTGCATTACCATGCAAGCTGACCAGAGTTTCACAAAAATGCTTATCTTACAATAAACCGTATGTATTTATGGGTCTCATCGCGAGGAAACCAGACTTTGCGAGTAGCAAACGTGCAGATCTGTCTGTGTCCACGAAATCTGATCATCGCCATTGTTATAGTGGTGTCATTTTGTTTCATCCACCAATATTCTTGTCGCATATTAATCGGTTTTTGCAACATGTTGGCCATCTGACAGTGGGGGCGTTTGGGTGCTACAGCGTGTTAAATATGTTACCCCTCATTTTTTGGAAAAGCAAAAATAGAAAAGTAAGGCTATTAAAAAGGTACTTGAACTATTAAAATGGGATAAACAGTCATGTAATATGCAAGAAATGTTCTTTTTCTGCAGACACTGAAATTTATTAGAGTAGCTTAGGCCCATTATGGTGTCATTTACGTTACATTTTCAACTACACCCTATAAAATCATTGCTATGTTGTTATATTATTTCTTTTTATAAACTTCTACATGATTAATTTTTGATTAAAATAGATTGTTTCTAAACGACAATTAATTGACCATTTCAAAACTGCAAAAAAAGGTTGCTTCTATCACAAAAACTTCAGGAGTTATAAGTTGTTGAATATGGCAACCCCTAATAAAACGTTATATACAGTAGGAACCTTTTCATAAAAACAAATCATGCCATCCTATATGTAAGCTTTTAAACACCATGTATGAGCATTATATTGATAAACAAGGGTGAAAGAGGGTATTAAACATTGTTTCTGATGTAAAGTATCAGTTCTTTGCTTGTTTGGTAATATGTAACGTATGTTTCAAACTTTACAGTATTCTATATACTGCTTAATTCCCTAAATGATACATCAAAGGGTATTTTATTTCATTCCAGAACTGATCTTCGTGTTAAATAGACGGAAAGATTCTAGTTTGTCTACAATAGAATTTATTGGTTCTTATTAAGTGATTATGTCATGTTGTCAAAGACTATTTACTTTTATGAAAAGGTTTATTTTAACACTTTAAAAAAAAGAAAATATCGATTTGGCCAAAGTTATAGGTTTTTAACCTTATTAACAAAGACAATGTTGCTTTCAAATACCAGCTGAATAAGGATAAGGTCCCATGCTCTGTTAAAATTGTTAAAGAAACATATATTACCATATAAAATATACTGAACTACTTAAGAAACCTGAAACATTTTACTTGCTTCAAACTCGTAAAAAACAAATTATAGACCTAAGCCATTATGTTTATTTTAATAACAAAACATTAGAAAGTATTCTTCGAAAAAATATATTATCAACTATTGAACATGACGTCACGACATCAAAAATACCATTTTTATCACTTTTGCCTCAGAAGTGTATGTCTAGATATTTTTTTGAAAACTTTTTTCATGTATGCAAAGCCAATACCAGTACAGACAAAAGTTCATTTTATAAATTTGCAATTTCTTGCTGTGACGTATGATATGGAGGTTTTAATGTGTGCTTTTGACGTTATTTAAACGGAAGTGTTTTTCCTTTGTTGAAGCATTTTTTAGAAACTGAAATGAGTTGGAGTCAACCAATCATTGTAAGAGAATGCATTTCCAAAGATCAGAACTTGTGTTTCGCGTCACGTTAAAGGGTAAAAGTGGAATAAACCGAATTTAACGTCAATTAAGAAACAACGTAAACTATAGATAGTAACCTTTTTTTGTCAATGTTTTTCGCCTTTTAGTGTGTAGTATCTACCTTGTTATAGTGCCAATTGGCTACACTTTCCTTTAATCGCGTATGAATTTCAAGCTTCGCAGTATACACATATCAGCATGTAATTTAACGATCGACGTCGCCAAATGGACGTAGGCAGCAACTACGGAGTTCAAAAACACTGAAACATTGTCAAAATGCATTTCAAACATCATACAAACTGAAAAAAAGTTGATAAAGTGGCAGTGCTTTTTAAAAGCTCATAAAACGCTGATAACGTAAAATTGACGTTAAGAAAACAATAATAGGCTTTTGGGTTGAACAATGCACACATGTTTTATTTCAATGCTCAGAATATGCGAATGAAATAACACTTATTCACACTAAAGCAGTTTCTGGTGAATGTTGCGTGATTTATTTGTTCTTGTGAAAATTGATCTTCGGGGTTACGTGACGTTTTGATAGCTGACGTCTGAAATAAGTTCATATTTTCAAATAATCTCAGTGCATCTAAGTCTACCTTTCTTCAACTTTACGCAATGGAAATATAAGTGTACATCGTATTCATTTACTACCAAAAAATTGACACACAGCATGTGCCAGGTTTCTTTAGTAGTTAAGTATATATAATAAGGTACTACATTTGTATGTATGTCCAAAATGCTGGGAAAGACAGTATAGAATTGAGTCTGAAATGTTTATGTATTGTTTGTTTAGATTCTTGTATTACTTATCTGAAGAACACTAAGTTTAATCTAGTCACTTATTTAAAAATAACTAAAATATTTTAGTGTACCCAGTTATCTGCTGCACAATATATACAAATATAGCAACGCAATACACGCTGGTATTCCTTGTGTATTTTGGTTTATCTACAATAACAAAAACTTTATTTACTAAATGTTGTATGGTAGGTTGTAGCATACAAAACATTTGTGCTATTATAACCCAGATAGAATCAAGTATTTGTAAGTTGGTAGAGCAAAAAATGATATATGTTACATACGTAGATACTATGCATTATAAGTGTATGCAGGCATATACTGTTTGAAGAGAAGGTCTCCAAATCAAATATTATACGGACATTGTTGTATTTGCGCATACATATGTTGATGCATTACTTTACTATGGCTAGATAGAGTTTAGTTTATCTTCAGCATAGCTCGCATTGTTTAATGGATAAAACTGATAATTAAATTAGCATTGTTGATCTGATCATTTGCTAAAGCAATGTAAACTGTATAGGTAAATGGTTCATTTAGTATAAATATTTCTGTGAAATGGGTAAAATAAGCAAAGGTATCAGTCTCCTTGATGAAAATGCATTTTTGTTAATACAGGAAAAAAATCATGGCAGTAAAAGCTTTTGAAAGATATATCCCCTGAATACTAGCAAATTTGCAAATAATCATTCTTCGTGAATACTGCAATCTACATTCTACTTCAGTTTATATAATTTAACGGCGTGTTAATGTATATTTTGCCTGGGAAACCCAATGTTTACATATCGCAAGATGATATTCTCATAAGTCCAGAAAAGACCTGCAAATTTATCGCGAGTCTTTAGTCCAGATGCGACTTTTAGCCTCACCTACCTTTCTTCGTTTACACTACATATTGTTCCACTAAAAGTTCTTTCAATTGTGTAATTTAATCACTAGCATGTTTGTGTGTGTTGTGATTTTAACAGTCCACGTGTCGTCTGTCTTTCTAGAACATGGTTCCGCGGAACAATACGCATGCGCAAATATACTGACCTCTGGGTCAGACGCATATTATTAGTGTTCCGTGAGATTTATCGGGTCAATTAAAAAAATAAAAACGGTAATAAACTCGTAGAATTTTATACAGAAGCATATTTTAGCTGTACGTTGCATCTAGATGACCTATAATTGATAAATTAATTGTTCTAAAACAGTTAATCTATTTTTGGAAAGAAAAATGCTCCAGTTTGACTCATTTTATAATTTAAATAGTCGAGTCCACCTGAGCTACAATGCAGAACTGAGTCAGCACCATATCTGCACAATGGGGACGCTACAAGCACTTTTTGTGTTGGTTGCAGCTGACTGGGTTATGGAATTGGGATCAGACTCCAGTTATTGAAATGCATGATAGATACCAATTTGATTTGGATATTATAATTCTTAAATTTAGATAGGTCATAACATACACCCATGACTGTTTTATTGGCATATATGGGTTTAACCAAGATCGTTAGATAAGCACTACAAATGAATTTTAAGTATTTGTGACCAAGACCTGTATATTATTATTGTACATGTATTTGATTTATAAATGATGTATGTTCTGTTCGGTTCTGTTATTCGTGAAAGCTGATATGCCACATTTTAATATTCTAGACTAGCAGGTCGGATTGAGCCTCGCCTGCTCGAATACACCAAAACATGGTACACTGGCGCCCACGTATTTGTACTGCGAATTTGCGTTTTGTGCGCATTATCAATGCGTTGTACGCACGTACGATTTGAAGTGCGTTGAAAACTCGAATTAACTCGTATCAACGCAAGGCAGGATCATGAATATTCATATGAGATGGTAAGCGCTAGTGCGTTAACCAATCAAATTTCCTATTTGAAAAATCGATATTTAAATGTGTAGACTCTGTTATAGGTAAATCTGATCTAAAGTGTTGAATTTGCTATATCATCTTGCGTAAAACAATATTATTTCTTACCTCAATGTTTAACTTTGCTCTTAAATCCGTTTAAACGTATTTTATCCTTCCTCTAATGAATGACTATGCAGCAATGCAGTTCAATGTGGGTCTGCGTTGCTACGAAGTGATAAACGTTGATTCGCGCTGATAAATCAGTTGGATCGATTGGTGGACAGGTAAGTGCATTTCACTGCAGTTTATCGTAATATCAATGACGAGAGGGGATTGGCTATTTGGAATTTGCGTTGAAAATATAGTGCGTATTACCTGCGTTTTCAATGCGTTTTCAACGTGAATTCGACAAGTACAAAAACGTGGGCGGTAGCGCGGCCGTGGACTAATTATCATTAATTATATTATGTTTAAAATCAAACAATGCAGTAGATTTGGTGGTCTTTTAAAAATGCGCAGATTTCGCATGGGTGCTACTTGGAATTTGACATCGTGCATCAAATATACGTGTGGCAAATTGATAAAGGGTATTTGACGAAATGGCATCAATTTGTCAAGCGCTGTGAGGAATAGTCTCTTTTCACATTGTTAGTGCTCATGCGCTACACAGTCTTGTTCCACGTTATCTCCGTGAGATTACACGTGAAGGGGCAACGTTCATACGGCTGCCTTACATTACACAATGGAATTTGGAAAGCGAGTAAAAGAAAAATAAATCCGCAAATAAATATTAGACAAATAGTAAAATTAAATGATAAATGTAACAAAAATAAGTGATTATTTCCAATATTCTGAATATTGGAGATAAAAAAAATGATTTCTAAGCATCCTAGACTGACTTTTTTTCCGATTGAGCGGGTGCGTTAAGGACTGTGTTGGCATACACTGTATCAATAATTTCCTTCCATACTATGCGTATGTGAACAGTGAAGAGTCTGGTAAGTTTTGATCTTATTCAAGGTCTACATGGTCTATGATTACATTTCTTACACTTGACGTCTAAACAGAGGGTCTTCTGATTTAAACAAGTTGGTAAGATACATTAAGGCCATCTTGCGAGAAACCTGTCTTGAGGGTTTCTGAGTAAGACTGAAACCAGTCTGTTCAGCTACAGAGACTAGTTAAAATGAAATTTTGCATGAGGCAAGTTTAGATATTATACTTTCCTATAAGCGAACAATAAAGGCACTGATTAGACTGCGTGGATACCAATACAGGCCTGCGCCTTTGTTGGCATGCACCAAAGTCAGGTTTTCTCGCGTCGAGGCCCATTTTAATATCTACTACTGTGCATCGGATCCTTTAATCCTATGCCCGGGGCTCTTTGAAAACAATAAAAGCTCACGTGCCTGGGACACGTTTGTAATTCGGCGGTATTCCATTGAATAATGACGTGATGTGTCGCTTTCTATAATTGGTACTTACTAACACGTATACATTATACCAAAACATTCTTAACCAGTGGACTGGTGATAGATCTGAGTCTTCATCTAAATCCATAATTTGTATGTACGAGCAGCGAAGATTCTCGCGAGCCTACGCATAAGGGGACTTCGTGTAGAGATGATGTTATTTAATGGGTCAATGATTGGAGGTATTTTGCTTATAGTTCAATTTCGACATTTATTGCATATGCTTAGTCATTAAAGCAACTACACGCACGTCTATTTTGTAGCATGCATGCGCTACTGCATGCTTATCTGGTGAGATTTATTTTTTGTCTGAGCCTCCATCTACATTCACTGCCTTTATGTGCACCCGGACACAACAATGGATGCGATATGTGTGCGAGAAGTGATTGCCTTGATGAGACTGTGCATTTGCTCAGGCTCTTCTGAGTTATCGATGCTCGCATATAAACAGAAAAGTTTGCCTTATTAGTTGGCATGTGTTTCAAATAGTTTTTTGCGACTTCGTGGTCAAAGAAGAAGCGAGTTCGTGGCTGAAGAAGAAGCCGATTTAAGCTTGATTTACACTAATTATAGTGAAAAAAATACTGAAGACTTATAAAATATATATATAAAAACATTAATTTATCTGATTTCTAGAATATGACATCTCATCATAGCGGTGAAATTCAAAACAATTGACTAATAAAGCATCACTATGTGTTTTGCATTGTAACTAATAAGCAATCTGCCCCTTCATTTTTAAAAATGGCTTTATCGATTTTTCAATTGAAGAGCGATTGCTAAGGGAGATAACAACGTGAAAGGGGTCTATTGGTACCGATTATTAATACTATACGACTATTGAGGAAAGCTGCGAGTACAGAGTGTATATGTATTTAATGTGTCCTGTGTCATAAGGATCCATCTTGTGTCTGCTCCAAATTAAAAGGTAACACCAAACACGGTGGCCCTGTGCTACACATATTTGAAGTGAGATTTGCTTTTACTTTGAAATTCATAGATACGCGAACTAGATTATAATGGGTATCAACGGTATCTTTAGTCAACGCAATAATAAATTATATTTATAATGTGCATATGCATAGGGTTGCATTCCATCAGGTTCTGCACTTTTTGCTAGGACAAAATCAAATATTCAGAGAAAGAAATATAACATTGTTTGAAAATTATAACCTTTAAGAGCCCCTCTATATATACAATGTACCATTTTGTGGATGGGGATGGTTGTCATACAGCCCTATATTTTGGTGTCAAAGCTAAAGAAGACCAAGACAAAGTTCCTACAGTGCACTGGTTACCTAAACTCCATCAATACCCCTATAAAACAAGATTTACTGCTAATTCTAGTTCTTTTACGACAACGGAACTTTCTTAATTGTTAACCTCGTGTCTTACAGCTGTTAAAAAGCATGTAAAACCCAAATTCCACTGGACGGCGATTCTGCTACGATTCGAAATTTTGGTCAAAATGAAACGAATCGTAGCAGAAACGGCAAGAGCGCAGTAGAAGCGTAGTGGAAGCGCATAGGTCGTAGTAGAAGCGTATCGGAATCTTCATGACCGCTATTTCACAGCGATTGTTTTGACCTGCTCAAAATTTACTTAGCGACATCGCCGTGGACTCGAAGCGCAGCGAACGCATAGTCACATTGCAGTAAGATCTTCATGAGCGTTGTCGTATCGCGAAGGCATCGTGAGCATCGTAGCACACTTGCCGCCACATCGTGGCGAAATCGCTCAGTTATTCATCCGTGATACAGCTACGCTCTCTGCGACCTTGCTACGCTCTGTACGCTCTCACTACGCCCTCGCTACGACCAACGTTCTTCCTCGGCGACTGTGCTATTTAGGCATAGCCTACCTTGACGCTTCTGCCACGCTTCCGTTACGCTCTTGGCGTTCTGGCCAATTCATGGCCTTGTTCAAGTGCTCTCCTAAAGTTGGTGTTGCTCTTTTGGATTCTAGGACCAATTCTGAGCAGTTCCGTTCTCATGTAATTGTAGAATGAAGAGCCAGCTTCCATGCTCATTGTTCTTATCAGCTGGTCATAGTGCCTACATTGTAGCCGTCTGTCTGCAGATAATCATGGATGGGCCCAAGACCTTTTGGCCTTCCGACTCCGTCTTGCCTGGACCTCCGATCATCCAACATTATAGTCTGTTGTTCATAATGGCCAGCTGTAGCAAAGCGACTTGAGCCCGCCTATCGTTGGCATTAAAACGAATATAAATCAGTTTAACGTCAGATTTTATATAGAAAGGATACAAAAGCGCAAAAAAAGTGTAGCTCCATAGCCTAGGTCATAGCAAGGTCGCAGCTGCATCACTATCAGCATAGAGTAAGCGTAGCTGTATCTTCATTGCCGTAGTGGAGTCATAGCAGAAGCGTAACGGAAGCGTACTGGAAGCATCAAGCTCCCCCAAATCGTGTGGTTGTGTACGCTTACGCCATGATTTGGAATAAAGTTAGAAAAATTCTCTGATCGCCATAAGCGTAGCGGAATCGCCGTCCAGTGGAATGGGGGTTTATCAAGGATTGTGAAAAGGTATATGAGAGATCTGGTAAAAACCTATTTTGATCTATTAAAAATTCAGCTGAAATTTTAGATAAACTTAAAGCTACAGATTTCAATGCGAGCAGTTTGTCTACTTATTGATCTTAATAAGAGAACCTTCCAGAGAAAAGGCTCTCTTTACCTTGCATGTAATGACAGAAATGCATTTTACTTCGAAAAAACCTACAAAATATCATGCATGGTCATGTCAAAATGTATGTGAAGCGCTGACCTTTTTGTTAGACAATATTTTATTCGATTTGGCGCCAAGCTGTATAGACAAATAGTTTGGGGTTCGTATGGGCACTAATTGTGCTCCCCTGGTTGCCGATTTATGTATGTTGTGTTATGCGAGGGACTTTATGATGTCTCTGATGTTAAGCAGGCTGTTGTTATTGATGCATTTAACACTACATCTAGATATTTGGACGATATTTTAAATATTTATAATGTTTATTTTGACAATATGGTTAGTCAAATATACCCTTCAGAGCTCCAACTGAATAAAGCCAATGCCTCTGATACCGAAGCCGCATTTTTAGACTTGCATTTGTCAATTTCTAATGATATTGTTTCTACCAAAATTTATGATAAACGTGACGACTTTGATTTTGAAATTGTGAATTTCCATTTTTTGATGGTGATGTTCCTCGCTCTACATCCTATATAGTTTATATCTCTCAACAAATGTGTTTGCTAGAGCATCTAGCGATGTTACTGACTTCAACACTCGAAATAAATTGTTAACTCAGAAACCTCTTTAACAAGGCTATGGGTATCATCAACTTCGCAAAACCTTTTCTACATTTTACAGACGATACTATGATTCGATATCTAAATTCCAAGTTGGACTTAAATCTCTCTTGCACCAAGAACTTTCGGAACCTGAATTCTATGGTGAATTGGTGTATAAATTGAAGAAACTTGTTGGCTCTAATATTTTTTCAACGCAGTTCATTTAAATAATTTCCCATTATAAAAAGATTGGCTTTTACATTAATGTATTGCAACAGACTGCATGCTTGGTGGCCAACACAATCACGGTTGGCAACTTTGCTTTCCTCTTTAATTGCACGCCGGTGGGTCGGCCTTCAGACTCATCGACGGTTCTGACTCAAAGACTTAAGTGTGGTACTTGATTGTATCGATTCCTGATCTTTCCATTCTTACTTACTTTAACTAATTCAAACTTTATCGAAAATTCCACTGGCCTTAAAAGGGTTGAAGTGAACATAACCATAACTTACGAGGGTGACAGAAACAGTGCTTGTGTGTGGGGGGTCCAAGACAGTAAGCATGGGTATTATGTCCGCAATCCACCCCGCTACAGTCTGTATCGTTCGTACAAGGGGGATGACTGGCACGGCGAACTAAAAGAAATTAAGAAAAAAGCATCATTAAAATATGTATGTTACAACACACTAGGTTTGGGAACTTTTCGCATGAGATGAGAAGGTTCAGATGAATCTGTGCATCCGCCCAGTCTCGTCAGAGTCTTTGTTGTTCGTATACACAATGAACTGCAGTTACTGGAAATTGGAGGCAACTAGCCCTACTTAGATAGCTGTACATGTGAACCGCGACATGAGATTTCCAACAATGTGGTACGCGCAGTCTGATCAGAGCATTTGCTATTCGCTTGAATATTCTATGAATATTAAGCTACTGACCGAACACCATTTGGAGTTTCTAAGCTTAAATGGGGGCTGAACATGCTTGTTTGAGTCTATTCATGTCAAAGTTCCACATTGCTGGAAATCACATGTCACGGCCCATGTATGTTAAAAGGCTTACTTACTGCATGTGTGGCAAGTACAAACATCTTATGAAATTGACTCAAATGCACTGCTCAAAATATTTAAACATACAGCATCCAACATTAAACAGTTACCACTATGCAAATACTCTCATATTCCGACCCAGAGTCTGAATAAGAACGCCGTTGTCTTCGTATTTAAAGTAAGTAAGGGGGCAAAAATCAGAAATCGATACAATCAAGCACCATACCTGACCCAGGATACCAATGATAAAGTGACAACGTCACATTTAGACATCACAAACGAGAACCAATTTGTCAGCCTTTTTCAAGCAAGTGACCACAAAGCATCAAAAAATAGACGTGCATGAAAGCATAATAGTGTAGGCCGCTGTGTAATTCCGTGTGCATTTTTTGGTAAAATTGTCAAACATATATTTTCTTTTGGCAAAATGTATCCTGATTAAGAAAAAAGATGTTTACAATTTTTCCTTGGCGTTTTAACGTCACTGTGACGTCACAAAGTAATGTACTCATTTTTAGCTTATTTCAGGCTTGAAAGTGGAGAGTTATGAATTCCAACAGGCATAAACATGAACTGTTTGATCAGTTGTAGTAATTTTACTGGCGACATGTTCATTTCGGAGCATAGACCCTGACTCTGGATTTTAAAGAGATTACATTAACTTCAAAATGATGTCTGTATATGGAAAAGTGACGTCAGTACCGAAATGAGAATTCTGTGATAGTGAAAGCTCAAATAGTTAGACCCTCCTCTCCACACAGCGCAGGGAAAATATTATTTACTATAATTTTCTGAAACTACATTATATAAGACGCGAATGACATGCATTAGCTCTCTGACCTATATTTAGACAGGCATGTTAACTACGTTACCCTATTATAGTTTTAAATCATATTTTGCAAATACCAATTTATACCTAATTGTCATTTATCCACATGCTTTTTGTCTTAAACATGTTTAAAGGAAGGGAATACCCGGCATGCATTTAAAAAATACACCACTATGATGTAAGTTATATGTGTTACTTTATAACTATTTGATGCATTACTTTCACTAGACATTGGACTACCAAAATACCTCCTAGGAGAGTTTTGTACACTATAATTTTCTAAAACCACATTCTACAAGCCACAAAAAATGTATGTTAATCATTTAGCGGTTGGGGCGATACCACGCAATTGCAAAATTTTCTACGTTACTATATAATGTTATCAAAGTAGAAGGATATGTTATTACTGTGATATACGTTATTTTCTTTTAAACACATTCTAAATTACAAAGGAACACTTTTTAAATTTACACTGCTAGTGGGCTATTTATTGCCATTTAACTGCCATTGATTGTCATTAAAGGAACTACCAATAACGCATGGATGAATAAAATATTGAAATTCGAACCTTATTCACATACAACGAAATGTTTAAGTCTGATTGTTTTATCAAATATGTAAACAACATTTTATTTTCTTAAATGCTTATTAAATGATATCTTTCAGGTCACTTACACTGATATACTTTCCTCTTTTATACATGAAATGATATTTTAAAGACGCATATTATGTCATCAAACATATCAGAAGAAAGGTTTTATGCTCATCAGCAAAATTATTGTTGATGTTTCACTACATTAACATGTTAACTTATTGTGTAGGTTATAAACATTGTTTTATGTTTGATGCTGAATAAAATATATAGTATTATATTGTATCGTATTTTAGATAACACATTGATATTAAAGCTGCATACTCTGTAACTAAGAACATTTTTCGAAAAAAAATATTTTCTTTTTAAATCATTTGCAAAAGTAGAATAAAGTTATGTTGTCACAATAAATCTTATTTCTACAGTTGAAAACTGCATGAAAAAGTGAATTATGTTATAAAAACAGGTGTATTTTCTCTTGTTTGTAATTATTTGCGTCCCTCCAATAATTCTAGACAGTTACTTTTTAACATAAATGCTGTCGTTTTGGCACTAATAATTTGTTAATTATTACGAAAAAGGTAAAATGTATACCTGAATTTTAGTATATTTACTGTGTTCTTGAAAAATAGAAACATTATTTTTAAAATGAAAATATCAAAAGTTACAGATAATGCAGCTTTAAGCATGGACTAGCTTAGTAAGATTTATCACATATAGTTTAAGCCAGCTATATATTACAACTACTATGCTGGTACCATTCAGGAATAAAAACTTTTTAGAATTTGTAAGTGTAGGTCAATTCAAGCATATGCCAAAATCGAGAATAAAGAGATTAAAACAGTCCTTTATCCTTGTTTTTTGAAAAATTAAACTGGAATGATTTGAAACCTTAATGATTTTCGCCCAAAGTTATGACACACGCCAAACCTATCCCTATGGCTATAACTGCTTTATATCAGAACGATGTCCAGCTTGGTGATAAAAGAATACCATTTAAGATGGTAAAATGCATAACAAGAGAATTATAAGGACATGTCTTAACATCTGTTCTGTCTTGTTCTAAACTATTGTGAAGCATTCAAACCGGACAGCATTTGTTCTAATGGTTCATTTTAGTCATACATTTGAAAGAGATATGTATATCACTTAGAAAAGCCCACAGGCATTGTTAGTATTACATTTATATTTTAGCCATTGCTAACATAGCTGACTCACAATAAATTATTGCTTTTAATTAATTTTTCTTGCATTATCCTATCAATTAGACTCATTGGTCTTACAGGAGAATTTTGTTGCAGATAATATCAAATTGATATTTAGCATGTCAAATGTGAACATTATCGTTGGAATAAAATTGCAGCCTAATAATACTTTGCATATTCAAAAAAAAAATAGATTTACTAGTAACGAAAGAACAGATCAAAGGAATAAGCCCATTTGAATTTGGAATTAGTCGCAGTGTTGAGCAACGTAGGCTCAGGTGAGCCTGTGCATATGTGTAGGTAGACTTGCCAGAGCCTTCGCTGTTGTATACACAAAGTAGAATAGAGGTTAAGGACCAAATTTTGTAGAACGCTAGCCCCTTTGAATCATCATGAGCGATTAAACAATGCATTTGTTCGTCCAAATATTTATCTATGAATTACAGTGAAAGAGTAAAAATATTTTTCATCTACAGTGATTTATACTTGCACTACTGTCAAATAACATATCTGAAATATAGCATTCAACATTTTGTAAACTACACCATACACACATATTACACAATTGACAATAATACATTGCTAAATCAACCTCTCAGATCTATAATGATATTCTGTACATTTTAATGAAATGATTTCTTTAAGCGATGCTTGAATAAAAGTATACATGCATAAGCTCATGTGCATTTTTTTTAACTTTGTATGTGCGACTATCATTGGTGACAATGTTGATACTGAGAATGTGCCACCTTAATGCTGAACAGTTAGCGTTGTACATGCTCCTTTTGAATCTTTATCCTGGCAAGTTATAAACTCATTCTAATCCAAAGTACACATTTACACGTTTAACATTGTTATTAATGATTACATTTATCATCTTTGCGAGGTTCCTGTAATATTTTGCCAACGTTCTGTTTAGTGAAAATTAACATCAGGTATATAATAATATATAGCTCAAACTAAATCAGATCTTATCTCTTGAATGTATTTGTTTTAAAAAAAATTATTTCTATCCAGCATTCTAAAAACATTGTAAAATCTACTTTACAATAAATTGAATGCCATCTTTTAAAATTTGGTCGGATACAATTTTATCTGAACAGTCTTGATATAAATTGGAATTGTACTTACAGATGACCTATATATATATATATATATATATATATATATATATATATATATATATATATATATATATATATATATATATATATATATATATATATATATATATATATATATATATATATATATAACCATATCTAATGTGGCCTTAAAGTTAAACTCGCCACTATAACTTACTTTCACTATTTCCAGGGAAATGTTTTTCATCAATATAGCAGTTCTTTAGATATTATCGGTTGAGCACGTGATCCAAGGTACTTACTTAATGTGACGGACAGTTTTGTTGATTGCACAACAAAAGCTATGCTGTATATAAACTAAAATCAATTTCAAAGCTGCTGTAATGCGTCACCATATGCATACACAGCTAAAAGTCAGGATACAAATTGATTTCGAGAGAGTCACTTTAAACGATAACTAATTACAGACACTTTACATACTGGAAGAGAAGTAGCTCAATTAAACTTAGAAATCTTCAGAAAAATATTACAAAACTCTAAACTTAACATAATATTTTAGCTTTTCTGGCTCAATTTTATATCTGCTTCGTTAACATTTTGGATAAAGATATGGCAATATAAGATATTTTGTACAGTAATATTATGTTATTTAAACAAATTTGACAGTAAATTTTAATGTATCCTTCTAAGTGCTGTTACTTGAGTGCTATTTTTTTCCTTTGTTTATGCATTTTTAAATCCATAATTATGGGCAAATCATTTCTTTGTAGATGTAAAAAGTTCAAATATATAATATTTTACAAATGTAAATGTGCATGGATAATTAGTTGGAACTAGATCAGACTGGTATCTTGATCTCTATTTAACAAACACAGTCAATTTTGAGATGAAATAAAATATCCTATGACGTATAGTATACGGAATAAAGCAATATATGCAGTCTTGAAAGTTGTAATCTACATATACGTTACATGATGCTGAAGAAACAAAAACAAACTAATATTTTACACCATAAACAAAGTTAAGCCTGTTTTCTTTACTCTAGCTTATCAACAGAATGCTCATATATGGTGTTTAAAGGTTTTTAAATTGAATTTCATGCCGAATTAAAGACTAAATTTTTTGTTCAGGGTCGTCATATTTAACAGTTTATAACTCTTAAAGTATTTTTGATACAAACAAACTGTTTACAGCTATAAAATGGCCCATTACTTGTATTTTGGAAGATGTATTTAAAACCTGAAAGATAATTGGGAAACTTATCAAAGAAAATTATTTAACATAATTTCAGTGATGTTAAAGAGATAGCTTAAAATGTAACATAAAGGACATTACAATGGGCCCATATAACTTTTATAAACATAATTATATGTATGGAATGAAATGTTCTTCCATGTTCCATGAATGTTTGTCCAATTTAAATAATTCAAGTATTACCTTAACAACCTAGATTACATTTATTTTGTTAAAAAATGTAGGGTAACGTAGTTAACATGCTGTAGCAGCTAAACGCCCCAACCATCAGAGGGCTAACTTGTTTCAAAAAGCTTAGCCAGGAACATACAGTTATGCTGAGATCTGATTTTAGGCGCGAGGCACGCACAAATTTCCAGAATTATTTTTTTTTGTACACATTGTGTTTTTTCAGCACATTGACGTCAAATCGACGTCAATTTAACTTAAAATTAAAGTCCATATTGAATCATATTTCCATTTGAGTGTTTTTATAGACGTTTTCAACCATTACAATGCAACAAACATAAAAAAAAAATAAAAATATTTTAGGTGTGTAAATAACCCCACCACATATAAGTTCTTTGATGCAAGTGAAACGACGGTACCTCATTTTGTGACGTCACTGCGACGTTAATACTGCAATAAAAATTGTAAACATCTTTTTCCTTACTCTGCATATATTTTTCTACATGACAATCGATAAGAATCACTTTTAACAAAAAAGTGCACACGGGAGCCCAAATTTCGACACAGGGGCCTACACTATAACAAAAACAAGACAGAAATAACATAAATGGCCCACAAAAGAAACACCGCCTGGGAACGGTCAGCAAAAATATTTTACTGGAGGGCTTAAACCGGTTTCACGGCGCGCCAACCTCAGCCTTAGTTCAGATGTGGATTAAGACACATAGATGTTTGGTTTGCATGAAATATCCCTAACTTATCAATGCATTATCTCCTAGAACATATAAATTAAGACAGAAAAAGGAGATAAAGCAAAGATAAGGACTCATAAGACAATAAAACTGAATACCGGAGCAAACGAAATCCAACAGGTAAAACCCGGTGGGCCTGACAACAGCCAAAGCATCAGACCCCTACCATCTCATCAAAAGAGAAGTCTTTAAGTCGGAGCCGTCATAGTGTCTGAAGTCCGACCCACTGGCGTGCAATTAAATCGGAAAGCAAAGTCGCCAACCGTCATTGGGTTGACCACCAAGCATGCAGTCTGTTGACACATCAAGTATGATGCTTATTGATAAGAAATCTCCGCTTGATGTAAAAGTGAGATTCTGTTAAAATATCCCTTATCATTATAATTACATAACTAAATGCCATAGATTCCGTACATTTCATACCATTTTAGTTTAGCAGAAATCAACAAGTTACATTATAGAAACCAATTCAAAAGATTCAACAGATATACCCAAAATAATATGTCCTTTTCAAGAAAATCAAAAATTACAAGGTTTGAGCCATTCCCTTGAGTAGCATAACAATTTGGCATTATTAACAAACATGGTAAAATAAACTGGGGTTCTGTCTTTTTGTTAAGTGAAGTTAATGGTTAGTCTGTTAGGCCGGGCTTAACACTCTCATCTATGGAAAATTATAAGGACTGGTGTTATTTTTTATAATATTGTCACTGAAATAAGTCCTTCTTGAATCCGCGGAAGGAGGAGAATGACCGTAACAATATTTCATTATCAATATCATCGAAATTATGGGATCAGGACGTCATCGTAAGCCGAATGTATTAAGTCCACTTTCCTCCATTCGTGCATATGGAACGGCTTTGACTTAGTATCTTAAGTTTGAAAATATCGTGGCCGGCATCGAATACAGGACACTTTGATCTGGTATCGGACTCACCACCGATTGTGTTACGGGGCCCCGCACATACTGAAATGCATAAAGTTAAATGAACACGTATTTCATACCTATGACAGGCTCGACAGTAGTAGCGTCAGTATCTTCGTGGCTATGATGGTGATGCTCCTGGCTATCTCCGTGACTATGGCCATGGTGGGGATTGGCTAGCGCGAACGCTGAAATGAAAAAAATACACATGAGATAAAAGTGCATGATACTATGACCCAGAAAAACACCACTGAACGCCAGCGAAACTTCAGATTGTGGCCCTTTGTACATGTATAGAATCCCATTTAAAAACCGCTCTAATGGCATATACAGTGGGAAAGTAGGTTTACACAGTATATGTTCAGTATTATTCACCATCTCTTAACCTTTGTGCATGCGACAGGCTCTGGTAAGACAGTGTAGATGTGCAGGCCCGTCTAAGAATAGGCTGCTCACCGAGGCGCAACGTACCAAATCCTGACTAAATTTGAACCGCTTACGCTCAAAATTGCATTCGGATAAAATATATACAACTGATATCTGATTTTTTCCATTATCAAAATATAGTGTTAAAGCTGCATACTCTGTAACTATGAACATTTTACGAAAAATTTTCTTTTCTTTTTAAATCATTTGTAAAAGTAGAATTAAGCTATGTTTTCACAATAAAAATGTTAAATACAGCTGAAAACTGCATGGAAAAGTGAATTTTCTTATCAAATAGGTGTGTTTTTCTCTTGTTGGTAATTATTTGCGTCCCTCCAATAATTCTAGACCGTTGAATTTTAACATAAATGCAGTTGTTTTAATAGTGATAACTTGTTAAGATTTACGAAAATGGTAAAATCTTTACCTGAATTTGAGTATTTTAACTGTGTTCTTGAGAAATAAAAACATTATTTTTAAAATTAGAAGATCAAAAGTTACAGACTATGCAGCTTTAATAGCACTAAAAATAATCGCGTAAAACGGTTAGTTCTATCTTGTAGGCAGAGATATACTCACTGTAAAGGGCTACGTGCATGCGCGATCGAAAGGAGGGACAGGGGTCCGGACCCCCCTGAAAAATTACACACAATATATATGTCATTTTAGCAATAGTGGTCCGGATCGCCTGAAAAAAAAATCACAAAGCTGAAAAGCCAGCATTGGTACGCCAGTGAAACTCCATTGAAATGGCTTTTCACTCATAGGCGTTTCACTGGCGTACCGATGATTGCCCGTTTATAGTGGTATTGGATCCTTTCTCTCTCATGAACAAACAAAAAAAGTTGCCATTTGGACCCCTCTGACAAAACTTTCTGGATCAGCGCATAACGTGCATTACGGTGCTAATATCTCTTCCCCCACCCCCTCTGAATCCACAGTTACTTTTCACCAGATTCTGCTGATCAGTTTATTAGAAGAAGATTACATTATTGTGTAAAAGTCCTATTTATTAAAAATTTACCGTTGCTATAGTGAAGGAACATAGCATCAAAATAGACATTCATTTGTACTCTAGAGAAATTCCATTTTGGACCAAATTGAAGGCTTTGGAACACAAGTTTTTAAGAATTAGCTATCAGAACAGCTAAGTTATATTGTGCGCGCTGATATTTCTTATTATCTTTTAAATTTAAGCCTATTTTTGGTATACACTGAAACGAAGTTCTAAGTGGCCACTTTTCAATTATCATTTTTTCTGACTTAGTGCAAATGATATTGAACTTTTTTATCGAATTTTTGCCCAAATGTGTGTATTTCAATGGACTAAAGTTAAGTGGTGCTTTGGAAGAATTTTCTATCACTTCACAATTTTTGGGCTCAAAAATGCAAAAATCAGATTTTTATTTTTGTTTAAAAAAGGTCATTTTCCTCGTTTTCCGATATTTTCAAAAATAATCAACTGCACATACTAAAATCATTGTATGCGTTTTATCTTATGTAAAAATGTTAGACCAAACACAATACAGCTTGATCAGCCCATTTTATAACATTTGTTCTTTCAAGACTGGTGTCCACTTCCGGTTTTAACGTGAAACTTTAAAGGTCATTTAAATAGCATATGCTAAAGGTGTCTTTTATTTTTTTAAATAAAACATTGAAGCCTATTCATAATGAATTATCGCTGAAAATTTCAATGCTGTGCCACAGATAATGAAGCGTACAGAGCAATGCAAAGTTGCTATGCAAGCTAAAACTCTTTAATTAAGCTGCTGATGGTGGTTGCCTGCATGTTAACAGAGAAGAGAAACGGAGAGTTCAATTGTCACAAAACTTTTGATTTTTTCATCCTATATCACATCCGTTATTAACAGTTTCAAACTAATTAAAATATAAATGGATAACATATCTGAGGAATATTTTATATCACAGTAAAAAGTGTGACTTTTTGAAATGAAGGTACCTTTACTCTGACGTTGTCTGTGCAAGATCTACCAGTCATATTGAAATGACATAATTTTCAGAGTCTCGAAAAAAGCCTTGAATTATTTTATGGAATTACAATTTTGTAATGTGAGGTATGTACCAAAATCACATATGATGGTTCAAATCTTTACATTCTGAAAAGGCGAAAAAATGTGTAGGTGGTCACTTATAACTTCGTTTTAGCGTATACATGTATTTGTGTCCTATATTAATATCTCTGTCAAAAGTTATCAAATCGGTTCAAAAAATTGTCATTTTCCTATTTTAAAATAGCCTATTTTGGTGGCCGATTCTGTTACCACAGCAACGGTTAAAGTCAGTTGTTCTAATATAGCAATGTGAAGAAATGTGTGAATAAACTTGATTTTATGTCCTGTTAGAGAGCAAAATAGTCCCTTAAAATATTTAGTTCTTAAAATCTTTTCCTGCAAGCGTTGATTTTTGTGGTCTTCAGATGAACGGATTTTACCGTCAATATTTAAAAAAAATGTCGGCGGACAACCACAAAAGCGTGAGTAATTATCAAACATGAAAATAGTGAAGTGCTTACAATAGGCATCGAATTATAAAACTTTTTTCATGCTCAACTCAACTGAGCATGACATTTCAACTGCTCATAAATACTAAAATACCGACAATTAAAGAAATGTCGTGCTTTGAGTCTCTCAGATGTTGTGTTTATCATGCTAATTAATGTTAAAATGCCAACAAATGTTTGCATTTTAACATTTATGAGTAGGATAAATTTCTTAAGCGTAAAACATTTCATAACCTCGGGGCCAGGTAAGTTGATACAACCTGTTTAGGATAGTTGTGCATGTTAAACACCATCACTGCAACTGAATTGCACCTACAACAGAAAAGTGTGTGTAACGAACAACCGATTGTACATTTATCGTAGCCTAGGGATTTGAGTTGCATCTCAATTTTAAAAAGTGAATAGTCCACCTGAGCAACCAATAAATAATCAGTGGTTGAACAAAAGCTGAATCGGTGCTCTTTTAGTTTTCATCTTAATTGGATGAAGTTTTTGTTGTCCTGAATCATATCATCAAAATGTCTTGTATGTAATGAGTCACGGAATGGACAAGGCGCTTGATCGAGGGGCAACCTTGATTCACAGTTTACAAATTCTTGAAATATTTCTTCAGCAGTACGTGTATATCATTAAGATTCCGGGAGAAGTAAAAAGACTCTTTGGGTGAATCAGTTTACGCTAAGTTTGCATCAATTCAAACGCCGACAGCGTTTGAATTGATGCAAACTGAGATAGTGTGACATAATTCTATACAATTCAATACGACTTGTCGCCAAAGTTCGGTACATGATGCTAGAATAGTGAACACTTTCATCGAAGCATTTTAAATCACCATATTACTTACCTATCAAACAAGACACTATAAGCAGCCTCATTGTGGTATTCGTCTATGTTGTTGTCGTAGCTACTGCACAGTACTGTTGTATTCACCGGACAGAGCTTATCTAGGAATAGCGACGCTTATATTGTGAAAGACGCATGACAAAGTCACGTGATCCGGGGCTCGTAAAAGCGAGGAATCACTTAGTCTGAAAGTAGGTGGTGAATTCAACTTGAGTGTTGTACGTCCGTCATGCAGCAGTAACCCGCTGTGAAAACAAGATAACGCCATGTATGAATGCACAGCTTGATCAGCCGCAGGTGGATTATTATATAGGATAACAATTTTCCCTTATGGTTTGAACCGACCTTTTTCACCAAAAAACAACATATGATGTTTTCACATGACATATATACACATATATTGGCCAGACATGTTCCGATCTAGATAGATCCATGTTTCATGTTTTTATCTTTCCATAGGCCTCAGGCAAACAAAGTCAAGTTCCCACAAACTATGATCACGAGGTATTATTTTCAGACGCTGATATCCACTCATGGGTTGAACCAAAAGTACAACTAGTATTGTTTGAAACCCCGAATTTGACCTACATGTGTTTAGCTCCGATTATGGCAAAGCCACTGATTCTAAAAAAAAGTCTGCATTTGCATCCATGTTATATCCATGCAAATTCGGTTCCAATTCGCACATTTTTATGTTTTGTATAATTACGATCTAACTATATATTTTATATTACTGGGACGTTTAATGTCTTCCTGGTTTGACCAGTAAAAAGCTAACTTAAGGGTAAAGGATAGAGTTTTCTGCTTCAGGACACAGCGCAGTACCTCAGATGAGTCTCAAACCAACAATCTCTCAATCGCAAGTTTAACCTCTTTACGCCTAGCGTCCTTTTTATGGGATATAGGCAAACGGCACAGAACCAGACCAGACGCGGCGTCTGCTCAGGATATTCACTGTTTGCTTCCAGAATGTACTTTTAAATTTAAATGCAAATGAAAGTTACTTCCCAACAGCCCTCACATTCGAAATGGGCTGTTCCAATTTATAACGGTGGGATAAGGCATACATGGGTTAAATTTGTATCACAAAGCCACTTCTCTCCTATAATTCGACCTCTATTTCATGAGATAAAAGTGTCAGTCAAGCCAATATGTTCATTGTTAACACTACATGTATCATTTTCACCAACAAGATATTCGTCTGCTAGTAGATCTTTAAAGAGACTAAGTCTGCAATTATGAACATTTTTCGATTTTTTTTTTATTTTCTTTTTAAATCATTTGTAAAAGTAAATTAAGTTATGTTTTCACAATACATCTGTTTACTTTAGCTGAAAACTGCACGGAAAAGTGAATTGTCTTGCTAAAACAGGTGTGTTTTCTCTTGCTGGTAATTATTTGCGTCCCTCCAATAATTATAGGCAGTTAATTTTACACAAATGTTGTTGTTTTAATATTGATAGTTGTTAAGATTTACGAAAATGGTAAAATGTATACCTGAATTTTAGTTTTTTACTGTGTTCTTGAAAAATAGAAACATTAGTTCTAAAATTAAAAGATCACAAGTTACAGACTATGCAGCTTTAATGCTCTATTGTACAGATGAACAACTTTTACGATCTATATCCCACGTGCATTGCATTGACGAACCAAAAATGGACGCTGAAAGGGTAACTTCAGACCTACAAAAACTTTGCACTGACAATACAAAAATGGGCACTTGTAGGGTGATTTCATACCAACAAAAACTGAGTTGATATCTAGGCCCAAAATTACAATACCCCTTTAAAGTTAAGGTGGACTTCATTTTACGAACTTACTTTATCTAAATATCGCAAAAAGTGCATTACAACCATTTTTAAAAGTTTCTCCTTATCTCACTTAAATACCTAAATATTTAAGGTAGCAGCAAGGCTACCTAAACTTAAAGTATCAACCTTTGACCCGTCGATATGTGGATGTTCATAATGGCGGACGCTGCGCTTCGTACGTTCGGCTGCAAAAAACAAGGTGTATGGCTCATAAGCAGAACATTTTCAAGCTTCAGAACGACTTCCACCCACATGAAGCCCTAACTTTATAACATACAAGTTTAAGTTTTTTTTCCAAAAAGCATGCCATCTTTAAGTTCTTATTTTACTGAAGAGTATTACAAACATTTGATCAAAATGGTCTGGACATTCGCTGAGTACACATCTGTTTGTCTCTTTCCACCAGCATTCGTGAAAGTCTGCCACAATTCGAGAATCGAAGCATGGCTCGGGTGTATGTAAGGAGCATTACGAGTAGTACTATGTACCAAAACGCTCCATTTTGTTAGCAGGAACTGGCGTATGGAAAAGTAGTTATGTAGCATGTGGGTCCCGAATATTCTGATTATCTGAAAAGTTTAAGGTAGTGCGGGACCCATGTCAAAAGATAACCTTACTTTTACTTAAAAGTAAGAGTGTAAGAGTTATCATTCCTGAATCTTGTTTTTAAAAGAGAATACTTATTTTCTAAGACGGCAGATATTATTCTCCCCTGACAACTCTTTGATGCTTGAAACGTAATTATGTAAGTATTTTGCTTTCACAAAAAGAAGGAATGCAAGTATTTGCTTTTAAAAACATCACCCAGAGTATGAAGTCATTCAGTATTTTGATGGTTAAAAGTTGTGGACCGTATAAATATACATACTATATACATGTCTCGGTTGCTATTTCTGCATGCTGCCACTAACCTAAGACCCACCCCACCCCAAAAGGGGGGGGGGGGAAGGTTGTAGACGTGCACATGCCTTGTATGTGACATTCTCATGTTTTAGGTCCCATGGAGGTACATGGTCACTAATGTTTTATGGAGAAATGACGTAACTATTCCAACTACCTTATCACACCGGATAGGCAGCAATAAAAACAGTCTAAACAATCGATGAATGCTGATAACAAATTGCTAGAAACAGTGTTTGTGATTGCCATTAGTTGCCTATCGGACTACAAACAACAATCCAAAATTCTGTTACTTACAATATTTAATTACGTTCGTCGATAGCATTAACGTTTTCGATTGCCGCCTATCTAGTGTGTTTTTGATATACTGAAGACGTAGCCAAAACAATCTGATATAAGGGCTAGGAGTTATTTAATGTTTCTGTTGAAAAAATTATTTTGTTTCGTTGCATGTTTCATGATGATAAAATGGACATTTCTGCATACATTTTAATAAAATTAATTGGAACTGCATGTGCCTGAAAGGAAGATATATGACAATATAACATTCTTTTCTGTATATTAACGGTTGGCAAGCATGGTACAGATGCGCGGATCCAGGAATTTTCATCAGGGGGGGGGGGGGAGGGTCCAGGTCAGTCTGACAAAAAAGCTCTGACAATGACTTTTTTAGTCCTCAGCTTATTTTACAGAAGTCAAATGGTCAATTTCAAAGAAATCTATCGTTTTTCAAGGCTCCAGATGGGGTCCAATTTTTTCCAGGGGGTCCAACTTTTTCCAGGAGGTGTCCAATTGCTTATTCCCTATAGAAACCCATTTAATTTGTGATTTTCCAGAGGTGGTCCGGACCCCCTGCCCCCCCCCCCTCTGGATCCGCACTTGGTGCAGCCATCACAGCTTCATGGTTAAGGCTACTATACATTATCTCATTTGGGCTTGGCAAACGTTAATAGACAGAAGAATATATCATCCTTTTATTGTTATATACCTTATAATAAGTGTTTACTATAGAAACTTGAGGTGTTTCAATCGCTGACAATTGTACATTTTATTTAATAATGTGTCATATTTTGGTTGATCGTTGACCAATCACTGACCGCGGGCTTTATTTCCGATAAAACATGACTGCAGAGGGCTTAATTGCCATTTCAACCTGCTCACGGATGTCCTCTGCGAGTTAAGATACCGTCGCTTATGCTTTATTGAGAAATGACCAAAATATTCAATTATCATAAGATAGGCTACTTTATTAAATCGGATAGGCGACAATCGAGAAGGCTCTGAACAATCGATGAACGTGGATCGCAAATCGCTAGAATTTTCCATTTGTCGCCAGTCAGGCAAACAAACTGCAATCCAAAAAGTCTGTTTCTGACGGTATTTGATCTACGTTCGTCGATAGCATCAACGTTTACGATTGCCACCTATCCGGTATGTGTATTGATACAATGAATACGTAACCAAAACAATCTGAAACAAGAGCTAGGAGTTATCTACATTTTTCAGTCATGTTTCTGTTGAAAAAAAGTTTGTTTCCACACCGGATAGTGAGCAATCGAAAACACTGTTAACCATTGACAAACGCGGATCAAAACTCGCTAGAAACAGTATTTTGATTGCAAAGTGTCGCCTGTTCGATGAGTGATGGTAATAAAAAAAACTATGATTCTAACTATTTTTGGTCTATAATCGTCGATAGTATTGATGTTTTCGATTGCGCCTATAAGGTGTGGTTTTGTTGTATGCTTCATGATGTTACAGTGGACATTTTTTTGGAAATGCTTTTGCTTGAAAGGAAAGTATTCTAGAACTTTTTGGATACTGTAAAGGCGGCACCTCATGACTGCCTTATTAGTCTACTTTAGACATAGGTAAAATCTGAAAAAGAGGCGTTATAACTACATTCGAAAGTGTTTGTTTATTGTTTAACATTAGTATAGAGGCAAACAGTGTGGACCTAGATCAGACTGCTCTAGGTTTTGTTTGTTTGTTTGTTTTGTTGCTTTACGTCCCAAGTCAACAGCTATGGTCATTGCGGGACGGTCAGTTCACCTAACCACACTTTTTCCTAGGTAGGCTTGAACAAGCGGTTAACCAGTAATTCGTGCACATACTTTCGCTTGTAACTGACAACAACCCTTCTTGAATGAATCAGCGGAAAGGAGGAGAATGATCGTAGAAATCATTTCATGATCAATCTCCACGAAAGTATGGGACCGGACGAGCAGTCTGCTCTAGATCTACACTGTTTGTTCAAGAGGCTTCATAATATTTCAATAGACGATAAAAAAAACATACGATTGTGTTAAGGGTTAATAAATGTGGGTTCAGTGCATTAACGGACAGGACTTTCATGAAATGCGCGCAGACCTGCGCGGCTCAAGCAACGTTTAAACGCTTAACCAATGGATAGAACCTGATTTCCATTCTTGAGCAGTTGAAATAACCGAACCACGCCCAGATATGAAAATTAAAGTTGCCACCTTTACGGTACCCAAAAAGTCCTATAATATATTACAATGACAATATAACATTCCTTTCTGTATATTAACGTTTGTCAAGCCCTTGTGCGATAATGTGTTGCAGGCCTCACCGCTGTGTGGTTCTGGTTGCAACACATCACATTCAGGCTTGCCAAACATTAATACAAGGAAAAGAATGTTTTATCCTCTTATTGCATATTTGTAAGTTTATTCTTTAAATGACATTTAGATCTATGCATCAGGAATAAAGCTATAATTTTTAGCTTTTATCTACATAAATCCTACGTGTAAGAAAGCATCAAAGTCTCAAGACATGCTATAGCCATGCTTTAATGAGAATCATAATGTAATGTGCTGGGTAACATATGCTAGGTCAAAATCTTTTTTGTCATTTTCTACGCCCATTTGTCAGTGCTTAATCAATAATAGCTATGTCTCCGCCCAGTGATATACAATAGGGCGTAGACAAACAAAAAAAATGGGGGAAAGGGGAGACAACACTTATTATAGTCTTTATTTTTTTCAGGATTTTTCAGAAAAGTCACCAAAACAAAAAAAACGAGCACGGTGACACATATTTTTTATTCAATCATTAGATTCTTCATGAAAATATCTTTGTAAAAATATGTTTTTTGTTGTTCCAGTTACATTCTCTGATATGTTTATTTTGAATATCAATGTTTTTTTTTGGCATTTATTCGTTTGACTTAATTAGGATTTTGCTTAATAAATTGTGTAAATACATGTTATTTCACTGTTGTTTGTTTTCATTCATATCTCTGGTGTGAGTAGTATTTATTCTGAAAAAAACTGTATTGCGTTTCTTGTTAATTTGTTAACAAAATCTGTGTTTGTTTATTTCAAAAACCTGCGATTTTGCAGTTTTTGACATCAAATAACTTTTTAAAAAGAACGGTGAGGTATTGTTTTTTTTTGTCTTAGATTATAAGCATAAGTCTATATTATAATATATTAAAAGATAAAACACTTTTGGACATATGCCGGTGAGTCCGGTATTACCTTAATCAGCAGAATAAATTAAGTTTATGTTTTTCAATAATATATTTTATTGTAAAAAACATGAACTTCATTGAAGCCGTTTGGTTTGCTGTAATCACACTTGCTATTGTGTTTACATGGTTTCTGTGACGTCAGCGTCACGTTATCACCCGCATTATCAAGGTAGATCCTCGATTTACATCCGTGGTCAGATTCGACGGAATTTCGCGGAATTGGCCGAGGCAGTTCCGTTTGTTTCCACCAGATGAGATGTACATACTATGGGGCGGGGAATTTTAGCCTGAGGCATAACTTAGCTTCCGCTGGATTATTTGTTGTTTTGTGTGTTTGGGTGGCAGCCGTTTGATATATGCTTTAGTCTTTTAGAGCATAGTCAGTAATTCTAATATTACATGAGCAAATATTACATGTGGTGTTCCTCAAGGGTCAATACTTGGACCTTTGCTGTCTTTAATCTATGTGAATGACAAGTCTGGTGTGATTGGTAATAAACTTCTTTATGCAAATGTTTCTGCAATTTTGTTAGCAGAAAAGGATATATCTACTGCTGAAAATTCTTTTCAACCAAATCTTCAGATAGTTAGTGAGTGGATGATTGATAACAAAATAACGTTGCATTTGGGTAAAACCGAGTCTATTTCATTGGGCTCTAAATTAAGGATCAGACGACGGTCACACTTTAATATTGAATGCAAAGCAGCAAAATTTAGTAAAAGGACAAAGTTTGGAGCTATTTTAGATCAAACCTTGACAGAGGAAAGCATGGTAAATTCTTTTTTGCAGAACGCTAATACTAGACTCAAGTTTTTTTTTTATCCCAGACACGGCTTTTTTTTATTTGTCATACAAAAAAACTTATAGTCGTGTCCCTCATACAATGCCAAGTCGATGGGAATATCAAAATTGCTAATAAACAAACTCCAAGTTACACAAAATAAGATTATCAGGTTCGTTCTTAAATAAGTAAGCACTTATTTTCCGCGTATTTAGGTGAGTACCTGGCGAAACCTTGACTTTCTGTGAAATAAAATTTGGTCACAAAAAATACTCCCACCCCCTACACCATGAAGTCCTGGCATTAATTTGCAACATTTTCCAAATACTTTTATGTTGCTAGGTTCACTAAATGTAAGGGTTTGATTTAAGAACACAAATTAATTATAAACTCGAACCCAATGTACTGGGTTCTAGTTATAAATAATGCATTATGCTAGCCACAGGCTTTCAACTTTTGGGCAGATTGAATAGGAGACTGCCGAGGTCCTTTACTAAATGCTCACGAGCCAGCACGAGATTCTGGTACTAATCGCATATGCAAACAGCGATTGCACAGATACCCGCATAGACATGCCAGATAATTTCAGCTCGCGTGTAGTAAAGCTGCACGCACATGGTGGTTTTGAACCAAACGACTGGATAGCTGACAATGCGTATTAATATAACGTTATGTCCACGTGATAAGCACTCTAGTACCATAGGTTATACATTGTACCATAAATAGATGTTATAGGTTACTTTATTGTATTGATTCCTGATCTTTGCCTTATTACTTACTTTCAATACAACGAGGTACATATACTGCTTCTAACGTCTTCCATACCCACACAAACACGAGTACCTGTACCCCTAGGACCCCGACCACCCACCACCACCTTGCCCCTCCTCACCTCCTCTAAAATGACATTCCCAATATTGTATGAAAGGGAAAATATTAACCTAAGTAATCCTTCGTCGTCGGGAGGTGTTTTATGAACAGGAATTATTCTACATTGCGGTATTTTCCGAGTCCGCAAAGCGCAAAACTCGTCAGTCTCAAACTATATAATTGTCGGATGGACTCGAGAGCGTGTCCGTAAAATCACCGGTTTCATCCGATGTTTTTACGTAAATAAAGTGCACTACAAATTCACATTTTTTTCACAAGATCTTAACATAAGGAAATATTGGTTTTAAGTTTGTAAATGTCTCCTTATTTTAAGGAACCATTGTAAATTTTGGCCCAGCGCAATAAGATTGATATTATACTCCACCAAAATTTAATTTTAGCAATGGGTTTACTAGTTCTAAATCCATGCAAAATTTCAGCGTGAAGTAATTCATTTACAAAATTAAAGAAGAAAAACTGTGTCTCACTATGTTTTGAGGATCTATACTACATGTACAGTAGTAAAAGCTTAATATTTGATAAATTTAAGCATGTATATATTTATAGGGCATTAGTCTATACAAACGATTGTCTACGAGTCGATTGAACGCCATTGGCGTCATTCATATTGCACAGTTTGCTATGAGAGAGACAAGATTAGAGAATTACTTCATTTCGTAGTTTTCATGAAATTGTTGTGTATGAAAACAATAGTATTGTTTTCAAACTGCTTGGTGAAAATATGGGCTATGACATGGCGCCACGTATTAAGAACAGATAAGGCTATGTCCCAGTTTGTCAAATATTTTGTCATGTTGTTAAAATGCAATATGTAGAATCATCGTTGACCGACAAATCTACTGTTCACTATTACGAGGGATGTTCCAAAAGTTCTGATCTTTACCTTGTAGCTTTGTCGAGAGACTTTTTTGAAAGGCACACTATGCAACATTCAAAGGAACTTGTTTTTACCCCTATGGTGATGCTACAATGTAATATGCTCTCACTGTACTTTACCGTCTAATAATTACAGCATATTATACAGGTATATGGCCACTGGCCTGTTTTCATGTTATAAAATTATAAAAAGACGGCGCGCACAGTATTGGCGTACAAAACGTAACGTCGAATTGTAACGTCGCGACGCTAATTGTTTCTTCTTCTCCTTTCATTTAGCTAGACGTCTTGCTTCTGGGAGACTTTTATTCGCTGGTAAAATATATGAAACCCGTTTTCTAGCTTTCAAACATCTACAAATTCGATTTCATACACGTCAGAATCAGTATTTCTAATTTAGTATACACGCATAAACAACAGAACTGAGAACGGCAGCTTATTCTCAAATGCCTTGTTTGACGTGGTTTCTTTGTTTAACGTCATTTTAACCGCAGGTAACAAAATTTAAGACTGGGGTAAATGTTCACATTTTCTTTATTTTTTGGCGGATAAACTTCATCCAAAGTTTTAAGTTAGCAAGCAAAGTACATTGTGGAGATATACTCTTATAGTGAGATACATTGTCAACGTTAGAACTATGCTTCAATTTCAAGAGTACGTGTATTTATTTAATAGAAATTGAGCGTTGGTAACAAATTTTAAGACTTGGGGTTTTGTTAAACACTTTACATGGAAAGCGGCAATGCAAATATTTTTCGATTATTTTTCACAACGGAAAAAGTATATTTTAAACAAACAAATATTTTGTCAATAAAACGCCATCAAGATTATAAAATTGCTTACTGAAGAGACCATGCCTGTATTTTTCGCGCGTTTTTTGTCACGAGTTACAGATTTTATTTTACAAAACTTAACTTTCTGAGACGTCGTTGTAGAGAAATAAACAACAAACTGAATATGACGTTGAACGATGACGTTTCAGGTTTGACGTATACTAAATCTAGTAATAATTGGCGTCAAAATGGAATTTGCGTATGCCTACTACAGCGCTATTGTTACAGAGTTACATACGTTTTACTCCCTAATTTTGAGTTCTTGGGGTCTCCTTTAACTGTTTTGATAAATAAAAACTAAGAATCAATAAACTCTTAACGAGGCAAACGTACACCTATATATTCAAAACAAAAACAAAAATGACAAGAACATCAAAAATCGGTTCCTGTAAACAGAAAAAAATGCAAAAACCCGTTTTGTACGCCAATACTGTGCGCGACGTCACAATATTTGAATCTGAGTCGATCAAGCTCGGAATCTTTAAAAACACACAAAAAAACTACATTGTATTTTTACTTTTTATTACTTATAATGTCCATCCAAATGTTAGAAGGGCTACATGTTGTGTCGTTTCAATATTTAAAGCACAATGCTCAATTCTTATGACGTCATTGAAATTGACAACTACGTCATTTTGTATACATTGCAGAATTTTTATTTCCAAGAGTATGCTATCTTTGTCTATCAACTGGGATTATAAACATACCAAACCGAATATTGGCAAAGTACAGTGACCCACTTTAGTTACACACCACTTTTTCAGGACCCACATTATTTGACAAAAATGCTGGAATTGAGTTTTCTCTATGATAATTTACTTATTGACATTTTATCTGTTTGATAACATCGAAAAAATATCGGAATCACTCATGCGAATCATTCTACTATGTCAAAGGCAATTTTGACAAAAATGCACGTGCAACCTGAACATCAATATTTTCTATTTGCGTTTTGCGCAAGGCATTTTCCATGTGATCGTTGTGACAGAAAAAACACCACAAACAATTATTTTATTCAAGTAAACCCCTTTTGCGTTCGTTGAATTTAGTAACACCGTTACATTTTGAAGATATGCTCGTTTCGACGTCATTATAACGTCAGTTACAATAATCAAACAGGTTTTCCATCGCAAATTGTTTTGCTATGAGTCACGTTTTGACATAGAAGTATTATCAAAACTCTAAAACATCTTATCATTGACACGTCTTACAGCCTTGGTAGTAGTGACGTCATCACTTATGTCAACCCAATGACGCAAATAAATCCATTATGCTTTTACGAAAATAACGGTGGACATGTAGTCCATGGGCCCGGAGGGGTCGCCATGCACCCCCCTAAGGACCCTCTGGGAGTGGTATAATATTGTTTATTTGACCCCCCTATTTAAGAATCAAGATGTTAACACTCGATATCTTGGGTCCTACCCGCCATTTTGGATGGTTTTCAAGATGGCCGCCGTGAAAAAAAACACAAATTGCATATATAGTGTAATATCGCCCTCCTTCCATCAGTTATGCTTACTTGTATGAGCAGAATACCTATATCTAAGACCCTCAACTTCATTTCTGATATTAAAAGCTAAGCGTATGGTCTCAACATAGTGCATTAAAGATGGCCGCCACTTTTAAGTATATCTTTTTTTGCATATTTTCGTTAATCTTCAGAAAAAATTTCAATTGTTCTTTTAAAAATACAATTCAAAATTTCATGTTTTGTTCATAATTTTATTTTGGAGATAAATTAACTGTCATCAGTATTTATTCATACAGTATGACAGCAAATGTGGCTGTCATAAATGACAAGTGGGTCCAACAAAACCAAATGCCTATTCTCTAGCTAACTTTTGAACAATAACGATTTAAAATAAGATTATGATCAAATAATGGCACTGGCACATCTCATTGGTATATCTGTTATATTTGCAATGTCATTTCAGTCCCCTTCATCAAAATCGCCCATAAATCACAAAGATATCATCTTTATTATATTGAATAGGCTGCATATAGGGTTGTCCCATCTGTTTTAATAAGTAGACAATTTTTCCTCTAAATACACATAAATTTACACCTCTACATACATTTATCTCACTGATATAGGAATGACCTTCATTTTGCGCTCATCAGAATCATCACATATTTGCAGCATACATTTTTGAAATTTATTTGGCTGCATCAGGGTGTAACATACGTTACATATTTATATTAAACCAAACAAAACAGGTCTTTGGGTCCAAAATAGCCTCAAACCATACCTATATGGAGCCATAACCTCTTTCATTATGGGTTAAGGTAGATATGCATGGACATAGAGATAACGAAGGGTAGTAGTTATGGCTGGGTAGGGTAGGTTATGATTATTATCAGGGTTATGGTTGAGCATGTGTTAAGGTAGGGTAATGCTAATTGATGGGCTACCCTACCTTTGGTCCTACCCTCCCTTATAAGTTTCTATCTAATTACTCTCTTACCCCTTCTTGCAGAATCTCCTATAATACTTTGAAAGAAATGAGCAGCTGCAAGGTAGTCATAAGCAGGGTTAGACTAGTATGCGTTTGTGTATGGGTCGGCACTTTGGTAAGGCAGGGATATGAGTAGCATATAGCCTACTTTACCATACTCATATCCTATTTTACTTAACTCTCATCCAATGTTTGCCCAGATACACATCCTAAACATATATCCACTCATACACCTTGGATATGAGTAGGGCTAGGTATTAGTATGGAGGCGTATGTGCTAGTTGGATATGTAGGATATAATATGGGTATTAATATAAAGGATAAGAAACCGTAGGGATTAATAGGACATTTTAGAAGCAGGTAGCACTAGGGGAGGGGCAAAGCAGGGCATTGTTTGAAATAGGTTATAGTTTTAATAGGAGTAGTAAAGATTGGTAAATAGTGAGTTTCGTTTGTAGTGATGCAGTAGAGTAATGTGCGATGGATTATAGTACATGTATGATCGAGTGGAACAAGGCAGGAAAGGATGTAAAGATGAGTAGGTTTTGTTAGCATAAGATACAAATAAAGGTAGATTTTTTTAGGAGAAGGTTATGAGAGGGTTGATCATGTAGGATGGGTGATGATATAGATAAATGATAGGGTAGTTAAATGGGTTGCGTAGGAAACATAGGGTAGTACAATTATGTGTAAGGAAGGATAAGAGCAGGACAGTCATACGGTGGGGTTGTATTGAGGATAGGGTAAGCTAGGAGAAGTGATTGCAGGGTAGCGTAGAATGGAAAATAGCATTGCAAGGAAGGACACATCAACCTATATAGCTACAATTCATTTATTTGGGATATAAGTAAACGGCTTTCCGCCATTTGTCTATTCGTTTTAATAAAAAATAAAACAATAACGTAAAGATAAGTTTTCATTTGAATTTCTGGTTATTACTAGCTACAAAACATGACTACTTCATATCATTTATTACTTGTTACGTCTTGCTGTGGACTAAATATACATGTATGGTTGAAACTTTTGAAATTTTGATAGCACTAATAAGCGATAATTAAAATTTAATGATCATTCAAACTTTAATGTCAAAGTCTGTTGTGAGGAGAATATGTTTACATGTACATTAATTTAAGCAAAAGTCACATAATATTACATGTTGTGTATGTTACACATTTCACAATTAGGAAATCAAAAACATTCAAAAGGGATTTTTAGTCATGTTTACAAATGTATAATTAAGGCTGTTAACACAGGGTGAATGAGAAGCAAATACTTTAACTTAAAACATTCAAACTGTTTCAGCAAAGTGTATATTACTTGAGTTTGGTAAATGCAGTTATACTTTAACGACACTTTCATCCAAAGTTTGATAAAACAAAAAAAAAATATCTTAGACTATTGTGAATTTTGGCCTGTCTCATTCGATTTTTTTTTATCAGTGGTGTTATAGAAATTTTAGAAACTCTTAAAAGTGATAAAGGATCCCATACTGATTGCAAAAGCTGGTAGTTTAAAACGTGTTTTGATCTAATGCATGTCACATATGTTATTTGCACATAGCTTATAGTGATAAACATCTCAGCTTATTACGCTTATATTATTTGGGAATTCCTCAAGGCTGAACAAATTAAAACATACTCTTATATGTCATTTTTCGTTACATTTTACAGCAGACTATCATGTTTTACTTACTGATAAAGTGGCCTTTCTGATATGTATTTTTACATTGTGCTACAAATTTATAGATCAATAACTGGCACATCATGTAAGAAAGGAAAATAATCTTAGCAGCTCGTGGAAAACAAAATCAATTTTCTTTCAGGTAAATAAGTATTGACTCATTTGAAAAAAAACTACATCATATAGATTCTGTAGAGGCTATTTTGGGTTGTTAGCCTATTTTGCTGGGTTTAATATAAAATGTAACGTATGTTACGTCCTAAATTTTCATTGACGTATGCTGCAGTAAACGGTGAATCTGATGAGAGCAAGCTGACGGCCATTCCGATATCATGGAGATAGATGCACGTAGAAGTGTTTTATGTTTATTTTGAGGAAAAGTTGTTTACTTATTAAAATGGGTGGGCTAGCCTAGTACGCAGCCTATCCAATATTGTAAAGATGATGACCTTGTGTTATTAATTGACCATTCTGTAAATGAAGACTGAAATGACATTGTGAATGTAAGTCACTAACAGATGCCAATGAGATGTGTCAATACCAGTTTTTGATCATAATCTTATTAAAATTGTTATTGTTCAAAAGTAAGCTAGATAACCTATTACAGCCATTTGGCTAGTTCGGACCTATTTGTCATAATGACAGCCATCTCTGCTGTCATATTACATGACTAATAATGCTGACAGTAAATATATCTCCTAAATTAGTAATGACACAAACATGTATTCTAACACACCTCGCCTATATAGCCAATGGTTAAACTCAGTGATTTATTGGTTGATAAATCACTGCACGGACTGGGCACGGACCGGCTTGACGTCATTCCGTCGCCAGTTTGTTTTTCATGACGTCATTTAACACATACGGCATTGTAACGTTGACAATAGACGGCGTAACGTCGTTTTCACAACTACTAGACTAATTGGTGGGGCTTCAAAAATAGGCTAACCTTGAACTAATTGCAACAGAAATGCCATTAGTTTTATTTGCTGCATTAATATGTCTTTGATCACATACTAAAAGTTGCAAGTCCTATCTTGCGGGGAGGTGTTCATAATTTCAACTTAAAAATGATCACGTTTATGTTTAAAGTGGTAATTGAAGTTGTTTTAAGTTTTATAGGCTTTGATTATAGAATTTGTTTTAATTACTGAGTATTACACATGATGAAACCCATATGAAATCGTATAAATGACCCAAAATGTTAAAATTCAGGGGTTGAATTACCCCACCCACCAATATATTAGGATTAGACATACAATACTTCTATTTCCAAATCTATTACAATATATTAGTTTTATTCTAACATTCATGACACACTGATAACCCTATATAGTGATTCTCTCAATAACTATACCAGTTGTTGTTGTTGTAGTTTTTGTTGTTGTTGTGATTGGACGATGTTGCTTTCAACAGTTTTGTTTTGTTTTCAATCATAACATGATGGTCAGTTATCAACGCTCCGTTACATAAGGGGTTTATCCGTTCTTAGTGAACACTGTGTACTGTCATCAGTAACTGAAAGTCAGTGGCAGGGAGAGAATAATCTTATGAAAGCTCACATCCATTCAATTGATGTCCAAATATCTAAAAGTCAGATTACCAATCAGGCTCACTACTAGTCAAGGAGCTAAACATTTGAAAATTCGATTGGCACAATTTTCCTGTAGGAAAAGGTTTGACTTCATGAGTTAGGACTAACCTTCTACAACATTTGATTTCTAGACGCACGGTGCGGTCAAATTGTGGTAGCAGTTTACAGGAGGCTGCTTATATACACATACACCGCTGTTTTTTGCTTTTAAAACAAAGTTGAAAAAGAAATGGTATCCAGGTTGTGTCCAGCTGATGTTATACAGTTGTTCTTTACTGCCAACAGCTTGCTTTGGGGCCTAAACAAGTATCAAATTAAATTGTTTGAAACACACCTTTATGTTATTTATGACATTTATGTTACTTTTCCAACTACACCTTATGAAATCATAAAAAATAGATCAAAAGTTTCATTTGATAAGCTTTATAATATGTATTTAGGTTTTAACTAACCTCATTCCTAAACGACTATTAACTGACTATTTCAAAACTGCAAACAGCTTGCTTCTATCATAAATACTTTAAGAATAAATGGCTGTTGAATATGATTATCCTGAATGAAATGTTAAATATGGTAAAAGTTATAATGCTATGTTCTCTATTAGATTTTAAAACCTATATGTGAGCATTTAAGGGATGAACAAGAGTGGAAAGCTATACATAATATTGTTTCTTTCTGGTGTAAAGTATCATTTTGTTGCTTGTATGGCAATATGTAACGCACATTACAAACTTAAAGACTTGCTACATATATTACTAAATACCTTATTTTATAGGTCATATGGTATTTTACTTAATTTCAAACCCGTTTTTGTGTTAAATTTGTAATGAGATACCAGTTTGTCCTAAAATAATTATCAGTTCTTATCAACACTAAATTTGATATATTTTCATTTGTGAAATAGTAAATATATGATCGTTTTTTATCTTCAAAATATTTATTTTGATTTGTCTAAAGATAAATATTTTAAAACTCATAACGATGAAATAGATAGCTCTTTAGTAACAGTAGACAAATACATTCCCATTTCCTGTCAACCATATCAAAGTAACATATATAACCGTATAAAATATATCATAAGAACCTACCTTTGTCCAAAATGTTAAAGACAGTATACAATTGGGCCTGAAAAGCTAATATATGGTGGATGTAGATTTTTGTAATAGCAACCAACCAACGAGTTGTTGCCGCGAAGCGGCAACAACGAAGGTTGGTTGCTGTTACGATTAGAGGCTCTGTTCTGTTCTATTCATCTGCTATATGAAGGCCTGATTTCCGTTCTGTCAACCGAGAGTTCCGGTATCTATACGGAGTCGATTGGATCTAACTAAAAACCTTATTCTACCGTTGAAAAATGTGCCGTAATCATCATTAACATTGTAAAAATACAAAAAGTAAAAATTAATCCCGAAAATGCTAGTTTTGTTGATACTTAAGTTGTATTTTAGCCATAAGACTTAGGGATTTTTTCGATCACCAGGAGCTTGAACGTTAACGATAGCTCTTTCAAGCAAGCGGCTGTGTGATCCCCGTGACGTGACGTCACAATTCTTATAACGTTACGTCACGTAACGCCAACTGACACGTGCATCGTCGCGCCTTTGAAAGAGGCAGCCACAAATGAGCCATGACGTGAGGTTTCGAACAATATGATATGTGCGACCAGCAAAGACTCAGATCAGCCTGCGCATACACGCAGTCTGATCAGAGCCTTTGCTAGTCGCTTGAATTCTCTATGCGTGTTATGCTATTGACTGAACATATGATCATTTGGAATTTCTAAGCTTAAAAGGAGGCTGCACAGGCTCGTCTGAGTCTATACTTGTCAAAATGCCACATTGCTGGAAATCATATGTCGCTGCTTAAATTACAAATCCTCATGGTATCCAATTGGAACTTCCGTTCAAGGGTCCTAGCTTGCAGGATTATTTTATTTCCTTATACTCAGAGCTTTTAAGCTTGTGATACTAGTTTTTTTCTCCAGTAATTTTCTAACTGACCGTTCCAAGGCGGTACTTCTTTATTTGTGTCCGTCTTTGACATATATCCTTGTATGTGTCTTTCAGCCTTGTGGCCACCTGTTGGGAAAGTGGCTAAGGCCTTCGTCGCCGGTCCGGCAGGTCCAGAGCTGCTGGTCCCGCTTTTTTGGCTGAGTATGTTTTCCGCCGTGTCCCTTTTTCTCCTTTTGGCTTATTTTTCTTTGAGCGTACCTCTGATGCAACAATATTTACTGAAACACTCCAAACGTTGCGCATGTCATAAATAGACCTTGCCAAGGTGTTATAACAAGCAGTCACAGAAATAATGGTTATGGGTCGCGTCACGAGAAAACCTAAGGTAGTTACATTTCAACAACAATGGCGCAGACCAAGTCTGATCAGCGACTTTGTTGTTCAATCTCTGGAAAATATAATTGATAAACTTGCTATACACACAAAATTTAAGCATTCTAGCTAATCTCTGTAACTGAGCAGGTTGGTTTGAGGCTTGCATGGTCGAAAACCCCGAAGACAGGTTTTCTCATGTTGAGACTCATTTATCAAAGCCAAGCTAATTTCTGTGATCCAGCTTTGTTTTGCTTTTTTTCTTATTATTATTCTAAAGTTTAAAACGTTGTGAATTCATATAATATTAACATCGTGAACCCATGTCTATTCCGTTAAGGATATACAAGTACTGCCTGTCCCAATTTAGCCCAAGAGTTTTCGGTCCCCTCAACGGTTATTTGCCGTTTAGAAGCTTGGACCCTGAGCCTGGACCATATGTACAGAGAAGTGTTTTTCCGTCTTGGTTCAACATTAGGGCCTGGCTTATTACGATGAAGCCAAAGATCTCGCGTTTTGTCACCAACAAGGGAAGTCGTCAAGGAAAGTTGCGCAGCCAAATCTAGATCAAGCCTGCTTGAGTGTATAGTGTATATCTTTTCAAAACCACGACCCAAGGATCAGTGGTAAAAGTTTTTGACAATAACCCGCGGAGACATATGTCAAAGTAACGAGCTGACGAAAAAAGTGAAAAACGTAACTGTCTAAAAAGGATTTTGTCCTGCATTCAGTTTCTCACTCCACAAGGAAAATCTTTTCTGGCAAAAAAGCATGATCCAAAGCGACTGCAATCTAGTCCCAAACGCAATAAAACCCATTAAAAACGGCCATAATAACGCTCAAAATTAAAAAAAAATATATATCGGGGGAGACCCCCCTAACGATAGGGTGGAATGATTACCCATTCGTGCTCTCCCCCCTTTTGTGCCTTTGGCATTCGATGATTTCCTGCGTCGGACCACTTAAATACACGGCGACGGCCCTGAGTCTGAGCTGACCTCAAGGCGCTTAGAACTGTATGTGACGTTTTCTTGTTTTTAGTCAGTTTCCCATAAGCTGTTCTGGGTCAGGCGTGGATTGTATCGAATCCTGACATTTGCCTTCTTCCTTACTTTTTATACTAACACGAGTACCAACTCACAAAAATACCGTTTATTGTGCTATCCTCTCAGATTAAATAGTGGTTGGTTGCCCATTAGGTGTGCCTATTTCATATTATTTATCTGAAAAAAGCAATAACAAAAAACTAGGTTTAATTGAAGTATTCTTATCAGTTATTTAAAACCATTTTTGTGTACCCAGTTTACTGTTGTTCACATCATACAAACATAGTTAGTAACATGATACAGGCTAGTTCATTTGATATCTAGTAAATTTACGGAAAAAGCTGCTCATTACTAAATGTATTATGGAGGTGGTAGCATACATTTTTTCTTTGCTAATATTCCAGATAGAATCACTGATCTAAGAGCTGGTAGAATTACATTAGATAGTATGCATTATATGTGTCTGTAATCAGTTATTTTAAAGAGACTGTCTCAAAATCAAATTGTATACTGCAGATGGTGACACATTTCTTGTTTTAAGCTTTTGAAATTACATATCACACCAACTTAGTGCTTCTGAGCATTTACTTAATTAATAACACTTTATACGGAGATGTTTTATTTAGAAGAAAACATTTTCCTAAAAATGGGAAAACTCAGGTATTGTGGTGGGTTTTCTTACTTTACTTAATGGTAATGTTCTCATGTGATATGATAATATCCAAGGAAACAGGTCCATTGTTATTTACGAAACGAATTTAAACCTATAAGACTTAACAGTCAGTATTGTCAGGCGGAATTAGATCTGATGACATTCAAGTAGTTAATGTCAAATAGATGTTACAATGTTCTCTCAGAATGCTAGATGGAAAAGTTCAATGTTTAAACAAATGTAAGATAAATTGTACTCTTTCTTCACCAAACTGGATATGCGTCTAAAGAATATAAAGCGATTATAACCATATGAATAGGTATGCGTGTGACATGTGTTGGACAGTAACCATTACGATAAAACAGTTTGTTTTAATATGACAAGGATTAATGTCTGCTTTAATGTTTCATTTCTCGATTTTGACCATTGTTTGAAATGACAAAGTTAATTTTGGGAGTTTTGAGCTAGCGTTTGTCCCCAAATGTTATCAATATAGATGTTGTAGTCAAATGCTGATAAGCTATGATTATATGTATTTTGGCGGCTTACAAATCAACTAGAATTGTTTTATATCAATGTTTCATCTAACTTAAGCTGTGGTCATTAAAAAAATGTCTTGTATATATATATATATATATATATATATATATATATATATATATATATATATATATATATATATATATATATATATATATATATATATATATATATATATATATATATATATATATATATATAAAGAAGAAAACACAAACATTACAGAGAGAAAAAAAGATATCATATATAAGCATTTAAGAAACATAATTTGATCATAAATATAAGTAGTTTCTAAAAATGCTGTTTATATATTTGATAGAACACCGGGACTTGAAAAAGCGTCTTATGTGATTAAGGTTCAAGTTTCTTCCTTTTAATCGGTAATGTTTTGTTGGGGTTTATTCTTAGTTACATGTTTTGTCAAATGATATAATATTCATCATTTCTTTAAATACTGGGCACTCCAATAACAGAAATTTGCATACATTAGTAGTGTAAACTGACATAGTGCTGTTATTGCATTGAAAGATAGTATTTGATAGAAAGTAACATGTATTACTGTAAAAGCAGGTGCCTCAATTAGTTAAATCATGTTGCTAGTCATTTGCTTTCAATTAAAAGATAATATTGATATGTAAGAATAAGGAATAATTTGATATAATAACACTATAGGAATTCCTATTATTTTAGGGTAACATAGTGAATTTTGCTATTGCAAGGTAATGCCTCGACCACTAAAAAACTAACATACTTTAATATGTGACTAGTATAATGTGGTTTTAGAAAATCACAGTCTACAAACCTCATTCCTTAGAGGTTAGTGGCAGCCTATGGTCTAATGATAGTACTGCATTAAATAGTAATACATTTAAAGTTAGTAACGTATATAACTGTAATATCATATGGTATGTTATTAAGTCATTAAGTCCAATCACAAAACCCAAACCTCAAATCTGTTAAATATTATGTATATGTTGTAATAGAAAAGTAAACAGAACTATTGTGTTTCTAATCTTAATATGATTGTAATACGGTGGGTGGGGTAATTCAGTCCCTGATTTTTAATATTTCGGCTCATTTGATATGGTTTGATTATGGTTTTTATCATGTGTAATACTCATATAATTACAAAGTCTATATTCAAAGCGAAAAGGACTTAAAACAACAGCAGAAAAAAGTGACCCAATGAATAAACAATAATCTTCAATGGCCACTTTAAGCATAAATGTGATCATTTTCAAGTCGAAAATATATATACTTCCCCACAAGATAGGACTTGCAACTTTTAGAATGTTGCTCAAGATAACCCAAACAGTCACAGGATTGCTGAAAAAATTCTGTTGCAATTAGTTCAACCTTATCCCTTATACTGATTAGACTATACTTGACATTAAAAATGTTGGTAAAAATATGCGTTTCAGTCTAAATAAGAGTTGCGGGAAATTCTGACAGTCTGATCAAGATGGCGGAATCGTTATAGACTTTGAAGAATTCGTTCGTATTTTTAATCTTTTTTGTGTGTTAGAATCGAAATAAATTCGCACTGACCGTGATTTGTTGCTTAATATATCACTGTCTGTCGGTCAGTCGTAAGTGGATAAATCATTCGCGCTTCGCGCTCATGATTTATTCACTTTAACGACTGACCTCCAGCCAGTGATATATTAAGCAACAAATCACTGCGAGCGCGAATCTATTTCTTAAACTAAAATTGTATTATCAAAAAAATCATTGAAACTTTTTCTAACGAAAATATGCAGAAAAGTACTTCAAAGTGGCGACCATCTTGAATATTTTATGTTAAGACCATTCATTAAAATTTTAAGATTAGAAATGAAGTTGAGGGTCTTAATGATAGATGTTCTTCTCATAAAAGTAAGCAACACAGATGGTAGGATGCTGATATTACGCTATATAGGCATTTTGTCTTTTTTTATGGCGGCCATCTTGAAAACCATTCAAAATGGCGGGTAGGACCCAATATATTGAGTGTTAACATCTTGATTCTTAATTAGGGGGGTTCAATGAACAGTATAATACCCCTCCGGCAGGGTCCTTATGGTGACCCCTCCGGGCCCTTGGACTAATGGTGGTTCAAAAAGAAATTATAAAATAAGTTTTTGATAACTAGTTAAATCAGAATCATACCACATTTTTAAAAAGTACTAAAGCCAACTTTTTTCATGCCTTGCCAGCTGGGAATCAAAAAAAGTTTAACGTTTAAAAATGATTAAGTTAACAAACTCATTCTAGTCTTAGATATTGCCAAGGATAAATCGGCTCTAATCTCTGGAATATCAATAATTCGACGCTGAAAAAAGTGCAATGTTATCTGACCTATATTTTATGGTGATTTAGTTTATAAATTCAAAACGACTGTTGGAAAACCTTATTTTAGTAATCAACTCAAAAAGATTATAAAACGTATTAAAATGTTTGATAGAACTTGGATATTGTGCGACAGTCTCCATGCATGGTTGAAAACCCAATCACCGTTTATAGCTATGGTTTCCTCTGTAATCGCGCGACGCTGGGTCACGCCTCAGACTCAATGACGGTTCTGTCGTAGTGCTTTAGTCCGTGGCCGGTTGGTGCCTGGTGCTTGGCTGTAGCTGGGCCCACCGTGGCTCAACTTGAGGTTTTCTTTAGCTCTGACTATCTGTGAGTCGTGATCCCTTTTCTCGGCTTCATCATAGTGCGTTAGTTTGATTATATTATTTCTTGATGATGCTACATTGCAATAGTTAGGAATGTTTTGCTGTGTGGCTCTTCCTCATGATGTCACGGGGTTGTCTGCAGTCTGTGTTTAAGGTATTGCCTGATCAGACTATTTTTCGTTCGAAGTAATGCAATGTGAAATTGTGTTTTGAGGATAGTGACCTACAAGATCCTTTTTCTCATTCGTTTCTGATCTGATCACAATGAAAGGGGCTCTTACAAGGTATTGGAAATTAACATGGGAGTCTTCTCACGCTTGGAATTTGATGATATTATACATATATGCAATGTATAAGCAGCAGTCTAAGTCTTACAAACATTCTCGAAGAGGATACCCTGGGTGTTTTGTTCAACACTGGTGTATGCAACAAAAGGTGCTACTTCTGAGTGTCAACAACATTGGCCAAAATAAGGGGGAAGAGATCTGTACAGTCATACACTGTTTAACAGATTGTGACACTACCAAGGTGCCAATGTGTTAGTAGCACGGAAAGGTTATTCCTATCAAACTGATAGAGAACCCCTCCCCAATAGTTCATCTACATTCTAAGCAGGGTAGGAAAACAAATAAAGGATTGCTCTAGGCACTCATCAGTGACATGAAGCCCTAACATGCTATTGCATAAATGTGAATAAGCTGCAGTACAACATGTTTCTGAAAAAAAAGTACCAAAGCCATACACATATACTGACTATTTCAAATGGCATGAATATGAGCTTACTTCCACCCTGCTTTTCTGTCCTTGAGATATACATGCAAAGATTAAACTATCAAGTCTTTCCCATGGTAAAAAGTAAGGCTTTCCAGATATGGACAAAATGTGTGGAAAATAAATGGGAAGGAAATTGAGTACCTCTGGTTGAAGGAAAATTAAATGTTCCCAAACAAAAGAGCCACAGAATTACATTTCACATTTTGTGTGATATGGGGTAAGCATGTTCACAACTTTACAACTCAAACCTTATAAAAGATAGAAGCATAATATTTGCAGTTTCCAAAAGGTACATAAACATTCTTTAATACAAAATAAATTAGTAAGCACGTTCCCATTTAAAAAAATCAAACTATATTAGATTCATGAAGCATCCATATGAGAATAATGAAAATAATGTAACATACGTAACACTTGGGGTGCATATTTGTTTTCAAAGGTCCATATCTGTGATGCAAAAATGGCTAACATTGATGATATAGCCAGTTGGGAAATCTTACCTTATGGTTTGCACTTTTCAGAAGTCAAGTCATTTACTTAAATGATTAAAGATGTTGAAGGGTAATAAATGTAGTTTGGCTGTTACAAGGTAAGGGTGCCATCATCAGAGTGCTAGCATACTGCAAAATCTTTGCAAGATAAATCTGATAGAGGATTTATAAGCTGCATTCGAAAAGTCTTTAAACCCTTGGATAATATACGAAGAGTTGCTGGCTGTGCAAAAACAGCTCTTTAATTTCAACCTGATTGATTGTCTTTGATCTTGCAAGTTGTTGCTCACATATTGCACTGTATGTTACAAACTTTCCATGAGTATTATATTAACTATGTTTGACGCCTCTATAAAAGAAAAGAGGGTCTATGTTAGTTTATGTTTTGAGTACTTCTCAGCAAATGAGCAAGAGTAAAAAGAAGTACAAAGACCTGTGCCATCTTACAAATAAGAACATGCAGGTCGTGTTGGAGACCTTATCCTGAACGTTCAATGGTATTCAGAGGGTAACGTATGTCACATGAGCTGTAAAAATAGTGTAAGTCACCATAATGAGGAACTTTACTTTATTTGAATAGCAGCCTTATAGATTTGCTATATTCATTGACGGATGTAATACATGAATAGTCAATAACCGCCATACTGATACTTTGAAATAACATATGAAACTCTAAGTAACATATACAATGACAAGAACTCAAGACATTTATAAAACAGTTGCTAAAGTAATGTAACTGTGCTAAAAGAAGTTCTTAAACCTGTGCCAGACTTCAAAAAAGCGTTAATATGTATGTTCGAGACATTATCAAGAAAATTTAATGCTATTTTGTGGGTAACGTACGTAACGTAATGTTCCAAATTAACGCTGCCATTCTCAGAAGACTAACATATTTTATGTTGTGGCCTATGTCATGTAGTGTCAGGAAATCATAGTGTATAAAAATCCCCCCTGGTGGGAGGGGGTATATAGCCAGCGCAGGGCCTAATTTCATTTGACATTTTTGCGCAATAAGGGGCTACCATGTTCAACATCTAATAACTCAAAGGGTATATAAGATAGAAACATAATGCTTGCAGTTATGAAAAGATAAATAAAAATTCAAAAGTATAATAACACATTAATGAACATAAACCGATTTTAATAAAATTTAAGACAAACTATATTAGAGTCATTTATTATTTAAAAGGGGGTTCAAAGAAAAATGTAACATAGACTACATCGGGGGTGACTATATATGTATTCAACAGTCTATATTGGTAGTCCAGTAATAGCTTACTTAGAAGATACAACCAATTTGGAAATCTTACCTTATCTTTTGCACTTTTCTGAACTCTTTAAAAAGAATGCTTTAAAATTATCAAATGTTTTGTAATTCGGTAGGGTGACGTATGTTACAGGCTGCTTCAGCTTAACGCTGCCATTGTCAGAGGACCTACATGTTGCAAAACCCTTGCAAGACGTTGGGCTTTAAAAACAATATGGTCTACAAAATTCCCCCTGGGGGAGGTAAACCATATCCAACCAGTGGCCTAATGGCTATGGTATTTTGTAGTCAATCTAGATGAAAAATCGTAGAAATAAACAAAAATAGATATAGGGCATAGAAATTTAGAGAGAGGTACCACCTCAAAGGTGGAGTAAGTCAGAGTTGCTACCTAAGCCTTATTATTAACTTTCTTGTTCAATACATACGTTTTCATAGTTTATATAATGAGTTATTAATATGCAAAGTTTAAAGAAAATCCATGCGTGGGCACTGATGTAAGTACCCCTTTCAATGACTAAGGGAAGTATAGATTCGCTTTACGCTGGTAGTCTTAAAACAAAAATATCGTATTTCTTTTCCGAGTAGTTTTACATTTTATAAGTGGTACTTCGCTTAAAGGGGACGGCAACCCTGATGATTACTATGTTTTATATGAAGATCTTTATAAACCATGAATTTTGATACCAGTTTCGAGTTGAAAAATGTGGAAGTTATGGGCGTTTGAATATTTGCAAATGGACTGTTATGGAAGCGGCCATATTGAAGGCTTAGTGACGTCACTCAGCCTAATTAAATATGCGTAATCAAAATAAAAGACAAACCGATGGATTATTTGCATTAATCTTTAATGAAACATTTTCCTTGTGTATAAAGCTACATATCTTCTGAAACACAGCTCATGTGATAGTAGTGATAACTAACGATTAAGCAGTTGAAAAAATTCTAAAAACTAATGAAATATGCAAAATGGCGGCTAAATGTTGGCCATATTGAATATTTTAAATGCCCATAATTTGCCCATTTTTCAACCGATTTTGATGATACTTGTATCAAAATTCATTGTTCATAGATCTCTTTCTGATAAAACATGTTTATCATTGGGGTTGCTGTCCCCTTTAAATGGCTCACTGTATTTAAGATTACAAAATATCTTAACCTGAATTGGAATATTTTAAAAACTTTTATTTTTACCCCCCCCCCACCCAAATACGATTGATTTTAATTAAGAATATTCAACATTGTTAATAGTTTCTGATGGATGCTTCTTGTTCAATGTAATCGAATATTGCATCAATTACGATATAGTGCACCTGGGTTTTTTATTGTTAGATGCACACGTTCAAATTTGTTAACCTCCGAATATTGACCGAATTTGTGGACTCGTTTTTTGGCGAAGTCTTATAATTTCATTGTTGGTCAAAAGTTGAGTTTTGAAAGGGCTGACCTCTTGGCTCTTGTTTGTGATGTCTAATTATGATTTTGTCACTTTCGCATGTGGTACCCTGGGTCAGGTGTGGTACTTGATTGTATTGATTCCAGATCTTTGCCGTCTCTCTTACTTTGATCTCTGTATGGAAGAAAGTACATGCCATTAAATGCTTATTTATCGATCGCAGAGATAAAGAAGTATGCTATGTTGTTGTTTTTTGGGGAGGAGGGATTGAAATTTCTGCACTTTTGCATTAGTTTTAAATATGATTTTCACGTTGCCGCCGACAGAATGATAGTTAAAACGCGATAAATGTAAAGAAATATCTGCGTTGTTAGTTTAAGCAAATAATGTATGGCACGATACCTCTTCCGTAGGAGAGAATAGCGGATATTTGTAGGTTACGTCAACTAAACTGATATTTGTAGTTACGGTCAACTAAATTCTACACATATTTTAGATTTTTTGCACTGGGTATGTATGGCACTAGCTATTGAAAGGCATTTATGACACTAGCTATTTAAATATGAAGCATTTGTGCGCAGGGCATATTTATTTTTCGTTCTGATTTTTCGCGAGATTCAAGCATTCCTGTACCCTATAAGCATCACTACAGATATTTTGGAATAACATAGGTTCCTTAAGAAAAACGCTTTATTGAGCTCGGCTGAACAAAGTAATAACACAGTATAAACATCCCCCTTTTTTTTCTTCTCAATTTCTTTAAAAATTCTCACGATGCTCATATCAAATATGCCTTCTGTCACTTCGTCGTATATCTTTTAAAGATATTGCTAGTAATTGTCTTATGTTGGTTACTATCAGTCTCCGACGATACCGACTATTCATAATTGCTTCTGACAAAATTGATAAAGAGGGCAAAGATCAGGAATCGATACAATTAAGCACCACACCTGACCTTGAATAAAAACAGGAAAGTGACAACGGTACAATTAGACATCACAAACGAGAGCCAAACGGTAAGCAGGTGACCACAATACATCAATAAACAGAAGCGCTCGAAAGCATAACAAAAAGAAGGCAGGAATAAAATATTTGATCCACAAAAGAAGCACCGCGTTGGAACAATTAGTAAAAATATTTTACTGGAGGGCTTCAACCGGTTTCACCGCGCGCCAACCTCAGCCCTAGATCAGAACCCTCAGTTCAAAAGTTTGCATAGTTTTGTTTTACTTTTAATACAACTGTGGTTACGGCAGTATGGGCCGGTCAGAGCTTCAAGTGGTCCAAAATTTGAACATAGCTGACAACTATAGTAAGTCTGTATTTTCTACCTGACAATGCATGGGGTAGATGATATAATTATACAGAGGATATAGCCTAGTATACAAACGGTAAAAATGGGTTTCCTGCTTAGTTATTAATGGTTTTGGTATCAAAACATGATAGGATTTAAACAGTAGTTACTACTCAGATATTAATAGTTTAAAATCTTCCAGTACATGACGTTTTAAGTCGTTTTTTATATTTCTAAGTATCCACAAATTACTCTAATTTATAAAATAGTATCTTGCTGAGCTATAATACAAGTTTGTATTGATAGCTGACCATTTGTTTATGTGTCACCAGAAAATGAAATTAATGTAAAACCTTCGTGATTGTCATATACCTCATGCTGTGGCAGATATTTTAAATAGGTGTCACACAATATTTGTCTCTTAAATTACACACTGAACCAGCTACTATTGCTTGAACAACATACTTCTTCTATATGTGACATTGTCTACCTATGCACTTGTGCTAAACATAGCTTACTATTTTTATTTATTCATTTTATTTATACAATATTTATAGACATGTATAGAGGGTGACACAATTAGCTTTGAGAGCTAGTCTACCGTATGACCCTCTGTAAAAAAACTATTAACACATAAAACTTATATATAGAGATTTACACTAAAAGTAGTGATATCATGTTATATCACACATACACATTAAAATACATGTACTTGGGCATATAAAACAGTTTTACCAATAATAGTTATACAGCAAGATTAAAAACACTCCTGAGCGTACTTGTGCATATTCGGACAATCCATCATCAGTTACTAAAATAGTAAGTGAGTATGATCAGGAAAAACCACTATCACAAACTGCAGACAACCCCGTGGCACCGCGAGGAAGAGTCGCTCAACCATCACGAGACACCAGGAAGACAAATTAAGCGAAGCAATCAGCTCTCTCTTCCCCATAAAGATTATTGCAATACTCGAATGGACATAAAGTAACGTACAACAAAACATAGAACAATTACAGACTCCCACAATGGGAGTAACAATAAACAAAAAGTTAACAACAACAGAACCACCGCCTTAGAACGGACAGCAGCCTAAGCCACTGGGGGGCTTAAATGCATTTTACTGGTACCAAATTTCGCCCTAGATTCTGCTGTTGTTGAAGTACAAGAAATGTTCAGCTCGCATGGAGGCCATCTAACTAATGCTATGTATCATTATGGAAAACACTCTAATCAAATTAACACTCCATGGTGAAACAAAGAAAAGGACTCATGACTCACAGATAGTCAGAGCTAAAGAAAACCTCAAGTTGAGCCACGGTGGGTCCAGCTACAGATAAGCATCAGACACCAACCCACCGATTAAAGCTTTACGTCAGCTTGCTGGCGACATTCCAAATATGATTGGAAACATCGAATGGCATTTGAACTGAATTTATATATCTTGAGTTTTCTTAGTAATATGTTGTGATCTACATCATCAAAAGTTTTACGAAGGTCTATAAAGAGGGTGACTACCATATCGCCTTTACATTAATGCATTCTTTCCACTGGTTAAATAGTTTGATCATTGCAGTTTGGCTGCTATGTTTTGGTCGAAATCCTGATTGACTTTCATGTATCTACCTATATCTGTACAAATAACTCTTTAAATGATGGTTAATATGTTTTTCAATTATGTTTGAAATCGTGTGTAAAATTTAAAATGGTTGATAGTTTGAAGGGTCAGTTTTGATACTACCTTTAAATATAGTAAAAACTTTAGCACATTTTAGAAATTGCCCCCTTACAGTACTTCTGTTTATGAGCAGTGTTATTGATGGAGATAAAATATAGGCTGCTAATTTAATAATTTTTGGGCCCAGGCCATCAATGCCAGTTGATTTTATAGAATCCAGTCTATTTATGAATGATATAAGATGGCCACGCGTAATAAGGGGAATATGGAAAAAAGTATCCCCTTGTAATAGACTGTTTGTGAATCATTGAAGTTTATCAATAGCAATATCAGGTGTTTTGTCAGATTTTTTGTCGAGAATTTCTGATATAGATGTCAAATATTCATTTAACTCAACTGCAATCATAAACTATGATTCAAAAGTCAATTGGTAAACCCTACGTGACTATAATCAGCGGTTCGTGGATCGATTATAGTACAGATGCTTATTTCAAACAAACTATCTGATTATCAGAAAACAATCACTGACAGTGTATTTGGTAAAAACGAACAATCACATATACATTAATATATGCTCAGAAGAAAAAGTTTAGTCAGTACAGACACTGTGTGCAATAATTTTGTAAGACAGTCTTAATATTGACCGAAACCTTACTCAAAATAAAATTCATGTAATGTCTTACAAATGTGAACATTTTCAACAAAACATTCTGAAAATATACCCATTTTCTTCATCAAAATTACACAAAGTGGTCAATATTAAAATTCAAATTTCATAACTCAAAAATCAGTCTAGCGCCCCTAAGACGATTTCTGGCAGTACAGACGGGAATACTCGTACCTGTTGCATGACTAAGGAATTTAAGAAGTTTCCAAGCGGCCATGAAGCAATTACGTCATGTTGACGTCACTATAACCCTTACTTCAAATGGCGTCGTTATCCGTGGTCCCCCCAACAGAGGCTTGTCATTTTTACTGCCAGGCCGTTGAAAACGTGTTTGCTGACGACAAATTGTTTGTTCATTACATCCAAAACTGCGTGTTACGTCAGCAACACGCGTACCTGTTTCAAGACGTCAAAACGCGGTATTTCTGTAATTTGTTGCTAGCCAAGACGGCGAATTAAGCTTGCTAACACTGACTTTTCTCCAGATTATTGAAATGGGAACAACTTTCTTTCAATATCAAACAGTATATGAGAAAAAACCTGCCATTTTACCGCAGCACATGCACAACGTGCATTTTGAAATTTGGTTGATACAGTCTAATAAAGGCATTATTTGTCACGCAATAAACAGGTACATGTAAAGTTACGATAATACAACTCATGTATAAAATTCAACAATGATATATGCAGTATTGTTGATTTTATGAGAAAACATAAATACTGACTAAACTTTTTCTTCTGAGTATAGATTTTAAATCTTCGTTATTTAACTTTCGTTACTGAAATACTAACTGACAGGACGATTCTGTAACAGCTTTACAAGCTACCAAATGCATGACTTCACATTGAAGTTTATGCAACAGCCAAACCATGGAAAGCAACCACGATGTTACTGAACGTACAAACCAATAAGAGTTTCTGTTTTCTCCTGGAAGAAAAGTTGGTAAAATAGTGTCTTTGTTTGAGACATAACTAACAAGAAATGGTGTGTCAGTATTAATTTTATTTTCATTCATTTATATCATTAGACATTTTTAGAGATATGCAAAACACAAAACTTTCATACATAATTTGTCTCTTTTGTGCCATAACTTGCGCAATGACTCCATTGTGATTTTGTCACTTATCTATATATGCCCATTCAGTAGCGAAGGTTTTGACTTCAGTATTAGAGGCTTTTGACGTACGTATGTGTTTTTGTTAATATGAATGAATGCAATATATTATAATCTGAACTTGTTTAATGAGTTTCTTTGCCAATTGTATGAAGGTCAATTTTATGATTAATGCATATGCTTCATAAACTTGAGAAAGGGAAAACAAAAAACAGCGTCTATACAGATATTATAATGGCACATATTCCTGCAAAAAATGAGCGTAAACTTCATCTGCATATCTTCTGTGTATCAAACACACTTTATAATTATGTCGTGTGATACCCCTTACAAAGTAGGTAGCGAAATGTGCCTGTTGATAACGAAATTTTAGTTCTTTTTTAGTTTGACACTCATCTTGCTGAGGAAATGAGAGCTGGTTTCAACGCTTTAATTGTGTTTTATGAGTCAATAATGAAGCGATCTAAGCAAAAATCGAATCACAAGAAGCTACAGGTAAAGCCAAAATGATGGTTAAGCTTCTGGAATCAGGCAAAAAATTTATCCTGAAACTTCACACAGATTTCAGTCATGGGTAAAATCAATAACTGTGTCCCAGCTAATCTAAAACGTTATAATATTGTCGTAATGAGGTAAATCCTACGTAATAACGTCACATCAATATGACGTTGTTTGGAAGTTATATGTTTGCTAGATATATAATGTGTTTGCTGGGTACAGGTAAAACCTTCCTTACCATTTATCTGACAGGTGTATTTCTCTTAAAGTATATCCAGTTGTAAACAATTTGCCATAAATCATGTCGATAGAAGTAAGTGATCTATTTCTAAACATGCTGTTTTCTGGTGCTTTTGTCATTTTCTATATTTTGTCCTGAGTTAGTTGTATTACTTGTTTGTAATGTTATTTGCTTTTTCCTTACTTATATAACATCTCTTAAATAAGTTGGTAGACTTTCAACATACTTCACAGAAATGGTCATTGGATGAAAATTTATAAAGGTGTTCACAAATTTCAAATCTATCCAATGTTCTAGTTGTCAGGGTAACCTAAAGTAAAACACTCTAAACATCTTCTTGTCAACAACTAAGGGTCTAAATTGAAAGTCATTTGTCACAAATTGTAATCTGGGGTGATCTTCTATCAAGATTTAAAAAATGTTCTGATCCATCGAAAAACATGGTCGCCAGGGGATATAGTTAGTTTTTTTTATACACGTTTAGGGGAACTTTAAACACTTCATGACAAGAAACTGCTACTAATCTGGGCAGATTTGAAGACAATATGGCTTGGTTGGTCCTTGCCATGCGGTCTTCTAAGATTGTTAAAATGTTTCAGAAATGGCCGCTAGGGTGTGGTTTAAGCTCTTCAGTAATTTTCATACTGACCATTTTCAGGCGGTGCATCTTTAGTCGATCCTTTTTGTTATTTTGTGTTTAATGCTTGTCTTTGTCATACTGTCTCATCTGTTCCTTGCAACAGTGTGGTCACCTGCTGGCAAAGAGCTGACCTCTTTGCTCTTTTTTGAGTGCAGTTTTTGTCTCATGTTTTTGTCACTTATCCATATGGTGTCCTGGGTCTGGTGTGGTAGGATTGTATCAATACTGATCTTTACCTATTCCTTACTTAGTTTTTCCTGTACCATATAATAAGAACGCTTTAAATTTCTTGATCATATAAAGAACTGGTCCAAATTGAGAATAATTTAGCAGCACGCACAAGTGACCATTTACCATAGTGTTCAAATTATTATGATCCGTCCAAAAATATGACGGCTAGAGGCCTGCCTTTTCATTCACATGATTGACATACTAGACCTTTGAAAGGACACCAACGATAGTATTCTTATTATCAACTATTATATGCATAATGTTTAATATTTTGTATAGACTACCATTGATCCATTTAATTTGGTTAATTGCTTTCTGTGGTTGGTAATGAAGAGGTGGTGCGTGAAAATGCTCTATCTAGTTGATGCAATAAGAAGTTACCAATGCTAATACAGCTGAAGTACTCCTTTTATCAATACACTTGTTTTGTTTGAGCAAGTGCGTACGCATTATATATGGTCATGCTTCTGATTATTGCTTTAATTTATGTTGTTTTTTTTACAAAACAGTATTTGAAAGGGCAGACTACGTGGCTTTCGTTTGTGATGTCTATTTGGGACGTTGTCACTTTCCAATTCGTATCCTGGGTCAGGTTAGGTGCTTGATTGTATCGATTCCTGATCTTTGCCCTCTTTCGTTCTTTGTTATATCCGGAAAACTCTTAATTGTATCGTCTTGACTGTTCCTTGCAGCCTTGTGATCACCTGTTGGGAAAAGGCTGGCCTCTTTGCTATCTTGTGCGTGGTGTTTCCTTGTGTTTTTGTCGCTTTCCCATATGGTGTCTCAGGTCAGGCATGTTACTTGAAGGTATCGATCTTAGCCTTCTTCTTTTCTTTAGACGCACACAAAAATAGGTAGTGCCCATTTGATGCATTTTATTTGTAGAACTAAGAAACGCAGACGGTAAATGTTCTCCCCTGTTTGATTTTTCATTATTTAGAGCATGCTTTGCTATTATTGTCTTACAGATGTATTTTTACTATAAATGTTCTATGGCTCTTCCTCGCGGTGCCATGGGCTGGTCTGCAGTGTGTGATTGTGGTATTTCCATGGTCATACTCACTAACTTCTTAATGAAAATGGTAGTTGCAATAAAAATAATCGTTCGCATTGAAATTAAGAAAGATGGCAAAGATCAGGAAACGATACAATAGAGTACCACACCTGATCCAGGATACCAGGATGGGAAAGTAACAAAAATACAATAAACATCACCAACAAGAGCCAAGAGGTCAGCCCTTTCCCAGCAGGTGACCACAAGGCAACAATGAATAGACGCCAAAGCATGAGAAACACAAGACACAAAAAACACAAATGATCCACAAAAGAAGTACCGCCTTGGAACGGTCAGATGAAATATTTTACTGGAGGGCATAAACCAGTTTCACGGCGCAAATATATTCTAATTTTAAATATATTACATATTTCCTAATCTGCTAAAATTGAGTTGTTATTGCACTTAGTCTATGAGAGATGATTTATCTTTATTGTATATATACTTAAGGAATAAAGAAACGCAACAAACACTTCGAATCATTGTAAGCATACAATGTGATGCAAGGTTTTAGTGCACATGATATTTATCCTTAGGAGCAGTATGTGTCCGCCAAATTACGGCAGGTTTAACGCAATTATCGATTACGTAATCAATTTGGTATGCGCCTAACCAGCCTGACCCCCTGAAATTAACTGCTGAAACAGGGTCAATAAAAGCAAAGTTTGAATCAACCATCGGTTTATTGTTTTAAAAAGGCTAGGCATAGATTGCGGATAAAGGATTTGATCAAATGGCGACGTTTCTGTAGGATTCTGAAACGGCTTGACGTCATTAACGTCAACTCTGAATACTGCGTGAAACGCTTAAACTTTCTTTTCTGCTTGAGATTTATCCATTACAAGGACGTTCTGTTCACGAATTATGACTTGAGAGCTTCAGACGTCAAAAAAAACTTCAATTCTGACGTCAAAATTCGATATCCTACGTTGTAAAGGTTTACATGATGTTTATGTGTTTTTCTAATGATAAAATGGTCCAGTGACAAAGTTTAGGTTACAGTTTACAAGTTTGGTGTTCACTCTCGGCATGTAATCAGATGTTTTTTATTGCATTTCGCCGTTTTTTGTTTGGCTAACGTCAATATAAACACGTTACCAGCGTATTTCTACGGTATCTGAAAAGTCAATTTTCCCAAAGAAAGCATGTTCTGATGTTTCTAGGTTTTTCTTATCCCGTATATTCACCAGCGACCCAAACCCGACGGCTCTAAGTGACGTTTGTCGTTTATTCACTCTGTGTATCTTGCCAATCAAGTAGAGTGCTTTGATGCAATATTTGACTGCATTACGAATATGATTTGACGTTTGTTTAATTTGCACATTGTCAAGTCGACGCCAAATAACCGAACATGGAAAAGACGGGGTTTCTTGATCTTTCTTTTGACGTAAGCGTCACATTTTACGTTTTCATATGTTTTCATCTTGTAGCGAAAAATGTAGCGTTAAAATGACGTTTTGGCATTTCATCACATGCTATAAATACTCAATAAGAAATTTTCAAAAGAGATTTCACCAAACCGTCATATAAACACACAAAAATTATATTTTTGTCTGTTGCGTTTCTTCATTCCTTAAAGCTGCATAGTCTGTAACTTTTGATCTTCTAATTTCAAAAATAATGTTTTTATTTTTCAAGAACACAGTAAAAATACTCAAAAACAGGTAAACATTTTACCATTTTCGTAAATCTTAACAAGTTATCACTATCAAAACAACTGCATTTATGTTAAATTCAACGGTCTAGAATTATTGGAGGGACGCAAATAATTACCAACAAGATAAAAATACACCTATTTGTTAAGATAATTCACTTTTCCATGCAGTTTTCAGCTGTACTGAACATTTTTATTGTGAAAACATAGCTTAATTCTACTTTTACAAATGATTTAAAAAGAAAATAAAAATTTTCGAAAAATGTTCATAGTTACAGAGTATGCAGCTTTAAGTATATTATATAATGAATTTACGGATGGAGTCACAGTTTGTCTTATTTGCCTTGGCGACTAAGACAGTAAATCAACTGACAGCTAGACAGGAATAACCAAAGTAAGACACAGAGGCAGTAGTTTTAATGTTTTATTTGTAAATAGCAACTTAAACACTTTAATGCTAAAAGCAAATAACACTTCAATGCAAAAAGCACATGCTTATTGTTGCTTTTCACTGGTCCCTGAAAGAAAATAAAATAAAGCAACAATGTTAATATATGTCCTAGCGTTATGTCACATTTGGCCACGTCGAAACGAAGAACAATAGCAGAATCTAGGGCGAAGATTTGGTACCAGTAAAATGCATTTAAGCCCCCTGGTGGCTTAGGCTGCTGTCCGTTCTAAGGCAGTTGTTCTGTTGTTGTTGGCTTTTTTTATTGTTACTCCCATTGTGGGAGTCTGTAATTGTTCTATGTTTTGTTGTATGCTACTTTATATCCATTCTAGTATTGCAATCATCTTGATGGGGAAGAGAGAGCTGGTTGCTTTGCTTAATTTGTCTTCCTGGTGTCTCGTGATGGTTGAGTGGCTTTTCCTCGCGGTGCCACGGGGTTGTCTGCGGTTTGTGATTGTGGTATTTCCTGATCATACTTACTTACTATTTTTTCTGTCTCTGCACGCAAATAACATCAGCCTGTACATCCATCTAAATAGTTGCTTCAGAGAAGGAGATAGTAAACGTTTGATTAACCAAAAATTGTCATGCCCTCTAGTGGTCATGTTTCTTGAAGGATTTCGCTATTTTTGTTTTGGATCAACCATTTAACAAATCTGTCACATTGCTTCTATTACTGGCCACACATGATAAACTTTCTTCGCAATGAATAGAAGCAAGAAGCGATAGCACTAATTATGAGGCCACTTTAGATACAAAATTACAACAATCTTTCAGTTTCAGAGAACATTTAAAAAGGTTTCGTATAAAGATATATGGTCATGTCCTCTAACAATTATGCTCTTCGATGATCAAATAATTCAAAATAGTTTATAACGTCATCCATTGTACATGAAATTTAAACGTAGAGGAAGGATAGAATACGAATATGGTCTCCTCTACCCTAACACCATGTGTCTGCATGGGTGTTGCAAAAAGGCAGTTACGCGTACGCAATAAGTACCAATAGTTTCTGTGCTGTTCCAATTACTGCCAACCACTTCATAGTTCTAATGGTAGAGCAAAAATGGGCGAAAATCGACCGATAAACCCTCCCCATCAGTGATATGGAAAATGATTGTATGAATGATATGACAAGATGTTGAAGTTTATGGGATCGCCGGAATTACGTTTTCAAAGTGGGGCACTGGTGTCAAAATTTGGCAAAAACTTCATTTTTAGAAGTGAAATTGCGAATTTCTGAAATCCATTTGCAGCAACATATACATGACACCAGCAAAGAAAGACTGAAAAATGATTATTGAGTCTTAAATTATTTTACTCTGATTTTATGATGATGTCAAAACCGGAATTGTAATGCCTTGATTTTTGGGTGAAGATCAGTGTTTAAACACGAATTTTTGGAATCTGACAGGTGAAATTTTTAAATTTTAGAGTTTTTATTTAACTTGTTTCAAATTTGATGCTGCATTATTCAACCTGCATATATCATGTGGTGTATACTTAAACAATACCGCCAAATATTTTCGTTTTTACCTCAAAATCCGACATTTTGACATTAAGGTATATTTTGAGAAATGCATGTATCGCTACTACTTGTATATCTTGACATTGCCATATAAAGAAAATGATGTACATATAATAAACATTTCAAATGGAAACAGCATTTATAATGTATTATGATATCATATCAAGTAATGAAACAATAAAAACAATGGCCAAGTGACCCTGGATCGCTCACCTGAGTTTTGTTTTAAACTTCTTATCTATAAGTATCTGTTGGAAACTGACCACGCTTCTGGTGAACCACAATGTGGGTCATGTTTGGTCGCATAGCCCTAAATTGAGCATAAATATATCGTCGCTTCAGTGCTATAGTGTTCTATCTACCATTGCACAAGTTTTGAGAAAAATGAGTTTGAAAATTTTAGCATCCATATTTTTGATGCATCATTTATCACAGACCTTTGAATCATACCAGAGGGTATAAATATATACATAAAATGTAAATGACCTTGGTTTGAAGAAAAGTGTACAGTAATATGGAATTTACGAGCATTTTACAGTTTGCAGATAGAACATTATGCCCTAAAACCGCCATCTGCGCTCAGTGCTGTAGTGTTCTATATATACCTACAGCTTATTTTACTGTTTATGGTGTCAATTCGTTCACTAGTCTGAACAGACATGATTATTAGTAACTAAAAGTAGCAGATTTAGTCATTTGTTTGGCATAACAGTAACAAACCACACGGATTATGCCATCAAAACTTTTGTAAGGGAGGTAATCTGTTTCTGCAGTTATTTTTTCTGTCAATGGAGTCAATTTGTATAATATTTTAGACTGAAATGATTATTTGGACCTTAAAGTGGCAGATTTAACCATTGATTTGTAATTTCATTGACACATTACTTCATTTTAAGCAGTTTAAATATGTGTAAGGGAGGTAGTCTGTTTCTACAGCTTATTATTTGCTCCATGGATCAATTTGCATAACTTTTGACTGAGTGGATTGTTTTGACCTAAAAGTAGCCGATATAGCCATTAGTTCTATATAACACTGACACACCACTTCAGTGTAGGAAAATTAAATTTATGCAAGGGAGGTAACTGAATTATTTAGCAAGTTCTCCAAGGGTAGTGACTTTCGGTAGATAAAACAGTATGACACCAAACTCACTCAGTCACGTGACATAATTATCATTGGCCATTGGATGAAAATCACTTAGAACATTATAGCACTGAACGAAATTATCTTTTTGTAGATAGAACAGAAAAGCACAGCGATTGTAAGCTTACTGGGAGGAGATAGGCAAATGTAACCTTCACTAGTAGAGAGAACATTTGATCCCCTTACCAACGGTATGCATAACTCATTTTTGACCAAAATGTCACTTAGAACAACACTATTGCACTGAAGCGACGATATGTTGTCCACAGGGTGATGCTACTTACCAAATATCAGGGCTCTAGGCCTAGCGGTTTCAGACAAGAAGTTTGTTCTTATGTTTTCGCTATCTGAGTCAATGTACAAAAGTGTGTATGGGAAGGAAATGCCACTCTCACGCACTGCAGACCAATCCCGGGCACCGTGAGGAAGAGTCAAAGAACAATAACAGCCACAAATTAACTCTGTGTTCACCAGGGTGAGGACCCGTTGACCACAGAACCACAATTTGAACAAACTTGGTAGAGTACCACTAGGTGATGATACATATCAATACTTTAAGCCTTTTGATATCTGACAAGAATATATTTTAATATGTTCTCTATATAAAGGTTTATATAAAACATGTGACCCCAGGGTGGGACCATTTGTTTTAGCCCCAGTGCCATAATTTGAACAAACTTAGTAGAAAGCTACTAAGTGATGCTACCTGCCAAAATAGGCTCTAGGCCTTGTGGTTTCAGACAATACTATTTTATGTGTCCCATATATAAGCCTATGTAAAACGTACGACCCCAGGGTGGGGCCAGTTTTGGCACAAGGGCCATAATTTGGACAAACTTAGTTGAGGCCTACTAGGTGATGCTACATAACAAATACCAATGCTCTACGCCTTGTGATGCCAGACAAGAAGATTTATTTAGATTTTCCCAATAGATTCCTATATTGAACATGTGACCTCGAAGGGTGGGACCACCTTTAGTCCCAAAGATCCAATTTAAATAAAGTTGGTAGAAGCGTACTAGGAGATGCTAAATATCAAATATCAAGGCTCTAGACCTTGGCGTATTAGACAAGAATATTTTGTCTATGTTTTCATAATATAAGCCTATGTAAAACATGCAGCCTCCAGGCCTGTGCCATTTTCAACAAAGGGCCAATAATTTGAACAAACTTGGTAGAGGTCTTCTAGTTTATGCTACATACCAAATATCAAAACTCTATGCATTGTGGTTTCAAACAAGAATATATTAAAGTTTTCTTTTTAAAAATCTATTTAGACTGTGACCTAGCTATGCAAAGGACTAAACAATTTTGAACAGTTATTAAAGAGGGTCATATAAGAATCATTACTGCAAAGTTTGGTAAAAATCCAGCCAGTAGTTAAGGAGGAGATGTCTTTTGAAGCAATTAGCTGATGAGTGACACCCAACGATTATGGTAGCTCACATGTAGGCTTTGGCTCAAATGAGCTAAAACATGAAGATACAAAGAAAGAAGCACAATCAATGATAGAAAACACAACTGGAATGTGGTCAATCGATTGGGGGGGGGGGCATAACGCATAGTATGATTATTTACCTTGATGTTTGTCTCTAAGCCAAAACCTTTTCTGTCCTCGAAAAAACATAGACAGTCAGTGTCCCAAATACTTACATCTTCCAAAACAGCATGCGTTACATTCCATATAGACAGAGTTTAAAGGTCTATATTTCGGTTTATGAGGGGTCGTCAGTAGATTAACTGATAAGAGACAGATTATTTCACATCTAAGTGTATTCAATATCTCACCGGACTAAGGGAGCTCCAAGAGTAGACTTACCTCCTTTATAGGTTAACCAAGATAAATTAAAGTATTTTAACAGAAAATAAGTGACCTCTTTATTACCCATTCAGGGAGTTCATAATTCATCCTTTTGTCTGCCTAGCATAGCACCTAGGGAGAGTCATGAACACATTAGTGAGTAGTACCACTTTGAGGGTTTAAAATGTAGGCCTTTAAGTAGTTTGACCTGGAACTTTGACACAAAGGTCATATCAGAAGCCATTATTGACATATACACTATTTACACACCTTATACAATCAGTGTACAAATTATGAATCGCCTACAACAAAACATGTTCGAGAATAACTCAGATATTTATTTGCTTACAAGCTATACAAGCAGAATTAAAATGTTTTGACCTATACCTTTGGCTCAAATTTAATATTGACAATTATTGTACAAAATATAAAGCACCTCTGTCAAAAACATACAATTGTAAGACGGATTCTAATTAACCTTTGACTCCAGGGTCACTCTAAGACTAAGCGGTGATCTGTATCTTTCTTTATAATCTATACACCTTAAGCACTATTTGTGCTAAGTATGAAAAATGAGTTTGCGAAACAAGCCATAAAGTGGTTGTAAGTATATTTGACCATGTCATTTGAGCCCAATGGCATAGCAGTGATCAGAAACATATGTTGTAAGACAATCATTGTGCCATATATGAACACCGTCGGTTAAAAAAATGAAAGAGGAGTTAAGGTTACGAGTCGTATTACAGATTTTGACTAAATGTGACCTTGACCTTTGACTCCATTGTCATATTGATAATTTGAAACCTTCCTTGTCATCTGCACACCTGATTGTTGCACAAACTACATGCTGCTGCTAATGCAAAACCGCAAAACCTACTATTGTTTTAATCAGCTGATGGATATAAGACAACACTTAATTTGGAATGCATTCAACTCATATGCACTGGCAAAATGAAGATAATATATTAAAATAAATGTAATCATGGTATTAAATAATGATGTCAAAACGATAAATCATGTACTTACATTCTGCAGATGCTACATCCATTTACATTAAAAATGCCTAACTGTTTTAATGCATAGCTTATATGGTTAAATATACACCCTTACTGTTTAAAAAATTGAAATTATTTGCATTTGTTTGCATTTCTTTTCACCCAGAAAACTTGTGCTTATTCTAGATGCTATGATTCTTTGAATGAGGGTGTCTCTCTTCGAAGACTAATAAAGCGTCACTGCCCCTGTTTTGAAAGGTAATTCCAGTGGTTTCATAATACAAAGTTAAAAAGCATTCCATTGATAAATCACAATCCTATTTTACAGGTGGGGAGGGATAACGCCTAAAAAGCGACCTATAATTTGCCAGATTGTACTCTATCAATTGGTTATATAATGAAAACATTAAAGATATTCTTACCAGAAATGAAAGTGCCCAAAGTATTGATATTTGATATGTATCATCACCTAGTGACACTCTACCAAATGTGTTCAAATTGTGGTGCTGTGGTCGGAATGGCCTCATCATGGAGGTCACAGAATTTACATTGACATATTGAAAACATAAAAAAATCCTCTTGTTTGAAACCACTAGGTCTAGAGCCCTGATATTTAGTATGTAGCATCACCCAGTGGACCATATTTCAATTTGCCCAAAATTTGGCTCTGGGGAAAAAAATGGCCTCATCAGGGGGTAATCGGGCATGGCCAGTTTTCAATAGATACCTTTAGTACGAGATTTTAAACAAAACTCAGGTCAGCGACCCAGGGTCACTTGGTCGTCTTTCATTGTGTGCTAATACTTAATGTGATATTAAAGTACACTGATAAATGCTGTTTCCATTTGAAATGTTTACTATATGTACGTCGTGTTCTTAATATGACAATACCTATATATACAAGGAATAGCAATACAGGCATTTCCCAAAATATACCTGGCTATCAAAATGTCAGATTTTGGAGGCAAAAACGAAAATATTTTGGCGGGTTTTTAAGTATACACGGCAAGATGTACGAGGGTCATTTTTTATGTTCGTAGAATCGGGCTGTATCTCTACAAATATAGAGTTTACGGTGCCATAAGTATATATATTTTGAAAGTTCTAGCTTTTGTCTATCAACTGATATAAATTTTACATCATTAGCGCTTAGTTCGGTCAAGGTATATAGCTTTGAATAGGCATAGAAAAGGACACTGGTTGAAATCCCTGCCATTTTAACCACCCAGAAAGCAGGAAATTAGACGCTGTTAAGTTTCATTCGCTATGGTGATATATGCATTTTTCAAGCCGATTTTTCTTTTGCACCATCAAAATTAATTATTCAAACGCTAATCGTAGACAAGTGCAGCAAAACTATAAGCATTTTGTTTGCTCTTCTATAACAATTTTAAAACACCCATCAATATACAAAAATAATCACAGTCAAGTGCTAGTTATTATGTCTGTTAAAATTACGATTATGAACAAATTTTAAAATTTCTTATGGTTTTGCATAGCACATGATATACTCAATCATTCGTCAGCAGTTATATTGATGTATCGATTTAAGTGTGTAACTGGCAACTTCCGGTATTGGCATACCCCCATGTTATAAAAAGTGGGTGGGGTAAATCAACCCCGCATAGAAAACACAATAACAATCGGATCTGCATAATTTTCTTATTGCAGTGATATCAATACCTGTTTACATGCACATGAACAGTTTTAATGTAAATATTTTCTAAAGTAACGCTCCATGACGTCATTTATGTACAAAATAAGGGATTTTAGCACCCATCTAGGCTTCTTATTTTGCAGTTCATTTCTAATCAAACAAAAGCATTAACTTTATTTTGAGATGAAAGTATCCACAAAACTTCCATCTACCATATAAACAAGAAAAATTATAATACTACTTTACAGCTAACATACTAAGCCACATTCAAAAGCACGTATCCAACTACCACTTGTGTCAACTTTTTACAATAAAAGTTTATATGCCTACTGTTAAATTATCTGAGGTGCAAAACAAATCTTCCATAACCAAAAATTGCTGAGTATTTGCTATAATGTTTATATATTATTGTAGCACGTGGTGTCCTTGATCTGCAGCCAAATTTTCAGAAGCTGTGTATGGCTATGAACCATTTTTCATGCAATTGTTACTAACGTTCTGTCAGAGACTAAGTCCATAAATGTCATATTTCTACCATATTTCCAGTGTGCGATATATAGGCATGTCTTTGCCACTTAGAAGACATTAAAGTAACGCATTTTGAAATAATTTTAGGCTGCATGTATAGATAAAAGCTCAATCTTTCCAAATATATGCATGATGTATGCATTTACTTTCGCCGTTTTCATTAAATCTACCTCTCTACGAACATAAAAAACGTCCCTCGTATGTAAGTTGAAAATGCAGCATCAAATTTAAAACCAGATAAATAATAACTATAAATTTTAAAAACCTTACCTGTCAAATTACAAAATATCGGATTTATTTTTATAAAAACACTGATTTTTACCCCAAAAAAAGGCATTTCGTTTCTGACTTTGACTTCATAATAAAGTCAAGGTAGGATTATATAAGATTCAGTTATCATTGTTTAGTCTTTCTTAGCTGGTGTCGTGTATCTGTTGCTGCAAAAGGATTTCAGAAATTCGCAATTTCACTTCTAAAAATTGAAGTTTTCACAAAATTCTAACACCACTGCCCCTCTTTGAAATAGTAATTCCAGCGAACCAATAAACTTCAACATCTTGCCATATCATTCATGCGATCGTTTTCCATTTTACTGATGGGGAGGGGTTCCGCCTTAACTAAGCGTCTTTTTGCCACTTTTTTGCTCTACCATAACATTTGGAACTTTAAAAGACTGACAAATTGGCGTAGTTTAATATGCGCGGTTTCTCAGTTTAATACACTCTAAAGTTTTTTTTATTCTAATAGAAGCTCCTTTTAGAGGAATGAATATATGGGGAGCATATTCCTTCATTAATAGTAACCTTTTTACGGCGTGGTTTCCAACACGTTGCAACACACTCTACCGTCCAAAAGTTGAATTTTGACGATACTGATACCAACATACTAAGTGGGTACGTCCATTTATTCCGTATTGTGTAACTTAATTCCAAACATTATTTAGTGGTCTCATATTTTGGAAAAGTGGTGTGTTTCTATTGCCAATAGCGCCAAATACAAAACACCTGCCAAATTAAACTGTTTTAATGTATATCAAATCTTCATCGCTCGTTTCAGAGGAGATGAGGTTTAAAATACTCAAACACTAACACTGAATTATTGTGTGCTTTCATCAACGTTTACAGGGAAGATTTTGTTTAAGCTTCTTTTGTTGCAGTAAACCAGCTTCCTAGCTGCTATGCTACTTACTGGATCAAGTTCGGCTTTGTTGTTTTTGCAAAGTGACACCAGGAAAACATCACCGCGAGCTTTGGTTCAAATTGGACCAATTGTATAGGAGAAGTATTGTATCCCTTAAATCGCCACCTATAACTTGCAGCAGACTAAAATTTCAAATATTGCCGCTTTTTCAAATATAACCAATAAGGCATGATAATTCATGATAATCGTCTGCTGGCATCATCATATCATACCATGTTTTGTCGAAAATTGGGAAAAATGTCGCAAAATTTGTCGTCTGCTGCAGTCGTGATTGGCACTTTAATGGTAAAAGCAACATTTTGACGACACACGATGCACAACGTAGTTACAAAAACTAACTTGAAGCACGCCGTACTCGAGTGACTTCATAATGCGTATTAACGCTTCTTGCTTTCGTTTACTTCTGAGAAATTTAGAGACATAATGAATTTGTAGTGGGCAAGCGCAATATAATGTAGAAAACAAATGGTAGATTTCTTTTCGTAGCAAGAAATGCCCAACCTCATCTTAGCCTGAGTGAGATGTCAGATCGCAAAACTACATGTAGGAGGTTCAGTCAATAAGTAACCAGCCTATCATACTTGCGATCGAGATATGTCAGTTGTTCTTCTATGAGATAAATTACCAGCAAGATTATTTTCATCCTATAGTTTGAAAAACACATTACTTAATGATTTAACAAAAAAATATAGTTACCATTGAAAATGTGCTAAAATGAATGGAAATACGCAACCCTACAATGTTTAAGAGTCATTTTCAAAGTTTTTACTTAGCTTTTATTGAAGTAAACGGAATCGATTTTTATATATTTCAAAAATTATAATAAGTTCCACTGCTTATGAAAAAAAAATCACAGCGTTCAAATCAATATTTACGTTTTTCCTTAGAAAAAAAAGAAAAGTTTATTACATTTTTTTAATTTGAGAATTCAGACATTTTACCCCTTTCTATGTTGACAAAAATGTATTTAAAATTATATTTGGATATTAGATGATATTTTACATAAAAAGTTGTTAAAAACTTTACTTTTCGAGAGCTTTCTGCATGACTGAAAAGAGTTATGTTCCAGCGTCCTTTACCATGGGTCACTTACATATAGAGTTTATTAGCCGTTCTATTTAAAACATAGTATTTATAAACCAAGGGAGGTGAAAATTCCGATTATTTCAGCTCCGAAGGTTTATAAATCCCCTATTTATATAGAACGATTCAATAAACTGTATATTACATGTATTCTGCTTGAACTGTTTGCTCATATATAAGAAAATAATACGGTATGTGAAGTGGCGAGTCTGGCATCTAATTTTAACACCCCAGTAGTAATACATCAGCTGTTCCCTACTGAAAAAAAATGGAATTCCGCCATTTTGAAAATCTACTACATCCAGTCCAAATAAGAATTTCAAACTTCTGTAACTTTTTATTAGTGAACGAAAGCATAAAGTGTGTGTACTCTTTTTCTTAATTAGATAATAAGGAACAGTTTGGTACTAAATCTATTGTGTTTTTCTGAAAAGTAAGTTTTTGTACCTCGAGCTCCTCCGGTTTCAGTATTAGAAGAAACGTTATGCGACGTCATCGCATGTGTATATGACGTCATTTGTCAATGTTTGTGACGTCAAAAGGTGCAGAGATAAAAGGAAAACTTTTTCATCTTGAATATGACATGCGTTTCATCTTATGAAAGCCTAGGGTCGCTTGTGTTAAGGAAACAAGAGTTCCAGCTAATAAGACGTATCTCCATAGAGAAAATTATAACAATCTACCATGAGTGTCCCTGTAGATTAGATATATCTCACCCGAGGGGTCAACATTTTAACCAGGGACGAGGCTTACCAAGTCTCTAGTTAAAGTCGGACCCCGAGGGTGAGATATCTCTTTCCTACATGACAGGCTCATGATAGATTGTTTTTCTCCCATTTTCCCAAGGTTTTTTGTTGGAACATGAAAAGTCCAGAAAACGTAAATGCTTTAAACTTTTCACTTGTTGGAATTACAGTATTGCCGAGTTCACGAGTGTTTTCATCGGGTATCAAAATGGGGGTAAACGGGTATCAAAATGGTCCTTTGAATACCCTTTTTCGTAAAAAAAAATATTTTACTCTGCCCGTGTAAGAAAGCAATAACGTGGTCATGTGGGATAAATATAATCCATCATTGATGTTCATTGGGGACAGGAAAATCTCAACCCGAGGGCCACCGTTCCAGTGGGAAGTGAGGCTTGCCGAGATATAGGTAAATCATAATCCACTTATGAATGTTTAACGTCGCAACTCAGTCTTTAAGCGCTATTAGCGAGAGAAAAAATCTCGCTGAAATTTCTAAAAAACATTTCATTTCGAATGGTTTTACACACACTTTCTAAAATGATGAATTGCGCGGCTTTAAAGTTAACACTTACGTTTAATGGTGGTGGTGGCCAGCGTCATGTTTGCAATCACAGATTCCCACATGTGCCGCATGTGCGTGAGAGTGTGCGCCTGGATCTTTATTGCAAAACTGTACATGACCTTTAGGATTGTGTGTACAGTCGAATCCTGCACAGTCGGCCTCGTCTGTACAGTGATCATCACGACGAACTGAAATATAAACACAAACATTGGTAACATTAAAACCTAAATGGCAATAGACGTAAATTCCATTATGCAAAAACGTGCTAACACGATAACTAAGAGCTCACTGAAGTTAAAGCCTCGGTCACACGAGGGCTTACGACCATGTTGCGACCTGTGTAAGACCAGTCACGTGGTAAAATCGCTAGTAGATCTCATACGAGCGCGCGACAGGTCTTAGTGAGTGGGAATAGCAATATTAACAAAATATGCCCCAGAGAGGTCTTTGAGCATTTTCATGAGCCTGGTTCTGCAGTAGATGGTAGCAGCAGGTGTATACATGTCCTTAAAAGCGTTTTGGTGCTTTCACAATTAGACAGGATAAAAATGCAAAAATGAGGTGGAAGGCTGTCGCAAGTTGGTTTTTATTGATCGGGAGTGATCGTGCTAGCAAAAAGCATGAAAATGGGCGGGGCGGAGAGTTTTGAACATGTCCAAAAACCTGCGACCGCGATCCAAGATCACGTGTCGTCTCCAAACAGTATTTATAAGCTTCTGCGACGTGCATACGACCAGTATACGACCGGTCACAGATCTTTGAGATTATCAAATGTATATACAAATGTATGATACCAGACTGGTATCAGCCCAGTAAATAAAGCAATATCAAAAATATACCGACACAACTATGCAAATCTCCACTACAACTGTACCGATATCTTCAAAAATGTCTAATATACTTTATTGTAGACAAATGGGACATTAATAAAGTGCCAACTATTCTATGTGTTTACTACATGTAGTTAGAAGTCTTGGACACGTGGTCTGAACCAGACTTATAATTGGGCCTCGTCGCGAGAAAACCTGTCTTCGGGGGATTGAGAATAACACAGGCGCAGACCAGCCTGTGCATCCGTGCAGTCTGATCAGCGCCTTTATTATTCGCTTTTTGGAAAATCTCATATGTAAGCTTGCTGCTGGTGAAATTTCAATTTTCTAGCTTGCTTCTCTGTAGCTTAGGAGACTGCTTTGAATCTCACTTTGACGGAAACCCCGATGACAGGTGTTCTCGCGTCACGGCCCATAATATGATGGTAGTGTTCCATGACATATTGTGTGTATGCTGCGTGTACATTAGAAATGTTCAACATCACATTGAAACTGCCCATACTAAATGCATTTTAGTATGTCACAATCGTGAACAGCTACATGTAAGGCTCAGACAAGCTTGCAATTTTTAGATAAAATGTCGGGTCTGGTCTCGATCCAAACTGCTTGGCACTTAAACGTCGTTATTGTTGAAAGATTGTTTTAGAAACTGTTAATGTTGAAAACACCTCGAGATGACAAAATGTCCTGAAAAAGCACATTTTTTCTTACCACAAAGGCGAACGTCAAAGGCTTAGATCAGCCGCACCAGAGCTTTCGTAACTCGGTTTGAAGTATGACGCAGCTGTAGAATCAAGACATAGATCATGCATTCCCACTGGATAGTTGAGCACAAGGAGCATTTATAACAATTGTGCGACTTTCGTGGTGTGGTTTATAGTACAATTATATCATAATCAGAAAAAAGGAACGGCAACCTATCATCTTCTTTATGTAGGGAGAGTAATAGGTCAATAGGGTCCGAGACCATCCTCCATTAACATCTCTAAGTATATAAAATGTCTGAACTGACAGAGAACCAAATCACAAAGCCTTTGGAGTGTTTATGATTTGAAAAATAACAAAAAAAAAATCAGGAATACCTTCAGTTTCAAACAGGTTGGATCCAGATCAGGTCCAGTGTGTGTTGGGCCCTGTTTGCGAGAAACGTCAAGCCTGATCTCGATCCAAAACTATTTTTCGTTGACACAGTTTAGCAGATGAAGAGTTAACAGGCTTCTTCATTTTTGCGCATTCTCTTTGCTCTAACCATGTATGCACTTAATAGATTCTTCCTTCCGATAAGATGCGTTAATTTTGGGATGGTCTATTATGTATATAGAGGGATCACAGCTTATAATTTCCAAATTAAATTACATTTTTTTCTCTGTGGATCCCTTTTTCATACTTGTAGCAAACAGTGTAGAGCCTGATGAAATGCGTCATTTGGTCTAGGTATTTACTGTTTACCAGACGGGACACATTTATGCCCAATCAGTATAAATTATTAAAAAAGAAAATATTGGTCTGCTCATACGATAACGGTGCTTAACAGTTACATGTATCCCCCAAAGTCGGTCCTTTTATCTATTTTCATAATGTGTGTTTGAGGCATGTGCGGAGGCTCAATCCTTCGCGGCTCGCCTTTGCGATAAAGATTATAAATTCATGAGCTGGGTCACATGACCGTTATGATTTTATCACAATCAATCATAGAATACATTTTTCCAAATAACATTAACACAGTATGTAAACTGAAATAAACATCCTGTACCCGTTCCTCCTAGCTCACGCCTTATACATTATGAATTACAGCTCTCGTGCGTAACCAGTTGTCGGAAATCGTGATGTGAGAGTTGTTGGTACAGCTGTAATTGCGAGGGCCCACCTATTAAAATTCATTTTTCCATAGATCTAAGTAACTGTTACAGTTACAACCATGTAATCATGTATACATGTGATTGCCAATTCCACTTAAACCGTGCAATCTGGCATTTAAGCTCGTTTTCGACACAGAACGGCTCTGATTGTGAGCAAGTCGTTTTTTAACAAAGCAAAATGCAAAGGAGGAAACCGTTAAAATCATGGCATAAAACGGAATAAAATAGATAAAATGGCTTTTCTTACCTTGTTCGAATGTGTATTGTCTGTATCGCTAACAATATAAATCGAAACGTGTACATGTACCTAAATACACGCATTTTCCGACTACTGGTTACGCACGAGTGCTGTTATTCATGTTTATAAGGCGTGAGCTAGCGGAGGAACGGTACAGGATGTTTATTTCAGTTTACATACTGTGATTAACGGTAGGCCGACTGGTCCTTAGTAGTCGTGACAAGTCTTACATCTCCGAGATTCGTAACCAATCGCGCGATTCGGTGATCGCGCGATCTCGTGTGACCGAGGCTTAATGTAAATTCGGAAATTTTCAAGAGAATTCTATTTTTGTCAATAGTGTTAAAGGACATATTTGCGACGTTAAAAAATCGCGGCTATGGCATGATTTACCTATATCAGTAAACGACAGAGTGATATTGCCATTTCGCGACGGTTTTATTTTCACGAAACTTCGCATATGCGAAGTTTCGCGAAAATAAAACTCTCGCGAAAATTTCCGAATTTACAGTACATACAAAAATGTATGCCTCTGGTTGACTTTCAGTATTTGTCCAAACAGGTGGTATACTTGCAGGCATACATTGTTCAATGGTATACTGATAACTCCTAAGTTTGTCTTTGGCAAACAGTGAGGACCCAGATGAAATGCAGCATAAAGCGGCATTTCATCAGGGTCGATACTGTTTGCTAAAACAAAACAGATATTTAGTGAACGAAATGCAATTTTATTTAGAAAGTACAACCTGTGGCCCCTCATTATATACTATATATAAAACCTGCTAAATTTATTGTATCAGACCGGAAGGAGGGATTCATTTGTACGTGTTCATAAAGGGTAAACTATTTGAGTGCAGGTACAGAATATAGTATGCAAGGTATCGTTATTTGGTACCAGCAAAGTGACCCATTACAAATGTGTGTAAAGAAAAAGTTCAACTGTATATTAAAAATTAAAGCTAACAAGATCGTGATCCAATTCAACAGGATAATTATCATTTATGTAAAGAAACAGTGTCGACTAACGTGGTTTTGTCCTTGAAGCAAGAAAAGAGTCTTCGGGGTTGCAAACAACAAAGGCTCAGACCAGTATGCCCATCTGCGAAGTCTGATTAGCGCTTTTGTTAATCGCTTAATATTGGAAAGTCTAATATCTAAACTCGATATAAGCGATTTTTCCAGTTTTTCTAGCTAGTACATGTAGCTGAGTAGATTGGTTCAAGTAAGATCTTAGTCAGGACAGGCCCCGAGGTTGTAAAACTTTCTTCATGCTCAACTCAGCTGATCACTAAATTTATCCTGCTCAAAAATGTTAAAATGCCAACTATTGTTGGCATTTTTAACATTTATTAGCAAGATAAATACAACATCTGAGAGACTTGAAGCAAGAAACTGCTTCATTTGCCGGTATTTTAGTTTTTATGAGCAGTTGAAATTTCGTGCTCGGTTGAGTTGAGCATGAAACCAGTTTTATAACCTCGGGGACAGGCTTCATCGCGTCGGTGTTCATTTCACTGAACTCTTTGTTTACTAGTGTCGTCTGCTTATAACCTTTGCAAACAGATTGAACCCAGATCAGACCCGACCAAACTTCGGGCCTGATTTTGACCAAACTTGTTGGTATTCCTGAAATATTTTTTTCGAAAGAAAAAAAACTGGAAAAAATCTAGGGAGCAAAGAGTTTTTAAAATTACTTACCGTGACCATGACCATGACCGTGATCAGCATGATCAGCATGACCAGCATGATCAGCATGGCTGTGACAGTCGGTACACCAGTTAAGGCCATGATGGGTGTTTCGGTGGCACTTCCTTGTTTCGTTTCCGTCTGGGCATGGTCCAGCACAATCGGTATCACTCTGACACGCGTCATCTGCAGTTGAAAAGTATGCTTACTGAATGTGTCATTATTTCAACTATTTTTCATATATGCAAGCAGGGAACGTTCTGGAGACCCTGTGCAAATTCACAGCCGCAGCAAGACCTCCGCTGCTTGCACACACGACGTAAAAGAAATAATAAAGGATCATATTATTCCTGGCCAAACTCGCTTACTTTCAGATCAACTACTAGATCGTGACAATGACGTTACATAACGTGATGCTGGCGTTACAATAGCAATACTTTTCAGTGTGATTGCAGCAAAACAAACGGTTATAAATGAAGTTTATGAAGCTCTATAGCGATATTTTATTAAAAAACATAAACTTCATTCGCTATAGCGATATTTAATTGAAAAATCATAAACATCATTTATTATGTTGATAAAACGTTACGGGTAATAAAAATAATAGATTTTAATAGGACTGGACCCAGATGCTACAGTAATATTGTTCCTTACGCCAGTTCCGGCAAATAAAATGAAGATTTTCAAGCCAAACGCTAAGCTCATCATATCTCGTATAAAAAGAGTTTACAAATACCCAGCAGGGATAGGACGCCGAAATGGCATAGTACATGTATCAATGATGCAGTTCAAGAGTTATGAGCAGTTTCACTAAAAGACCTCTATGGGCCAAAATGATGCTCGGCAAAGCCTCGTCACTGTTTTACATACCATTGGCTGGACAAAACTAATATCAATAAGAATGCAAAAGTTTATCCAAATATATCATGTGGTTCAAGAGTTATGAAAATATTTTTACTAACTGACCACGACTGGCCAAACTGATGGCCTGCACAGCCTCGTCCATCGAAAAAGGCTGTCATACAGGTACATGCCAGCGGTTAGACAATGTTGACATGCATACGTTTTCGAAATTTGATTAAAATAAATGATGTTCTTCAAAATTTATGAGCGTTAATTTTAACTAACTGCTAACGGACGGACACGCTCAGTCAGTGATTATATTGCACACAAAAGGGTCGTGTAATTTAAGTAAGAGTCCGGAATGTGTATATCATATAAATAGCAAAAAAGCATTCTGGAAACACTTTTCTTTTAAGATTTCATTCTGAATTACTTACGATGGTGACAGAAGCAGCTGTGATGGTGCGCATCAAAATAACAGTAACTATGGCCGTTGTTATGGCAATTCACGTTGGCACAATCAGAATCGTTATGACATGTCGAGTGCGCTCTCCGACCTAAAACTAAACATAACAGAAAACGGTATTATTCATTACATGCATCACATAAAGTAACGTACAACACAACGTAGAACAATTACAGACTCCCACAATGGGAGTAACAATAAACAACCAGTCAACAACAACATAACCACCGCCTTAGAACGGACAGCAGCCTAGGCTACCAGGGGGCTTAAATGCATTTTACTGGTACCAAATCTTCGCCCTAGATTCTGATGTTGTTGAAGTACATTTGGAAGTAACAACCTGTGACCCCTCATTATATACTATATATATGAAACCTGCTAAGTGTATTGTATCACACTGGAGGGAGGGATTCATTTGTACGTGTTCATAAAGAGTAAATATTTGAGTGCAGGTACAGAATGTGGTATGCAAGGTATCGTTATTTGGTACCAGCAAAGTGACCCATTACAAATGTGTGTATAGACAAAGTTAAACTGTATATTAAAAATTAAAGCTAACAAGATCAAGATCCGATTTACCAGGATAATTACCATTTATGTAAAGAAACAGTGTCGACTAACGCGGTTTTGTCCTCGAAGCAAGAAAAACAGTCTTCGGGATCGCAAACAACAAAGGCTCAGACCAGTATGCCCATCTGCGAAGTCTGATTAGCGCTTTTGTTAATCGCTTAATATTCGCAAGTATAATATCTTAACTCGACATAAGCGATTTTTTCCCATTTGCTTTCTAGCTAGTACCTGTAGCTGAGTAGATTGGTTAAAGTCTTGGTCAGTCAGTACATGTAACCTTGAGGACATGCCCCGAGTTATAAAACTTTATTCATGCTCAACTCAGCTGATCACGAAATTTATCCTGCTCATAAATTTTAAAATGCCAACAATTGTTGGCATTTTAACATTTATTAACATAATAAATACAACATCTGAGAGACTTGAAGCAAGAAACTGCTTCATTTGTCGGTATTTTAGTTTTTATGAGCAGTTGAGATTTCGTGCTCGGTTGAGTTGAGCATGAAAACAGTGTTATAACCTCGAGGGCAGACTTCATCGCGTCCATGTTCATTTCACTGAACGCTTTGTTTACTAGTGTCGTCTGCTAACAACCTTGCAAACAGATTGGACCCAGATCAGACCCGATAAAGCTTCGGGCCTGATTTTGACCAAACTTGTTGGTATTCCTTAATATTTTTTCGAAAGAAAAAAAAATGAAAAAAAAAATCCAGGGAGCAAAGAGTTTTTAAAATTACTTACCTTGACCGTGACCATGACCGTGATCAGCATGACCAGCATGATCAGCATGGCTGTGACAATCGGTACACCAGTGGTGGCTATGATGGGTGTTAAAGTGGCACGTCCTTGTTGTGTTATCTGCGCATGGAGGTCCAGCACAATCTGTATCATCATGACACGCGTCATCTGCAGTTGAAGATTATTCTTACTGAATTTGTCTTTATTTCAACTATTTTTCATATCTGCAAGCAGTGAATGTTTTTGAGACCCTGTCCAAATTCACAGCCGCAGCAAGACCTCCGCTGCTTGCACACACGACGTAAAATAAACAATAAAGGTCATAATATTCCTGGCCATACTCGCTTACTTTCAGGTCAACTACTAGATCATGACAATGATGTTACATAACGGGATGCTGGCGTTACAATAACGATACTTTTTTGTGTGATTGCAATAAATCAGACGGTTGTAAATGAAGTTTACGATTTTTTAATAAAATATCGCTATATAGCGATATTTTATTTAAAAATTCATAAACTGCATTCGCTAAGCGATATTTAATTGAAAAATGTGACCCGTCACGCAAAAAGGTACGAGTTGGGTGGACGACGTCATTTCGAGAAAATACGTCTTAAAGTTAACGTCGCGTCGCGCAAAAATAGCACACATACGCGTGTTTCAAAGAGAAGTTTAACTTATTTTAAAACCGGATCAAAAGCATTATTCATGTTGAGGTTTTCTGCCGCTAGACTGTCAAACATTTTTGTACGATATCAAATGTCCCTTTTGAATGTTCGTAAGTGACAGTGGAGTCGAGAATCGTCCACGCAGTCCAGTTTATGAATATGTCTATAATTTCTCATCTGGTTTACATGGTTTAGGCCTAATAATTTAATGGCAGTTGTGGGTAATACTTCCCACATTAAAATCTTTTTAATTCTTTGCATACAGTTTGATTTATGGATGGACTGTCAATTTATGAAATAAAAAGGATATATCATCGCTCTCGATTTTTCATAATCTCACATGGAAGTTTTCACATTTTACAAATTTTCTAAAAAAACACCGATGTCCTTAATATTTTAAGTTAAAATAGTTGTAATCGCCATCCGGCTTCTTATTTTAATTTCAATTAAATATTTCTCACGACATCAAGCTTTTTAGGAAAAGTGAAAATTTATTTGTTTTCCCAAGTCGTGGCAAGATTTAAGTTTATCTGATGACGTAGTAATGATGTCATCGGGCATGAACGAAGTTTTGGTATAGTTTTTTTAACGAATAGTCAAGTGTATTATGAGTACAGCAGAAGCATGGGAAGTGTTTTGTGAAAAATTCAAAATGGCTTTTGGAAACTTAAAGAAAATTTAAAAGAAAAAACATATGAAAAAACATGTGATTTGTAATAATTATAAGCGAAATTTTTGAATTTTCTGCAATGGTGTAGGGGCTACGATACCTGACTCTCACGCGAACGGCCCAAGTTCGATTCCGATCGTCGGTATTCCAACTAAATTTTTGCTTCTTTTTAGGCTTTTTTTATATACTTTTTTTGCTGTAGACAAAATAATATTGATAGACCAAAAGAATCTGCATCTTCCAAACAAAATATTTAATTCCCCCTCCGTCATAAATAAGAATAAAAAATACCATTATGCATCCTTCATTAGGAGCTACGGCACCTGTGGGACTAAGGGTAGCGGGGCTATAATTTTACAGCAGCATCTTCACGGCATTGCCTTTTACATTCCTTCCCAAAACTAGGCGGAGTAAATTTACGCTTACCTGCCTGGAATTGATTGACGCTTTAAGCATTGATATGAACGTGAAACAGTCCCGAAGAGCTTCGCATATGTATATACACGTACCAGCGACGATCTGATCCGCAATACTTTCCTGGACAGACATAGAACCTTCCAAACTGTTAACCGGTCGGTTTTGCAGCTCTGTGCGGAGGCGCCATTCATCCAATCGTATGTAACCATGCCCATCATGAATCCATGCCCCAATCGGCGGGAACACGATTCTAGTCAAGCGTGTTTCCTACCTTAGTTCATTCTTGTTAGTTTAGTGTAAAACGGAATACACCTTAGTTTTGAATGACAGTGCACTTGTTAGGTTGAACACGGTAATTATATATTTTAGCATCATAAAGAAACTCCATAACATATTGCCAAACCACAACAATCTTCCAAATAAATAAAATGCAGGAGGAGGCTGACATGGTACGCATGCTTGTAAGTTTCTACACACCAAACAGCTGAACGGCTGCTTCCTGGTTGTGCACAACTGTTGCGAAAACGATGTCCATAGGCATGCAGAGGGATGGTCCTCTCCTGGGGAGAATAAAGTGTTAATAAAATAAAAGAGGTGGGGGTGAATGATATGGGAATTGGAAATATTTACATGATATGACCATAGCTACTACACTTGCCAAAGCTTTGCAAATCTCTTCTGGTTGAACCACGGCACCAAAAGGAAATGAACCAGAAAATTTTAGCAAAAAAAATTGTTAAATTGACAATCCTTATATACCCAGTGTGTGTTTAAATTTACTATGAATATTGTAAGCACTTTCGGAAAGCATATAAAGCATCTTTTCTCGATGTTTAAAATGTGTTAACAAAAGAAATTGAAGTAGCGTGTGACTTTTTATTTTATGATATCCTTAGTGTACAGGCCAAAAGAAAATGCTGCCGTAGTGACAAAACGTCTTAGAATTCAGCATGTGCCCTCCAATTTGAGGAATTGTGCAAGCCATTCAAAATTGCATAATGGTTACGTTTCTTTATGTACTGAGTATATACGCAATACAAAATCAGCATTACACAAAGCATGCATGTACCAGGAGTTTGGACGACAAATGCATTTTAAGTACAGTCACGGGACATAATTATTCGCCACTTTTGACGTCGCCGTTTAAAACAGTGCACTTCCAGATTTTTTGCAAAAAATATTATGTCGAAGTTAATGGGTGCATTTTTACAACACTTGCACGGATGAAAAGCAAATAGAAAATAGCAATATACAATTAGATATTAAATAATTACGCCTTTTGATCTCAAGGGGAACACGTTTAAAGTGGACGTAAATTTTCAAATATCACGATTCCTATTGACGCTGGCGTTAACGTCACCGAAAAATGAAATTTTAATTTGTCTGTGTGTTTAAATGACTACCATGCGAAAACAATAGACACCAGGAAGCTACAATAAATTTGATTTATTGCGTAAATCAATATGCTTTCATTTAGTAATTTTTCATGATTGAAGCTACTATAGTTTTGCGGCAATAATTTTTGCAAAAAAATCTGGAATTACGCTTATTAAAACGGCGAAGTCACAAGTAGGCGAATACTTATGTCCCGTGACTGTACATGCAAAGTTTCAAACAATCTGTATAAACCGTATAGGTGAAGGTTTTTTTTTAAAAAAAACACTTATCACATGCTTATAGTATGCAAGTTCAAACTTGTGTTTAAGTGCAAAATATAAAATAGTGACAAAATAAATTTGAGAATCATATTAAAATCCCATGCGCATACCAGCAATCAATATCATGAGACATTGGTAGCAGTCGATGGTCACGACAGTAGTAATGGGCGTCACTCTGGGGACTGACGCCCATTACTAATCACGACTAAAAAGTGACTGAAATCAATGTGACTAAATATTGTATATAAACCACTTGTGCATCTGTATGATCTGTAAGCAATGGCAAGTTTCAAACCTATCTATACACTTAAACTGTAGGAGGAGCTGCACACACATGTCACCCGAGCAGAACCACGCACCACAAACAACACACCACTAATACTAATGCTAATCACTTTCTCTGAAAGACAGGCGACAATAAACCATATACTAGGAATAGCATAACAATGTATACATATTCTAATATTGGCTAAATTCAACTGATAATGTAGTAAATGTACACATGTTTGAGAAAACAAAATTTTCTTTAACGTCATGGCTCTGCGACGTTCCCATTGACGTCAACGAAAAATCAGTTTTTCAGTATTTTGCAGTTTTACTATAATTATCATTTTTTTCAGGAAGTAAGAGACCTTGGCTAATGAATAAATTTTGTTTATTGCTTTTTCCAATTTTCTTTCCAATGGTTTCCTTTTTATCAAGTTTGATGCATTAACAGCGAGAAAAATAATTTTTAAACAACGCATGAAGCATGCCAATGTGATTTTTTTTTTGTTTTTTTTTTGTTTTTTTAAAGTTGACTAAGTATTGACACTATAGTGTTGTTGAAGGCTAGAAAAAATATCTGGTGCGAAATTTAAAGAAGAAATAGAGGAGGAAGAATGAGAGGAATAATAAATAGAAAAAGAGAAAAGAAAATTGATTACAACAAATATATTGTAACGTCCATTTGCAATAGTTTATAACGCGTGTTAATCTGCTGAATTTTGTGATGTACATGTAACGTTACAATAACGTCAATAGAATGTTTGTGACGCTTCAGGGCGGTACCCATCTTCTTTGGACATTTTGAGACCCAAAATGATCAAGAAACCACCAACATGTTAATATTTCTTGATTCGTCATAAAATGCTCTATTCAAAAAGTGGAAAAGTGAATTTCACCATATGACACCCAACTCGTCCCTTTTCGCGTGACGGGTCACAAATATAAACTTCATTTATTCTGTTATTCCGTTACGGGTAATGCAAATAATGGATTTTAATAGGACTAGACCCAGATGCTACTGTACTTTTTTTCCTTACACCAGTTCCGGCTGTTAAAATGGATGGAGCTTTTTCATGCTTCGCCTTTAAATAAAAACATCCGAGGCTTGATTCTTGATGAGCCGAAGTTTTTCGATAACTAGATGGCTGTGAATGCATGTTATAGGAATCACTACGCATCGACAATATGGTGTTTGAGCCACGCCATTAAGAACACTGTTTCTGTTAGCTACCATTAACCAAAGTGCAGGACATTTTTGTGCTGGACTATGATTTATTATTACCATGCGCGGATCAGAAGGTTTCTTCAGGGTACCATGTCTACAATTTTGACAAGTTTGAACGTTTTTTTTAGCCACCAACTTATGACAGTCGGAAGATGGGAACCGTAACAGTATTCATTAGAAAACATATACACAGTAAACAAATCGGGCCACCATCGACATGCCTGCAAGACGGCATTCCGCTGGCAGGCCGCTGATGGTCTCTAGACTACTGAATGCTGTCTGTGTAGCTTTGTAATTTTACAGTGTGGGGTCCATACCAGCGCTTTTCAGGAAACCTTTGGCGTTGAGTTTTTCCCAAGTGCCCGGACCCTCTTTCCACCATAATCTGCTATCGCGCATGATTGTCAAATCGTAACGATTCGAAATCCTCGAGCTAATTCTCAGGCCTTTGTGTAACTAAAAAACAAGTTGTCGGGTACTTAAAAGAATCGTCTCAACTAAACTTAACTTTTATCAAAATTGGTAGATAAGAAATTCGTCACAGTTAAACAGTACAAATTTGCTTATCTCGACCTATGCCTATAGTTTGACTTCGAGTTCTCAATATATATTAAATAAAAAACGAGTTTTTCGTTAAGTGGGTTAGTTCAATTACCGAGGTCTCAACTCTTTCCTTTATGAATATTCATGCTAGTCTCCACCCATTATTAATAAGGATATAAATAAATGTTCATGATGATACATAGAATGTAAGGTACACTAGTGTAGGGTTAGCTAAATCATATTCCGTAAGCAAAATGAGTAGACCCTGATCAGGCAGCTCTTACAAGAGATGCCTGATCAGGGTATGTTCTGCTTGCTATAGTGTTTAAAGGCGTCTACCTGAGCTAAAATGTTAATCTACAGCCAAATGAGCCAGAACACGAGGTGTTTGTACTGAAATGAGCAAGACTTAATCGAGTCAGTACATTCACAAAGCCCCAAACAATCTCCTCTGCTCGCACGCACAAAAATAGACGTTAACAAAGGCTCAGTCTAAACATTATTTTCAATCTGTTTTAAATTTTCGACCACTTGGCCGTTCTATAGAAACAATATTTGAATGTATGCCGTTAGCACATTTTCAGGTGTAAGCCAGACAGTAAATCTAAATAACGTTATGATGTACAAATAGTCGGGGCAACGCTGCATCATTTCCAGGACGCCAAATGGAAACGTCTTGAAACATATGCGACAAATGATGTCACGTAACTATCCATACAAAAAACACCATAAAACCCTGGACAATTCAAGTGAGCACCTACCTTATGATTTGAGAAACATAAGCAAATTAGCACATACAACTTATGGGAAATTATTTCAGTAGTACACACAGTATGTTTGTTTTCGAACTAGCCTAACTACGTCTTCATCAGACATCACACACTATCATGACAGAACCAAGCGCGATGATGCTGATCATGAAACCAGTCTCGTTTATAGTCATTGTAAGGTCAAATTAGCAAACCAAACAATTAATCCTAATTGTAATAATCAACTGACTGTAATGTGCACGACCCGTGGTGAACGTAGATAAATCAGTATCTGGTGCCAGAAGAAATGTGTGAAAAGCAAATTGAAAGGACAGATGAGCTTCCACAGTAATTAAAGTGCATTACTGCGCGTCTTACAAAATTTCGATACCAAGTCTTTAAAATAGTGTTGTTATTAATAGTTTTGATTTGCATACTTTTTTTATAGTGTTTTTCGGCAGGTTTGTACGTTACAAATTTTCCCAAATTGTCACAGTTTGGCAAACCGGTGGCTGAACAATGTTAAAAGTATGCAATTCGATCCAAGAATACCATGTGTTCAAGAGTTATGGGCATATTTACTAACTGGCCACGACTGGCTAGACTGATGCTCAGCAAAGCATCGTCCATAAAAAAGAATTAATGCATTACAGTGGTTAGACACTGTTAACATGCGTACGTAAGCAAAATTAAATCAAAATATATCAAGTGGTTCAAGATGTCAAGAGTTATGACCATTTTTACTAGACCAATACAAGGTTTTTTGGTCTTAAGAAGAAGTGAAACGCTACCTAATAATATCAAGCCATTTTTTTTAAAAAAAAAAACAACAACTCTGCAGCCTACTAAAGATAACGTTGCACATAGATTCCAACATCCAATATAATATTGTACAGTCATCTCTATTAGAAAATATGCTTAATATCAAACATCAGTATCAATAAATACCAGCGAGTATTATATCATATACAATTATTGACTATCACATCATGTCCGATGCCTCAATAGTCAACAATAGTTTTAATATACATGTATAATTTATCTAAACAAAAAAGCAACAACACCAACAACGCAGAAGTCAGATGGGTGAACTGGTTTTAATTGTTACAAATGCCCCAAAGTTTATTTTGATATAAGTCACAAAAAATCGTCACAAAATTTACACGAGATTCCCATTCGGCATATACTACAAAATGTGATTAAATTATACCATGTTGTTCAAGAGTTATGAGTATTTTCACAAACTGCTAACGGACGGACGCACAGACTCACGCTCAGCAAAGCCACTTCCATCGAAAAAGGATGCTATGCATGTCAGAAGTTAGACAATGTTAACATATATATGTATGCAAAATGTGATTAGATTATACAATGTGGTTTAAGAGTTATGAGCATTTTCACTAACTGCTAACAGACGAACGGACTGACGGACAGACTCACGCTCAGCAAATGCTCGTCCATCGAAAAAGGCTGTTATTCATGTCAGTGGTTAGACATTGTTGACATGCTTAGGTATGCAAAATTTTATTAAAACGTACCAATTATTAGCCTCTGACCATGACCGTATATAAGCCTAGTCACTTATTTGCGTATCAGTTATTTGAAAATGTTAAAATGTATTAGTGTGCAAAAACGCAATTAAAATTTATGGTGCGGTTATAGAATTATAAACAGTTTCACTAAAATACCCCGACTGGCCAAAATGATGTTTGACAAAGCCTCGTCACTGTTATGCATGCCAGTGGTTAGACAATGTCAACATGCATATGTATGCAAAATGTGATTAAATTATACAATGGGGTTCCAGGGTTACAGGTATGAGCATTTTCACTAACTGCTAACAGACGGACGGACGGACTTACGGACAGACTCACACTCAGCTAAGCCTCGTCCATCGAAAAAGGCTGTTATGTATGTTACTGGTTAAACATTGTTGACATGCATACGTATTCAAAATTGTATTTAAACATACCATGTTGTTCAAGAGTTATTAAACATTAATTTTCACTAACTACCTACGGACAGACGGACTCAAGCAGTGATAATAGTGCACACTAAAGGATCGAGCAATTTCAGTAAGAGTCCGGAATGTGTTTATTATAGAAATAGCAAAGTAGAAATCTTGAAAACTCCTTTGTGCGGTTCCATTTTGAATTACTTACGGTGGTGACAGAAACAGCTGTGATGGTGCTCATCAAAATAACAGTAACTATGGCCGTTGTTATGGCAATTCACGTTGGCACAATCAGAATCGTTATGACATGTCGAGTGCGCTCTCCGACCTAAAACAAAATTCAAAAGTATAACAGAAAACAGTATTATTCGTTACAGGTATCACATTTTTTGGATTATATTTGCCGTTGATAACCCAAAGTCTGCATATGCGATAAGCTCTTTGCAGTCAACTCGTTAAGAACCTGGCTAGGTTCTTCTGCCGTTTTGATTACCAGAAGTCATATTTGTAAACGGAGATATATTATTATGCCCCGCTAGAGACGTTATTTACTCTATGACGTTAAATGAAACAAAGTAAGCAAGGAGGGAAAGATCAGGAATCGATATCAAGTACCACACCTGACCCAGGACAACACACGAGCAAGTGACAAAACACAATAAAACATCACACACATGATATCCAAGAGGTCAGCCCTTTCCCAACGGTGACCTCAAGGCTGCAAGAAACAGACATGGCAGTATGATAAAAATAAAAACAAATAACAAAAAAGATCCACAAAAGACGCACAGCCTTGGGACAGTCAGTAAGAAAACTACTGGAGGTCTTAAACTTGTTTCACGGTGCCAACCTCATTCTTAATTTTGATGTGGATCAAAACACATAGCTGTTTGGTTCGCATGAAAGATCCCTCACTTATTCATGAATCACCTCCTAGTACATATAAATCAAGATATAAAAATAGAGATAAAACGAAGATCAACAGTACATCAACCTGAATACCGGAGCAAAAGAAATCCAACAGATAAATAATCGATAATCGGTAAACCGATGCCGCTAGAGAACTACAAATATTTTCTTTGTTTCGACATAGTGTATGACCATTTACTCCACATGGTATTTTAGATCATAGTCAAAATGGGAGCGCAGTGGCTCTGTGGTAGAGTGCTTGACTCGATACCGAGGGGTCGCGGGTTTGAGCCTCACCAGCGTCACTGCGTTGTGGTCCTTGAGCAAGACACATTTACGCTAGCTTAGTACTGGTTCAACCCAGGAAGACCAGTCCCTGTTTAACTGAAAGAAATTATTGGGACGTAAAGAATCAAATTAAAATAAACAAAGATCATGGTAAAAAAGGAAAGATCAGAAAATCGTTACAATCAAGCACCACACCTGACCCAGAACACCACATGGGATAGTGGCAAAATCACAATAAAACATCGCATACAATTTAAGAGAGCAAAGAGGTAAGCCCTTTCCAAGCAGCGACCACAAGGCTGCAATGAACAGACAAAAAGCATGACAAACACGAAATATTAATAATAAAAATGATCAACAAAAGAAGCCCCGCCTTGGAACGGTCAGTACAATATATTTTTACTGGCGGGCTTAAACTAAGTTCAAGGCGCCGATGTGGATCAAGACACATAGATGTTTGAGTTGCACTTAGTCGCGTGATTTAACGCAACGTTTACGTATGTCCACTGTTATATCATCTGACAACATTAACCCTTGAATGTTCAATGACCCAATCATTGGGAATCATCGTAAAAAGTGGGCTTTAGATTGTGGTGCAATTACCTATCTGAATGAAATAATTATACAATTCCGCAATAGCCTAATGGATAACTGGCTGTCAATAGCATTCAAAAGATGTGGGTTCGAATCCAGTTTCAATTTATTATTTTGATCCTTATTTGTCTACTTTATTTGTTTGTTTGTTCGCCTTTTTCATAATTTGTAAATCTGCCATACCAATATGACGAAAACTATAGAAAACTGAAGAAACATTAAAAATTACTCATTAATAAACAAATTAAATAATTTGCGTATCAAACAACACTATAATAGATCTTTTTCTGGACTTTAATTTGAGAAAAAGTTTAGAAAGTAAGTGGTGATATATTACTATGAATAACCTTTAAAATTGGATAATTTCACATAATGACTATTGAGTAAAGTAACATGTCTTAGTTTTAAGTTGGTATGAAGTGTAGTAGCCTAGGAACATTAGCAGCTACAATATGAGTAATTCTGTAGGTTAAACCCCTTTAATTTTATTACAATTTATCTCATTTCTACCATACAAATTAGTATTCAAGAATATAATCATAAAATGATTTGCATATCTGATCATGACATAAAATGAGATATTTCTTTGCATTTACTTGATAACAGGTTTGTTAATGTAAGACAATTAACAGATGAAATATATGTAATTTTTTTGATATACCCACTTATTTTTTCTGCAATCTTTCTTTCTGTTTTCAATGAGCCAACTGATCCAATACGATCAGTTTGATCCTGGAAAATACTGTTTGCTATTTTTGTAAGGACATTTTCTACTAAAAAAGCGTAATGTGACTATTATGGACAGTTTTATGAAACAACTTTCACAGTGGTAAATGTCCTAAACATTATCAACTACATATGTATTTTTATAGTATTGCATCCATTTTCTGTAATTATTTAATTTGAGCTGTTTACGTACTCAAGTTTCAAATAAGTGGAATAAAATGCCAAAATTCTACCATCAGATTTATTAGAGCAAAAACTAGCGGTTAAACCAGGCAATATCTTTGTCATAATTCTGCCTGAAATTATTCTGGATTACTGAATGCTCAAGGTAATATAAATTGAAAACGTACATCCTAAGTCATTAATTCGAGATTCTAATTTATGCAGCAGTACTTTATATGTATGATAATCTTTAAGCTATACTGAACAAAAGTGAAAACGCCACACTACAATATTCTATATTTTGTGAGAAAATATTGGACGAAAAATATTTACTAAAGCTTAATAATGTTTAGCAGACATCCAGCAAATGATTCGTCGAAACTCCATCAATTTTGATGTCTGAGTTATGTTCCATTTTGTGTTTAAATGAGTAAGGGTGCAAAGATCAGTAGTCGATACAATCAAGTACCACACCTGACCCAGGATACCAATGGGAAAGTTACAAACTCACAGTTAGCACCACAAACGAGAGCCAAGAGGTCAGCCCTTTCCCAGCAGGTGACCACAAAGCACATATAAACAGACGCGCACAAAGACACAGCAAACATAAGACAGAACAAAAACATAAAATATCCACAAAAGTTAAAGCTTTTTTCACTGAATTATGCAATTGCGCATGTGCAAAAAGATCGTTACGCTCATCAGAATTTGTAATACTTGTGTTTCATTAAAACGCAAGAAAACGGACTTATCACTTGAAACAAGCACAGAAATCAATTTAGAATTTATCAAATTTGTAAAAAATTGTAAATTGTCTCCCTTTGACAAAAACAAAAAGGGAATATTAAATGTTTGGTTATATTCGATTTATCACGATTTTTGATAAATTTATTTGCCAAATCAGGTAAACCTATCAACACATTGTTCCTACCATTTCTGGATCAGAAATGTTCCCAGACTAAGATGCAACAACACATTGATTTTCCTATGGAGATTTCAGAGGTAAAATTTCAAGCTTTTACAATTTGATGAAACCCCCGCTTTCTTAGGTTGCTTTTAACGATCAAAACACATTTTTGATAAGTCATTAACATTTCTGGTTGTCACATGTCTAGACTACCATTTCTGTCAGTCGGATCTGGTTTGCAGTGGATTTCCGTTAAAATTTGTAACCTGAAAATTAATACCCCTGTCACATTTAAATGGCTTCCCTGTGTTTCCTCGAGACAACATCCGTAAAGCTTTTGTTTGATTTGATTCTTTACGTCCCATCAACAATCTTTCAGTTATAAAGGGACGGATCTTCCTAGCTTGAACCTTAGCACTTATTAATGTATCTTGCTCAAGGACACAACGGAGTGACGCCGATGAGGCTCGAACCTGTGGCCCCTCGGTCTCAAGTCAAGCACTCTACCACTGAGCCACTGCGCTCCCCCACTGTAAAGCTTTTACTTCTATGCATAACCCAGTATTTGAACATTCAGATACGCTATTATTTGCTTTACTGGCGTGCCTCATTTTGCATATTCAGGCGTAGCGTTTTCACTTTTTTTCAGTATATAACCTATACGGCGACTACTGACCTGAAACGACATCGAATGATTCAGTCAACCGTTGCATATTATTAACAAACTAGGTCAGTTTATGCCCATTCTACCAACAGTAATACGGGAGCGCAGTGGCTCAGTGGTAGAGTGCTTGACCCGAGACCGAAGGGCCGCGAGTTTGAGCCTCACCGGCGTCACTGCGTTGTGGTCCTTGAGCAAGACACATTTATCCTAGCTTAGTACTGGTTCAACCCAAGAAGACCCGTCCCTGTTTAACTTAAATATTAATGATGGGACGTAAAGAATCAAATCAAACAAACAAACCAACAGTAATACCCCCCCCCCCATTGAAAAGAAACAATAATATGCCTAAATTTCATCTAATTACAGAAAAATACAGCAAAAATATCAGGTTGAATTTTTTTTTCAAAAAATACTGCAGCTTTTTCTTCCCGCATATCGAAAAGTACAAGAGAAAATAACGTGAACAGATGCACATTAAGTCGATTTTTCGCGTTTCTTATTAATGTGGCAGTACTTTAGTTACCGTACATTGATTGCCAGTGCCATACTCATATTATTTTGTTTGATCCACAATGTAACAGGAAATGAGTTTAGTATAAGCTTCGGCTTACTGTCAAATCCTGTACCATTAAAAAGTTATATATATTGTATAATGCTTGTAAATTCAGAAATAAAATATTGTTTAAACTAAATTTTGTCGTTGACGTCCTCTTAAAACAGTATTCAGCATGTGCATGATAAAGTTAAAGTTGATTTCTTGAGCACACTACTTTAGCTATGCATGCTCATTACTTCATCAAAATCTGATCAGTACTAGGGCGTACAGAATTTAAAATCAAAATTACCATTGAAATATTTGACGGGTTATTCTGTAGGTCAGTATAGACGCATATGCGATATTTAAGAAGTGCATACTATTTCTTTTTCCAACTGACTGACTCATCCAAATTAGCACAAGCTTGCAAGCACTCATTAGCACACATATTTACACATTCATATGTTCGATCATACGCCCTCACACACGCATATAAACTTATAAGACCATATTCTCTCAAACTGTAACGCCCACACGAACATGCAGGTGTGCATTCTTCTGCATACATTAAAATCAAACATTACCCACCTACGACTGTGGATGAGTCGTTATGATGTCCCTGGTCATGGTGTTCTCCGTTATGATGTCCATGGTCATGATGTTCACCGTCATGATGTTCTCCGTTATGATGGCCATGCTCAACAGCAAAGGCGATAGCTGAAATAGATATTTACAAAGACGCCTGGATCATTAATGCAAGCAATGCAATCGTCGTTTGGATTTTCTTCTTGTGCACCAAGCAACATCGATTTTAAACCATTTAGGCCAGCTAGAATTTCCAATGTATCCGTTGGGTTGTTAGGTAGTATTTTTCATTTTCATTCAAATTTTACTAATTTATTTAAAAGCATTCTATACCCAAATATTCAAGACCATGGCTAGACGCCGTGTTCTGTGCCGCCTGATCTGGGTCTGTATTGTTTACCGTTGTCCCACAAAAAGGACGCTAAGCTTATATAGGTTAAGAACCATTATTTGGAACTCTTCTCTAGAAAGTTTGACTTTGCGAATTACGATCAAGTGTGACTCGAACCAGTGCACTCAGCCTCAGCGGCTGGCTAGAATACTGTGAATTCGGTAATTTTCGCATATGCGAAGTTTCGTGAAAATTTAATCCACTCTGTATTTTACTAACATAGGTAAATCACGCCCTTGTCGCTAATTTTCAACGTCGCAAATATGTGTTTAATTGCTATTCGTGAAAATAAAAGGCTCGCTTAAATTTCCGATTACAGTAGTAAGATTTTGCTTGAGCAAGTTTTAGTGATTTCCAACCGGAACGCATATAATAAAAGCGTTTACCAGACTGGATGCCTTGGCTGTCTTATGGACGGTTCTAATTGCAAAATCTGTAAGCATCGGCATCAGTCATTGAAGATAAAAAATAAGCCATTTTGAAACGTGAATCAGTTATATTTTTGATATTGTGGCGAAATAACATATAACTTCTTCATGATAAAATAGTAGGATTTAATTCACCACAGAAAATAAACTTGACGGTAATTTTATACCTTAAATAATACACTGTACATTTACAACGTCCCGTTGTTCTAAGCAACATTTCATCAAAACTGTTCTCTGTGTTCTAAATGACTGCACCCAGTCTGTAAATCATACGTTCTACAAACACCCTGCATATTACAGCTGTGTTGCTTCACTTCTCTTCTACGTGTAGCTCTTCACTACAGTTTTTTGTCCATAGTAACCGCCGTTTCTACGTTCGCGACGTTACGTTACATAACGTGACGTTATTTCTTGCTGTGTTTGATTCGCCTATACAAATCAATGTACAGCAGCGTTAAAATCGCGGAAATCCGCGACACTCCCAAAAGGCAAATATATGTGTGTCTTTTAATTAAGAAAAATTACTAACTGGTTTTGTAAGATATCTACCATGCAACTTTAGATACTGATTTCAGATCATCATCATTATCATCATCATCATCATCATCATCATCATCATCATCATCCAGAATTCTTTGTCCAGCTGAATGACATTTCTGTTTTGTCCAGTGCTCTGACACTTTCAACTTTATCCTTCCCCTTGAATATTTACTTCTCCTCTCTTTTGTTCCATGCGTTATCTTGTTCCCTTTTGTTTCTTCATCTTTTCCTTTTTTCTTCTTGTCGTGTGTTTTACGTTTGGGGTAAACATATTTCCCATACACTAAGCACTTTCTACGAGTCTTTGTTAGCCATACCCTAGCCAGGGTTGGAATTCTTTTCTTCACCTCAGAAGCAATTTGGTTTGAACGTTTGTCAAGTTGTTTACGTTTTCTTCTAGGGTTTCTTCTTTTCATTCTTTGCTTATCCTTTAGAAGACATTGTTTCCTTTTTCGACAGCTCCGTGTTTTATATTTCTGTTTCCCAAGAATGGGAGACTTTCTCCACTTCTTAGTTTTCATATGTCTTTTAGGAACAGCTGAAAAATTTGTTCTGTGTTTCAACTTTGTTTTCAGTCTCTGCTTCTTTCCTTTCAGATTCTTTGGTGCTTCCTTCGAAGACACCTCTTCTGCCATGGGGTCTTTCTGTTTTACAGCATACGTCTGAACAGGTATCTCTTTCTGCTGATCTGTTGTTCTCTCGTAATTTGTAAAAAGACTCCTTTTATGAAAAAAATTGCTCACCTCTACTCCAGGTTCAATTACTTTGTCAGTAGTTTTAACAATGCTGCCATCAGCACCCTCACCTGCAAGACTGTAAGCACAATTTGAAGCAATTTCTTTGACGTCGAATAATTTCTCCTTCCATTGTGAAAGTTGTGCAGGATATTCTCTGTTTAATTCTTTGATTCTTAGATGATTTGTGGATATTATTTCCATTTGTTGTTCGGTTGCTAAAAGAAGTGTGTCCATATCTTTTGATAAAGCTGATAGTTTTGCCGATATTTTTAACTCTTTAATCTTGTCTTGAGTTTCCTTTTCACAATCTTCCAGTTCCATTCTAACGTCAATTGCTGAATCAAGAATATCGAAGTCATTTTTTATTTGCGTCATGATGTCTTTTTCATTGTCCTTTGTGGCAGCCAAAGATATGTTTTCATGTGTTAGTTCTAAATTATCTGAGTTAATTTTTAATAGCCGTATACATTGATTAAGTCTAATGGAAAATTTATCTAGATCTATAATTTTGTAACTTTCTGATAACAGCTTTTCACCATGCACAATGTCTTTCTGAAGCAATTCTTTGTATAACCTCCTTTTTCTTTCTAAACAACCTAGTGCCATCTTAAATGTTCAAAGATTTTGAAATTAGACTGAAATTACTATGTTCTGCTGTAGATCCCATCATTGGTTTCCGGGTTCCGGCGCCAAATGTGGCGAAATAACATATAACTTCTTCATGATAAAATAGTAGGATTTAATTCACCACAGAAAATAAACTTGACGGTAATTTTATACCTTAAATAATACACTGTACATTTACAACGTCCCGTTGTTCTAAGCAACATTTCATCAAAACTGTTCTCTGTGTTCTAAATGACTGCATCCAGTCTGTAAATCATACGTTCCACAAACACCCTGCATATTACAGCTGTGTTGCTTCACTTCTCTTCTACGTGTAGCTCTTCACTACAGTTTTTTGTCCATAGTAACCGCCGTTTCTACGTTCGCGACGTTACGTTACATAACGTGACGTTATTTCTTGCTGTGTTTGATTCGCCTATACAAATCAATGTACAGCAGCGTTAAAATCGCGGAAATCCGCGACAGATATTGCAATTTTGACATTGGCTTAACTAATTCTAGAAATAGCCAACATAATTTACTTTCTGCATCCTCCCTTTGAAATGATTTTGGAAAAGGCGCAATTGTAACTTTTTTAAGCGATGTATATTTTAGAAATAGATCAACTCTAACAGTGAATGGTTGAGTAATAATTCACTGTTTGGAGGTCAGTTGTAAAGAAGATCAAATCAGGAGTACGCAGCGAAAGTGATTTATCTTCGTACAACTGACCGACAAGTTAGTTTGAATCTGGAGGTCAATCGAAATTTTTGACTGAGTTATGGCCCTTTTTGACTTAGGTAAATGCTAGTGCAAAAGCTATATTGCCTTTCTTGTGGAAAAAAACTTCACATTTCTCCAAAACTATAATATCTGACAACTTCTCTCTAATTACCCAGTGCCTGTAGATAAGCATGAACGTGATTAACATTTTACCCGCCCCACTAAGGGGTCAGAGGTCAAATATTTAAATTTCGTAATAACTCCGCCAGCTGTCAATATTTTTACTGAAATTACGCATGCAGACATAGGTGCAATAAGTATGAAACATATCAAACGTGATTTTAGATCGAATGTCTGTGTCTGAACCACTGGTTGGACTTAGTGGTAGAGCAAAAAATGAGCAAAAAATCGACCGATAACCCCTCCCCATCTGTAAAATGGAAAATGATTGTATGAATGATGTGACAAGATATTGAAATTTCTTGCATCGCTTCAAAGAGGGGCAGTGGTGTTAAAATTTGGCAAAAATTTTATTTTTAGAAGTGAAATAGCAAATTTCTGACATCCATTTGCAGCAACAGATACATGACACCAGTAAAGAAGTTGAGTCTTATATAATCTTACTCTGATTTGATTATTATGTCAAAACCGAAATTGTAATGCCTTGATTTTTTTAGTGAAAATCAGTGTTTTTATATATCTAAACACGAAATTTTGCAATCTGAAAGGTAAATTTTTAAAATCTAGAGTTGTTTTTTAACTTGTTTCCAACTTGATGCTGCATTATTCAACCTGCATATGTTTTGTTGTGTATACTTAGAAAACCGCCAAAATATTTTTCGTTTTTACCTCATAATCCAACATTTTGACATTTAGGTGTATTTTGGGAAATGCATGTTTAGTTATTACTTGCATATCAGGGCAATGCCATACTACGAAAATGACGTACGTATGATAAACATTTCAAATGGAAACAGCATTTATATATAATGTATTAAGAAAATCATTTCAAGTATGACATGTCAGGCGTTGCAATATTGTATGTGGAAATATATGTGATGTAATTCAAAATATGTATGGACTAAAAATATATTTATGGACTAAAAATATATATTTGTGGTCTAAAAGTTTTGGACTTAAAAATATATTTGTCGACTAAAAATGAATATATTGAGTATAATAATATTTGTTGTCTAAAAGAAATATGTGTTATGTAAAAAATATTTACGTGCTAAAATATGTGCCCTGTGGATACTTCAATCCGTTGCAATTCTTTACAAACCAGCACATGAGATTACGATACTTGTCGGGTTGTCGTGCAATGAAGGCTCAGGAGAACCTGTTCGCCAGGCCCACCAAAAGACCAGGGTGAGTGAAGTTAGATGAAAACTCGAGAATAAGTATCGAATAGCAAAGGAAAATCTGCAACTCTGGCATACCTTTGCCCTTATAGTGAGAATAATCGTTTGGTAAAAGTATAGATTTTAATGTACAGCGCTATGCTATCGAGTAGGACTAGAGGTAATACCTTTGTGTTTGGAAGCAGCAAAGGCTCTGACTAGACTGAATTTAGTCTCCTCAAAAACTTTTTGTTTCTTTCCCTGGGTAGTAACCAGTACCGCGCCAGGAGGGTTTATGGTTTGTGCGTTATGAATGACGGGAGCACCCGAAGGCCCAACCGAAGCCAGGAATCGAACCTGCGACCATATCGAACCATTGTATTCAACTGTACAGCTCTGATAATATGTTTATATAAAGCCTATAGAAATTAAAAATATTGGCAGTCATTTATTAATAGCTTTGTTAGCATCAAAAATAATTAGGGATTAGTTTTCACATTGTAATGATATTCAATTTAAAATATCATGTATTATTATATAACTAAGTTAAAGACCTATTTTCATTGGCTTACAGCGCTCACGTGGCCAGTCTATATATTGTCATATTCACTGGCTGGCGCGCGCTTGCCAGTGAATATTGGTTACTAAAATTAGACACCTTGTGTTTTTCCGTTCCGGTTCTGCTTTTCTAACGTGTAGCTAATAATCCTATCGTATAGTTGCCGAGAACGCAACAAATCACGCACTGGGGCTGATCTATTTCGATTTTATTGCACAATACACAACGAAAACAAATTTTAAGTTTTCAGCTTCTTCCAACTTTCTGCCTTTGCACTGAAGAACTCCCGCTAATACTTAGACCACGTCCCATACGTTTACATGTATTTGTAGCGTCTTTCAAGCTTAAAAACGACGTTACACCGTCTAACGCCGCGGATTACGTCATTTTCCAGTAACAAATGACGTCAGCTATCACACATTTTCCCTGCGCTTTCAAAGTTGTTAATTATTATTTGATATATCATACTATTTAAACAATGGCTCTACAGGCGAGGCGTGTTAGAATTCGTGTTAGTAAATGTTGAATGATGACACTCATGCACAACATACATAAAATAGTAAACGGGTGGTCTGCACTGTTTAGAACTGCTAAATGCTTGACTGTCCCAAAACTTGTATATAAGTTCAGTATTTTTTCCAGGTGCAATGATACTTGTACATCTTTAAATGTTATATAATAAAACAGTTATTGACTAATGAGGCACTGGATATGATGTGATATCGACCAGAGAATATCAATATTGACCTCGGCTTCGCCTCGATCAATATTGGTATTCTCTGGTCGATATCACATCATATCCAATGCCTCATTAGTCAATAATTGTATAATATTAATTCAGGTGTCAAAGAATATTAAAAGTAAAACCATTAAAAACGGATCTTAATAACTGCTATAATTTTTCAAGGGAAACAACTCAAATTTTACAAGCTGGAACTATATAAAAGGTAAACACTAATGCAAATTTACTAACGACCTCAACCTATCTTATACTACCGCAGAGCCGTCACTGGGTATATCCATTAAGGGAATTTGCGATCAGAAGCTTAATATACAATAAATAGGCTACGTACTACTATTCTGGATCAAAATGTACGGTAGGGCGGTAATGTACGGGAGGTGAGCGTATGGGTCGCTGTGGGTAGTTTCAATGTGTAGATGTGGGATTGAGGTAGTGTAGACTAGGATGGGGCAAGTATATTACAATAGGGTAGGGTAGGATGGGGTTGGTTTGGTGGGGATTGCAAACGTAAATCAACGGAGCCGATAGATGCTGTAAATAGTTCGCCTCTAGCAAGATTCGAACCCACGACCTCGACAACACCGCCTAGAACTACGCATGCAGGGAGTTGAGTTTAATGTATCTGTTGCATGTAAACTTTGAGTTTCAGTAGCGATTTCGCACTCTTTCTCAAGTATTAATCTTACTTCTTCCTGGTGTTTTGGTGGGATTTTGACGAGCATGTGCATTTTCGCAAGCTCATCTGAGCCTTCATTGCAAGACAACTCGACAAGTAATGTAATCTCATGTGCTGGTTCTTAAAGAATTGCAATGGATTGAAGTATCCACAGGGCACCGCTGCACAAACGACACATTCATACACGACTGTTAAGGAAAAAGCTAGTATCCCATAATGCTAATATTACCCAACATATATTTTTATAGACAACAAATATATATTTTAGAACATAAATATTTTTTTACACAACACATATTTTTAGACAGCAAATATTTTTATACACAATATATGTATTTTTAGTCCACAAATATATTTTTAAGTCCACAAATATATTTTTTAGTCCACAAATATATTTTAGTCCACAAATATATTTTTTAGTCCAAAAATATATCTTTTAGTCCACAAATATATTTTTTTGTCCACAAATATATTTTTTTATTATACCTCACGTGAATTCCCCATACAAAACTTCCATAGACGAACGACTGATATTTTATAATATCACCCGCTGCTACAGCGACGGCGAATACTGCCACGTGTTTGCCATAGCAGCGGGTGATATTATAAAATATAAGGGCGGTCATATGATGCGCAACGCCGATGCGCGTACGGTTCGTTCACGTCAGGAGACGTTCAACAGCAATGGCGGACATGACGCATGATTTGGCGACTTTAAACTCCAAATATCTTCTTTATTTATGGTCAGAAACATAAAGTGTGGGTACTCGTTTTCTAAGTTAGGACGAGAGGAACACGTTGAGGCAAAATTTAAGCAGATTAGGCGAAATTTTCTATTTTGCATCAAAGCAGCCTCATGTACAGTATCTCCTTTAAAATGACGCTGCCTGGTATTAAGTGTGACGTCATCAGCTATTATGACGTAATTTGTTAAAAAAGGAACGTCAGTAATCAGGTCGAGCATTCAGACTGTTAAAGAAACCATTTTTTGAAAGATTTAATTTCATTCAAGCATATACATAAGAGGCTGTTCATTATTTTCCCTTTGGATCTCTCCTCGCCAAGAAAGGTCTATTGAGTAAGAGAAGTAGCTTTACTTCAGAAAATAAGGGATCTAATGTTCCGTTTGGTATAATAAAATAAATATTACATTCCTGCTAGGGTGCTAGTTGAAAATATCATCCCTCGAAATATGATTATCAACCTCGGCTGCGCCTCGGTTGATAATCACATTCCTCGGGATGATATTTTCGACTATCACCCGCGCAGGGAATGTAATATTTATATATTGTCCACAAAATATACTTTTTAGTCCACAAATATAATTTTAGTCCATAAATATTTCGATATACAACACATATATTTCCAAATACAATATTGCAACGCCTGACATGCCATATTCAAGTAATGAGACAATAAGAAAGAGGGCCAAGTGACCCTGGATCGCTCACCTGAGTTTTGTTTAAAACGTCTTATCTATAGGTATCTATTGGAAATTGGCCTTGCTCCTGTTGACCTACCAGTAGGGTCATGTTTGGTCCCAGAGCCATAATTTGGGCATATTTAAATGTTGTCTACCAGATGATGCTACTTTGATAATATCAGTGATTTCAGAAAAGAAAATTGTTTATATGTTTACACTTAGTGAGTCAATATAAAAAAGTGAGTGTGGCCAGGAAATGCTACACTCACACACTGCAAACCAACCCATGACACCGTGAGGAAGAGTCAAAGAGCAACATGTTAACTCTGTGACCTCCAGGATAAGATCCTTTTGACCAGAAAAACACACTTTGAACAAACTTGGTAGAGTGTGTACCACTAGCAATTTTCCCCAAAAAGATCTTGGGGAAAAAAATGTCCCCACCAGGGGTCGCCAGGGGCAAGAGCGATATTTTTAAACACCTTAATATTCTAACATTGAGTCAATTCGTATAAATGTTGGGCCTGAACTGATTGTATGTACCTAGAAGTAGCAGCTTTAACAATAAGTGTAACGTTAGACCGACAACCTGCTTTTGTTTAAGCCGTTAACATTTGTATAAGAGAAGTTATCTTTTTCTACAGCTTAATATTCAGTCCACGGAGTAATTTCGTTTAAAATCTTGGACTTAACTGATTATTTGGACCTTATAGAAGCGGCTTTACAGTAGTGTATCCCTTCAAATGAGACACTGTTTTTGGCAATAACATTTTATTTAGTATGTAGATTTAAAATTTAATTTGAAAACTAAATTAAAACCACAAAAAACCCTAATCAAAATAAGGTTTTGAAGTTTGCATCACCTTTTTTAACAAACGTTGTGATACATGTAGGATGGATTTTTAACATTCTTGTTGTTTTATGCTTAGTAATATTCTCTTCTTGTACCAAGAGCGAATAGTTATAAAACGGACCATTGACTATGGGTCGAACGTAACGCAATGCATTTTCCAACATAAAAAAATACAAAAATGCTTGTAAAATGATTTTACAGGGTGCTGCATAATGACATAAGGTGCTGTTTACATGTAACATCTAATTCGACGATATTGCAGTTATGCCCAACTGTGTCATAAAAGAAATGTCATAGATGTGATGTTCATTATAAACCGTATCATTTGATGACTTCAACAAAATAACCATCTGCTTGTAAGTTTTTAATGCGTATTTTATAGATGGGCAAATTCTGCGATATCTATTCCACGAGTATTGCACTGACAGTAAATATATGGGTACTGAAAGGGTATTTACACAAAATGAAATATACTGTACAAAAGTGAAAAGGCTACACTACAATATTTTGATATTTTGTGAGAAAGTCTTTGACAAAATGTGTTCACTAAAGCTTAATAATGTTTCCCTGACATCCAGCAAACGATTCGTTGAAACACTACACTAATTTTTCTCTTTTAATGTATGAGTTATCATCCTGTTTGTTTTTTAAGCTTAATTCACTGAATTTTGCAATTGAACATGCGCAAAAACGATTGCCATGCTTATCAGATGTGTTCATACTTGTGTTGCATTAAAACACTTCTAAAATCTTCTACGTGTTGTTATTGTAGTTATTCCCCACATCAATACAATCAAACAGAACATAATTATTTTCAGTGGTGGATCAGAGGCATTCACCTAATCCCAGATTGAGTGTGAAGTCACTCGTATTTTAACAATGTATAAATTTGTGTGCTGTAGCAAAAAAAAAGTCTGTATGACCAGACAAAGCGATAACTACCAATTACAAACCAACTGATGATAACATTGGAAGAGCAATTAAAACACTTACCAAAACAGACACCGTATACAAGAACTGAGGAATTCTTGCTAGCAAAAAAATCAAAAATAGTACAAGATAATGAGTCTATAAATTCTTTGAACAGCTGTAGCTTAGCTATGCATGCTTGAAGAATGCTTTTTAAATGACCCTCATTCTAAAAAGACAACAGTAATACCTTACGCTATGGTGCCATATCTAGCAGGCCACATATTGACTAAGTAATCTAGTACTAGCATTATGAATAAGCAAACATTTATAAGAAACTAGTAACAGTTGAAGCTTCCAAGGTTGACAAAAGTGTAAACTTTCCTTTGTTTAAGACACCTTTCTGTCATTATCGTGGGAGTGCCGGTTAAGCCTATTCTAGATGAGCATGCACACCTGATGCGTGTTTCAAAGGCAACGGCGGACAGAAGAAGTAAAGTAAAAGAAAGAAAGAAGGAATGAAAGAAAGAAAAAATGCGTTGCGAAGTCGTCACATTTTAACCGCACTAGCTTTACTTGATCTAATTAAAAACCGCCAATCCCACTTGTGTTTACATGCAGCATTTTAGTTCTGAGTAGATAAGGTGACTATTGAGGGTCCAATAAGCACCCCACTCGAATTTTGGCAGATTTAGTAAAAAAAAACTGTGGACGTCCTAAGTCACTTACCTATCAAACAAAACACTATAAGCAGCTTCATCCTGATCTTCGCCTAGTGTTGTTTCCTTAGCTACTGTTCTGTACTAAGATGTTTATCAGACAGAGCTCCGTTTGGCAAGTTGGCTCTTATATTGTAGATGAATCATGACAAGGTCACTAGATCCAACTCATTCGATAACGGGACATAGCCAAACTGAGACAACAGGTGTATACTTGTTTTAACAGCGGCGTCTATTGAATGCTGTTAGACAGGATTGTTTCAACACAATACTTTGAAACGCTACACCGAATGCTTTAATCAGACCGATTGGTTTTTAGTCTGATCAAAACATTATTGCGAATAAAAAACCCTTGTAACGAAGACCAACCCGTTCAATATCTATGGCCGTTAAAAAAACTTGAAAAACATCTGATATTTTCACATGACGTAATTAGACTTATTCGTGCGAACTCTTGCAGTAGCGTGTGTCCCAGAAAAGTTAAGTAAGACTGTTTGGCTACAGAACCTTTAAAGTTCTAATATTGAAATGGTGTATGTAGCATGTTAAGGCAGTGTTGTATTACAATGTAGCAGACAGGACTGCAAAATATGCAAACTAGTGCATATGTACGTGTCTCTTTTGTTTGAATGCAGCTAAATCAGGTTACCTTGCAGCGAGGCACAGAGAGACAATAAAAACGATATTACGAATGACGTAGATACATCTCAAAGGAGTCATACAAATGCCATATATTTGGGGGAATGAGACTCTTTATGCTGTCAAATATCAGTGCCAATATTTTGCTTTTAGACAAAACCCAAACACTTTGTCTAAAAAAAGTAGTGTTAAAACAACAACTGGTATTTGTTTTGAGCTAAACGTCGTTTTCAACACAATTTATTACATGTGCGTTGTCAATTTCTAATTAGTGATCTAATTTAGCATGGTACTGTTTAAAAAGAACTTGAATTTGATTTGATTGCTTCTTTGTGATGATACATTGCATAAGTTAGGAAGCCACCGCGCGAGCTAAATAAGCTTGCGTTTTAACAACACAAGAATCTAGGGCGAAGATTTAGCGCCTGTATAATGCATTAAAGCCCCCCGGTGGCTTAGGCAGCTCTCCGTTTTAAGGCGGTGGTTCCGTTGTTGTTGATATTCTGTTTAATGTACTTCCCATTGTTTGTGGGAGTTCTGCGTTTGTTTCGTTATGCATTACATTGTATCCATTCTAGTTTTGCTATTATGTCGTACAGATGTATTGCTACTATAAATGATCTGTGAATCTTTCTCAAGGTGCCATATGTCGGTCTGCAGTGTATGCTTGTGGTACTTCCTGATCATACTGACTTACTTTTTTATGTCGCTTTCAAACAATTTTGCAATCATACATCCCAAAACCTCAACTAACAACATTTTACTCATATTTTAAGGATTATTGACATGATCATGATAGGACACCACATTATATGAAGACTGACCAGGATATTGAAAGTGTGCTTGGCCAATTGTGTATTAAACTTTGAATACAATGGAAAACGTATTGACCTAAAGTCCTCAAACTGAAGCAATAGGCACCTAAATGATAAGTATTGGATTAGAAAATTTGATTCAGCTTGGGTTAAATAGAATTGGATTATCCAATGGATAGCATTAGCACGTTAAAACAAATGAGGGAAAACTGTTGTATTCCCCGTTGAATAGAAGTTTCCGAAAAACACCTTGGATGGCACTCAAAGTCATCTTATATTGTGTGACTGACCAATGCAATGACAACTTAGCACGTTCAATAGTTCCCCAACCAAAACCTCACGTATTCAATCGTATTCAAAGTAAGTAAGGGTGCAAATATCAGGAATCGATACAATCAAGTACCACACCTGACTCAGGATACCAATGGGAAAGTGACATATTCACAGTAGACACCGTAAACGAGAGCCAAGAGGTCACCCCTTTCCCAGCAGCTGACCACAAAGCACATATAAACAGACGCGCACAAAGACATAGCAAACAAAAGACAGAACAAAAACATAAAAGATCCACAAAAGAAGAACCGCCTTTGAACGGTCAGTAAAATATTTTACTGGAGGGCTTAAACCGGTTCAACGGCGCCAACCTCACCCTTAATTTAGATGTGGATCAAGACACATAGATATTTGGTTTGCATGAAAGACCCCTTACTTATCAATGCATAATCTCCTAAAACATATAAATCGAGATATAACAAGGAGATAAAGCAAAAATAAGGACTCAACAGTAAATAAAACTGAATACCGGAGCAAAAGAAATCCAACAGGTAAACCCCAGTGGGCCCGACAAGCAGCCAAAGCATCAGGCCCCTACCATCTCATCAATAGATAAGTCTTTAAGTCGGAACCATCATAGAGTCTGAAGTCGGACCCACCGACGTACAATTAAAGAGGAAAGCAAAGTTGCCAACCGTGATTGGGTTGACTACCAAGCATGCAGTCTGTTGCAGTACATTAATGTTATAGCCAATCTTTTTATAATGAGAAATTAGTTTAATGAACTGCACTGAAAATTGGTAGAGCCAACAATCTTCTTCAATTTATTCACCAAGTTACCATAGAAATCAGGTTCCGAAAGTCCTTGGGGCAAGAAAGATTAAAGTCCAACTTGGAATTTAGAAATCAAATCATAGTATCGTCTATAAAATTTTGAAATTGTTTTGCGAAGTTTATGATACAGATAGCCTTGTTCAAGAAGTTTCTGAGTTAACAATTTATTGCGAGTGTTGAAGTCAGCAACATAGCTAGATGCTCTAGCAAAATGAATTAGTTGAGAGATATAGACTCCATAGGATGTAGAACGAGGATTATCACCATCTAAAAATGGGAAGTTGACAATTTCAAAATCAAAGTCGTCACGTTTATCATAAATTTTGGTAGAAACAATATCATTAGAAATTGACAAATGCAAGTCTAAAAATGCGGCTTCGGTATGAGAGGCATTGGCTTTATTCAGTTGGAGCTCTGAAGGGTATATTTGACTAACCATATTGTCAAAATAAACATTATTAATATTAAAAATATCGTCCAAATATCTGGAAGTAGTGTTGAACGCATCAATAACATCAGCCTGATTAACATCAGAAAGAGACATCATAGAGTCCCTCTCATAACAAATGGGAATAAATCTGCAACCAGGGGGGCACAATTAGTGCCCATAGGAATTCCATCTACTTGTCTATAGAGCTTGGTGCCAAATCAAATAAAAATGTTGTCCAACAAAAAGGTCAGCGCATCACATACATTTTGACACGACCATGCATGATATATTTTTAGGTTTTTCTGAAGTTCCGTAAAGTAGGCGTGGTTTTGTGAATGGTGAGTTCACTGTACAAAACACAGTGTTGAGTATCACATTTCCGCTAAAGGTCGCTTCGGTGCTATAGTGCTTTTAGTGTCAGACATATTGGTCAGACTGAGTTATAGTCACCGTTGGAACAAGAGTCGAATGTACTATTTACTCTCGTATGTCTACCTTCTCCCAGAAAGCTTAAATGGTCGCTGTGTTTTTTCTGCTCTTTCTGCAAAGGGCTGTTTTGTGCAGTGCAATACTATTCTTAGCCTGTCTTCAGGCCCTCTATTAAGACATCTAACTGAAAGTTCTATAATTGGAATTAAGATTGTGGTTGAAATGTAATGATTTTGACCTTTTGACCCCTCTCTAAGGCTCCAGTGGGTGGGAACCAAAAATGTTCCATTGAACATGCCATTCATGTGAGTAACTCGCACACCAAATTTGGTTGAATTTCGAAAAGCAAAAATTGTCCCAGTCCTCCGGTATCCCAAAGTCCCATCCCTAGGACATGACCCAAACGACGGAATGAAAATGTCGTCTGATATGTTATATATCTTTTATTTGTGAAATGACACAAAAGTATGATTTAAAAGCTTTGAAATTGAAATCTTTGTGTCATGATCCAAATCTAAGCGGGGGTGGGGTTGGTGCACCGTTAAACCTGTTTAAGCCCTCCAGTAAACTATTTACTGACCGTTCCAAGGCGGCGCTTCTTTTGTGGATCGTTTGTGTTATTTCTGTCTGTTTTGTTGTGCCTTCATGCACGTCTGTTTAATGATGCCTTTTGGTCACCTGCTGGGAAAGGGCTGACCTCATGGCTTTCGTTTGTGATGTCTAATTGAGACGCTGTCACTTTCACATTAGTATCATGGGTCAGTTGTATCGAATCCTGATATTTGCCCTATTTTCTCACTTTGTAATTGAAATTAAATTATATTTGACCATTTGTGCTCCTCCGCAGGGAGTGGGGTCAAACAATAATAAACCGTTGCACGCCCCATTCATGTGAGCAACTCACACACAACATTTCGTTGAATTGGTCCAATGGTTTAGGAGAAGATAGCCTGGCGGACGAATGAACAGACGGAAGGAGGGACAAGCATGTTGGCCCCTCCGCAGGGCCACAGTTGATGGGATAGAAAATGTATTGTTGCCGACCATATCCAAGTGAGCATCTCACACACCAAATTTGGTTGGATTTCGTCCAATGGTTTAGAAGGAGATAGCGTGAGTGTCGGACGGACGGACGGACCTAGGGACCGACGGATGGAGGCGACTGGAATATCATAATCGCTTTTTTAAAAAGCGTAATGATAATTGCCGCTTAAGTGGCACGCACGTACCGACGGACAGACAAACAGGCACATGTATGGACATACAGACATATGTACTGACGGTTGGACAGGCAGACAGACATGTATGCTAATGTACAATGGACAGTCTCATAGATACATGATCATGGGATCATGAACGCACTTGGTGCAAGTTGTCTATTCTTTGTTTGTCATACATTTGACCCTGCAGTTGTCTTATGAGTTCGGGCCGAATATTGTCTTATATTTACATGTTCAACGCAAGCCATAAATCATTCTTAGCTCATGAACGACAAAAAAATGATCACCAGCTGCCAAGTTCACTTGCCCATGCAATTTGCTTCGAACATCGAATTCAATCGCCAGATGTGACACTGATTCTGTGATTGACAGCGAGCCACTTATGAGTCGCACATGGAAAACACGCTGCTTTTTCCTCTGATGGCTGCCCGTGTTCACACTGGCTGTTCCGCTTTTCCGTTTTACACTCCAACAAAACCGTTAATACGATTAAAATTAATGCAAAATAGGAACATTTCCTAAATTATAAACATTTTCTACTTATTAGTTATATATAATGAAATGTAAATATAAGTAATAAATTAAATTTTTGGAATGTTCATTGAATCATGAATACTACGGCTCTCTTGCAAGGTTAACGTGAAGCCCAAAGTATTCACTTACTTTGCAAGTTCATGATTTCATGAACATTCATTTCTTTTATATAATTTGTGATGACTTGTCTTATACTGGTTTTTATGTGATCCGAATCAGTTTGGGGCCGAATTGTCGGTAATCCATGATTCAAATCAATGAAGTTCTCGTAAGAAAAGAATGACTCGCAGACATGCAATTCAGGGTTTAGGATGCGTCATGTAGGAGATCTATCTAAACTGAGCCTAATTGTTTTTTTTTTTGTTTTTTTTTATGTAAAGTTTTCCAAAAGCATTTATTCTGCAGGATGGCATGCTCAGTCTGCGATTTTCATTCGTGCAAGGAAATCTGCATGTTTCTTGACACGGCTTTGGATAACAAATAAATTCGCACATTTGTAGAAGGCTTAAGGTCTTGAGCCATAATTAAAATTAAAACTTAAGAAGGAAATTGACTGAAAATTACAAGTATTTTAGGTTGATATTTAGGACTTAGGCTATTCTTTCATTTGTTCAGAAAATTGGTCAAATGCTGAAAACTACGTTATGAGATTATAAAACACTGAGCATGGTGACACATCATTTTTGTTTCATAAATTGACAGTGCATGCATAAAACAAACCGTATGCAAAGTATTGAACACATTTCAATGTGGGAGTATTTAGTACCATATGACCTTAAAGTTATAACAAAGTAGGAGAAGACAGAAACTTTGTATTGTTGTAGTGAGCATATTCTAAATAGTTTCATGTAAATGCTGACAACTTGCATCATCATCATCATCATCATCATCATCATCATCATCATCATCATCATCATCATCATCAGCAGCAGCAGCAGCAGCAGCAGCAGCAGTAAGCAACAGTGAGCAACATCAGGCACAGAAGTAGCAGCTGCAACATCAATATTAATAGTAGTAGCATGTTGTAGTGGTATAAATTGTGGTTATGGTGTTAATTTCATATCTTGCTGTAGATGACAAGTGGCGTCATTTTTCTCATAAGTTATCACCAGTTGGTATGTGTGTAAATGTTTTACGTCCCGTCAACACTTTTGCAATTAGGACAGGGTTGAACTAGCATTGAACAGAGGATAATGGACACTACTGGCAATGACAAAAAGAGCCTCTCGAATTAGCAACATCCGATCAACCAGCTAGTGTATAAAATTAATATGAAATAGTTAGTCCTAAACATGAAGACAACCCCAGCATAAGAGCGGATATAACGCTCTGAGTAAACACACAGGCTAATTTGGATCTGTATCGTATACCTACTCTGTACTTGTATGAGGGCGGTTTACATTGTCTCTCAAACCGTATAAAAATTTAATTGGATTACATCGACGATAGACTAGCCATTTGTCTGATATCATATTCTTTTTAATAAATTATAATTTTATTTTAAAATAATAACTTCTTTATTCTCTTTCTTTCCTCTTTGATAGCATTGTTTTTGATAAGGTGAGGCTTGATGTCAAAGAGAAAAGAGATGAGACTAGCTATATGAAATCATATTATACTGAATGAAAAGTAAAGTAAAATTGAAAAAAAACTTCAAGGTCTAGGAGATAGACTACATCGAGGCATGACTTTCTAACCTATAGATAGTGATTTGTGTCACGCATTTAGAAAAACAAAAGTACGTCCAAAAAGTGGAATATATAGAATGATAAACAAATATTAACATGAAAGTCGAGGTTATGCCACATAGCATACAACTCACGACTTCGGCCCAACTCGTGTTTACTTTAAACTAGTATAGAGGGCAATGTTCTTGCGGTATTTCCCAATTAAGGAAGATATGAGAAATTAAAACAAACTCCTATAATGAGTTGCAGCAATCTAATTCTGCTGCGGCCGTCGCTTCTACATGTTAACATAGCAACCAACGTTACAATGGCGTTACGTCTGTTAAGCCTAACGTAAGTCTCGGCTTTTAATGGAGGTAACTTTAACATAATAATACGGTAATAAAATGTCCTCGTTTCCATTCTTCCCCTCCTCAAAATACTGATTTTGATAAAATTAACTGTTTTTTAATATTACTAGATATATTTCATAGAAGTAGAAAACGTGCTGGTGTCCCCCAAGGTTCGATCCTCGGTCCACTGCTCTTTCTTATCTACATAAACGATATAGTATATGCTGTTAAATAAGGTTATTTGCAGACGATACCAGCTTATACATCAGTGTTGATTCCCCAGATGGGGCGGCCTGCCATCTTAATGTAGACTTGAATTCCATCAGTACTTGGGCAGACGCATGGTTAGTTGCTTTTAACACAGGAAAAACACTATCCATGATATTTTCTCGTAAATTGCTCCGAACACACCACCCACCATTACTCCTGAATAACACCATGCTGACAGAGACAGACACACATATACACCTAGGACTTACACTTTCAAACACATGCACTTGGTCAGAACATATACAAACAATAACTACAAAAGCTTGGGCACGACTAAATCTACTACGCACACTTAAGTTTAGAGTCAACAGAAAATCTTCGGAAAAATGTATATATCTTTCGTATGTCCCTTGCTAGAGTATTGTGACTCGGTTTGGGACAATGCCACAGCTTAGTCAAAAACAACCTCGATGCTATTCACATTGAAGCAGCAAGAATTATTACAGGGGCTACCAAACTGTGTAGCATTTCACTATAATGATCAGACCTGGGATGGGAATCACTTCAAGATCGTCGCAATAAGCATAAACTCATCATCTTTTACAAAATCAATCATGGCCTTACACCCACATATCTCACTGACATTCTCCATGCATTGATTCTGGAAACCACTGACTACAACCTCAGAAACGCAAACGACTTTCGTACACTCCAAGCCAACACAAACTTATATTTTACTCCTTTTTTCTTCGACGATCCGGGCATGGAATAGCCTGTCCGAAGAAACAAAGCAAGCTCCATCCGTCGCATTTTTTAAACATCCGCTGAACAGAATATACTTCAATGCAGGTACGCGTAATGGTCAAATACTATATACACGCTTGAGATGAGACAAACCACCAATATACTTCAACGCAGGTACGCGTAATGGTCAAATACTACATACACGCTTGAGAGTAGAACTCACACTTGTATAGAAAGAACCTTGTTCCTGAACCCACATGCCAATGAGGAGCTTTTTGAGAGCTCATATCATTACCTGTTTGTCTGCCAAAGATATGCAAACGTAAGAGAAGATATTTGCCAGAAAATCTTAACAACTATACAACTAGGGATATTTTGCAAGGGGTACAAACCAATAGTCCAAGAAAATGAAACACTGTTAGAAAACGTTCAAAAATGTATTATAAAAACTGTACTTTGACAGATGAAGCGATGCAATACCATATTACAAGCTGACATATTACGGAGTCGCAGTGTACGCTGGACATAAATTCTCTCTACATAAAACTAACCCTTAGTAACACAAACATACCAACTGGCAGATGAAGCTTAAGTTTTGAGCTTACTTTGTTACGAGTATTCTTTATTCTCAAGCTTGTATTTACCTTGTATACTTGTTGACACCGCCATTTTTACGTACTATTGTATGATCTCACTTGTAGCAGGAGATGACTTATAATATAAGAGAGTCAGAATCAGATCTGGGTCGCGGGTTACAATTACGATCATCCAAAAAAACCTACTTTGACAATCTAGCAAATAAACTTACTTCCAGCCATAACTTAAGCAGTAAAGATTGTTGGAAGACTTTAAAATCATTTTTATCAACTCAAGATAAAGCATCACCCCCATCCCTAAAAGAAAATGATATAATATACACAGATGACAAAGAAAAGGCTAATTTGCTTTATTTATATTTTAAAACACAATCTGATCTAAATGATGCTGGCAAAAAATTACCACATATCATTCAATCAAACCCAAACAATTTGACACAATTAGTAACAAACCCTACTGAAGTTAAATCCATATTAGAAACACTACAAACGGGAAAAGCGTCTGGACCAGATAATATAAATAACTATGTCCTTAAAACTTGTTCTTCAGAACTCTCTCATCCTCTTTCTAAATTATTTAACTTATCTTTATCATTGAGCAAAGTATCTAAGGCATGGAAAGAAGCTAATGTTACGCCAGTTTTAAAAAATATGATCCTACAGACTGTAAAAATTACATTAGTACATTGGGAAAAGTTATGGAAAAATAGTTCATAAACACGTCTTTAACTTCTTTAGTGCCAACATGTTATAACGTCCTTGCAATCAGGCTTTGTCCCTGGCGATTCCACCGCCAATCAACTAGTTGATATCTACAATACATTCTCAAAGGCATTGGATGATGGCTTAGAAGTAAAGGCAGTTTTTGGTGACATAAGCAAAGCATTCGACCGTGTTTGGCACAAGGGATTATTATTAAAACTTAAATCTGTAGGCCTTAGTGGCTCCCTGTTAGGATGGTTTCAAAACAACTTGAGCGATCGCAAACAAAGGGTTGTCTTACCAGGGGGGTCCTCCACCTGGGTAAACATAAATGCGGGTGTTCCCCTAGGCTCTATTTTAGGACCACTTTTATTCCTTATTTATATCAATGATATTGTAAAAGATATCAACTCAATTATTCGTCTTTTTGCAGATGATACTAGCCTTTATTTTATAGTTGACTCCCCAGAAGAAGCATCACAAACCATTAATCAGGATTTAGTAAGAATATTTGCATGGGCTGAGAAATGGCTGGTATCTTTTAATCCAAATAAGACTGAATACATACTACTGTCTCGTAAATTAAATAAACCTTTTCACCCACCTGTAATTATGAATAATCAAGTAATCACAGAAGTCGAAAGTCACAAACATCTAGGAGTAACATTTGAAAGTAGTGTTACTTGGCACAAGCACATACAATTAATAACTACAAAAGCATGGCAGCGAATTCACATTATGCGTAAACTTAAATTTCGTTTAGATAGAAAAGCACTAGAAACTATATATGGCATTTATTAGGCCAATCTTAGAATATGCTGACGTTGTTTGGTGCAATATTACTAAGTATGAGGAAGACGAACTTGAGAAGATACAGCTTGAAGCTGCCAGGATAGTGAAGACGTCCAGCATTTCCTCTTCTCTTGTGCAAGGTTCACTGCCCAGCGTCAAATTATGCTAGAAAAGTTTCAAAGACACTGTGTCCAAACTCTTAACGTGCTGTTGTACGGTGAAGCTTAAACAGCAATACCAATTGTATTATCTTCAAAGCTGTTCAGGAGTTTATCACCCATTCAAAACGATTTGAGAACTAACTACGAATATAATGGCACTTTTTATCCAATAACGTCGATATCGTGGAAACCTCTCTCTTTCTATCTTATCTGCTAGATTACACACACACACACACACACACACACACACACACGCGCGCGCACGCACGCACACACACACACACACACACACACACACACACACACATACACACACACACTTCTTAGTATCATTTACTATCTGCATAAAATGTAATCACATATAATTCAATTGGAAACATCTTCAAGAAATCAACTGCTAATCAAATTATGTTATAAAATGTAATCACATATAATTCAATTGGAAACATCATCAAGAAATCAACTGCTAATCAAATTATGTTATTTAGATGATTCCTTTAGGGAAGCAGATTCAAACAAGTCTTAGACTTATTTCTGTATCCCTTTCAAATGTATTGTATTGTATATATGATGTATCTGTTGTATCTCGATGTACTTTGTATTTGAATAAAACATTGTTTACACTAATATAAGCGCTTGATTACTGTCAGATCCTGTACCATGATGTTTCTGTACTGTAATATACATGTCTAGTTACAAATAAAATATTGTTTAAGCCAGAAAACTTAACCAAATGTTGTTGTTGTTTTTTTTTCTCAAATAAGTGAATTGTCGTCAATTGAATATCACACTCTTAGTCAAGGCCCTTAGGGACAAAAAATAGGTCCCGTGCAAATTGTGTGCCGATTTATGGTGACCTATGTCAAAACCTACAATGAAGTCTTACCTTTAATTTAAAGGTGGTCACCTATCTCAAATTCGCGTCTGAGGCTAGTTATGACGTCATCAATATGGCGACCAAAATAAGAAACTGTTCGTTAATAAAAGCTATGGCTTGTGTTGGTATGGTCAGGCACCCACCCTCAAAGCTTAATGTCAGAGCCGTCATAGAGTTTGAGTCCTGACCCAAATTGAAGATTATCAAACCCTTAAAATACCTTTTTTGTCAAAAGGAGACAATTTTCATTTTTCTTTTACAAATTTGATAAATTCGAAATTGATTTCTGAGCTTGTTTTAAGTGATTAATCAGTTTTCTTGTGTTTTTATGTAACTAAATTATTACCAATTTTGATAAGCATGACAATTTTAATTTGCGCATGCGCAATAGCAAAATTCAGCAAATAAAGCTTTAAACAGCATAACTCCGACATCAAACGAGACTAATTGGTAGAGCTTCAAAGAATCGTTTGCTGGATGTCAGGGAAACATGATTAAGCTTCAGTACATGCATTTTATCCAATACTTTCTCACAAAATATAGATACTTGTAGTTCAGCGTTTTCATTTTTGTTCAGTATATCTATCTATCTATCTTTCTATCTATCTATCTATCTATCTATCTATCTATCTATCTATCTATCTATCTATCTATCTATCTATCTATCTATCTATCTATCTATCTATCTATCTATCTATCTATCTATCTATCTATCTATCTATCTATCTATCTATCTATCTATCTCACATCCTGCATCCACATACCCTACCACCCAACCGCATACCTATCTATACTAGAGGAGTTTGAAAACGCATCACCATATTTTTGCACTTTCTTGTAAATCGTATATTCGATTGAAAAGTTACTTGCAGGTTTTAATGTGTAACCCAGAATTGGTATGAATCAGTCGTTTATTTGGCTGCAGTATCAAGCGACGCTGCTGATGACGTCACATAGTAAAATACAGCATCCAGCACTTAATGAAACTTTTTGAATATTTTTATGTTTAAACTGTGGCGTTATGATACCATATCACCAAAGGAGTTTATAGACTTTTTCTAATTAAAAGTAATTGAGAACTTCAATATTTCGAAAATAAACGTCAAACTGCACATCAATTTATAGCTCCTTTTTAGAAGTTATCTTTATGCACGCTTTCATTACTTATATTGACTACATACACTAGCAGTAATGTGGGGAAGACGTTTTAATGTATATCATGGCAGGAGATCTGCTGTCATGTGATCGATAACGCCTTAAAATTTACGTTAACGTCACTTGCACAATACAAAATACACGTGATACAAGCGTTATATATGCATAATCTGTCATTTGTGTATGCCCTTAGCCTCTTCCAATAAAACTGGACGTAAGAAAAGTCGAAACTTTGAAAGGCCCGAGACGCTGAATTTTATAACTAGACTATAGTAATCAGGGTGGGTGGGGTATGTCGGTATTATTAAAGGGGTGTAATTTTGAGCATATCGAACTGTCAATTCATTTCTAATCATTTAATGATGAATGTGCAATCGTGAAAGAAGCAAAGGACGCAAATCTGTTGAGTTAGGAATAAAAATTAACGCGTGTTAACTTGCAGCTGAATTTGTGTCCTTCAAAATCGACCACACCTGTCTTAAAATGGATACTTTTTCAATACCTTAAAGTAAATTTACAACCATGAAATTTCCAGGAAACACAGCAAGGTAGTCATGCTATGATATGCAATAACAATTATCTCGCTGACGTTCTCAGGGTTTGTGAAATAATGCGTTTTCAAGGTCCTTAAGTATATTTATCTGGGAGACTGGCTTCGTATTGCTCTTAGATTCCATCGGAGTAAGGATTTACAGTATTTAGGCATCTCTTGTCAATCTTTAAACAGGATGTTTGGCCCAGAAATCTATTTTCCTATGATTCAGAATTTAAGAAACAATTGTACATACTGAGGAATTGCTAGCGTAAAGTTAAAGTAAGTAAGGGTGCAAAGATCAGGAATCGATACAATCTAGTACCACGCCAGACCCAGGATACCAATGGGAAAGTGACAAACTCACAGCAGACACCACAAACGAGATTCAAGAGGTCAACCCTTTCACAAAAGGTAAGTATAGTTTAAATCAGTCGATTCTAGTACTTTCAAGTGCCATTTAACTCGTATCTATTTTCCTGCTAATGGCGACTGTTGTCATCTATTGACCAGCCATATTTGCAAACAATTCGGAACAAGATCAGGACTGCCACAATATCGGGAATGATCCAAATCTAAACTGTTGGCACTGTCATAGTATTCCCCAAAGATCATTTTTATACGAGGATGGGATCAAAAGTAATGCCACTGGCTAATTTTCATCGCTATTGCAAGTGAAAAGACATAATTCACGTCTTGTATGTGTTTTCAATTCTCACACCTTTTATTCGATGTTTCAACTACACATGTAGACACAATATCTCGCGTGAATTTTACATTTACACTTACCCTACTCTTAAGCGGTTAGGCAAAATGGTTGTGAGATGATTTGAAAATGCGAATGAAATCAGGGCTGACATTAAGACTTGCGCAGAAGTTCAACGGACGTTTATGCTGGCATATGTACTGTTTATGATAGTAATTAAATGTCCTTCTCCACAGTTTGCAGATGGGTTAGGGACTTCAGTGCAGACGAGGGGTCTGTAATAAGTGCTACTTAATGTGGTAAATATTAATCTGCAAGATATCTAAAGATTATTGATTTTTTTTAGTAAAATCAGTTGCAAGATGTAGTTCTCAGCTGATTGCGGAAAGTTTGGAATTTCAAAAGCATGTTCATTGCGTTTTTGGCGAAATATTTTAAAACTGAAGAAGGAATGCACTAGGTGGGCCCCAAATTGGCCCAATTAGGAGCAAACATGCATGCATGTTAGGACAACGTGCAAACTGTTGAAACGGTTTCCAAGAAATGATCAAATACTATTTATGAATGTAGTAGTAGGTGATGAGTCTTGGATACACTATTTAGAACCGCATCGAAAAATAAGATATCCAGTATGGCTCACACAAAAAACAAAACAAGAATGCATTGTATTGACAGAGGATAACCAGTGCGTTAAAGGTTATGTATGCCATATTTATCACTACTAAGGGACTAGCAATCCAGGTTCTTATACCCAAAGGCAATTCAATGAATGCAGGGTTTGACAAGAAAAATAGTTGTAAGAAAGCTTGTAAAGTTCTATGAAAAACGTCAATGGAAGACGGATGTCTGTGGTATTTTTGTCACATGACAACGTCTTAAGTCACAAGGCCAGAATTATGACATCAATTTTGAAACAACAGGGTGGCTATTTTCTAGAACATTCACCCTATTCTCCTGATACAGCCCCCTTTTACCATTTTCCCTTCCCTTGTCGCAAGAAAAATTGTGTTGATAGAAAATACACTTCCTGCCAAAAACTAGGTGCCGCCACATTTGACCTCTTTAGGGGTATACCCCCCCCCCCCCCCCCCCAAAAAAAAAAAAAAAAAAAAGACTATAAGAAAGCCTTCAAGGATCAGATAAAATAATTAAAATTTGTATATCTGTAACAGGAGAGTACTTTGAAGGTTTGCAATATACAAACATGCAATCCCACCTTAAGTTGCCACTTAACATCATTGGTTGCATTACTTTGATCGCACCCTCGTATAAGCTAATTTAAAGAAAATAAAATAAAAAAAAAGTGCAGCAGACAATGAAAAAGCATGCAAAATTACCCAGCATGCATATAGATTATTGTTGACACGATTTGGGTGAAACATACAGTATATTATATTGAATGTTCATGGTATGTCATAAATAAAAAGAAATGCATCAAATATCATAAATAAATACAGATGGGATAGACAGAGAGGCGGACAGACTAGATCATGTACGTGATTGAGCTGCATCCTGTCACATCTAGCTTCTTATCTTCAACCATACCGAGGCAGCTCACGGATGTATTACAATTATTATTATTCAATATTTCCCAGCTCTGGAAAATGCGAAAATAAAAGCTTTAATTCAATACACGCTTAGTTGCGCACCCTTAGAAATTCAAAAGGAGTAAAATACGAAAAGAACATTAGCTTGCCATTTATCTCATGGTATTAATTCGGTGAAGTGGGTTAGGGATGGATCCACAGTTTTTCCATGACAAGTTTCACTAAGCGGTTTAACAGTAATTCATGCAATACCTACGCTAGAAACTGACAACAACCCTTCTTGTACCAGCAGAATTCAGTTCTGGTCGATTGAAATTTCCTAGTATTAGAGCTGCGACGATACAATTACACTAAAGCCTTGATTTAATGTAGCTCAATGCAATGGTAGAGGGTGTGTCTTCTGGCAAACTATGTGCTAGCATGTTGTTGCATATAACGTATTCTGAAAAGCTGAATTTTGACCAACGTTTCACTCCTAAATCTACCATAAGGGACGTACCCAGGCAAACAAGCTAAATGTTCGCTTGATATGATTGAATATCTATTGCTCCTCTGCCTGCATACTAAAATCTCCCTGACAGGGTCAAACCATTGCAACAACATTGAATTCTGAAATTTAGAAGACTAGCATCATTTTTTTCTTCTTCTCCGTCTAACTAGTACACACTGTGCACTGTAGAGCCTCAATATGCCCTTAATTCCATAATATACAAGACTGGACAGAAAATTGTGTACATGGCTGAGTTGCAGTCTGTTCTGGATTCATTATGTTTATTTCCATCAAAAAGGAAGTTCAGAGGTAATTTTTATTTATTCAGCAGACATGACCAAAGTCGCAATTGAGAAACATGAACTGGAGTAACAATGTCTTTTTTATGTACGACTTGCTGGTACTGACTGGTCAGTTCGTTTATGACCTCTATTGGTCTTGAAATCATTGTTTTGCATGTTTCTTGTGCAAAGCTTTTTACCGTGAGGGCCGCCACAATTTTGACATTTGTGGTCGTAAGGGCAGTTTGTTCGCTGACCATTTGAGTTATTGAAGCGAAAGCAGGGTTTTTTTGGGATTTGCTTTCTTTTACCTTGAAAGGAATGATTTTGTTTTTTTATAAAACCCCATTGCCAAAGCTCCATTTTGTAGCTCGCTGCTTATAGAACCCCAAGGCAAACGATTTGGGTTTTCCTGAAGCCAAATCCGAAAATTCTCGTCGTAGAAGAGAGCAGCCTCATCGCCGGCTTGTTTACTGAGCCGCTGAACAATGGTGGCATGTCTCATTAGATCTGGTGTGTCATAGGGATAGCTGGGAGCATATATAGCCACAAAAATGTGGAATGCCTCCAGCCATCTGTCAATGGTTCTAATTTTCCCTGAATTTGATTTATTACAGGTAAGAACACCGTCACCATTGTCCACCAGCTAAATTTTTCTTGCCTGTTGTTGGGCAAGAGAACAATTAGGTCAATGAATTGATTGGCCCAAATCTTCCCTTTTATTTTTGGGTCAACTCCAAAATCCAAAGGACGAGCCATGCTGACCGCTCTAAAAATTGGTAAAAATTGTCCTATGACAACATCTTGGACACTGTATTTTGTCAGAAACTGCTGACACACAGAACTAACTTTTTTCACAATAGATGTTGTATATCCATAACTGATATCCACAGAGTCAAGGTCATTCCCCCAATCTGCATGTATATTCTGGTGGTCTGAAAAAGGCGAACATGATCTTCCATTTCAAGAACATGATACAATTTGGTAATTCTACCCCCAGATATGCCATGGAAGTGAACAACTGTTTTTGGGCACTCCAAACAGAAGGGGTTCTCACTAGACTTTTAAGCAATAAAAGCCTCAAATTTGTTTATATGTGAACTTCCAAGTAAGAGAACAGACGTCATGGTCCTCTAGCCTTTTAGTACGAACGTACCCTAGGCCGAAAAGAAAACGCACTTTGCAATCAAACCTGGGATATCCCTACTTAAGTGCAACAAAATAAGTTCAGCAGCAATAGCACTGGGTATAATTCTAACCTATTGTACTACCGAAATGTCCAATTGACCGCAAATTCTTGGAGAAAAGTTTATTTTTCTAATGCATTTTTTGCTGTTTTTAGAAATTTTGCTCTCGACCTGGAAGCATGCCAAAAAAGGATAGCGCCCCTTAGCAGAGTGCAAGGAAATATATAAATTAAATTCTTTATAATGTCCCCTGGGAAAAATCAAAGGGACAGAACTCCCGTTCGAAAATCTTGCCTTCGTACATACAGTTGTTTTTCTTAGACCGTAACAATAATTTGGATTTCACTCTAGTACAGCGCCCATGAAATATTTTACAACAAGTATGTAAAATTCATTTATAGCAGCTGCTTGCTAATCAATATCTGCCACTTTTACATGTATTCGATTCATTTATCAAAAGTAAAATGGATTTAATGTGTAATGATAGAAAGTGCATTAATTTCGAAAACAAAAACAGTCCTACAAAATTATTAGTCATTGTAACGTTTTTCGCAGTAAGTTTTGACGCAGGTCTGGTTTGATTAGTATGTCGCCTATCAAAATAGCAATTGAGTATAATCAGGAAATACCACAATTACAAACTGCAGAGAAACTTGTGGCTTCGTGAAGAAGAGTCTTACAGCAAACACGAAACACCAAGAATACAAATAAATCAAAGAAATAATAAGTGAGTATGATCAGGAAATACCACAATCACAAACTGCAGACAAACGCATTATACCGAGAGGAAGAGCCACACAGCAATTACGAGACACCAGGAAGACAAACTAAGCAAAGCAACCAACTCTCATTTCCCCATCAAGATGATAAAAAAACTAGAATGGACATAAAGTCACGTACAACAAAACATAGACCAATTACATACTCCCACCAAGGGATAAACTATAAACAACAAGTCAACAACAACAGAACCAGCGCTTTAGAACATATAGGAGCCTAAGCCACCGGGGGCTTAAATGCATTTAAATGGTACCAAATCTTCGCCCTAGATTTTGCTGTGGTTGAAATGTTCAGCTCACATGGAAGACATCTAACTATTGCAATGTATCATCATGGAGAAACACTCTAATCAAGTGAGCACACTATGATGGAACAAAAAAGAGGGCTCACGACTCACAGATAATCAGAGCTAATGAAACCTCAAGTTGAGCAACGGTGGGTCAAGCTACAGTTAAACCAGCTGTCTTTTTTCCATCAAGATGATTGCAAAACTAGAATGAACATAAAGTAAAGCACAACAAAACCTAGAACAAATACTGAATCCCACATTGGGAGTGACAATCATCATCAAAACAACACCCACTGCCTTAAATGGACAGCAGCCAAAGCCACCCAGCGACTTAAACGCATTTTACTTGTGCCAAATCTTCGTCCTAGATTCTTCCGTTGGTGAAGCACAAAACATTTTAAGCTCGCATGGATGATTCCTACTTTTGCAATATATCATCATAGAGAAATAATATAATCAAATTAACGCACTATGATGAAACAAACAAAGGGCTCACCACTCTCAGATAATCAGAGCTAATGAAACCTCAAGTTGAGCAACGGTGGGTCAAGCTACAGTTAAACCAGCTGTCTCTTTTCCATCAAGATGATTGCAAAACTAGAATGAACATAAAGTAAAGCACAACAAAACCTAGAACAAATACTGAATCCCACAATGGGAGTGACAATCATCATCAAAACAACACCCACTGCCTTAAATGGACAGCAGCCAAAGCCACCCAGCGACTTAAACGCATTTTACTTGTGCCAAATCTTCGTCCTAGATTCTTCCGTTGGTGAAGCACAAAACATTTTAAGCTCGCATGGATGATTCCTACTTTTGCAATATATCATCATAGAGAAATAATATAATCAAATTAACGCACTATGATGAAACATACAAAGGGCTCACCACTCTCAGAAAGTAAGGGCTAAAGAAACCCCAAGTTCAGCCACAGTTGGCCCGGCTACAGCCAAACATCAGGCAGTAACCCACGGGGTATATATTTACCTCAGAGCTGTCATCCGGTCTGAGGCCTGACCCACCTTCGTGCAATTAAAGATGAAACTATAGTTATAAACCGTGATTGGGTTTACAACTATGCAGGCAGACTGTCCCCTTATATCCAAGTTCTATCCAACTTTTTATAACGTTTGATAATCTTTTTGAATTGATCACAAAAATAGGTTTTCCAATAATTATTTTGATTTTAGAAACTAGATCACCATAAAATATAGGTTCTGATATGCACTGTTCCAGAAGAGTGTTTACACCAATGTTGTATTTAACAATTACCTCTGAGTGTCTGTGGTAGGATTTAGATAATGCTTTTCGAATTTTATGATATCTATAACCCTGCTTTGATAACTTCATCAAAAATAGGTTTCTGTTGTTGAAGTCATCTTAGAACGCACTCTTGCAAAACGAATAAGCTGCGAAATATATACACCATAGAAAGGGGAGCGAGGAATATCTCCATCAAAAATGGGAACTAAACTATTTCAAAATTAAAATCATCCCATTTATCATAAATCTTAGATGAAACCATGCAATTTGCTATGGACAAGTCCAAGTCCAAAAACGGGGTTTCAGTATTGGAAGAATATGCCTTATTTAAGTGAAGTTCGGTGGCGTGTATCTGATCAACCATTTGTTCAAAATAAGGAATATCAATGTTAAGTAAGTCAAATAAATATTTGTAGGTGGTGTTAAAAGCTTCAATATAACGGCAAGATAGGAAACCCAAAAGAGGCACAATAAGGTTTTTTTCCTTTATCTGGATCTCAATAATTGAGTAGGGTAAATACCAAAGGAAATAATTATATAATAGCCATGAAGCATGTTTGACCAGTGTAATCGGTCTTTTATTACCTCCTTTCTCAGGTGACCCCAAGACATTATTACTTTATAAAAAGAACAATGTAAATTGGAATCATATTTGACACAGTATTAGGAAACAAATATAAGATAGCCTTGCCATGATTCAGACTAAGTTCTCACAGTCTTCTGATCGAAACTGGTCATAACAATGGAACGCACAGGGAATATCATTTCTGTATGATTTGTAATATTAGATAAACAGGGGACGAATACCATTTTGACTAGTATTTCCTTATCATGCTGAGCTACGAAGAAAACGTTTTAAAAACTATTTTGCAGCTGGCCAACTTTAACCAAGTTTGATCATCTTATGTCAACCATCTCTAAGAAAATATTGAATAATTCATTAAATATATTTTTTTTATCTTTCATTTAGGAAACGAAATTCTACATAAATGTTTAGATTTTGCAAACCGTTCATAGCCTCATGAATGACATAAGTTTGTATGATAGCTGCCAAACTCACTTGTTCGTGCAATACGTTTCGAACATCAAATTCATTCGCAAAAAAGTGACACTGGTGCTGTGATTGACAGCGAGCCACACCTGATTCGCACGTGTACAACCTGCCTCGTGTTTGCTCCATTGGCTGACCGTGTTCACACTGTCTGCTCCGCTTTTCCATTTTACACTCCAGCAAAGCGGTAAATACAATTACATTTCAAATACAAAACTGATTTGTTTCCTAAATTATAAACAATATCTATATTTTAGATATGTATAATAAAACCTAAATATAAACATTAATTTCAATATTTGATCTCTTCACGGAATTATGAATACTTAGGGTCTCTTGCAAAATTAAACGTGAAGTCCTTCACTTACTTTGCGAGAGACCCGAAGTATTCACGATCCCATGAACTTTTCGAAAATCGAATTCATTTCTTGATTATACAAGGTACAGCTTACCAAAAATGTGTCCTACGGCTGGGAACGCGAACTTCTCGTTCATTATTTTGTGCAGGATTTCTGGCAATGAGGCCCAAATGGGTAGATGCAAAAGCTTATCTGAAGATCAGCTATTCACACAGTCCGTTTTGTTGTCGCGTGTATGGGAGCATATGCAGATATGTCAAAATTACATACTTAAGCAAGCTGTGTCAATATCCCACTCAATTTTTTAATTTGAAAACGGTTCCTTTTAGTATAATGCACATTTATCATATGACTATAATGTTATTCAGTGGATAACGTCATGTCATAAATAATGCTATGACCACTTGTTACAAATGTACTTAACATTTTCGGCGGGAACAAGTAACATCATTTCAACGTCCGTTACAGCAACGCAAATTGTTTTTGAAATAAATACACTCTGAAGGAGATAACATCGCATTCAAAAGGTCATATGATAAACAGAATCTTATACTCGAGATCATTTTATAGGATATTTATTTAACTTATCAAAGGCTCGTTAAATAAATTTCAGCTACAATGTTTATTTCAAAGATTTTAATACTAAACCTTGTGTGTGTTCTCACAAATGAAAAAAAATCATATCAGACGGGAATTTTATTCTGTCACACTACTATAATTAATTAAAACTATTTTAAACTTGGTCAAAAACGTTGTTTGATATAGGTTTTTGTCAGGTTCAATAACTGTTGAACATTTAAGACTATTAGTGTTTTGTCACTTTTTCCAGTTATCTCAAGCACAAACAAACCTATTGTAGTTTATTCATAATCAGTAGGACATGCACACAAGCGTGCATATGTTAAACGCGGCATTACGTGCGCAACTTTATTTGCTGGATTGGTACAAAGAACAACTTGGCTGACCATGAGTAAAACGGGTTGCATAGCTTCTGAAATATTAATGAAAGCGTTGAAAACTATAAATGCCTTAGTCCAAATTATAAATAGATGCAATAGATACATATGAGTGTTATGTTTATCTGTCTGTTCATCTGTTTGTCCCTTTGTATGTCACACCATTTGTCTGTGACTTATCTCCCAACTGTTTGGTTCGATTAAAAGATGAATTCACGTAAATTGTGCACATATGTAGAAGAACATGCAGAATAAATGTTTCAGTCGCTCGACTTTAAGACCATTGTCATAGAAGGCAGTCATATTACATGTACAGAATGCCTATCTGCTCCATATTATACGAAGGTCTTAACCCAGACATTCAATTGCTCTGTGGTTTATATCACTTACATATTATGAGACAATTGCGGTGTCTGACGTGTGACTAAGAGATTGCAGTTTACAGTGTTCAACCAAATTGAACGTCATGACTGAAATATTGTTGACTGTGACGTAGAACAATGGCATTGGCATTAAACACATAACCATGTTTCAAACATTTGTGGCAGATACGTCTGTTTCAAGGGTGACAACTTCAGTCATAGCTTGGATTTCAGAACCATTTGAACAGCTAACATTTTGTAAAGGTGAATGCACATCCAAAATTGACTATTTTGTTCATTTAACATTAAATGTATTTACAATTGTTGGTGCTAGTGATTATTTGCCATCTGCATATAATTGCTGCATATACACTGTATTTTGATTGCAGAACACTTCATGAGAGCGATATGTATTGTGAAAACAAATAGTTTTGCACAGATACTGTGCACACAAATAGCAAGTTAGCATAAAATATGCATTACACTCTAACTATGAAAGAAATGCCAGATACAAAACAGATCAGAAGGGAATTTATTCTGTCGCATGGGTCATGCCCTTGTTGTGGGACTTTGCGGTGCTCCGGATTCAATAACAAAATTCCATCCTTCCCTCTCTCTGTTATGCTATTTCCTCCTTAACCATTTGACCAAAAATAGTAAGTGAGTATGATCAGGAAATACCACAATCACAAACTGCAGATAACCCAGTGGCACCGCGAGGAAGAGCCGCTCAACCATCACGAGACACCAGAGACAAATGAAGCAAAGCAACCAGCTCTCTCTTCCCCATCAAGATGATTGCAATACTAGAATGGACATAAAGTAACGTACAACAAAACATAGAACAATTACAGACTCCCACAGTGGGAGTAAGAATAAACAAAAAGTCAACAACAACAGAACCACCGCCTTAGAACGGACAGCAGCCTAAGCCACCGTGGGGCTTAAATGCATTTTACTGGTACCAAATCTTCGCCCTAGATTCTGCTGTTGTTGAAGTACAAGAAGTGTTCAGCTCGCATGGAGGCCATCTAACTAATGCAATGTATCATCATGGAGAACACTCTAATCAAACTCTCACACCATGATGAAACAAATAAAAGGGCTAATGACTCACAGATAGTCAGAGCTAAAGAAAACCTCAAGCATCAGGCACCAACCCACCGATCAAAGCTTTACGTCAGAGCCGTCATAGAGTCTGAGGTCTGACCCAACGTCGTGCAATTAAAGAGGAAACCATAGCTATAAACCGTGATTGGATTTAAAACTAGGCAAAGTTGATGTGTGATCTACTCACATACATGGGGCGTGCAACGATAAAATTGTTTTACCCCGCCCCCTGGACCCTGAGGAGGGATTTAAAGGATAAATATCATTAAATTTAAAATACAATGTTAATTTCAAAGATATTTATACTAAACTTTGAGTGTGTTCTCGCAAGTGAAAGATACAAAACATATCAGACGGTATTTTTATTCTATTGCCCGGGTCATGCCCTAGGGTTGCGACTTGGGGGTACTTAGGGATCAAAAATTCAATTCCGCCTGTCCGACCGTTATGGTATCTCCTACTAAACCATTGGACAAAATTCAAGCAAAAATGGTTTGTGAGTCACCCTTATGCATGCGGCGTGCAACATCAAAACATAATTTCCCTTGCCCCATGTGGTCTTGAGGATGGGCCAAAAGGCCAATATCATTGAATTTCAATAACAAAGTGAATTTCAAAGATTTTTATACCAAACTTTGTGTGTTTTCTTACAAATTAAACACACAAAGTAATAAGGTTGCAAAGATCAGGAATCGATACAATCAAGTACCACACCTGACCCAGGATACCAATGGGAAAGTGACAAACTCACAAAAGACACCACAAACGAGAGCCAAGAGGTCAGCTCTTTCCCAGCAGGTGACCACAAAGCACATATAAACAGACGCGCACAAAACATAGCAAACACAAGACAGAACAAAAACATAAAAGATCCACAAAAAAAGTACCGCCTTGGAACGGTCAGTAAAATATTTTACTGGAGGGCTTAAACCGGTTTAACGGCGCCAACCTCACCCTTAATTCAGATGTGGATCAAGACATATAAATATTTGGTTTGCATGAAAGACCCCTAACTTATCAATGCATCATCTCCTAAAACATATAAATCAAGATATAACAAGGAGATAAAGCAAGGATAAGGACTCAACAGTAAATTAAACTGAATACCGGAGCAAAAGAAATCCAACAGGTAAACCCGGTGGGCCCGACAAACAGCCAAAGCATCAGGCCCCTACCATCTCATCAATAGATAAGTCTTTAAGTCGGAACCATCATAGAGTCTGAAGTCCGACCCACCGGCGTGCAATTAAATAGGAAAGCAAAGTTGCCAACCGTGATTGGGTTGACTACCAAGCAATACATTAATGTTATAGCCAATCTTTTTATAATGGGAAATTATTTTAATGAACTGCGCTGAAAAATTATTAGAGCCAACAATCTTCTTCAACTTATACACCAAGTCACCATAGAAATCAGGTTCCGAAAGTCCTCGGCGCAAGAGAGATTTAAGTCCAACTTGGAATTTAGAAATCAAATCATAGTATCGTCTACAAAATTTTGAAAATGTTTTGTGAAGTTTATGATACCGATAGCCCTGTTTAAGAAGTTTCTGAGTTAACAATTTATTGCGAGTGTTGAAGTCAGTAACATAGCAGATGCTCTAGCAAAACGAATGAGTTGAAAGATATAGACTCCATAGGATGTAGAACGAGGAACATCACCATCTAAAAATGGGAAATTGACAATTTCAAAATCAAAGTCGTCACGTTTATCATAAATTTTGGTAGAAACAATATCATTAGAAATTGACAAATGCAAGTCTAAAAATGCGGCTTCGGTATCAGAGGCATTGGCTTTATTAAGTTGGAGCTCTGAAGGGTATATTTGACTAACCATATTTTCAAAATAAACATTATTAATATTTAAAATATCGTCCAAATATCTGGAAGTAGTGTTAAACGCATCAATAACATCAGCCTGCTTATCATCAGAAAGAGACATCATAAAGTCCCTTTCATAACAAAACAGGAATAAATCTGCAACCAGGGGAGCACAATTAGTGCCCATAGGAATCCCAACTACTTGTCTATAGAGCTTGGTGCCAAATCGAATAAAAATGTTGTCCAACAAAAAGGTCAGTGCATCACATACATTTTGACACGACCATGCATGATATTTTTTAGGGTTTTCTGAAGTGAAAAATGCATTTCTGTCACTATATGCAAGGTAAGGAGAGCCTTCTCTCTGGAAGGTTCTTTCAATAAGATTAATAAGTTTATCTTTGATTAAATTATGAGGTAAAGTAGTGTAAAGAGTAGAAAAATCATAAGTAGACAAACTGGTCGCATTGAAATCTCTAGCTTTAAGTTTATCTAAAATTTCACCTGAATTTTTAATGGACCAAAATAGGTTTTTACCGGATCTCTCATATACTTTTTCACAATATTTGATAACATGTTTTTTAACAGCTGTAAGACACGAGGTTAACAATTTAGAAAGTTCTGTTGTCGTACAAGAACTAGAATTTGCAATAAATCTTGCTTTATAGGGTTTTGTATGGAGTTTAGGTAACCAGTAGAACGTAGGAACTTTGTCTTAATTTTCTTTAGCTTTGACACCAAAATGTAGGGCTGTATGACAACCATGCCCATCAACAATCACCCTTTCACTTAAAGAAGGTTGCAGTTTATAGGCATTAGTGTCAACAAGCTCACGCTTAAGAGTATTAATATAATACAATCGTCAAACAACTACAACATTGTTAGCAGCTTTATCTGCTGGAACCAAAACATAGTTCATATGAAAATCCTGGATACCTCGTTTAAGATGACGAAAAGAAGATTTAGGTTTAGGGGGCAAAAGATGTGTATTACTAGAGTAAAATGAAATACGAGTATCAATAATTTTAAAAATGTTAATCTTCCATTCCTTCAAAGCATCAGGTTCAACATTTTCCCGTTTGCACCAACGATTACTGAAGTCATTTAAAGAAGCAGCGATCTCTCTACGACATTTAGAGAAATCAATATTAGAGGGAAATCTATATTTAGGACCTTTAGAAATGATATAATATAGGACCTTTAGATATGATACAAATGATGAAACCATATCAGAAGGATATTTCATTCTGTCGCCTGGATCATGTCCTATGAGTGGGAGTGGGGGTGCTTAGTGGTCAAAAATTAAATTCCATCTGTCCAACTGTAATGTCATCTTCTCCTAACCGTTTGACGTATTACATTTAAATTTGTTGGATTAGATACATCAAGACTCAAAGGTAAAATATCTTTACATTTCAATAACAAAGTCAATTTAAAAGGTTTTATACCAAATGCTTTCGTGTTCTTACAAATTAAAGAAATGAAGTGTATTGATTAGGACTTTTGTTCTGACGCCTATGTCATACCCCAGGTTCTGGACTTGAGGTGCTCCTGGGTCGCTTAGGGAGTCAATTTTTTTTTTGGGAACATGATCAAGTTTTTAAAAAAAACGAAGGGGATATTGTAATCGCCTCTGTACATCTGTCCGTCCGTCCATCCATCCCTCTGTCCGTTATTCTACCTCCTCCTAAACCATTGGACCAAATTCAACCAAATTTGATGTGTGGGTTACTCACATGAATGGAGCGTGCAAAGATATGTTTTGCCCCGCCCCCTCGGGCTGTGGGGAGGGATCAAAGGTCAAGGTTTTTATACCAAACTTATTTGTGTTCTTACAAACAAAAGATATGAAACATGTTGAATGAGATTTTCGTTCTAAAGCCTAGGCCTCGCTCGAGGGGTGGGACTTGGGGGCACTAGGGAGTCAAAATTTTAATTTTTGGAATATGGTCATGTGGCATATAGAATTGATGGGGATAATGGGCAGAATAGAATGCAAGAAAATGTTTTGCCCTAGGGTCAAACGGGTGACGTTTGGGTGAGGTCATAAGATCAAACGCCATAAAATTTCACTAATAGAGGCAATTCATAGTTTTTGTTTTACCCTAATGTGTGTGTGTTCTCACAAATTAAAGGTATACAACATGTCTTTAGGTATTTTATTCTGTCACCTTCATCATGCCTCAGTGGTCGGACTTGGGGTGCTGGGGACCAAATACTTGAGCGTAGGGATTTGTGATGGCGCACCATCAACTACGCGTTCTAGTTAAAATTTGACATAATGAATTAATAATAAATATTAGGTTTCCAAAATCTGCACACGTTTATTCTTAATCTCTTCAACACATTTAGTTGTCTAGTCGCACACATTTGATATATGGAGACCAAAACTCAATTTAAAAATCAATTGCCACACCAAACGATTACCATGTTCCTCACCATTTATGGTTTGTTTGGTACTTAATGCCGCATCAACCCTTGTGGGTATAATAGCGTTAGACAGTATTAAACTAAACATGATGTGGATAGAAAAAGTAAACATTTATAAGATGAAATAAAAGGAATGATGATGATGAGTTTGTATAATGATAATTAGTTGCAATACGATTGTTGACAGGAGAGACCACATACAATATCTGGATGTTTCAAAGAGCTATTCAGATAACTTTATATGTTCTTTAACTGAATTGAATACAACATTAAAGAATCTGTATTATGGTCTGATACAAATATAAAACAAACATAATTTTAAAAATAGCAATTAGATTTTGTTAAAAAGATTTATTTGTCTTAAAAATGCCATAATACTATCAATATGTATATCTTGAAATAACTTATCATGTTATCAAAATGGAAACAAGTATTTCTTACTTGTGCAAAATCGCCACACTCCAAAAGGAAGTGGTGTACAGTGAATGGTGCATCGCAACCAACACATTGTGGTTGCTCTTCACCTAGTAGTAAGTATGAAGGTGTGATATTATTATCCAGATTATAAGTTATATTTTCATCTTTATACGGTTACCAACATCTATGGCTAGGGACTACTCTGGCTTAGCTCATCTGTGATTATCAGCAAATCATTTAATCAGCATCAAGCTATCTTTAGCAAGATTTGCAACTAGTTTTGAAAGTGCTCGGTCTGCAGCAGGCACTATATTGTCATCTGCGTAAGTGTACAGCTTATTGTTTTTAATAACATGACACATATCATTAATAAATATGTTGAAGAGAACAGGACCTAGAATGGATCCCTGAGGTACACCATTGAGGATAGGTTAACATCACTTATGAAGGTGCTGAGTTTAACATACTGCTTTCTATTAGTTATGTAGCTTTGTAATGTTTAATTGCATTTTCTGACACACAATATGCTTTAAGATAAAGGTGGAGCAGGTCATGTGGCAAACAACGCAATGCCTTTAAAAGATCCATTCAAGGAGCTGCTACATACTTATTTTCATCCAAAATAGTAAGTGAGTATGATCAGGAAATACTACAATCACAAACTGCAGACAACCCCGTGGTACCGCGAGGAAGAGCCGCTCAACCATCACGAGACACCAGGAAGACAAATTAAGCAAAGCAATCAGCTCTCTCTTCCCCATCAAGGTGATTGCAATACTAGAATGGACATAAAGTAACGTACAACAAAACATAGAACAATTACAGACTCCCACAATGGGAGTAACAATAAACAAAAAGTCAACAACAACAGAACCACCGCCTTAGAACGGACAGCAGCCTAAGCCAGCGGGGGGCTTAAATGCATTTTACCCGTACCAAATCTTCGCCCTAGATTCTGCTGTTGTTGAAGTACTTGATGCCTGCTTCCAGTCCTCAATTATCCTCAGGAGTGTGCTCTGACATCCATATTCTGGTAAGCATTGAATTGTTGACTGAAATTATTACTTAATAGTTCATGTATTGCTCTTTCATAAATCTTAGAAATAACAGGTAAAATACTAACAGGGTGGTTGTTTTTTTTATCAAGATTGCTATTCCTGTTGTGCAAAGGGGACATTATTGCAGTTTTGTATTGTCGGGGCATTTTAAGCACTTACTTGTCAGATTGATAATATTTACTATTAGCTTGACAATCACTGGCCTTGCCTACTCCAAAAACTTTGCCCAGAGTCCATTGTTGCCAGTTGCCTTTGTCACATTAAGTCAGCCTATCAGTTTATTGACGCATTTCTGATAAACATGTTTTAATTGGAGATCTGACTGTACTGTTAGATTCTCCTTTATTTTTATTAGACTATGGTGTCCCTCGTTTAATGGGGATAGAATGTTCTCCAATTTTTGTTGCTACGTTTAAAAAAACATTAAAATGTTCCAAACCTCTTGCTGGTCATTAATCAGTTAATCATTTTCAAGTAAGATAGTGTACTTTTGAAAACAACTTCCTTTATTTGTTAAAAAAGATTTAAATGTTGTCCAGAAGTCTTTCAGAACTTTTTACTGCAGATGTTTATTTACGTGGTGTTCGTATACCTATTTATCTTATTTAATCAGGTCTGCCTCTTGATGAAGTCAAATGCCACGTGTTTCACTAGCGTTCACTTTTTCTATCTATATATAATGAACTATTCGTTGATGTATTCCCGTTAATGTATTATGTTTGTAAGTGCTTGTTTAGATTTGTTTATAAATTGTTTAAGTATACATACACCTAGTATATATTTAGCCATAATGGTCATTTTGTGCGCATTTCATGAATATTTCCTCATTTTGTGGGGTGTTGAACTAAGACATGTTTTCGTCCAAAAATGCTTAGTTGATGTCTGGTTTGAGTAATCTGTAACTCCAACAGTCTTCATTTACTTAAATTCTAACATTGCATAATAATTGTTCATACAATGAAGATGTGCACCTGCTATTTGTACATATTTGATAAATTAAACTTAGACATTTCCATCTGAAATGCGTAGAGGGTGTCTGGTTTGTGTAATCTGTAACTCAAACAGTTTTAATTTTTCATATTCATACTCTGCATAATGATTGTTCACACAGAGAAAATGTGCACCTACTATTTGTACATATTTAATGTTTTTTCTCCATTTTTGGGGTCTTGAACATAGACACTTTTTTCCATATAATGCATAAAGGGAGTCTTGTTTTTGTAATCTCTAACTACAATATTTTTCTTTATTTTATATTCAAGGTTTGTTTTGTGATGGTTGAGCGGCTCTTCGCCCACGGGGTTGTCTGCAGTTTGTGATTGTGGTATTTCCTGATCATACTCACTTACTATTTTTGTATTATGAGTGTTCATACATTGAACATGTGGTGCACTTGATCAATGTAGTTGATATATACTATTTGATAAATACTATTTTATGCACACTTGATAAATAATGCCCATAGGGATATTAATGCAGTACATGTTTCAAACTACTAAAACATAAAAAAGTAAGTGAGTATTGTCAGTAATTACCCGCTCAAACACTGCAGACCAACCCACGGCACCATGAGGATGAGCCAGAGAACAATTATAGTAACAATACATCTGTAAGACAATTATAGCAAAGCAACCAGCCTTCTCTTCATCTTCAAGATGATTGAAAAACTAGAATTGACACAAAGTAATGCATAACAAAACAAATACAAACACCGAAATCCCACAAACAATAGGAAGCACACTCATTAAACAATATATCAACAACAACAGAACCACCGCCTAAGAACAGACAGCAGCCTAAGCCACTGGGGGGGGGGGCTTTATTGAATTTTACTAGCGCTACATCTTCGCCCTAGATTCTGTTGTTGTTAAAACACAAACATGATTAGCTCACATGGAGGCTTCCTATCAATCTTTAATTTTTTTTTCTGTCTTGTGTTTGCTATGCCTTTGTGCGCGTCTGTTTATATGTGCCTTGTGGTCACCTGCTTGGAAAGGGCAGACCTCTTGGCTCTCGTTTGTGGTATCTTACTGTGAGTTTGTCACTGTCCCATGGATATCCTGGGTCAGGTGTGGTACTTAATTCTATCGATTCCTGATCTTTGCACCCTTACTTACTTTTCCTAACTAATGCAATGTATCATCACAGGGAATAAATCAAATCAAATAAACATATTTTGATAATACAAAGAAAACGGCTCATGACTCACAGATAGTCAGAGCTATAGATAACATCAAGTTAAGCTGTTCTGTGCCCAACCAACGACAAGCATCAGGCACCAACTTACAGATGAAAGCTTTACGTTAGGGCTGGAAAGACGAATGCGTGCCCGTCATTTACATGTACCAGCAAGGCTATGATAGCCAAATTGGATTATCTGACATTAACCAGTATTTTTGTTCTTCGTAGGTCTTAAAGACGTGTCAAATGGGCTTGGTAGAAGTTTAAGCAAAACATCTTTATGAATGATACTGTACATAGTTGTAACCGTTGCTTATCAAAACTTCAATAAGCGGTGCTATTTTTGTAATGTCAGACGATTATCCTACTTAAGCCTATTAGTCATACAAATAAATCCTGTAAAGTTTGGGGACATTCTATAGGCCAATTTTGACCTCAGACGGATCAAAGGTCAGACGAGTTTACTTAGGAGCACGAGAAAGGTAAATAAGATTGTAACGGTTGTTTTCTCACCAAATACTTACTGTTCATGCTATCGAAGTAACAAACTTTCCAATGAATATGTAAGGACATGACCAATACAACATCTACAGGCTTAGTCGAGCGGTCTACGTCTTAAATTGCAAATATTCCGTGGAAAGTTTCAGATTAAGAATCCCTGAGTTTGAGTCCCAAAGTTTTTTTTTTCTTTTTAGCATATCTTTTTGTTCCTCGAGAAAACTTGAATTTCTCATGTTTTACGTGAAGGCTTTTTTTCTATTTGGCGCGTGCTCAATTCATCTGCAAACGAATCCAAAGTAAACACCATGCGGATGCAGTGCAGATGCAGAAGATCCATAACCTTTGTAAACAGGAGAAGGAAGTTGGGCTAACAATATCACTGGACCAGGCAAAGGAAAGGACTTCAACCGGGGCAAGAGTATCATTGAGCGGCTGGTGAAGCGAGACCAGACAAAAGAAAAGGAACCTGAACGGTCTAGAACGAAAGAGGGTCCAACTGCACGACTTTGAAGTACGTTGAGCATGTTTTGTCAGTAGAGCGTGTATACTGGTTAAAGAAGATCGCGATAAAGGAAGAACATGAGCCAGTGGTGATCGATCTTGCGTCAGAAACCGACGACAGCTCCGATGCTGACACTGCCAGCGAGACGGAGGGCATGTGAAATTAAATGAATCTGAAAGTTAATACGAAATAAAATACATACCATGGTGAAAAAATATAATATAAAAAAGCACACACACACACTCACGCACGCACGCGCATTAAAAGTTAAAAAAATTATGCCTGACCGAGACTCGAACTTGCATTTATTTCTTTCGCTTTATAAAACAAAATACTATAGTGATCTTTACCTACTGAGCTACAGAGAACGTTGACTAAATGGTTGAAAGTTTACTTCATACTGTATTATGTATTATACATGTAAACACCTATGATACCGCTTTGTAACGGTTTCTACCTGTTTCCCCTTTCACGTGCTGTAAATTCGAATAGTCTGATCTTTGATCCGTCTGAGTTCAAAATTGGCCTATACCAAGGGTTTGTAGAGATTTAAGCAATTTGTTGACTGACGGACGAATAACAGTCGAAATAGGACAGATCACAAAAGACAGCGAATGTCTTATGATCACAAAATCTCATATTGAACCAATTGCTCAGGTGAGCTGTAAAGTATGATTTGTCCATTATCTTTATATTTGTTTGAGGTTTGAAAGTGCTCTTGACCCTCAGCGTTTGTGATGTTTTCTTGTGTTTTGTCACATTCCAATGTGGTGTCCTGAGTCAGGTGTGGAATTTGATTTTATCAATTCCTGAAATTTGCATTTTTTCCTCACTTTACCAAAATTGATATGACGTAGATATATTACTACCGATTCCAATGTGGTTGAACAGGCAAAATGTACGCACATTCGTGGATTCGCGAACAATATCAACTGCGATCGCGTAAGTATTTGCCTCCTTGCAGTTTATGTATGGATTAAGTGTAAAATAGGTGGTTTGTGATATTCCATGGTTTTGCTAAACTGCTGCAGCATATTTCAACTTATTATTGCAGTACACACAAAAGGACAAGTGTTTGTTTACTCCATAACATGCCAGTCTTTGGAAGACGAACAAATTTTAGTTACATAAGGGCGTTTTTTTCAAATGAAATGAAATCAATACTTAAAACTCAACCTGAAGTTTTTTATTGTTTAAGCCAAACTTGTAAGTCTTGGAGGAAATGTTTCATTTTTTATCTAAGTGTACTGCATCTGTACAGAAAACCTAAGCCTTGTTTTAAAGGATAGTGATATAGAGTGCGTTGATCCTGCTTTTGTTTATCAGATGGCCAGAAAGCCGACTGTTCAAATAGGTGAATAATAAAACTAGCTATAAATGTATTCTTTTAATTAGTTAACATTTACAAATCAATTTGCTGCCATCTTCGAGAAGAGATATACCTACGTGGGTCATCCAATAAGTTCTGACAATGGCCTCGTATCTCAGAAACTGTTATTGAAATCGGAATTCTATTACCCATTGCAAGTGGCCATGGGTGTTGCGTACTCCTGTTTGAAATATGGTGTTTTTATCATAATCTGGTCCGATGCTATACAAATTTGTAAACAACACTGTGAGAGCCCATGGCCGCGAAAATTCACACTTTTGGCTGTTTTTTGCTGGGGTAGAGTTAGTTAAAGATGCAGTATGCATATTTGGAAAGTTATATTAGTAGTTGGGGATGTTGTCTGAAAACACGATTGACCCATAAAAGCAAATACCACAATGGCATTAACGTAGTTGCTCTGAACGTTCTTGGTTGCTAGGCAACAACAGAAAATAAGATTTTTGCCTCATTGTAAGCGTTAATTATAAAATAGTATATTTTGAACACTAATATAAGCAATAACGATATATTTGCATATTAATAGGCACATATTTTGATAAATCTGTTCTATAGTCTTCTTAAACACATAGAAAATAATAACTTTCAATAAACGTTTTACACCAAATATAATGCACCACTAGTACAACCCACTTTCAACGAAAATATTTCTTGCGAAATCGGTGATATATCATAATCAAAACCCTGCTGACACCATAGTTGCAACCTAAATCATTATCTATAGCGTTCAAAATCAACACACATAATGTCTTTATTTATCTATATAAAATATTTAAAAAGGAGTCTGTAATTTCTCAGAAATTTGGGCATGTGTACCATTTATAGTGCCCCGTCCATGACCATTTACCCAGTCTTCCTTAGTTGCCTAGCAACAGTTGCGACTACAACATGGAAAATATTTGAACTTGTGATTCAATTCTCTATATTCTAAATAATAAGTGAAGATTAATGAAACACATCCTAGAGAAAAGGGTTTTATTTTATGGGGTCATTGTCAGAACATTTTGGATGACCCTCGTATATCGCCAAGAGGCTATGACGCCGTTACTTGATATTGTATATGGTAGGATCTTACATGAGTGCTCATGTTCTATCGATTTCATTAAGCGAATGTAGGAATATAAATAAAATGCGAGGCTTGCTTAGCATTTTATCTCTCTTTCGCAATGAGTTTAATAAATTAAACAGTACAAGAGCACGAATTTAGGCCTATATTTATCACATGACATGAAAATTACTTAACAATCGTATTTTTGATGTGCGACGTCAAGATTTTTCCCATCTTTTTCGCAACGTTAAAATAGACGTCATTATGTAACGTAACTAAATCTGTAAACCACCAGTAGTTTATCGATTTTATTGCATGGCGTCATATTACTGCCAGTTGCGACGCCATGTGATAAATATAATGCATTAAAGATAGGTGCTTTATTAGCCTTTATACTATTTGCAGCTAGCAATGAAAACAGAAAAGATAAGACACAAATCCAGTAGTATTTAAATTTTTATTTGTATATAGCAACTTCAACAAAGTAAAGCTTAAAGCTAATTCCTGCACTTGCGTACTGTTGCTTTCAATGAATACCTGAAAATACAAGAAAACATCAATCCTAGGCCATTTCGTAACTAGAAATAATAATAATCAACCTCAAACCAGCCTCTTTGGCACATCCTGGTTAGTGTTATACATCTTATAAGATATTTCATTATGTATGGTTTAGGGGTTGGAATCTTTACGATTTCTGAGATGGTTACGTAGTAAGTCTTAAATGAAATGAACGGATTTGAGCATGCCCTGACAAGCCCGGTGGGGTCATCCTCGTACGTGTTGTAGACTTTGTCTTTCCATAAGGAACATAATCATATATAGACAGTTCACCAGATTTACGTTCCTGTACCTGACAATGAAACCAGCCATATCAACAAGATCAAACAGAAACGACGCATCAACAAACTAGACCCTTACATCGTGGTCACCTTGGAAGAAGCTTAAATAACAGTAATAGACGAGGGACCAATTACAAGGAGACTTAACCAATTTCAGACATGAGAATATCTTGAAGTTTCCCCATCAGCGTCCTGCAGTACCATAACACAAGATGAGACAGAGGATACAGTCAGTGTAACCGTAACAACAGTATATGGGATTTTAGTATATACAACAACTAAACAGAGATTCCGGCACTACCATAATAGTATAAACAGTTAAAACTTAATTCAAATGCCATTATAATCCACCATTTCCTACATTCATTTTCATCACTTGTTAAGAGCAATAGAGATCACGTGACCAACTTATTAGTTTTTTGTACTTCAGTAAGCTAGGCGCATTATAAGTTTGAAAAAGGTGTTAGATGACTGAAACTGGTCGACGATAAAACACATTTTGTTAATCCAGTCCCTTGTTGGTTGCTAATTTTGTTTTTCTCCTGAATCCCATAATTATGTATTTTTAGGGGTTGAGATCTGAATGGTTTCCGAGATATTAAACCTTTTTTGGAGTGAAGGGGCCGGACATGTCTGAGCTTAACCCCCAAAAACATCTCAGTTTAAGTCAGTATAAATGATTGTGTCTTACAATAAGACACATCAATATATATGGTATATTGGTGGGGTTCTGATCTGTTCACTTTCTGAGATATTAGACAAAAATAATTGGATGGGAGTCTGCATGCCTCTGGGTCCGCCTGAGACTGGGAAACAATTTTCAGAATTTTATGGCGAGTTAGTGTAAAAATTAAAGAAAGTTGTTGGCTCTTTTAATATTTCAGGGCAGCTTATCAAAATAATTTCTGATTTTTAGCAGATTGATCATATCATTAATTTGTTGCAACACATTGCATGCTTGGTGGTCAACCCAATAACGGTTGCCAACTTGGCTTTCCTCTGTAATTACACACCAGCTGGTTGGACCTCAGACTCTAAGATGGTTCCGACTTAAATACTTATCTTTAGATGTGAGGATAAGGACCTGATGACGTATCACCCACCAGCGTTTAACTGTTGGGTTTCTTTCGCTCCAGGTATTCATTTGTATTTACGGTTGAGTCATTATCTTTGTTTTATCTCCTTTTGTATTCAAATTTGCATTTAATAGATTATACATCGATAAGTTAGGGATCTATGTGTCTTGATCCACATCAGACATAAGGGTGAAGTTTGGTACCATGAAACTAGTTTAAGCCCTCCAGTAAATATTTTTGCTGACTGTTCCAAAGCGATGCTTTTTGCATTTTTTGTTATTTATGTTTTCTGTGTGTCATGCTGTATTGTCTGTTCATTGCAGCTTTGTGGTATCCTGCTGGGAAAATACTTACCTCTTGGCTCTCATGTTTGTGATGTTTTCTTACAAGTGTTTTTGTCACTTTCCCATGTGATGTCCTTAGTCAGGTGTGGCTCTTGATTGTATTGAGTCCTAATATTCGCCTTCTTCCTAACTATACATGAATATATATAACAATCCCTTGACTGGCTATTGAGATATAGATCAGACACTGATTGGATGGATTTAGGCACGCTCAGGAAGCCAGCCCTAGGGCTCAACATTTTGAGTTTTGAAACCTTCTTGGAAAATTTCATACCCATAGCTACCATATGCCTAAATTTCACAGCAATTCTTTTGGTATTTAGGATAGAAAATTAGAATAATATATAAAGCTTGGAAAGAGGGTTTCTCTGTAAAAATGATACATATATACGGATTCATCTATACATACATATGCATACCAGGTGATAACAGCCTAATAGAAATGAAACGATATTAAAAGCTTTTAGTCTTTATGTACTTTATAACTCAAAATAAATCATCAAAGTAAGTAAGGTTGCAAAGATTTGGAATCGATACAATTAAGTACCACACCTGACCCAGGATACAATGGGAAAGTGACAAACTCACAGTTAGACACCACAAACGAGAGCCAAGAGGTCAGCCCTTTCCCAGCAGGTGACCACAAAGCACATATAAATAGACACGCACAAAGACATAGCAAACACAAGACAGAACAAAAACATAAAAGATCCACAAAAGAAGTACCGCCTTGGAACAATCAGTAAAATATTTTACTGGAGGGCTTAAACCTGCTTTAACGGCGCCAACCTCACCCTTAATCCAGATTATGATCAAGACATATAGATATTTGATTGGCATGAAAGACCCCTAACGTATCAATGCATTATCCCCTAAAACATATAAATCAAGATATAACAAGGAGATAAAGCAAAGGTAAGGACTCAAAAGTAAATAAAACTGAATACCTGAGCAAAAGAAACCAACAGGTAAACCCCGGAGGGCCAGACAAACAGCCAAAGCATCAGGCTCCTACCATCTCATCAATAGATAAGTCTTTAAGTCGGAACCATCATAGAGTCTGAAGTGCGACCCACTGGCGTGCAATAAATGAGGAAGCAAATTGCCAACCGTGATTGGTTTGACCATCAAGCATGCAGTCTGTTGCAATACATTTATGTTATAGCCAATATTTTTATAATGGGAAATTATATTATTGAACTGCGCTGAAATATTATCAGAGCCAGCAATCTTATTCAATTTATACACCAAGTCACCATGTCACCATAGAAATCAGGCTCGTAAAGTCATTGGCGCAAGAGATATTTAATTCCAACTTGGTATTTAGAAATCAAATCATAGTATCGTCTTTAAAATTTTGAAAATGTTTTACAAACTTAATGATATAAGTCAATTTTAATTTATCTCTTTAAACCAAATCACCTTTTTAGAGCCCCACACAGAGCTACTTTAATCTATTTTATTACCTCATAACCGCTCATATATGACTGGTGTTTGATTGGAGATATGATTCAAGATTTATTTCAATCCTCAAGCTTACATTAGTAAACAACACAACGTGCCATAATAAACAAACGTAATTATTATTTGTCAAAATTGACCCGAGACATATGAATATTCAATACACTATCACTTAATCTTCGGGAATCATCATAAAATTGGTTCTTAAGATTACTTATCTGAATAATCATAACTACGTTTACTCGATAGCCTAATAGATAACGTGCTTTCCTAAGGAGCCAAATATATGGGGTCGAATCCCATACCATTGCAATATTTTTATTTATTGTTTTTCTCATTTGTTTGGTCGTCCTTTCTTTTTTCACATGGATGGTTTAATGTAAATCTGGCATATCTTAATGCACCAAATACTAGGGGGCTCAGTGTTTAAGTTGTAGAGTGCTTGACTTGAGACAAAGAGGCCGCGGGTTTGAGCCTCACCTGCGTCACTGCATTGTGGTCCTTGAGCAAGACATATTTATCCTAACTTAGTACTGGTTCAACAAGGAAGACCCTTCCCTGTATAACTGAAGGATTGTTGACGGAACAAGAATCAAACCAAACAAAACAAAGCACCAATTATGCACTTAGCACCGTAAATGATTTTAATAAACCCATGTGTGATTAACTATGCAACCTGGGTACTATCAACTTTTTTGTCACCTTCTGATTATTTTTTTTATCAAAATAAGCTTTTTTCAAAACCAAAAAAAAATGTTTTAGGATCTCTATCTGAATAAATAACTAACATGTAGAGGGCGCTCGAAGATGCCGCACGCGAAATTCAAAGGAGGATTTAGGATAATTTTAATATGGATGAAACGGAGTGTACAGCTTCCAATTTTATGCCAAAAGACCGTATGAAAATCATTTGCATTCTTGAGAGAGATAAAAGTATCATTCGTATAAAAATATACGAAAGAGGAAGTATTTTACTCATGTCACTAGATTCCCCACCAAGAATGGAGAATCGACGCCATTGAAGAACAATGCTTCTAGTCTACAAACAGTTTCTCATCAGGACAAGAAAGAAGTTTCTTCCAAAGAAAAACTGCTGAATAGAAAGCGAAAGCGCAGAAAGAACAAATCTTCAACTCTTCCTTCTGGATCTAAGTCTGCTAAACAACATTCGGATACGAAAGTTCAAGTATCTTCCAATGTAAAGGCAGGAAAAGTTAAAGAAGAAACCCCCACTGTAGTGGCAAGGGATCGTGCCAGGCAGAAGGAATACTGGAAACGCATGAAAGTTGCCAGGCAGCTAAGAGCTGAGAACCTTGCTTTATTCTACTTACTGCAAAAAACATAGACGGTAGCCATTCCACAGGTCTCTGTGGTTTGACAGCCAGAGAAATCCGGCTGCTTTGAACGTAAATCTGCTGTTTCTCAGTCATACCAGCTGCAAGATACACAGACGGTAGACAGATCTAAGGTCCCTGTGGTCAGACAGCCAGCGAAAAGCGGGTGCTTGAACGTACGTCTGATGTTTTTCAGTCATACCAGCTGTAAGATACACAGACGGTAGCAGTCAACAGGTCCCTGTGTTCAGCCAGCCAGAGAAGTTTGGTTGCTTGCAAGGTACATCTGCTGTTTCTCAGTCATACAGTCATTTAACCATTGAAAGGAAACCTGCCCGCACAGCCCAAGTTCATTCGGATTTAAATAAACTATCTGCAGCTGAGCATTCCAGTAGTTTGTTAGAAGACTGTGCAGTTTCTGACATAGTGTGTGCAATAGGAAGCAAGGCTGAAATACGTCACTGTACTGGCTGTAAAAGCTTCAGTTATTGTAAAAGTCTGCCAGATATCAGAGTTGCCCTCACATAAGCAGCTGTGTAAGTCTATCCAATATCTTAATCCACAAAACTAACTGAAAATGGTCATTCTTGTACATAGAACTTCTTGTGGTGTTGAAAGACCTATTCAATTGATTACTCAGTGTGTTTTATTGTATATTGGTGTTGGTGACTACATGTTTAGAACATTTTATCCATTATCCCCCTTTTACCGCTTTATCCAGGTGCGTCGATAAGTCAACGGGGGAGTTCTGCAAGATAACGAACGAATGGCAAACAATCTGTATCCAGATCAGGACCGACGTTCTGTCGGTACTGACCTGGGTCCAAACTATTTGCAAAGGCTATTGGCAGACGACAGAAGTCGACGCTGCCAAGGAAAGAACAATCTTAATTACAACATTTGGCAATTATATATTAAAACAAGTTTTCTGTTCCAGGATTCGAACCAGGTATGTGCGATATATATCAAGTTGCTAACTGCATATATCCACTAGTCTATTCATGCGAAGATCCATGATTTTATTTTCAGTGGAGTCCAGGCCTGATGACCAGAAAACAGTCTGGACAACGGTGTGTTTGTGTGTTTTGTTTAGTCCTCGACTTATTTTACAGTTTACAGTGGAGTCTAATTGTTTTATTACAGAGAATACTATACTTTTCCAAGGATCCAGAGGGGTTCCAACATTTTCCAGGGGCGTCCAACTTTTTCCATAGAGGGTCAAAATGCTATAGCAAAATATCTATAGTAACACATATAACCTGTGATTTTACAGGGGAAGGGGTGGATCTACACATGCTCTCGGTCCATTTTCATTAATAGATTGACATTATCTTCAAAATTTCGGTCCGAAGTCAGAAAACTTCTCAAAAATGCACGAAATTAACGAAGATTTTGGCGAAAATTAATCAGTCTAGGGGCAATATGGGCAGACTAAACAAAAGCATGACGGTAGTAAGCAGAACAAGCTTTATCCATTTCAATCAGTCGCAAGTCCAATCACACTGATAGGAGAGGTGTAAGATAATTTATTTTGTGATTTAAAGAGACTAAGTCTGCAACTATGAACATTTTTCGAAAAAAATATTTTCTTTTTAAATCATTTGTAAAAGCAGAATTAAGTTAAGGTTTAACAATATATTTGGTCATTATAGCTGAATACTGCATGGAAAAGTGAATGATCTTATAAAAAGCAGGTTGTTTTTTTTCTCTTGATGGTAATTATTTGCGTCCCTCCAATAATGACAGACAGTCAAGTTTTAACGTAAATACTGTTGTTTTTGATATTGATAATTTGTAAAGATTTACGAAATTTGTAAAATGTATACCTGAATTCTAGTTTTTTACTGTGTTCTTGAAAAATAGAAACATTATTTCAAAAATTAAAAAAATCAAAAGTTACAGCCTATGCAGCTTTAAGGGATCGAGTGTAAAAATGACATTGCAGATTGTTTATCATTAGCTACCATCTTCGAGTACCCACGTTACATTAAGAAATAATGCATCTTAAATAAATGAGTATGACTTTTGATTACAATGTCATATCTGTAATATGGAACTTTTATTGTAATCTTCATACCAAAGGCAATTGTTGTACCAAATATAAAATCCTTGGACAAAAAGTGGTAGTGGCGTTATTGTTGTGGTCTGTGTCACATATGTGTGATACCTTAATATTTGACTCCGTTGTCATATTGGATATGTGAAATATCCTTTATCATCTACACACAATAGACAATCATTTAACAATATACATTTGAACCGCATAGGTTGTTACGATGTAGAATAGATGGAACAACAGAATCAGTGATGGTTGCGTATACGCACAAATACGCAAAGGTTTAGGTATGCACCTGGTCACCTATTCGAGCCATGATACGGTACCTTTTCTACTAATAGTCCCAATAAAAGGTCGGTTTGTCTGAGATGGAATTCATTGTGTCTATATTTATCAACGCTTGCACGATTTCTTTACGTTTCTTGAATATCTTGGGAATCTTGTGCATTTTTCAATATATAAAGGATGGAATTTCCCATTCTTGTTAGTGGACATTTTAAACATACCGTTGAAAGGTTCGATATAGAGACGCTATTCCTTATTATAAAAGGTACGTGAAGTTATATATTTTTACTGTGTTGAAATTGTACATGACAGGGCGATGGCGATTCGTGTTATTACATTGAATCGCGATGTCTCTAGCATGTCACATTGTATTGAAATAATAAGTCACTCGTTTTCTATTTTGTCGTCTGTTGAATCGGCCAGCATTCCGTGTATGAGTTCTTTTGGGTGTTATCAATAACGTCCCGTTTTTTTTCGGTGAAAATAGCGATTGTTACGCACTTGCGTATGAAGCTACGCACATGCGTAATGCCTAAAAATCTGCTGGGACCATTCTTGCGGCTATAGTAAAAGCTGTCAGGATGGACTCGTCCGGTTATTTCGGACAAAAGTAGTCACAGGCCATGTCGGGCCTGCACATAAAACTATAATGGTATGCTGAAAGATTTACCAGGGATCAATAGGTGAAAAACAATTTTAGCAGCTAGATTTTAAATTGTTGTGATTTTATATGGCGTTGTTGGAAAGACGATTTAACTGCCAGTGATAGTCGACTTTCTGTAGCGTCCTGTATGTGTCACCTCGAGTTATATCTGACGCATATAAGAATGAGGGTTAGGTGCATACACTACAACACACTTACATAAATAAGGTGATAGCTGACATGTATGTTTAGAGATTAGGTAGGTGTAATGTTACACCAAAGTAAATGTAAAAATATTTGTTACACCAAAGTAAATGTAAAGATATTTGTTACACCAAAATAAATGTAAAAAAATATTGTACGGTTTTACACACATAAAACAGCAGAATGCAATCTCTCAATATTGATGTAAATATGTTTGCAGAGAGGTCATAATTAGTTGTTTATAACTGATACATAATACATGTACGAAATTAGCGCGTGGGCAGGGTGATGTCCGACGTAAACGTCCAAACGTTACGTCGGCACAACACTGTTCAACCTTTTCCTGGAATTTTAAGAGAATTGGTATCAGTATTTGTAAACCTCGAAACTATCTAGATAACATGACCTTGAAGGGAAAAAGGGCCACGGGATCTTGATGTTTCGGCTGCAATAGCGTCTCAACCAGGGTGACGTTACGACAGTGTATTGGAAATTTTGTTACGTATGGGTTTGTTCGTTTGGCATAAGAGGTATTGTTTAGCGCTGACATAGGCCAGTCACTAAAAAAACTTCTCTATTATATAATTTTGAGTGTGGATATTTAGAAGAGCCGATCCATCCTAACCTCATGGGAGCCATTATCCATACACCCACGGGTGAGGGCTAATCGCGCGCTTATAGGGTTAGGCTGTAATTTAAAAGAGTAAGACCACTGAAATTATTTCTATTTTTGTAAACTTCAAACGAACAACTCCATTATTGACGCAACAGAGTGATTCTGAGATTCTAAAAGTAGATTGTTTTTTGCAGAATCGTCTCTTGTGTCCCCTCCTACGTTGGAGGCTGAATGTTGGTGAGCCGAAATGATAGTTACCTGAGGGCACTTATTAGCTGTCCCCCTCAGGCCACGACCAGCGTGGATCAGGCCCAATCATTACATCCAACAACATAGAATAGCCCGAGTTGGGAGCCAACCAGCTTGAATTGTTATAAGTGAATCTGACATCCCAACGTGGGGATACAATCAGGAAGAACCACTTATACTAATCCTGACGTCTAGAACGACGATCAGTATTACGCGCAAGAAATACTATGCGAAACCAGTGACAACCAAAGTACAGGTTCGATCACCTCAGCGCCAATGGTCTGAAGTAGACAACGTGCGGCTAAGAAGACATAGTGTTCGCGAGATGCGTGAAACATCAACAGTTATAGTGTTCGCTGGACGCATATAATCTCGAGATTTCTCGTCAATACGAGAACTGAAATATTAAAGGGCCCAAAATTGTTTTTTATGAGAACTTAAGCTATATGTTAATCATATTCTTTACGTCTTTTATTTCTGACTAGTTGACGTACATCTAGAGCAGGACACTCCAAGATTGATTCTAATTGAAATGATCTTGGAGTGGCAACTTGCCCCAGTAAAGGATGGTCAATTAGCCAGAAATAACAGCGTAGGTGGTGTCATTGTATATTAATGTGTTGTTGATGTTTTCTTAGTACATAAAGTACTGAAAAGTTTTTGCTAGTTGTGTGCATTATTTTTCCCTGGTAGCATCGTCATCGCATAAAGGAATTTTCCAATAAGATTTCCCCTGACTGGCTTTATGTCGTAACAATGGTGTCAGAAATGGGATTTTTGAGGTTTTATTGGCAAATTTCTCTGCTGTGACGTTGCTACGGGTGCACACTAGTAGTTTTTCTTTACAAGAAAGGTTGTGAGTGTCAACACACAGTACTGATTGCATGCGTTCCCCTGTGATGAAGTGCGACACATGTAAATAAGTAATCACATAACATTCTGAGGGGACTCATACTTTCTTGTTCTGTGGATTGCCAGTAGGGTATAAAACCCAAGGGAAATTTGTCAGAGTTTAATTATTAGACTTGTCCACCTTTATTTGACCCATATAATTGTGTATTGGCTTATGCCCTGTATTCCTATTAATTAAGGATACTGATGTGGAAAATTTCATATCGTTTGAGGGTACTAATAATTTAAATCACCTCAATGACGTCATAGTGTGTGACGCCACTCAACTGATTTCTATTATTAGAAGAAGTCCATAGAAAGATTATTTTAGTCAATTATTATGTCTTGCTATGACAAGTGACTGTTGACTTGACTGTAACGCGTTTATATTAATATCGCGTAGGTATACATTTCTTGACGTAAATACGAGAAAGTGAATGACGTTTTTAGTCAAATACGTTTAGAGAAGGCCTATTTAAGGTTGATATATATCCTAGGCACCTTTTTGTGGTGATCTCTTATATGTTGTACTATACGTTACTCATATGTAACGTCATTAAAATCCCTAGTAAAATTATTAGTTTACCAGCACGAACGTTGGTTGGCCCATACCTATCTAAAAGGGACAAAGCGAACCCTTATTTATTTTCATCAGTATAGTTGACTTATACCATTCCCAACAATGGGCTAAAATGGATAAACATACTTCATTAGCACGGGAATTAGGATATGAAGGGCAAGAACTAAGGGATTATCTTAAGAGGCAACAAGATTTAGAAAGGGAGGAAAGGTTGGCCCAAAGGGAATATGAAAGAGAGAAAAGGGAGGCCGAGCAAAAAGATAAAGAAAGGGAGCAAAAAAATAAAGATAGGGAGCAAAAAGAGAAAGATCGGGAATTAGAAAAAATGAAAATTGAGGCCGCGCAGAAGGATAAGGAATTGGAAAAGTTAAAAATTGAGGCCGCGCGCAAGGATAAGGAAATGGAAATGGAAAAAGAAGTTGGGCTAAAAAAATTGAGGCCGAAGTTTAACTCAAAAAAATCGAGGCCTAGACCACTTCACATCCCTGGGGGCCCAAAGAGAAAAGTTCAAATCCTAGGAGTCCCAAGCTTCCATACTTTAACGAACATACGGATAAGATGGATAGCTATTTAACTAGGTTCGAAAGTTATGCCTTGTCAAATAAATGGGACCCGTCTATGTGGGCATCATACCTAAGTGCATTATTAAAGGGGCATGCTTTAGAAGTCTTTGTTAGGCTTTCCAGAGATGACCAGTTGGATTATGGTCAGATTAAGGAGGCTCTGCTTACTAATTTTGACCTCACCGAACGATCTTTTCGTAAGAAATTTAGGGATTGTAGGCCCGAGAAAGCCGAAACGTTTAGACAATTTAGCGGTAGGCTAGCGAGCTACCTTGATAAATGGTTAGGTTTGGCTAAGGTCGAAAAGACATACGAGGCCGTTTGTGATTTTTTGGCCCAAGACCAGTTCCTTGACTGTTGCAGTCATGAGCTCTATTTGTATCTCAAACCTAAGACGTTTAAAGTCCTGGGTTAGTTAGCCCACAAGGCGGATTTGTTCGCCGATGCGAAAGGGAGTGTTTCCATGTGTATTTCAAAAGGGCAACGTGAAAATAAAGTTGTAGATGAAGTCCAGCCTAAGGTACAGCCCAAGCAAGATCAACGGCCCGCTGTTAAGTGCAAGATTTGTGGCAAGCCCCATCCCACCTATAAATGTTGGAATAACCCTGATAATAAGAAGGTGGCATCTAGTGCAGAATTTAATTCCCAGTATAGGGAAGATAATTCTAATTGGGGTCAAGATAGGAATTTCGGTCGCAGTGACCAGCGTGACAATCATTATAATAAAAATTACAGGACCGACCATCAGGTCAATTTTTGTAAAATTGAAAATTCGGATGTAGGAAAAGTTCAGGCTAATTTTATTTCTCCTCATTCTTCATCAGAAGGTTTACCCCGTAAGGATAGAAAGGGCTCTTGTCATTTCCCAAGGTCAAGGTTGCCAACAGCAATTGGTACTGTAAATGGTAAAGAGGTTAGGGTCTTGAGAGATACAGGTTGTACGGGGGTAGTGGTTAGGAGAAGTTTAGTTTCTGATGGTCAGATGTTAAATAAGCAGTCTGGTGTGACTCTTATTAACAATTATAAACAGAGATGTCCTGTGGCCCGTATTAAAATTGATTGCCCATTTTTTAGATGTAGTACGGATGCATTGTGCATTGATGATCCAGCACATGACTTAGTCATTGGTAATATTGAGGGGTCCAAATTTCCCGATATCACCCATTTTTCATCAGGGGTAGTTAAGAATAAGAAGAGGTCAAAGAAAAGTATAAAGAATAGAAAGGTCAAGGTGGCAGATAAGTTTATAAGGCAGAACAGGCAAGAATTAGTATTGAAGCCAGCGTCAGATATTAAATTGATAGAGATTAGAAGAAGGGTAGAGTCTGGTAGTGTGATTAAAGTCGCAGTTTCTCTAGTGGTGAAACTAAATTCATTCGTAGGAATGGTTTAATTAATAGACATTTTAAGAAAAATGCAAAAGTTTCACTACAATTAGTTATTCCTTCTAGTTTGACGCATAGCGTTATAAATTTGGCCAATGAATCACCAAGAGTGTTAAATCATAGAGGCAGAAAGGAAACTATATCTAAGGTCTTAGATGAATTTTATTGGCCCGGTGTTTGTAGGGAGGTAACTCAATTTTGTAGATCTTGTGCCACTTGTCAAAGGACAAATCATAATATAAAGGTCGCAAGTACTCATTGTTGTAGTGTACCCCAGAGAAACATATCCTCTAAGGAGGCAGTAGTTAGCCGTACAAGACGGACTGAAAGCCAGACAGAACGACGACGTTCATATGGTAGTGATAGACGTTGCCCAATACCATATTATTGGCGCAATATGACTGGAACTGAAAGCAGTAGTCAGTATTAGTATTAAAGGTGTGCGACAGTGTAATGACCCAATTGTCTTGGATTGTTGGACCTATATGTTAACTATGATAGCATAGTAGCAGTCACACAGGTGTACTTTTGACGTGAGGAGTCACGGAATTTTATTTTAAGCCATGACGTATGACGGTAGACTGTTGACGTGAGCAAGTCACGATAGTATATTTTAGCAACAGAGGTTAGCTGCAACGTGAAGAGTCACGTTAATTTATTTGAGCAAAGATTGTATTATGGAGGAAGTTATTAATAGGTATACTTGGCATAGGAATGCGTAACCTGTGGATCTTTGCAAAAGGTATTGGCTATTAAGCCTTATATATTAAATGTCAGGAGACATACAACTTCATAGGAAGTTAAAGGGGTACAACCCCATATGTGAGAAAGTTAAAGGGGTACAACCCCATAATTATGCGTTGGGCATTAAAGCTCCAACCATACAGATTTAGGATTGTGGCAATCCGAGGACAAGACAATGTGGGGGCAGACTATCTTTCCAGGTAGTCCGCCATTTAAGTCGCACGTGTATATATGTTGTATTATATATTTATTCTGTATTACTCCTTCTTTTCTACATTGTGTATCGTAAGAAAAAGTCATTCCTTTTTCTCCCAAAAGGAAGGGCCATTGTTACGATGTAGAATAGATGGAACAACAGAATCAGTGATGGTTGCGTATACGCACAAATAAGCAAAGGTTTAGGTATGCACCTGGTCACCTATTCGAACCATGATACGGTACCTTTTCTACTAATAGTCCCAATAAAAGGTCGGTTTGTCTGAGATGGAATTCATTGTGTCTATATTTATCAACGCTTGCACGATTTCCTTACTTTCCTTGAATATCTTGGGAATCTTGTGCATTTTTCAATATATAAAGGATGGAATTTCCCATTCTTGTTAGGGGACTTTTTAAACATACTGTTGAAAGGTTCGATATAGAGACGCTATTCATTATTATAAAAGGTACGTGAAGTTATATATATTTTTACTGTGTTGAAATTGTACATGACAGGGCGATGGCGATTCCTGTTATTACATTGAATCGCGATGTCTCTAGCATGTCATATTGTATTGAAATAACAAGTCACTCGCTTTCTATTTTGTCGTCTGTTGAATCGGCCAGCATTGCGTGTATGAGTTCTTTCAGGTGTTATCAATAACGTCCCGTTTTTTGGTGAAAATAGCGATTGTTACGCACTTGCGTATGAAGCTACGCACATGCGTAATGCCTAAAAATCTGCTGGGACCATTCTTGCGGCTATAGTAAAAGCTGTCCGGATGGACTCGTCGGGTTATTTCGGACAAAAGTAGTCACAGGCCATGTCGGGCCTGCACATAAAACTATAATGGTATGCTGAAAGATTTACCAGGGACCGATAGGTGAAAAACAATTTAAGCAGCTAGATTTTAAATTTTTGTGATTTTATATGGCGTTGTTGGAAAGACGATTTAACTGCCAGTGATAGTCGACTTTCTGTAGCATCCTGTATGTGTCACCTCGAGTTATATCTGACGCATATAAGAATAAGGGTTAGGTGCATACACTACAACACACTTACATAAATAAGGTGATAGCTGACATGTATGTTTAGAGATTAGGTAGGTGTAATGTTACACCAAAGTAAATGTAAAAATATTTGTTACACCAAAGTAAATGTAAAGATATTTGTTACACCAAATAAATGTAAAAAAATATTGTACGGTTTTACACACATAAAATAGCAGAATGTAATCTCTCAATATTGATGTAAATATGTTTGCCGAGAGGTCATAATTAGTTGTTTACAACTGATACGTTATACATGTACGAAATTAGCGCGTGGGCAGGGTGATGTCCGACGTAAACGTCCAAACGTTACGTCGGCACCACACTGTTCAACCTTTTCCTGGAATTTTAAGAGAATTGGTATCAGTATTTGTAAACCTCGAAACTATCTAGATAACGTGACCTTGAAGGGAAAAAGGGCCACGGGATCTTGATGTTTCGGCTGCGATAGCGTCTCAACCAGGGTGACGTTACGACAGTGTATTGGAAATTTTGTTACGTATGGGTTTGTTCGTTTGGCATAAGAGGTATTGTTTAGCGCTGACATAGGCCAGTCACTAAAAATACTTCTCTATTATATAATTTTGAGTGTGGATATTTAGAAGAGCCGATCCATCCTAACCGCATGGGAGCCGTTAGCCATAAACCCACGGGTGAGGGCTAATCGCGCGCTTATAGGGTTAGGCTGTAATTTAAAAGAGTAAGACCACTGAAATTATTTCTATTTTTGTGAACTTCAAACGAACAACTCCATTATTGACGCAACAGAGTGATTCTGAGATTCTAAAAGTAGATTGTTTTTTGCAGAATCGTCTCTTGTGTCCCCTCCTACGTTGGAGGCTGAATGTTGGTGAGCCGAAATGATAGTTACCTGAGGGCACTTATTAGCTGTCCCCCTCAGGCCACGACCAGCGTGGATCAGGCCCAATCATTACATCCAATAACGTAGAATAGCCCGAGTTGGGAGCCAATTGGCTTGAATTGTTATAAGTGAATCTGACATCCCAACGTGGGGATATGATCAGGAAGAACCACTTATACTAATCCTGACGTCTAGAACGACGATCAGTATTATGCGCAAGAAATACTATGCGAAACGAGTGACAACCAAAGTACAGGTTTGATCACCTCAGCGCCGATGGTCTGAAGTAGACAACGTGCGGCTTAGAAGACATAGTATTCGCTAGACGCGTGAAATATCAACAGTTATAGTGTTCGCGGGACGCGTATAGTCTCGAGATTTCTCGTCAATACGAGAACTGAAATATTAAAGGGCCCAAATTTTTTTTTTTGAGGACTTAAGCTATATGTTAATCATATTCTTTACGTCTTTTATTTCTAACTAGTTGACGTACATCTAGAGCAGGACACTCCAAGATTGATTCTAATTGAAATGATCTTAGAGTGGCAATTTGCCCTAGTTTAGGATGGTCAATTAGCCAGAAATAACAGCGTAGGTGGTGTCATTGTACATTAATGTGTTGTTGATGTTTTCTTAGTACATAAAGTACTGAAAAGTTTTTGCTAGTTGTGTGCATTATTTTTCCCTGGTAGCATCGTCATCGCATAAAGGAATTTTCCAATAAGATTTCCCCTCTTCCTTCCTGACCGGCTTTATGTCGTAACATAGGTCAAATCAAAAATGAAGAAAAGAGTTAACGTTAAGAGTCGTAAGCCACATATTGAGAAGGCCTATATTTGAGCTTGATCTTTGATTCCTATTCATAGCGGTGATAAAAAATACACGCTAATCAATCAGTGTATTAAATTTGAACACAATTTATCAACCAATATAGAGATAAAAATGAGACAAAATGACAGATAGTCAGCTAGGACCATTTCTAGTATATCCAACCTCTTTGCTGATCGAATTAAAATTCAACAACATGTTCTCCCTTCCTAAGCAAGATGTCAAATTGCAACGCAACAATCAATCAACTAACCAAAAACGACTAAGCAGGATCCTGACGTAAAACTTTAATCTGTTGCTTGGCGCCTAATGCTTGTCGTTGGAATGACCCTCCGTAGCGCAATTTGAGGTTTTCTTTAGCTCTGACTATCTGTGAGTCATGAGCTCTTTTCTTTATATCATCATGTAATAATTTGATTTGATTGTTTCTCTGTGATGTTAGATTGCATTAGTAAGGAAGCATTCACGCTAGCTAAACAATTTTGTGTTTTAACAAATACAGAATCTAGGGCTGAGATTTTGCTCTAGTAAAATGGTAAAATACATTTAAGCCCCCAGTGGCTTAGGCTGCTGACCGTTCTTAGGCGGCGGTTCTGTTGTTGTTCATCCGTAGTTTATTGTACTTACCATTGTTTGTGGGAGTTCCGTGTTTGTCTTTATTTGTTATGCATTACTTTGTGTCCATTTTAGTTTTGCAATCATCGTGAAGAGGAATAGAAAGTTGGTTGCTTTGCTTGTATTGTCTTACTAGAAATGTTCCCTGGCTCTTCTGCTGGTGCCGTGGGTTGGTTTGCAGTATGTTATTATGGTATTCAGCACGGGGAGCCTACATTATTTCTAATGCGTTCACAAGCACTGTCTCAACAGATTCATCGCGGGCTTTGTTGATGAAAATGTCAAATAAATATAAAGTTTAGAAAAGCAGATCATGATGGAACTGCTATAAAGTTTACACTTCACAGCAGTTCCCTCATGATTTGCCATTCTAAAATATCTTGTCTTACCATTTATTTGTGGTGGTGGTGGCCATGGTCATCAGCTTTGCAATCACATTCGTGTGGTGCTACATTTTTATTGCAAAATGGTACAGGACCGTTATGATGGCTATGACAAGGGAATCCAGCACAATCGGCATCGTGTGAACAATGAACAAGACGACGACCTGAAATAAAAATAAAATATTGTAACGTATCAATACATTAATAGACTGGCCTATTAATATGCAAATTAATGTAAAGCTCTAAAAATTCAAACTCCAAATTTTTTATAATACTCCCTAATTTGAAATAATAGTATATATTCTATGATTTTAATACCTGACACAGGTGCATTTCACGGTTAATGCACAAGACATGTTTACCTTCGGTTGACTTTTGTTATTTACCGGAATTTAGCAAATACTAATGCAGAAAATGCAATGTTTTGTATCGTCCTACTGACTATAGTCAAGTGGTTATGGTACAGAGTTTACAACCAAAAGGTCGTGAGTTCGAATCCACGTGTGTTCTTGTTTTTTATTTGTTTTATTTATACCTTTATTTGATTTGTTTAAGGTCATTTATTATAGATGTACCGCGACCTCTGGGTAATGTCCTTTGGGTCATTGTATCTCAAAAGGTTAATGCGTAATGCGTAAAATGAGCCAGTCTGTCTGGAATAAATACTTGTGTTAACATATTAAGGTACACGTAAATGCCTGAACCCCTTATTTCTAGATAAAGTCACGCTTCCAAACTTTTTGTTTATCTATACTTGCATTTGTAATTGTAATTTTTGTAGGAACCTCACTGAGAATGTCTATCGTACGCTCGATATATAAAATTGAATCTTTATGTTCTTTACATCTTGTTAAAAGTCATCGTAGATATTTAAAGCAATTGGATTTGCCTTAGGGCCAAAACTTACTACATACTTTTCTTCAGACATTTTCCCACTGAACTTAAGTTCAAACAAACCAGTATAGGGAATAAAGTTTAACCGTTTTTTATGGCTGTAATATGGAACACTCTTTTCACTTGAATCTCTGAAGATATTTCAGACAAACTAGCTCATTTTATGCGTTACACAGAAACCATTTGAAATAGAATGATCCAAATGTGATTACTCAGAGTTCGTGGTACATCTATAATATATGAACTTAAACAAATCGAAAAAAGGTAAAAGAAAAGAACACACGTTGACTCTAACGCATGGCATTTTGGTTGTAAACTCTGTACAATAACCGCTTTACTAGTCAGTAGGACGCTAATCTTATTTAGTACATGTACTTGCTAAATTCCTGTAAATTTTACGGTAAATAGCGAAAGTCGACCGAAAGTACAAATATATTGTGCATCGACCGTGAAATTATGCACCTGTGTCAGGTTAATAAAACCATAGAATATCAATATGAGAAGTATTAAGTAGCATATGTCCTTAAGTTAATCAGTACATTGGGATAAATGTCAATCACGTATTGTATGATTTTATTAATCAAGCATAGGTGAGATATTTCACTGTTAGTGCACTATATATATATTTATCTATGGTCGACTTTTGGTATCTTCCAAAAGGTTTACAGGAACTTAAAAAGTACATGTACAAATGCAGATATTGAAACATTTTGTGATGTCGTACAGGCTAGTCAAGAGGTTATGGTACAGAATTCACAACCAGACGGACGTGAGTTTGCGTCCATATTATTTCTGTTTTATTAACTTTATTCGCTTCGTTGAAGTTAATGTATTACTCTGTCTTGCATTTCTCATTGTTATTTTTGTAGGCTCTTCACCGAGAACGTTTTTCTAAAGCCAGTTTTCTTTTGTATTGTTCAGTACTTTCTGGTCTCTATACACTGTATGAAATTGAATCTCTGTGCTTATGACATCTTATCAAAAGTAATCACTGATATTAAAAACAATCTGCTTTTCCTTAGTACCAAATCTCATGCATACTATCTTCAGACATACTCCCGCTTAAAAAAAAGTTCAAACAACATATAAAATGAATTATTTGCAAACGTCTGTTTTGTCAGATATGGAAAAAGATTTTCACATGAATTTCTCTTAGAAATAATACTCCTGATTTCTTTTTAAATCAATGAATATTTAAAGCAAACAAAAACGTGAAATTAAGAATACAAAAATAAATAAATGGAAAAAAATAAAAGAAAGTAAACAAGGATGCAGGCGGTATTGAACCTGTATCCATTTGCTTGTTCACTTTTCCACACATCCACTTTGAGCCTCACTGACGTCACTGTGTTGTGTCCTTGAGCAAGACACATCTTTGCGTATATTGTAATACTCGCTCAACACAGGAAGACCCATCCCAACATAACTGAAAAAGTGTTAAGTGGGACGTAAAGAGTCAAATTTGCAGCTGAGTACTGATATATTTAAAATCAATTTGCTGTTACAAAGAGTTTACATAAGTGATGGCACGTCTTTTGGAAGATAAAAACAACTATTGTTTTGCACAGGGCAGGTTCTAAGGTAAATAATATTGCGTATCATTTTGGCTACTCTAGACAGACTGTTCACTGCTGGATTTTTTAGAGACGCTGTAAGACCCGATCACGCACGTGCGAGAATAATTATCACATTATCACAGTCACTCACCTATGTAATCGTTTAACAAGCGAGGCAGCAAGTTTTTTAGCCTGGCGGTTACGGGGTTCATGCACAATCGATCATTAATCGTTTCATGCAAAATAACGGACCTGGTATTGTACTTTCAAAGATGCATAGTAATGAGGCAATTCCATTTTTCTCATGATCAGGTAAAGCATGACTATTCACTGCCACGCGCATATGCAGTAATCTGTGGTAGGTTCAATATAACTGTAAACCGAGACTACCTGCACGCCCAAAATCAAGGTAAACTTGACAATGTTTGTTTGCAACAATTCTCATCTATCTTTAAATCCACAATATTTGTCATCATTACAATGCAAATACCCACACAACGCGTAAACCCACACAATTCTTTGCTCATAATACCGTCAACTTCTGGCCTTGACATGTTTTATACCCGGTCAGGAACCCCATATAACACATATGGGGTGAATTGAGTCAGAGGGCCAGGTCCATTCATTAAATCAATACGATAAATAACTTCATTATCCACTTCTGTTTGAATTGCAAACCTTTTCTTAACGTGCTAATACAACGTTACGTAAATTAAATGAGGCCACGTATTCTGCTATGCATTCGTGAAAAAGGTCACACTGGTTACTGACGATTATTTCACTTAAAGTATGCAGTCAGTAATTTATTGTTTGCCAATGCTGTGTGACTGTTTTTTTTATGTTTAGAAATTTTCATTTTGACCCCTCTTAAATGAACTTTTCATAAGAAAATATGCACTTTCTGATTTCATCCTATAAACTTTTCAGAGAAAGCAATAAGGCACTGAAGATTCAAAAACAGAAAAATATACCCCGAAAATAAATGTATCAATAATATATATGCATGGATAAGTAAGGGGACTTTCATACAAATCAAACATATATGTGTAATGATCCACATCTGAAATAAGGGTGAGGATGGCGCCATGAAAGCGATTTAAGCCCTCCAGTAATGTATTTTTACTGACCGTTCCAAGGCGGTACTTCTTTCGTGGATCATTTGTGTTATTTAGGTCTTGAGTTTGTCATGCTTTCGCATCTGTTCATTGCTGCCTTGTGGTCACCTGCTGGGAAAGGCCTGACCTCTTGGCTATTGTTCGTGATGTTTAATTGTGATTGTGTCACTTTGCCAAGTGGTATCCTTGGTCATGTGTGGTACTTGATTGTATCGATCCCTGATCTTTGCCCCATTTCTTACTTTGAATACTATGTAAATGATTCGTTTTGGGTCCCCACACCCGCACTTTTGTGGGTTCTTACCTTGTTGTATAAAAAAGCACTCACCTACATTGCTCTATTGACATGCATTAAATACATACCGTGACCGTGATCGCTGTGGGAATGACACTGGGTACACCAATGGTGGTCATGGTGGGTGTTATGGTGGCACAGACTGGAGTGACCGTTTTGGCATCCTCCATCTCCAGCACAGTCTGAATCAGTTGTACACGGGTCACCTGCATTTGAAGAAAATATTTGTTATTGATTTTAACAACTTCTTTCAAAGAAGTTCGTGGGATTTTGTAGTTATGCAAGCAGCATAGGCTCAGATAAGCCTGCATAAACTCACATTCCCGGTAGAACCTTCCCTGCTTGAACATACGACGCATAGACAATAATGACGAATCAGACCATTTGATTTGATCAACTGTCCAATAGTTTAACTGTACGGAATACTACACTCTCCATTGGCGTAGCTCCCATTACGCAGTATACGCACGTGTGTAACAAAAAAAGTAACACTAAAGGGAGCTCACCTAATGTGGTAAAAGTGAGTTTCCATGCCGTAAGGAACTGCTTTTAAAAGAAAGAATTCGAATTCGCTCTTCCTGGGAGCAATTTTTTTCCTTAAAGAGAAGTTCAGGTTTTGAAAAGGGACGTAATTGTAGAGAATCATTGCTTGATATACTAGTCTCTCTTTGCAATCTACTAACCATAAGCAATCACTGTTTACAATAAACACCTTTTTCAAAACTTTAATTCGCACAATGAGCCTAAACATATAAAGCATAGTTGACCTTGACTTTTGACTTGTATGTCATAGTAGTATTCTAGCATTTCTGTGGTAACCTACCCACCATAGACAATCGTTTTGCCAAAAATAATAATTTCATCTTAAAAATGAAAGAGGGGTTTATATTACGAGCTTTAGTAAAGCTTTAAGTACAGTAAAACCGGTGTAAAACGGCCACTCAAAAGTAGACACAAATATCTTAAAGACATATGGTAGCTTAATGAAGGTCGAAAGTATTGCAGAATGCTCCAAAGGGTGCATCCTGCAATACTTTTGACCTACATTAAACGATAATTGGTCTTGAAAATCTATTTTCGATCCTTTTGAGAAAGGCCGTTTTACACAGGTTTTACTGTATGTGTGATCTTAACTGTTTTTTTCCAGGTCATATTGGCAATCTAAAACTTTCCTGTTAATTCAATAAGTAAATACATGTATTGTGACAAATATGAACACCAAGAATCAAACACAATAAAATCCCACAGTAGCTTTGTCTGCTGTCCGTTCTGAGGTGCTGGTTCTGTTTTTGTTGATTTTTTTGTTTTTATGTACCTTCATTCTTTTAGGGATTCCGTGTTAGTCTTTGTTTTGGTATGCATTACTGTATTTCCTGTCTAGTTTTGCAATCATCTCTACGAGGACGAAAGGACTAGATGCTTATCGCCTTTTTTTTTGCTTTGATACAGTAAATGCTCTGTGGCTTTTCCTTACGGTGCCATGGGTTGATCTGTGGTGTGTGATTTTGGTAGTTCCTGATCATACTGACTTATCTTTTGCATAACGATTCGTATGAAGATTTTATTATTATGTGACCTTGACATTTGCCTTCAAAGTTATATCGGAAATCTGAATTAGTTGTTGTAATTTACGCATATTACTCAATCATTCTGCTTTAATACACATGCATATGAACGCCCTCCATCATAATTAGAAAAGGAATTCGGATAAGGATCGGATATAAAATGTTAAACATATTTGACCTTTGCTTTTGATTCCAAGATCATAGACAATCATTTCACCAAATATGAAAGCGTAGGAAAAAGAGACAGCTGAATTCGCTCGTGACGATCCATGTAAATATAACCTTGATTTTGACTTCAAGATCATATCGGCGATCTGAAAACTTTGCTGTCATCTCCACGTCATAAGAAACCATTGTTCTAGATAAGAACGCTCTCCAAAACATGAAATAGAAGTTCGTGTTGCTAGCTTTAAGACAGACTTTGACATGTTTTAAGATTACGTGATCTTAACCTTTGAATCAAAAGCCATATACGGATTTAAATATATATAAGTATATACTCCATTGATAAAAACTGTGCTAAATATGAACACCCACATAAAAAAAGAAAGAGGAGTTCAAGTTTCGAGCCGTGAGACAGATTTTAGTCTGTATTACCTTAACATTTGATTTCAATGTTATATTGGTGATTTGAGTAATTCTTTGTAATCTACACGCAATTGGCAATCATTGTGCTGATTATGAAAACCCTTGGCCAAAGAAAACATCCATACTGTGAGCAAAAATGATTTGAGAGACAGAGGGACATATAGATGGGACCGATGATAATTACCTACCCTCTATTCAAAAGTGCAGATATAATACAAAAAACAATGATTCGTTCTTCATATACAACAAACGTATACATCTATTGGAGAGTTTTTTTTCTTTTTTATAGTTCAAACGGTTTTATATCTATTCAGCCTGCATGTGCGGTATATTGGTCTGAGACTATGGAATAAAGGCACACTATGCACAGACTCATCAGTTTCTGATGATAAAATTTAGAGCAAAAAATATATTGGACAGTGCCAACACATATCTGAAAAATCAGAGTTCAGTCTTGGACAGGATAAATAATTAATATGAACTTTGCAATGTATAAAACACGAAATCCACCTTGGATTTTTATGCCCAAATTTGTACTGTCTTTGAAAGCATTTTGGACAAAAATAGAACTTTAACATATATTGCCACATGGTTTTATATTAAGCGAGTCAATAGGCAGACAGCCTACTCCATGGTGGATTTTTGTATATTGATATCTTTTAAACAGAAAAATCAGTTTTGAAACGAAATAATATACATTATGATAGTTGACTAAAGGAATTAAGCAACGTAATTAAAGTCTCAAGCTCTGTATTATACGTCAATTATTTCCAAACAGGCGTCAAACTGATGCTAAATAGGTTTAGTATTGCATTTCGTTCTTGTTTATTAATAAAATGTCTATATATTTAAGAGCATATAGATAATATAACATGCTTAATTTAAGAAGAAAAAAGTTATTATCTTATATAACGTTTTACACAGGGTTGTCATACTCAATAAAACCGAGTCTGCTGTTTTCTTATATTGTAGATTCTCTCTATTGTTGCAGGATCCGTTTTTCCTGAATGCTTATAAATCTTAAGTAGTGGTGGTGAAAATTGCAGTTTTAAAATGATCTGTTAGGTGTCTTTTAGAATTTGCTATATTGATCTAAATACTCATCGATAAGTTTAATCATTAAAAATATATAACAAAATATCAATGATTGTATAGGATATATATTTTAAATGTAAAGCACATGGCATCATAATGGGCCCAAATGTCTTTTACAAACAGCGATGGCAGTATGAGTTTTTTTTGCATATTTTACGATTGTTTCGCCACAGTACAAGTTTAAGCATAAACATCTTTTATAAGATATTTAATGCAAATATGAGGGTAACGTATACAAAACTTCTGGCAACATTCAAAAGCACTGACCGCCAGAGGACTAACAAGGACTAACAAGTTTCATATAAGTTCTATATAGGGTTAAGGAAAAGTTTCATTTAAATTCCTGGGGAGCTAAAGCCTTGGTAGGACAAAGTCTAGTATTTGCTCTGAAATAATTCTGGTGAGCACCTACCTTATGGCTTGAAACACATTAGCAAATAAGCAATCTGAATAAGTAAAACTTATTAAAACTTATTTCAGCAAGCCCCTCGATTTGTTTGTTTAAATAAGTTACAAACTAGCATGATTTTTTTTCTTGTCAACGGCTCCATCATAAATTAGGCCTACTTACCTTGATGACAGAAGCAGGTCTGATGACTCAAAAAACAGTAACTATGGCCGTGGTTAGGGCAATGCTCATCGGCACATTCGGAATCATTCGCACATGGCGTTAGGTCTCTCCGACCTAGAACGAAATTATGACAAAACAGTATTACTCATTATCGCATTTTTGGAATGTTATTTGTCCCCATAACCAAACGTCTGCATATGGGATAAGCTCTTTACCGCCAACTGGTTACATGTATCAGCCTGATACCATCCATGATAACCTGACGTCATGTTTTTGAAGGTAGAAAGTAAGAAGGTTATCATGCCCAGCACGAGATGTTGATCATTAGATGGCGTCAGATGTAAACAAGTGGCGTGATGTAACACAAACTATATACGCAAGTCGACTGTTTAACTTCCATTTTTGTACGTCAAACACGATGAAAAGTGAATTGACTATCTACCCGCTGTAGCGCTTTTTATGCTATAAAAAGCCAGTTGGCGGGAAGGTCAAAAGTATTGCAGTTGAGCATTCTGCAATAGATTGAGCTGCATTAAGCGATAATTGGTTTTGAAAACCAAATTAATGTCTTTTTGAGACTGGATGTTTTACACAGGTTTTACTATACAGCTAAACATCATATACGCCAATGGATAAAACTGAGCATGCCTTTTGAAAGTAATTTACGCCCTATGCCATCATACTGACTCCACACAATCAGATAAATTAAACATGGGCATACGATTGAAATTCCTATTCTATCATTAACTTGACAAGTATGTTTTGAGTACTTTAACCTTTGTTGTAATTAATACGTATTTGAAGATTTAGACGTTTTATAATCACGTTACTGACTCGTTCAAGTAAATAAAAACACGCGCATTTGCGCACGCACGCACAGACACACACACACACACACATGCAAGCTTGCATGTCTACACGCATACAAATTAATAGGTACAATTTCCTCAAGGACTGCCTTTAACTAGAATCGTCAGAGAATCTGACTATAGACCCGCTGCAGCGCATTTTATGCTGTAAAAAGCCACGTTTTGAAGATATTGAGCTGAAACGAGATTCTTACATCAATCAAGGGACTGTCACATCATTCTGTCAAAAATAAGCCAAAAATGACAGGCACCAATTACAATCAATATCTTATCAATAGCAATGTATGCTTATAAACTATTTGGTGATATTAATCCATTTGTTATCCAGATATTGACAGAAACGAAATTCTGATACTGTAAGCCCAATGTTTACTGTCGTCGCCCTGGGCCCTGTCACCTGTTAAACGAACGGTACCAGGAGCCAACTCACGACAGTAAACATTGAAGGCATTATACCAGTCAAGTGTCATTACAAATAGGGCAAACATGAGAGGTAACAGTCCAAACCTATATCCTGTCAACATAAATTAATGCATATACAACGTTTGATCAATTTATGTCCACATGTTCTAGATATCACGGTAAGTAGCCATAACGCCACCTAAGTGACCAAATCACCTGTAACACTACCTTTAGGACCAAGAAACTGGACCTTAGTTCATTTTGTGTTTACAAAGACTAAAGTATTGTCATTTTGGGTATGTGTACTCGCAAAGGAGGAAGGTAATGTTAACAGTAAGAAACACACAGAATTCTTAAGAGATTTCCCTCTATATCCGTGTTGTTCGCGATACAATGTACTAGTATGTTGTTATCTTTGTTCATTGGTAGGAAACTAGATGCAAACGATCGTTCACAAATGAAATACAAAATACATAACATCTGTGTCCATTTAACCAGGTATTTTCCATACATATGCAAACAATGTGGCAACACATATCATTTTACTTACTTTCACTTGCAATGCTTTGATAGTTTATCCTATTATTTGTTTACAAATTGGACAAACTGTAGCACGACACCTGGGAAATTTGGCACCCTTACTTACTTTGTGATAATTCTGTTTTGCACATTAATGAAAAAAAATTGTTGATTGTACGTAAAAACATATACTTTTTGGGAACTAGATATACTCCCGAAAAGGGGTATTACAATTCATTAATGCTTTCTCAAGCGTTGCTTAGTTGTCTTCTGATTAATTTTGCCACGTGTTGGGCAGTTTCGATCGTAAATGTTATGCTTATGCAATCAACACGTTTGTAAAATTACTGCTTGTTGAATGTTAGAACACCCTCCTTTGAGGCATTCATTACCCGTTCCGTAAACAAAATCAACGAATATCCCGTTACTTTGTCCACAAAAAGGTGTAACATGCGATTTGTTCACTTAGGTGGCGTTACGGCTCCCCAATGTGAATATATTGAGCTGAAACAAAATTCCGACGTAAATCAAATGCCAAAATAACAGGTGATAATAATTATAATGACAACCTAGATTTAGTCTATATAAATGCGTCTTCAGAATTTGATGAAATACGAGTATGTCACTGATGACGTGATCATTGAAGAAATTCGTTTTCTATGGTTTTTATCATCGCAACATGATTGCGGTGGGACATTTTATCAGTGTCAGGGTTTGTTGTGTATCTAATAAAAGACTGTGTGGTAAGACACATTCGGGGAAAGTCTGCCACAAATCGAGAATCGAATCATGGCTCGGGTGTATGTAAGGAGCTTAAAGCGTAGTAATATGTACCAAACATCTCCTTATTCTTAGCCAGAACTGACGTATGGAAAAGTTATGTACCATAAGGGATCAGCTGTATTTAAATCGATTAACCTGATTGTGGTAGAGTGCTTGACTCGAGCCCGAGAGACCGCGGGTCCTTGAGCAAGACACATTCATCCTAGCTTAGTACTGGTTCAACCCAGGAAGACCCGTCCCTGTTTAACTGAAAGATTGTTAATGGGACATAAAGAACCAAATCAAACAAACAAAAAATAGAGCTTTCCATTGAAAAAAACATATCAAAAGGATTTGAAAAATCCAACCATTAAGTTTACAAATATATGTCTAGTTACTTCTCAGCAATGCAAGGTCATATAGGGTAAGATCCAAAATTACCCGCAATAGACAACAATATCGGAGTTGGTAAAATCAGGGACTGCATGACCATTACCATTTGAACTGGAAATGTGATGTTTATTTTTTTTTCTTCAGAAAGCCATAAAAGGCATGATGCTGGGTTTTTCAACCAGATGCGGTGGTGTCTGAGAATCTAATGCTATTTTTTTTTATTTGGCCTTAGCAATAATTTGTAGAAGTCAGACCTGAAGCCAAGCGGTTAGCCCTTTTCCAGCGGTTGACCAGAAGGCTGCAATAAACATACATGAAGCAATGACAAACACGACACATAAATAACCAAAAAGGATCCACAAAAGACCCTCCACTTTGGAACGCCCAGTAAAAATAGTTTTACTGGAGGTCTTCAACTAGTTATATGGTACAAACCTCTCAATTATTTCTGATGTGGATCAAGACAAATAGATGTTTGATCTGCATAAAATATTCCTTACTTATCGATGTCTCTTTCAAAACGTTCTATTGTATAGCAAAAAGCAGATGAAATTATCTTTGACTTGTTTATATTGCATGAAATTTTCGCGGGATGACCGTTGGATTTCTTATCTTGCCGTTGGAATTGTATTGTCTTGCATAGTGTTAATGCAAACATTGATTGCATCAATATCAATGCATAAACAAAATCGGTGAAATGCTATCAATTTGCTCTCAAGATGTTGAGCTGTAACAAAATTATGACGGAGGGATTGACAGACGGACGGACGAATGTACAGAATTATCGACAACCCAAAGCCAGTATAATAATCCTGCAGTTATCAGGCGAATTTTAGGAGGACCTGGAACTTGATTTGAAATTTTTTCTTTGTTGATTCTGGTAGTGCATACATTTTCCTTGAAAAGTCCGAGTGATGCGTATCTGGCATCATTGAGCATTCCAATATATCCAAGATTGCGTTCAAGATGGAGGTCAATATAAGAGAAAAAAATGTGTGATATGGAAAAAATGTCTCAAACCCATTTTCTATCTTAAATTTTTAGCTATTATGTTAGATTCTAACTGATGACACTTAGCTTGTAACCAAATAAGATAAGAATGTAGACAAGATGGCGGCCATAATGGCAGTTTATTACTAAAAATCTTCCCTGAAACCAACACAATCCAGGTATTTGCATGCAATATGCTTATTTTACTCATTGTTGAATGTGAAATACTTCAACCTGGTAACATCCCAGTGGTGCTACTCATGCATCACTCAGCATTTCATATATTCAAGATGACATCCAGGACAACCGACAAATTTTACAAACCATTCTGAGCGACACCCTACTTAAATGTTTGTACAGCAGCGGTTTTGATGGCATTATACTAGGACAGCAGGCATTTTTGTTGCAGCTGCGGAACTGAGCTATCACGCATGTGCCGTTATGTTGCATTGACAATTTCTGCTAAAGTTTCATAGTGTAAGTTGGCATGTCTTATGGAGGGGCATATGTCAAGTAGCTATTCGTTTTTGATTTTCAATGGACCATACCGGACGTCTAATTTAATGGTACCAAGTAGACAGATATATAATGTTGAAGTTTCACCGAATGCCAGCCATGTATTGCTATCAGGTTATTATATCAGACATCCTCACTATTCCCCGTATCTAATCATGTGGTACTGAACCAGCACACATGCCTGCTATAGAGACGCAGGACCTAAAGGCACATGTGTTATGTATGTTACAATTGAACCTGACTATCAGGAATGCTGTGTACTCATGCATTGGACGAGTGTGCCTGTCTGTTACACATGTACCAGAGCAGCAACCTAGTAATTATTGCCACATGGTCAACATATACCTGTACTATTACGCAAGCTTGCAGTCATGTCTGTTTAACTTGCACCTACAAGCATGCATGTCTGAAACATTTGCACCGTACCAGTTCTATAATTCATATTTGTTAAAGCAATATCGAAACGTCCGTATTTTACAGCTAAACCTAAGCAGCAGCAATGTCTTCAGTAGCCAAACTCAACCAAAAGTCAAGATGGTAACAAACATCTGCAACATGCAGATCGATCTCTTACGCAAGGTATTTTCATTATGCAATTCACTCCATCAGTAAATATTATTTCCCTCTTTTTAGTAACTTTGCCAATCCATCAATAAACCATTTTCCATCTGAATTATATTGATTCAAAAAAGTTTGGTTTTTTGAGCAAACAACATGTCACAAAACATTTAGTCATATCATTCGTTCAGTTTACCCTGGCATGTATCACTTCTTTGTTTTAAAGAATGCTAGTCTGAAGTAGGAACTTTTATGAGTATAGAATGATATAAAGGTATTATCAAATCCGACCACAAGTGGTCTTGATAGCAGTGTATGGATTGTTGGATACGATTACAAGAACAAAGACATAATATCATTGTGTTACGTGATACATACCTACGGCAGGGTTTGAGTCGTTATGATGTCCTTCGTTGTGGTGATGTTCTCCGTCATGATGTCCTTGGTCATGATGTCCTGGGTCCTGATGTCCTGGGTCAGGATGATGATGTTCACCATGCTGGACTGCAAGGGCGACAGCTGAAAAGATAAGTACTTAACATGTACCAGAGACGCTTCATCATGCGTTGCTAGCAATACAATAATCTTTCGGTTTTCTTTACTTACGATACATAGATTTTAATCGCTGCAAGAAAGCCGACTGCGGCTTATGACCACGTACGACTCAAACCAGTCCGCTCTGCCTCAAAGACTAGCCTGATTTATACCTTCCTTACCAACTTTAAATATATATATCTTGATGTGCAAGGTCTACACTGGTGTAGGCGGTATAAAAAAGTTATATAATGTTAGTCCACCCGTACGTAAGATAATCCACTCGCTAAAGCTGGTGTATTATCTCCAGCTACAGGCAGACAACCCATAGTATAACTATTACTTATTTAAATTTTGCATCAGTAAGACTTTAGTTTCACCCTTTGTATAACGAAGCAGCGAAAAACAAAGACGTTTATCAGACCGGATTCACTGGCCGTAAAGCGCCGCTGTTGTTCGCATCAAACAAATCTGGTTTCAAGGTTATAATTTTGTTCATGCTCAACTCAACTGAGCACGAAATTTCAACTGCTCATAAAAACTAAAATACCGACAAATTAAGAAGTGGTTTGCTTTAAGTCTCTCAGATGATGCTGATAATTGTTAAGTTGGCATTATAAGATTTATGAGCAGGATAAATTTTGTACTCAGTTGAGTTGAGTATGAAAGACTTTTTATAACCTCAGGGCCAGGCTTCTAGCTACGAAATCAATTGGCTTGATAAAACTTCGCCTTAAAATCAATTTAATCTATAAAAAAAAGTATCATGAATCTATTTAATTCTTTACGTCCAAGTCATCGTTTTTTTCAGTCATGGCGGGGCAGGTCTTCCTTGGTTGAACCTGTACTAAGCAGAGGATAAAGTGTCTTGCTCAAGGTCATAAACATACAGTGCCAGGTTTAATCTCTAGTATTGCATCAAAATTTCCATTCCATGGCAATATTATTTTGTTTCGAATGCATCACTGAAAGACCTCCGTACAAAATAAACCCAAAGTGTAACCATAGCTTTTCTTTTTTTTCTAAATCGACTAACTCTTTTTTGTTGTTGTTGTTTTTTGTTATTAAAGAAGGTTGGGTCGAAGAGGTCGATTTGATGCTTGGACCTTGCCTTTGTAGCAAGACATACTGAGATTACTTCGGCATTCAGTTTCTTAACCACCCAAACATACGCTTTGGTAAATGTAGCAAGGTATTAACAGATAGTGTTTGCAAACAACTTGGACCAAGATCAGGCCCGACAGAGTTTCAGCCGAGTTTTAATCGAAACCGTTTCTTAAAGAACTCTTTAAAACAAGTTAATTTTGGAAAAAAAGTCAACAGAGGACTACAAAAGCATAAAAGTATCCAGCATGCAAAAAAACACATCAAAATAGATTTGGGTGTGAGAGAACATTTTAATGATGGTTCTATCTAAGCGAACTTTCTATTTGAAAGCAACATTGTGCACTTGTATATCACAAAATATTTTTTTCATACTTGTAGCGTATATTAGTTTATAATGAAAATAAATTGTGGAAAAAAGACAATTATGCCTATCCATACCGTGTGTACTAAAAGTTTAATGTTTACTTCATCGATATATATGTTGTTGACATAAACCGGACAGTTAGAAAAGATTATATAATTATGTCCAGAAAACTTTGAACTTTTTATCAGTTACACAGATAGTCAATTTGAAAACTATCATTAAAATTAGATCCTTTATTTCTTAGAAACTGAAAATCCCAGCGGGATGATTGATATGCATACCATAGTCTTATTAGCTTTAAATGTGCCCTAGAATATTCATGGCTGTTTTAACAGTTAATGGACTTTGCTTAATAAAAATTCAAATGTCATTATTTATTTCACATGGCTGTCTCTCTCAGATTTGGTACAGCTATCAAGGTGATGGGCCGCTGGGGACCTCTAGCTTTTTCATGATATCCAATTGAAGTATCAGAGTGATGGCAATACAATATAGAAAACAGATGAAATAAAATGAATTTTTTTCAGTGTCTAATCGACAGAGGACTGAATGCGTGTCACTTGCTGGGCAAAAGCCGATATGCTGACATAATGCCCCAAGAGGACTGGTATAACTTTGCTTACTGGGCAGTGTTACATTTCATGTAAACTATTGGATTACTTTTCTATTATACAATAATGACATATCTTCTTAAATTACTTACCTATTAAACAAAACACTATAAGCAGCTTCATCCTGAACTTCGCTGATGTTGTCTTTCGTAGCTACTGTACAGTACTGCACTGTTAACCAGACAGAGCTCCTAGAGCATGTTGGCGCTTTATATTGTGGAAGAATCATGACGAGGTCACCAGACCAACACATTTGAGCCGTGACATGTGATTTCCAACAATGTGGCATTTTGACAAGTGTAGACTCAGACGAGCCTGTGAAGCTTCCTGTTCAGCTTAGAAACTCCAAATGGTGTTCAGCCTGTAGCTTAACACTCATAGTATAGTCAAGCGACAAGCAAAGGCTCTGATCAGACTGCGCATATGCGCAGGCTGATCTGAGGCTTTGCTGTTCGCACATACCACATTGTTGGAAATCTCATGTCACGGCTCATTTGATAACGAGAAAGAGCTCAACTGAGACAACAAAGGTACATGCTTGTTTCTTTAACAGGGACGGTTATTGAAAGCTATGAAAAAGGAAAACATCTAATTTTTGTAACGCAAGACGAAAGGACAAGAATGCCTTGAACAGACTGAATCCAATCAGACAGCGTGTGTGGTTTAATGACACACAGTTTGACCAAGGCATGCTTGCATACTTTGTAAACAATACTTTCCTTTTCATGTAGACCAACACGTTTATATCTTTGTCCGTTGAAAAAAAACTTGAACAGCTTCTGATGTTTTCTCATGACATATTTGGACTCTTCGGCGAATGCTTATAGTCTAGGCTCACAGCTAGGAAAGGCTTAAATGAAGCTGCTCAGCTACGAATGCTAGTTTGGACATGGAGAATGTTTATGTAGTAAGTTTACGCAGTTTTATATCATGTTAATGAATAGCAGTGTGAAGACCAAACTACACAAATTCACAGACGGTTTGAATGTAGCTTAATCAGGTTTTCGCGCGGCAAGACACTTAGAAACAATAATCACACGATTCTGTCTGGAACGAGATAACTCTTAAAAGAGTCATTCAAATGATATAATTTGCGAATAAGACAGAACCTATATGCTATACAATTTGATTGTCATTTCTTTTGGAGCTTAACGTGGTTTTCAAAACTTTTATCACATGCGCGTTGTTTACATATACTTCTGATTAGAGTTCAAATTTAAACCGGTACTGTTTAATAATAACTTTAATTCCCTTTCAACAATTTTAAAGGCATACCCCTCAAGACTTCAACTTACATGATATGACTCATAATGGCTGGGTGTCATTTTTGATGGAACATAGACAAGAGAAGACTGAATATCAAAATTGGACACCATATAAGATCGGACTATTCATAAGCAAGAGGCATTTAATCAAGTGTAAAATTGGCAAATTAAACATACGAGGCTTGTTCAGAAACTATTGAGACACATGCATTTTAACATGCAATATTTGGTGTAGGTAGTTGAAATTCGCCCTGTAGTATCATTGTCCTCTTGCAAAGTTATTTTGCTGTACAATGTTGGACTAACTGCGTCGACTTTCATTCTTCTGTTACCTTAGTAACCACAGGTAGCAATTACCGGAGCACGCCAAAAAACGCTTTAATTACTTAGAAAACTCAATTTTACAATCACCATGACTTATATGATCTAAGTAAAATATTTTGCAAACATTGTTCAACAAAAACTGCCATTCCGTGTGCATCATTTGATAACAGATTTGTAATGGTTACAGCAAAAGTATTGGTATATTTGACACGTACTCAATGATACTCTTGAATTTCAAATGTCAAAATTACGACGTCAGTGGAAAACGTGGAGCACCAAAAATGAAATTACTGAGTGCAACGCCTAAATACATTTTTTAAATGAAATTAACGCCAAATGTTTAGTTATATTTTATTTGCAGCTGGTAAATGTGTTCGTTTGAAACACTTCTTAGCAGACTATTCAGCGTTTTCGCTTTTCACAATCAAAAATAAATTTGAAATGCCCACATCAGTGGGTTTCCTCAACGTATTGTTCAGATTTGTCACATATAACAAGTCAAGCCGTATATCTCCAAAGTCCATACAGATAATTAGTGAATTCTGCAAATGCAGACATACATATCAATAGTGTATGCACCAAAAGTCCCTAAATTGTCAATTTATCAGTGTAGATTAATTACCTGAATGATATTATTATAGACACTGCACAATGAACGCAAACGTTATATGGCGTGCTCCGATGTGGTGGGGGTATCCGTCATCTAAAGGCTATTGCACCAAAGCAATTAAAGATAACTGTAAGATAATACAGGCCACGTCCCCTTAGATGCTGCACTTAATGTATATGTACTTTGTTTAAACTACTGTTCAGTCAGTTTGACAAAATGGTGGTTGTCTCAATAGTTTCTGAACAAGCCTCCGACAAGGTGAAAATACAATATCTTAATGTGGATCGATGCGCAATTGTTTAGTATCTAAGTTGAATTAAATTCGCATTTTTGCAGTTTTAACATTGCATCCTCAGTTTTATGTCTTATGATCTTACGTCGGTTACATGTTTTATTGCACCGTTTACCCTGTTTATTCATGTATGTGCATAGTGCATAGTGTACTTCTATGCAGAGTTGTTTAACTGTATGTCTTATGTTTTGAAGAGTACCACTTGGTAGACTGGCGATTTTAACTAAAACTGGAACCCTCTTCATATATTTTATAAATAAAAAACAGTAAGACTGATAAGGAATTTGATGGTTTGCTTGCAGACTTTTCTATTAAAATTGCAATAAAAAGGAATAATATCCATCCAAAATCTTTACACTTGGGGCCTAATGAATTAATTTTTAATAAATTTGTAACTGATATGAGTACCACTTGGTAGACTGGCGATTTTAACTAAAACTGGAACCCTCTTCATATATTTTATAAATAAAAAACAGTTAGACTAATAAGGAATTTGATGGTTTGCTTGCAGACTTTTCTATTAAAATTGCAATAAAAAGGAATAATATCGATCCAAAATCTTTACACTTGGGGTCTAATGAATTCATTTTTATTAAATTTGTAACTGATATGAATATAGATTTCCATACTGTCGACTCCTGAGATTGTTAAACTTCTACTTATTTATATCCCCCTACAAGGCATATGATCATGTGAAATCTAAATGACATTTCTGACGCTAGTTTTCAATATTGTTTATAAAGGCCCTAAATATATATTTCCCTCTTATATTGATTTCTCTAAAAGTCGAAGAGAGATCGCTGCTTCATAAAATAATTTCAGTAATCGATGGTGCGAACGAGATAATGTTGAACACGATGCCTTTAAGGCATGGAAGATTATTATTTTTAAAATAATTGATAATCGCATTTCATTTTCCTCTCGTAATACTATTTTTACCTCGAAAAATAGTAAGTGAGTATGATCAAGAAATACCATTATCACAAACCGCTGACAACCCCGTGGCACCACGAGGAAGAGCTGCTCAACCATCACGAGACATCAGGAAGACAAATTAAGCAAAGCAACCAGCTCTCTCTTCCCCATCAATATGATTGCAATACTAGAATGGACATAAAGTACAGCACAACAAAACATAGGACAATATTAGACTCCCACAATGGAAGTAACAATAAACAAAAAGTCAACAACAACAGAACCACAGCTTTAGAACGGACAGCAGCCTAAGCTCCCAGGGGGCTTAAATGCATTTTACTGGTACCAAATCTTCACCCTAGATTCGGCTGTTGTTGAAGTACAAGAAATGTTCAGCTCCCATGCAGGCCATCTAACTAATGCAATGTATCATCATGGGGAAACACTCTAATTAAATCAACACACCATTATGAAACAAAGAAAAGGGCTCATAACTAAAAGATAGTCAGAGCTAAAGAAAATCTCAAGTTGAGCCACGGTGGGTCCAGCTGCAGATAAACCTTAATCATCAGTTCGTCATCTTAAGCGAGGTATCCGTGATTTTCATATGAAGTATGTTTTAGTTCCAGCAGATAAAGCTGCAAACAATATTGTAGTTGTCTGACGTTTGTATTATGTATATCTTAAACGTGAAGTTATTATCACTATAAACTGCAGGTCTCTTTGATTTAGAGGTTTTTTTTCGATGGGCATGGCTGTTATACAGCCCTAAAGTTTGGTGTCAAAGCTATAGAAAGCCAAGACAAGGTTCCTACGCTATACTGACTACCTAAACTCCATAAAACCCCAATAAAGCAAGATGTATTGCGGATTCTAAGTCTTGTACGACAACAGAATGTTCGCAATTGTTAACCTCATGTCTTACTGCTATCATCAAGCATGATATTAAGTACTGTGAAAAGGTATATGATAGTCTGGTAAGAATCCATTTTGGTCTATTAATAATTCAGTCGAAGTTTAAGATAAACTTAAATCTAGAGATTTCAACGCGACCAGATTTTCTATATATGAATTGTCTACTATTTACACTACTTTACCTCATAATTTAAATATAGATCAACTTATTGAAAGAATCTTCCAAAGAGAAGGCTCACCTAACCTTGCATGTAACGACAAAATCGCATGTTTCACTTCAGGACAGCCTTAACATGTCATGCATGATCGTATTAAAATGTATGTGGTGCGCGACCTTTTTGTTGGACAACATATGTATACGATTAGGCACTAAGTTGAACAGACAAGTCGTAGGGACTCCAATGGGCACTAATTGTGCTCCCTTGTTTGCAGATTTAATCATGAAAGGGGCTTTATGATGTCTCTTTCTGGTGAGAAGCAGGCTGATATAATACGCTTTTAACACCGCATCTAGATATTTGGATGATATATTAAAATAAATAATACTTATTTTGACAATATTGTAAAATTAAGTAAGGGTGCAAAGATCAGGAATCGATACAATCAATTACCACCCCTTGCCCAGGATACCAATGGGAAAGTGACAAACTCACAGTTAGACACCACATACGAGAGCCAAGAGGTCAGCCCTTTCCCAGCAGGTGACCACAAAGCACATATAAACAGACGCGCACAAAGACATAGCAAACACAAGACAGAACAAAAACATAAAAGATCCACAAAAGAAGTACCGCCTTGGAACGGTCAGTAAAATATTTTACTCGAGGGCTTAAACCGGTTTTATGGCGCCAGCCTCACCCTTAATTCAGACATGGATCAAGACACATAGATATTTGGTTTGCATGAAAGACCCCTAACTTATCAATGCATCATCTCCTAAAACATACCCTGCAGAGCTTCAACTTAATAAAGCAAATACCTCTAATACTGAAGCCTCGTATTTGGACTTGTATTTAATCATTTTTAATGATATGGTTTCTACCAAAATTTACCAAAGTTTATGATATGATTTTGAAATTGTCAATTTTTCTTTTTACAGATGGTGACGTTCCTTGCTCTACATCCTATGGAGTTTATATTGAGTCAGATTTGCTAGAGCCTCTTGCCATGTTGCTGACTTCAACACTGGCAATTTTAAAACTGTTTACCCAGAAACTTCTCAAACAAAAATATCAGTATCATAAACTTCGCAAAAAGTTTTTTTCGCCGATACAACAATTTAATATCTAAATTCAATATAAGACTTGAATCTCTTTTGAACCACGGGACGACTTAGTGTTTAAATTAAAGAAATGTGTTCGCTTTTATGACTTTTCAGCACATTTTATTTAAATAATTTCTCATTATAAGAAGATTGGTTAAACCATTAAACTCGATTGTTTATGTTTTTCACATTGATTTTCGGCGATAACTTTTTTATTATTGATTTTAGTAAACTGTGTTCGCGATGAAAGTTGTAAAGAAAAATTAGCGCCAACTTCTCCAAGCGGTTCCAACATCGTAGAAACTGCAATCCACTCTGCGCATAGATGCACTCTTTGAGCATTTCAAGCAAATCGCAAATAAACTAAGTCAAATATGTCAGTCAAAAAGTTACATTGCACCGCCCCGATTCAATAAAAAAGGCGATGGATGGCTTGTTCAAATATATTGGAAATCGCGCCTGATTCACCCGTGCGTTAAGCTAGTTGGGTCATCTCGAAACTGTCCGTTTAGGAGCACGTGCATGAGAGATAAATGGCGCGTCATGCGATATCACAGCTTCTGTACTTACAAATAATCATGCTCATAGTAGATTCTGAATATGCACGGTACATTCTGAGTCTACATACGGAAGGATTATGCTATAAATAACCGTTGAATAACGGTATATACACCGCTTGTGAATATTCTTTTGAGACGAACCCTTTCTATCACGCCTCTACGAAATTTACCTGTCAATAAAAGACTTAGAAAATTGGGCTGAATTCAATTTATTGCAAAATCTTCATCTATGTACACAAAATTCCGTTTGTGCCAGAAACTATGGACCTCTTGGAGAAATCGGCGCTAGTTTTTCTCTACAACTTCCATCGCTAACACAGTTGGCTTAAATTGATAATAACAAGAAATATCTTGAAAAAAGATATTCGGCGGCTCTCAAATACTGACGATAAACGCAACCAAATTCGCTGGTTTAGGCGAAATTCCCATCTACTTCTTGCATGCTGGAATCTAAAACCAGCGAAGTTGTGGTCCTGTTTCTGTCTCTCTTTTGTTTGGTTTTGTGCACATCTAACTCTTTTCGCTGAGCGATATGCATCTGAATCTTTTTTTTTTTTTAATTTTACGCATTCACCAGCAAGGGTTTGGGAACAATGTTTTAAGTCCTAAGTTTTTAGAAAAATGGGGGTGTTGACAATAAATTAATGTAACATTAAACGTTCACTGAAACAAACCGAACACCAGAATAGAACATAGCCAGGATCGAGGAATAAATACGTGTAGGATTAAAAACTGATCGACACCCAGTAAGCACGTACAATCGGGCCATTATCAGCCCGCCACTGAAACGCCATCCGAATGACATTTTGCTGGCAGGCCGATAGTGGCCCGAGTTTGGATGCTGGCTGACCCATGCGCGGATCCAGGAATTTTTGCCAGGGTGGTCCAGGCCCGACTGCCAGAAAACAGCTCTAACAACGGTTTTTGTCTTTTTTTTGTCCTCAACTTTTACAGTTTTACAGTGGCTTTCAATGGTTTATTTTAAAGAAAACTATAATTTTACAAGGTTTCGGGGGGGGGGGGGGGGGTGTCCAATCTATTCAAGGGGGGGGGCGGGAGCTGGGGGTCCAAATGCTAATTCTAGAAACCCATATAACTTTTGATTTTCCAGGAGGGGGTGCGGACCCTATATCCCTCTCTGGATCCGTACATTGACCATTTGTGAGGGTCTGGATTGGGGGGGGGTCTGGTATTCACTATTAATTAAAATTTAGCCCATTATTCATCTCATTAAAATTTTGGCTTATTCATTAAAATAAGACCAATTATTCATTAAAAGCAAGAAAGGTGGCAAAGAAATCTGATTATTCACTATTCATTAGTTTTTTCTTCAATTCATTAAAAATATAGGAATATTCATTATTTTTAGGCCCCCATTATTCACTATTCATTAATTTTTTGGTTCATTATTCACTATTCATTATAAAAAAAGGTCAGTATTCACTAGTCATTATACCCCATCCAGACCCTCATTTAACTGCTCGTAATTGATAGAAGAGACTTTACCGATAGTTACACTGTTCTTGTACAATGTAAGAAAATGCATATGCCGGCTAGGGCAAGCTCAATCGCCTGAACCCAAAGGTTACGTGCAAATTCGCGATTAATTTGACGCCATTGTAATGGAACAAATTTAATTCACTTGTTAAGGTTTTTTTTTAGAAATCAATGGTTTATATTCACCATTTTTGGAAAATAACACATACCCCTGGAATTGGGAATTTTAGCGCGAAAACGCCTACAATTGAGAATTTTTAGTATTGTTAGCTTTATTGTCAAATCATAAAACACATCATATTTAAACTGAATTTAGCTGTACTGTTAACTTGCATGATGTATTATATGAGACTGCGCAATTTTGAATATTACCAGGGCTGCCACTCATATTTTGAGGGTACATAGGGCAAAATGTAGGGGGGCACAATTTTTAGAGGGTACATGGGCCCACAGAAATTCCGACAGCTAAGCATTTTGAAAGCGCAGAGTAGGCTTAGATTTCCTACTAACTGCTTAAAGTGATTCTGCAAACCCACCCTAAACAAATTTGAGCGGGGCTCCCCTTTACATCATTTGCATGAAAATGACTAAGTCAACACACTGAAAAAAACATTTGGCAGGGGTTCCCTTATACATTATGACTTTCCGTTCACCTCAGCCATTTCCCCAGCCAACATAAAATGCGAATAAATTAGAAAAACTGAAGAAGTGGCATGGGGCACTTGGTACTACAGAAGCTTACACCAAAGTACCAGCTCCTTCAGGTGTGATAGACAAGAGACAGTTAAGATAGTCAAAATAACATCTAGCTTTTATCATTTCCATCTCCATTCTTACACAAAGATGTACGAAATTAAGCTACCTAATTGTATCAGCTAGTTGGTATTTATCCTTTTATGCATCCGGAGAACAAGTTTTTATTGATTGGTGTACTTACAGGGGAAATTACCTGTTGAAGCAAAGAAGTAAACCACGGCTGATATGCCGATCGTTAGAGGGCACAACACCCTTGGGTCCTTATAATGCAACAAGAGGATTTAAATCGTAGTAGCACGACTGATATGCCGATAGTCGAGTCGGTTGAAAATGTCCGAACGGGAACCCAAATAAACAAACAATTTTAAACACAATTTACTCAACAAAACGACGATTTTTTTTTTTAATATTTTCCGACTTGAAATTGGGAATTTTTCATCCAAACATAGGAGAAAAGAAACGTTTTGACATTGGGAATATAACCGTATAACGGCCAAAAAAGACTATTGTCGAAATATATGAAACAGACTATAATCATGTCCAGATGTGGGAATTGGAAAAATTACAAATATTTTATTTAAATAGCGTGATATTACTGTAAAGTCCTTTCGAATTTAGTGGATTATTTTATAATGCACTTCTTTAATGTGTGCAATGCATGTTAACAATGATAGTGACAGCAATTTACAAATACTGTACATCGGGGGTTGACCTATATTCGAGATTAGGTCGTTTAAACATTTGCATTTTTAGACCCAGTGCACAGACTGGTTTTCTGCCATTTACATGTATGTTTTCAAGTTTAGTTTCATGTTTAGTAAGATTTTATGGACATTCTGATAACAACCAATGAGAGCATCTTTTTCCAGTCGGTGTGTTGAATATTTCAATTTAAAAATGCTTCTGATTGGTGAATAATTTAGATCTAAAGCGATAATAGAACGGCGGCCTTTTGGCCGCCGTAAAAAAAGTTATCGCCGAAAATCAATGTGAAAAACATAAAAAATCGAGTTTAATATATTGCAACAGACTGCATGCTTGGTGATCAACCCGATCACGGTTGGCAACTTTCCTTTCTTCTTTATTTGCACGTCAGCGGGTCGGATCTCATACCATTTGACGGTTCCGACTTATTGACTTATCTATAGATGAGAGGGTTAGGGCCTGATGTTATGTCTGTGGTCGGGCCCACCTGGGTTTCACTGTTGGATTTATTTTGCTCTGGTATTCAGTTGTATATACTGTTGAGTCCTTATCTTTGTTTTATCTTATTTTTTTACTACGATTTGTATTCACTAGGAAATGATACATCGATAATTAGGGATCTTTCATCTGAACCAAACATCTATCTGTCTTGATCCGCCTCAGACATAAGCTTTAGGTTGGCACCATAACACTAATTTATGCTCTCCAGTAAATAATTTCACTGACCGTTCCAAGGCGTTGCTTCTTTTGTGGTTCCTTTTTGTTACTTATATAATGTGTATGTCATACTGTGTTGTCTGTTAATTGGAGTCTTAATTCTGGTCACCTGCTGGGAAAGGGCTATTCTCTTGGCTTTCTTGTATGTGATGCATTCTTGTGTTTTTATCACTTTCCCATGCGGTGTCGTTGGTCAGGTGTGGTACTTGATTTTATCGATTCATAAAACTTTGCCTTCTTCCTTGCTCGTTTTTTTATTCGATAATTTACGTCCCATCAACAATATTTCAGTTGTAAAGGGACGGGTATACCTGGGTTGAACCAGAACTAAGCAAGGATTAATGTGTCTTGCTCAAGGACACAACACAGTGACGCCGGTGAGACTAGGACCCGTGGCAACTCGGTCTAGAGTCATGCACTCTACCACTTCCTTACTTTTACATTTAATAACCGAATGATGATTTATGTCCCGTGACTACGTGAGTTCAGTGTAATAGTAAGTAACTTACTTTTTCAGAAATAGGAAAAAACACACGCTTCATTTTTAACAAGTATAAAGTCCTAAATCGAAGTAGTGTGCTGTTGAATTCCCAAACTATAGACTAATACGTCCGAATAATATTTGTACTTATTGACTCCATGGACATAATAATTAGCAGAAGAAAACAATTATATGTTGTACACAAATTATAGCAGCTCAAATCGAAGTTGTTTTATTGCCCCCATTGAAGAATAATAAGCTGTGTAAAAAAATACTTTACTTTAAGGGAATCATGAATGCAGCACCATGGTAGCAAATATTTTGCCCCAGAGCCCCACTCACCCCCATCCCCTGACCCTGGGGTCAAAAGGTAAAAATTCAACTTTTTAAGAACATGGTCAGATTGCATATCAAATTAAATCACAAATGCAGAAACGTGGTAGCAAATATTTTGCCGCCAGACCCCTCCAACCATAAACAGACCCTGGGAGTGGGGTCAAATGTCAAAATTAACTTTTTCAAAACATGGTCATGTTGCATATCAAATTAAATGGAATCACGAATGCATCCATATGGTAGCAAATATTTCCCCTGCAGACCCCATCCCCGGCCATGAGCATGACCATGCTGCATTCAAAGGGAATCGCAAATGCAGCAACATGGTTGCAAATGCAGATAGAGGTACAGTAAATAAGAAATAAATCAAAGCTGACTTTTGATCGAAGGCCTGTGCACCCAAGGGGCTCAGACCCATGCCTTCAAACTAAAATCCCGTTTGATAAGCTTCATATCTATTGCTGCTCTGCCTGCATGCAAAATTTCAGCAAAAAATTGACAAAATGCCTTAAGTTTTTGCGAAATTTAAATTATTTTACTTTTGATCTCTTAGGTGGGGTCAAAGGAGGTGAGGCAGAACTTTGACAATGCTATGCTTATCTACAAACACTGGGTAATCATGGTGTATAGTGAGAATTTGTTAAATATAATAGCTTTGAAGAAACGTGAATATTATTACACAAAAAACTAATATAGGTTTTGCATTATAATTGCCTACACTAGCACAAGGGCAATAACTCAAGTCTTAAATGGTCAATTTTGACGAAACTTATAGGATATAGAGAGTTCATGGTACGAATCATTTGTACCAAGAAAGAATTAAATCTGACCTATAGGTACTGAGATATGGTTCTGGACAGACAAAAAGTGTGACGGACGGAGGGAATGGACGGACACACAGACGACGCAAAAAAACTGACCCTCCGACTTCGTCAGGGGATAATTAAAGGGAATCAAGGGTGCAGCAACATGTTAGCAAATATTATGCCTGCAGACACCCCCTCTGACCCTTGGAGTCAAAATTCAACTTTTTTTAGGACATGGTCATGTTGCATATCAAAGGGAATTAGGAATGCAGCAACATGGTAGCAAATGCTGACAGTTGTACAATAAAAAAGAAACATAAAAAACGTGTTTTTTGACTGAAGGCCTGTCCCCGACCCCCGGATGGACTTAGGTCAAAAGGTAAAACTAAACTTTTTCAGAACATGGTCATGTTGCATGTCTAATTCTTAAAAAATCGGTCTCTAAAAGCCTCAAATTTGGCCTAAAATGGCAATTTCTCTATTTTAAGCCTACTTTGTTGGCCATTTTGGTTACCATAGCAACCGGTAAAAGTATAATAAATGCCAGAATTTTACACTTGGGCTATTTTCTAACAAACCAATAACCCTGAAATTGGTGAAAAGCAACTTTCAGTGTTTGGCTCTAGAGGGAGGGCAAAATTGCCCCTTAATGCGCATACCCATTTGATAGAATATATATATATATATGTTGGCCATTTTTCGGCCATGTTTCTTATCGTTCGACAGATAAAAAAACGTATTCAAACTTTGTTTTCTTATTTTCTTGTCCTTTTGGATCATGGGTGTCATTGTGGAACTTTGAAACTATTAGAGGGTCACTGATGAGGCCTAAATGGCCGAAACTAGCTAGTCTGGACCAGAAAATTTGCACACTCTAGTTTCAGTTCTTTGGTGCATTCTTTGCTTCCAAAGGATAACCTTTTTTAAGAACATATTGAACGAGATAATATTAGTTTATATTCCATAGGGAACAATGTTTATCTTTGCCAGCTGCTGTAATTATTCATAAACGGGTTGAACCTGGATTATGTCCGACAGAATTTCAGACTTGATCTGGGTCCATACTATTTATAACTAAGTCCATACCACAATTACTAGCTTTTTTTCATGCTTGACCTTGTTTCAATGTGCATGAATACTATTTATGCTTAAAAGATCAGGCGATTTGTTCCTGGGCTCCAAGTGTTGTGTTGTTATGCAAATAGGTATGAGAATGCAAATAGTTGTTTGTATTAGCATGATAGAGTTCATGCCTGGTAATGGTGAGCATGAAACGGGTATTTTTGCCACTTTTATTGGAAAAGTGGTGCGACGTCGTGGCGTTACATTCATGACGACGTGACATCACACATTACAAAATGGTGGAACAGATACTATGTAGTTGATATTTAAGTGCATGTTTTTCTTCATAAAGGCCTTTGTAAAATTATCAAATATATTGAACGAGAGTTTGATGGAAGCAATCCGTATATGAAATTTGGAAGAAAACTGATTAAAATGACTTTAGTTTGTTAGAGTGACCTGTCCTGGACACTGTTAGGCGGCAGCCACTTGCTTATCGTTCGACAGAGAGAAAAAATGTATTCAAACTTGAACGAGAGTTTGATGAAAGCAATCCATATATGAAATTTGGAAGAAATCTGATTAAAAATGACTAAGTTAACCTTTAATGCGCCAATCTCAGTCGTCTGCTTTTCTCATCTGCTGAAATGTTTAAGAAGCCTCTATGGCAAACAGTGTGGACCCAGATCAGACTGCTATAGGAGCAGTCTGTTCTGGATCCACGCTGTTTGCTTCTATACTTAATTCGTCAGTAATGGTAGGTTATTATAGGGAGCAGACGCCTTCAGCAGACGACATTTTAGATACATTTTTTCTTGGCGCTTTAAGGGTTAAGAGTGACCACACGGACGGACTAGCCAAAAACAATAGTGATAATGTTTTGTTCTTTAGTTTGTTGATAGGTTTGTCAGTTGATTTTTTGCGAGGGTGGCATGTGCACGTGCGTGTGGTGTGTGTGCGCGTCTGTGCGTGCGTGTGTGTGCGTGCGTTTATGTGTGTGTTATTATAAAGATGTTTATAACAAAAAAATCACTTACCTATCTTGTAAACATTCACCCAGTCATATAACAAAGCAATACATGTAACACGAGGTGAACTTACCTGTATATTATACTTCCTATTCAGTGGAGCATAACACCATGCAATTAGAAAGTATGGTCGATTACATATAACCGCATGCGCGTATCCATGAATCGTATCCATGCCCGATGGTTATTTCAAAGAAAAGTATAATTTTCCAAGGTTCAGAGAGTCAGACATTTTCCAGGGGGGGGGTCCAACTTTTTCCAGGAGGGGGGGGGGTCCAAGTGCTAATTTCTATAGAAACCCATATACATTGTGATTTTCCAGGGGAGGGGGTCCGAGACACCTATCCCCCCTCTGGATCCGCACATGATTGCCTGTACATGTAAACTTCTATGCAACAAATTCAAAACTGAAAGTGAGCCGCATATGGGAAGATGTATAAATTATATCATAAGTAAAATCTGACTAATCGATGTAACCAGATTGCTCGCTGGGTGCAGAAGCCTTATTATGGTTTTGCCACAGTGGGTCTTATGAAATGTACTTTCCACTGCCATTTCATCTTACCATACAGCTGTTTAAAGCAGGATGAAAATATTAAAACGTAAGCCTACAAACCTACACACAGGCAACAGATGCAGACTGAAAAAAGCGATACAGATTGACGTATGAACTAACTGAATTCTGCCTACTGGTAATATACAATAAACCTGGGGTGGTACAATATATATATATATTGCTGGTCAGAGGTTTTTATTCAAAACTAGTTGCATTTCTTTCTCTGAACATCGTATTTGTATTAATAAACAGTGAAGACCCAGATGAAATGCCGCATTATATTTTGGTCTTCACTGTCTGCCAAAGTACACAATTAGAAGTCAATGGTATACACAGGGTGAAATAAATAACCTACTTTCTGCTCTAAATTCGAAGATCTATGACCAACATTTGCTTTCACTTCGTGCAGTCGGTAGTTTTTACTTCGTACATTAAATAAATAGCTTTCGATTCTACCGATACAGTTTCTAGTTCACCGCTATTAGGGGGTTCAGTCATATATAGCTGAATATCTCAAAATCAAAAAAAACGGATCAGTCTGAGATTTCTGGTATTATAGGATCATAAGCCTCTCTAACTTCTGGTGAAAATCATTTCTAGCTAAGATGTTTAAATTCGAAACGGGAAGATAAAAAGCTGTGGATTTTCGCTTTTTTGACAACTTTCCCTCTAAAAGAATGCGTTTCTTGCGCTACCACGATACACTGTCATTGTTTTTGCACGATATTATGACATGTATGCATATATCAAAGAAATATAATGAGATCCACGGCGGAAGAATAAATCTAACTATAAGAAAACATGCGAAAATACTTACCACCCCCTCACAAATTTAGGCCAAAAACTCTCGATTCTACCGATACAGTAGATTTCACTCATTTCAGGCGCACAGTGAATCGATACTGTGGGGTATGTTTATTTGAATTTGGCATGCGTTTATGTCTAACAAATACAGCACCATGAATAAATTCAATAAGCCTACATGTGATAAACTCTTTGCACACTGTAAAATTTTGAGACTTTTGTTTTCATCTGCTGACTTTAAATCAAAATTAACGTTTTCAAACATTCTTACAGGAACACTATCAGTGTGTCAGATGGTCAGTTTCCAGATCAGAACCGACGCTCCGTTGGTACTGAACTGGGTCCAAACTATTTGCAAGTGTTATCAGCTGACAAGAATAGAGTGGGGAACTTAGAGAATTATGAATACAAAAGCAGCTAAATGCAAATAAAAGATGTAAATCTAATCACAAGATGAGGTTAACTATAAGAACAACGTTAACTTAAAAAAGAAACCCATTTAACAATTACATAATAAAAAGGTTCATTCAAAGTTTCGATCCAGGTTTGCTTGATATGTAAGCTAGGCTATCAGACCATTTGCATTAACGAATTGACATTATCTTCATATTCTCTGTAAAAGCGTTACCAAGGTCAGAGTACTCCACGAAAACGCACGAATATCACGAAGATTTTGGCGAAAATTAATCAGTCTAATGTCAATTTTGGCAGGCTATAACGGATAATATGACTGATGTAACGAGCACTCTGTGCCGTGTGTCATTGACGTACGAGGGGGGTTCAATATGTAATGAAAACCCATTCATAACTCCATCCATAAGCGCGTTAGGATTTTATGCCATATGCCAAACGAAAGATCAAAGCGTGGCCGTTATAATGGTGTATGAAACAGTATTTTATCTTTCCAAATTTAATAAGTTACAGACTTTTTAAAAAGCACACTAATATACACTGCATATATTTTCCTCTGAATTGTAAAGACGCATTTTAACAAAGGTAGAAAAGCATGCTGTATTTTCTAAAACAAACATTTAGTATGCATGAATCACATGTTTATGGTTTTCTGACTCATCTCACCTTTATCTGCTATAACGATACAAACTTTTGACCTCTACCGATTTCTCGTGCAAACGATTTTATTAAGGTACCCCCTCTTACGTTTACGTCGGTAAAGCAATGGACATAACACTAAAATACACACGGTTCTTGAAAATCAGAAATATGGCTTTGTACCAGAAATGGACAATTTTGATTGTATCGCAGTTTCAATACACACAGTGCAAAGGCAGCAGACCAGTTTAACTGAAACCAATATCTAGGGGTATCTCATCTGAGTGGTATACTATTTTCGTTTGCTATCATTTTATCGTCAGAAATTAGCCAGCCAGATTATGTACATGTCAATACGTGTAACAATGTCCAAATAATGCATCAGAATGCAAACATCGATGAAACGCGGTATTTTGTCTGAACCATTTCAGTGTAAGCCAGAGATGGCATTCTTTTAAGTGATTTTCTTATTTCAAATGACGCATTTGGGGGTACTTTGTGAGTGAGATTAGGTATGGAAATTTCAAAATCGGCTGTATTACTTGCAAATGAACATCAAAGTGACCAGAGGAAATGTAACGAATGATTTTCGTATACATTTTTGCTATGTAATCGTTCACGCAAAATCTACTCTGTCATTGGAATGCCAGAGAATGTAGCATCAAGGAGGATTTTAACCAAAGTCTCAGCCTCAGTATTTCATAGAATATAAAGCAATATCAAAGACTTTTGCAGTTATAAATCACCAGTATATGGATATTTACCATACGAAGAAGCAGTCTGAAAACATCCCTCGTTCATGTAGTTATCTGCTTTTGAAAACGTTGTTTAATTTCATATCGCAGTGTACTTCAGCACCCTATCATGAAATTGGCTTGTCTGAATTAGATACGAAGCTGGACAACTGCAAATTTACAGTTATTTAGCCAAGAAACAGACCTTTTAATGAAAGTAATTATGAAGTGTGTAAATATAAAACTTCGGGATATACTGAGCTGTTTTCATTACATATTGAACGCCCCTCGTATACTTGGGTTTCTGTACTTGTGAGAGGGCGATTTACAGTGCCTCACAAACCGTTTGAAAAACATTAATGAGATAACATCATGGCATGATGATCACCTCTATAGATACCGATTTGTCACGCATTTCGAAAAACAAAAGTACGTCCACAAAGTGTAATATATAGAATGATAGACGAACAGATATATGAGGTTCGAGGTTATTCCACGTGGCCTACAGCTCACGACTTTTTGTTTATTGTTACTCCCATTGTGGGAGTCTGTAATTGTTCTATGTTTTGTTGTACGTTACTTTATGTCCATTCTAGTATTGCAATCATCTTGATGGGGAAGAGAGAGCTGATTGCTTTGCTTAATTTGTCTTCCTGGTGTCTCGTGATGTTTGAGCGGCTCTTCCTCGCGGTGCCACGGGGTGGTCTGCAGTTTGTGATTGTGGTATTTCCTGATCATACTCACTTACTATTTCGGCCTACAATGCCGCATATATACTTCAAACTAAATATAAAATACAGATGGCGCTCTGAAGATATTATAAGATCTAGGACCAAATGCTTTAGTAGTTGTTGATTCGGAATGGATTGAAGGCTTAGACAAGCCTGCGTGTCCGCGCAGTCTCTTCAGAATCTTCTCGTCTTGTGTAAATGTACATACATTATTTACATAGAGAAAGACAAGAACAAGAACTGTAACTAGATACGTCAGCATGTGTGTTGAAAAGGAGGCATTTGCAAAATAGACAACCGTACCAAAATCGTGTCTGCTGGTTCCATGCGTGGATCCAGAGAAGGGAGACCAGGGGTCTGGACCCTATCCCGTCAGGCAAATCACAAAGCTATAGGGTTCCTTAGCCATACAGGTCCGGGTCTCCTGAAAATCACAAAGCTACCAAACATTCAATGTTGGGCGATAGTATCGGCCTGTCAGCGAAACGCCATTTAAATGGCGTTTGCGTTGCGCTGGTAGGCCGACGATTGCCCGATTTTAGTGTATTTGGAACCCCTCCCCTCATCAACTCTAAACTTCAAACGTTGTCATAGTTGGATCCTCTCTGACCAAAGTTTCTGCGTCCGCGCTTAGACTCGATTACTGTAAACCACGTAATACTCGTGGCATCATAATTTGGCTATCTTTAAATGCTAGGAAACAGACAACGATATTTTGATGGTTTAGTATAATAAAGGCAGCAGCCAAGCAGTAGGCAGGGAAGTATCCGATTTGTAAATTGCCTAGCTCACGATGTTTTGGTACTGATTGGCAAAAATTTGCGTAAATGCACTTCCTAAACGTGCATGCGCAGCAATTATTATCCAATGATTATATTGGCCTACCAATAAGTACACTATTATCCATTCTGTGTTGCTCACCAACACAAGGGATATTATGTGCAACAGCGAGCAATATGAATGGTCAAACAATTGGACATATATCCTCACAAGAGAGCATGTTAATACACTTAACGCATGGCTATATGAAGAGGCAGAGGGTACATTTATTTATAGCGTATGTGGCTACTTGTTGGTCAATATCTTCCAGTTGTACATGTATTCGATTTATTTATTAAAATAAAACGGATGATATATAATGATGTTATGTAAATGTATGTCGAAATTACAATCCCTCAAAATTAATTGTCATTGTAGCATTAGGAAGAGAGAGTTTGATGCAGGTCTGATTTTGATAATATGGCGCACGTCAAAGAACGGGAAACCCAAACTAGGCACAATGATTTTTGGGGACGGATGTTAGTCCGTTCCCCAATTTTAACAATAGCGTTTTGACCACACGTTGTAATTTGCTCTTGCACTGTTGAACACATCAATATGTTACCATTAATCCCAATTTTTCAGCATATGTGTTGCAAAGTATCAGGTTAAATGGTTGATTTAGAGGCAGAGAGGTAAACAGTTGATTCTGGATCAGTTACTTTCTGAGAAGCCGGCTGATATGGATCTACATTGTATTCAAAACAGGGCATTACCAAGCCGCATGATAAGGGATTAATACGATCCTAACAACACCTATTAAGAAGCTTCCGCGTAAAAATAGTTCCAACTTGTTTCGTGTTTTTTATTGTCGTTGTTGTTTTTGTCTTTTTAAAAATAGGTCTAGATCTACAGTAATTGAGATTTATCTGCTCGATTTCAAAAAAACAATCATAAATATATGTAAATTATTATCGCGCAATAATAAATTTATATAATTAGCGACCACGTGAGCAGGGAACCAGTTGATACATATACAAGAATTGGCTTTTTAAAAAAGTTAGCGGTCGTTTAGCGATATGATTTTAAGTCGTCTTACGCACTACATACTTGTGTTTGAACCTCTCAGACTTGTCCAATGGCATTAATATTTGTTCTAAGTTTTGATTATTAATATCCCAGCTGTGATTTTATATTTAATTTTTACAATTTAATACATTTTCCCATTTAATGCACCCTGGAAAATGCAAAAGCCAAAAGGTAAATAAAATCTAAACCTGTTGACTGTACAATGTGCAGACTTCACGGAGCCTTCGTTTCTAGCATAAATGTGAACCATATCACCATTTGAGTCAACACGACCTTTTGGTACTTAACGCATTGTCCAGTGACGAAGACTCGGGCGACTCCGTGCAAACATGTGCAGACTCGCCTTCGCAGTCGCATTGTTGAGTGTCTCAGGCAAATGTGCAGACTCGTCATGCATTCGCTGCTCGTATTAGCGACAACCCAATCACCATTTGATCAAACACGCGACATTTTGATACTGTTGCGAAGGCTCAGACGAAACTGTCAGCGCAAATATGCAGACTCGCCAAAGCCGTAGTCACTTCACAATGCGATAAGTGTCAAAATCTCGTGCTCTCTCAAATGGCGATTTCGGTGTCATTTTTGCAAGCAGAAAATGCTCTAAAGAACAGGCTCACCTAATGATTCATCACAGTTCCAAAATATCATGTGGTGGCTCAAATGGAAATCTGTGTTCCAGAAGCGAAGGTTCTGGTGAGTCTGCACATTTGCACAGGCTCGCTTGAGCCTTCGTAACAGTATCAGAATCCCATGTGCATGCTCGATCGGCGGTGTGTGTGTCATTTATGCGAGCAGCGAGTTAAGGCTCTGGTGAATATTCACAAGGCTGCACAGGTTCACCTGAGCCTTTTGTCAGTCGGCAATCTAATAAGTACCAAACTCTCTTGCTGGCCCGAAAAGCGCTTTCGCTGTCATATATGACTTCAGCGAATGCTCTGGTGAGTCTGCACATTCGCACAGGCACAACTGAGCCTTCGTCACTGTACCAAAATTTTTGCGTTGGCTCAAATGACGACTTGTGTCCTATTTATACGAGCAGCGAAGGCTCTGGCGAGTCTGCACCAGTAAATACAACAACGGGGTGCAACCATCGTTGCGTTATTTCAATGCTCACTTCAAGGTTATGAAAATCCTCAAAAAAACTTTTATCAAGAAAATGTCATTTCATGGAGGTATAATGCTGCCTATGCTTTCATCAATATAGGCTGCTAACTGACTCAAGGGTCGTTGTCGACTTTTGAAAAGTGGTACGATCTTGAAATGTAGTATGCGTCTTTCGAGTGTCAAAGGCACGTGTGTGTGTGTGTGTGTGTGTGTGTGTGTGTGTGTGTGTGTGTGTGTAGGGGTGGGAGGGGGAGCACGAGAGAAACGACCCCTCTCGTTGGGGGATAGGGCCTCCCTAAAGAAATATTTCTAATTCAAAATGTCCGTAAAAGCGATTCTAATGCATTTTGAGGTCATATTTTTCTAGTGAAGCCAAGTTTATTTTTTACAAGCATTAGCTTTTTTTTTAAAATGCATATAGCAGCTTTTTGAACCCTCACCATCAATGCATTAACACATATTTCAGCCCATCGGCGGTGGCGGTGGACAGTTTCTATTTCTCAACCAAAACATAGTTGTGGGTACTCAAAGAATTGTCTCAATAAGACGGTTCTTTAAAGCATCCAAACATATGTTTAAATCTCTACCAAGGCATATGTTGTGGATAATCAAAATGGAACTGTCTCATCTTTTGAGTACCCAAAGCAAATATTAAAACTGATGGACAAGAAAACATTCTCACTATTACGCTGGAATTGTTTGCTAATCTAGACCTATGATTCTATATCGAGAGAAGACTCAACAAATCAGGTTGCGCATCTACAACATTACTACGGGTTAACACGAAATCATGTTTGATTCGAAACAGCATAATTTTATATTATGTTTTCTGTTTCTTCTCAGCTCACAGGGGTCGGCAATGATGATTTAAGACCACTTTGATGCACGCTCACTATTATACTTTAATTGTAATTGGTGCCACTTTCTTAATCTTATTTTTTGTAACGTCCGCTTTTCACACCCTGATGACCCAAGAATGTGTGTGTGTGGGGGGGGGGGGAGGGGGGGGGGGGGCTGAGATTTTCATATATATACGTAGGCTGGGACCATTTTTGGGGGTTCAAAATCTTGAATTTTAATATTTTTGGGGGGTTTCAGAAATATCATTATTTTTGGGGGTATGAAGATTTTGTGGATATATCATAACAAAATTGGACTGGTTTTAGAGGTCATTTCTATACATTTCAGGGATTTCAGGGGTTTTCTTAAAGTCAATGTGCAGGATGGGGATATTATTTTGGGTAGCCCAAAATTACAAATATCTTTTGGGGTCTGGCTGATATTCCCGATATATTTTGGGGGTAGACAGTAGATGCTGGGTCTAAGCCTACGTATGAAGAAAAACATGAGAGTACATAATAATGTCTATGTTCAAAACTCCCAAATATACTATTAAATGTGCACAAAATATAGGCTGCACATGTTCAACGTGGGAACAACCATAATGCAAAGTTTGAATATAAAAGAATGAAAGCTGCTGGAGTTACAGATTACATAAACGAGACACCCAAACCATTTCGGATGGAAAAATGTCCAAGTTCAACGGAAAATATTTTTTCAAATGTGCACAAAATAGGAGGTACACATGTTCAATGCATGAATGATCAATCATTATGCAAAGTTTGAATAATAAAGATATGGAAACTGTGGGAGTTACAGATTACACAAACTAGACACCATCTAAGCATTTTGAACGTAAAAAATACCTAAGTTCAAGACCCCAAAACACGAAACAAAATATTTGGGGAATGTGCTCCAAATCAGAGATGCACATGTTCAATCGTATCATCATGCAAAGTTTTCATATATAGGAACGAAAACTGTTGGAGTTACAGATTACACAAACTATACACCCAAAGCCATTTCGGAGTGAAAAAAATTCTAAGTTCAACACCCGTCAAAAATTGAGAAAATATTTTTCAAATGAACACAAAATAAGAGATGCACATCTTCAATGTGTGAACAATCATTATGCAAAGTTTGAATATAAAGGAATGAAAAGTGTTTGAGTTACAGATTACACAGACCAGACACCATCTTAGCATTCTGGACAGAAAATATGTCTAAGAGCAACGCCCCTCAAAAATAAGAAACTTGATATTCATGAATTATGCACAAAATAGAAGGTGCACATCTTCTATATGTGAACAATCACTATCCAAAGTTTTAATAAAAATGAATGAAAACTTTTGGAGTTACAGATTACAAAAACTAGGCACCCTAAAAGTATTGCGGATGGATGGACAGACGGAAAGACGGACTCTCTTACAAATGGATTCTTGTTGGTTGCCAATAAAGCGTAAGTACCCAACAAATCCCAGAAAAGTTTACCGGAATAAACTTCATTTTGAGTTTATATTGCCTAGGTTACATTTGCTACGGTCGTCGTACGATTTATTTGTCTACGATTTTCTCTACGATTTTTTCGGCATCGTAGGCGGCTAAAAGCTACGACGTATGTGTTTACATTGCTTACGATCACCTTACGATTTCTTTCGGCGACAAACTAGAACAAAAGTTTACAGAGACCTTGCGGATATCGTACGACAACCGCAAGGTTATCGTACAATCATCGTGTTATCTTCATGACCTCCCTATATAAATCGCACGATGCCCGTACGATGACCTTGCGGAAGTCGCAAGGAGTCGGTACGCTGACTGTGCAATTGTCGTGTAATTATGTGCATGGATTCAAACGGCTATCCATGTTCATTTTTGCATTCCATTTGAACTATGTTTCAAAGTCATGTGATCACAAATCGTGATGTGAAGAGGCTAGTCTTTTAGTTGAACATGGTCCCAAGGTATGAAACAGCGTGATACCTTTGTGTATATTTTAATGTCGATTTCTAAGTTCTGCAGTTTTCATAAAGTTTAAATCACAGAATATTGCAACCACTTTTTTATAGTACACTTTTATAATTCGAAAAGTAGCACTTTAATTGAAAATATAAAGATGCTTTTATTGTATCAGCGTAGAATAAAACGCTTATTATGGTTTTATTCAGTTTAATCATTCAAAGGCACTCTACGGCCAGCAACACATAAAATCTGCGTCATAAGCAAAAATGAAGTCGTTGCATGCGAACAGCAAAGGTACTGATCAGAATGCGCTTTCTTCCACTCGGCCTGGTCAGCACATTTGCCATTCGTTTTCAGTAAAATACATTTTGTAGAACATTCATTCATTCAAATTTCAATGTTCGAACTAGTCACATCTTCTCACTTCGAGATTTTATTCCTTGAAGTAATACTCAAATTCAAATCCCAGAGTTATAAATCACAAAAATATCTGGACTTTTTTTTAATCTTATCTAATTAATTAAACCCCTTATCCAACCAGCATTTTATATACTGAAGCATTTTATATACTGAAAATGCATATACATTTCACGTTAGGTGCATATTTTGAATTGCTCTTCAGATAATTTTATCATGGAAACATACTCTATGGGCCCTGATTAGCATGCACAGATCCAGAAAGTTATGTCAGAGGGGGTCCAACTCTATTTTTTTTACTTGATAAGGGCGAGAGGATCCAAATACCACTAATTATTGGCCCGCTAGCGAAACGTCATTTTAAATGGCGTTTCGCTGGCAGACCGATGCTGGCCCGTCATGTAATGCTGGCTTGGTACATGTTTAGCTTTGAGATTTTCTACGGGATCTGGACCAGTATTGATAAAAAAAACTATATTTTTGTGATTTTCCAGGGGGGGGGGTCCGGACCCCCTGTCCCCCCTCTGGATCCGCTCATGATTAGACTGCTTCCATCAGCAAACTGAACTGTGTCCATATTGAGTCACACTGAGTGGTGGTATAAGAAACATCACCTGAAGACAAATATTGAAATGAAACAAACAGCTAATGATAAGTCGCAAGGCGAACGCACGATCATCGTGCCATCGCCTTAGGGTTACCGCAGGATGACCGTCCGATGTCCATACGATTTTATGGGCCCTGCAAAGGCATCGTACGGCGACCTTGCGGGCTCCTTACGACTATCGCAAGAGTGTACGATCATTTTTGGGCCAAGATGACAATCTAAAACCCTGCGTTGTCCTCACGATCATCGTGCGGTGCCCGTACGGGGATCATACGATGTCACTGCGATGTGTCTACGGGCTACGGGCTTACGATTTTTTCAAATTTGTCATTGTGCGGAGTTAAACAAAATCATAGAGGCCACGATGCCCGTAAATCCGTACGATGATCGCAGGGTCTCCCTGCGGAGGCGGTACGGAAACGGTGATTTGGACATCGTACGGGCATCGTATACTCGTCATAAGGCAAATGTAACCGAGGCATTAGCTCCCTTTATATGCAAATGAGTATTATTCCGTAATTGATTTTGGAAATTTAAAGTACCAAGAAATTTCGGAAATTTAAAGTACCCAACGAGAGTCCATTCATGAGTACGAACGGACGGAGTGGACCTACTACTAGACCTGCTTTCGCTGAGGCCACGCAGGTAATAATAATTATGAAACAAGTATTAGCCTAAAAAAGCTGGTGGTCGTTTAACCTGATTTTAATATGTATTCATGCACACTGCATGCTTCAATTTTAACTTCTCGAGCCTGTCCATTTACAATGGTTCAAAGCTCTGAGATATAAACGTCAGAGCTGTAATTGTTTACCATTTAAAACTTGTTTCCATCGCGTATAGGTCTACTCTTTTTATGTGGCTGGATTTTAAGTACCCGGCTTATGCATGACCATTTATAGTCTATCGTGAACAAGATATGTTATGATAGTGGATCTAGCATGCGACACAATTATGGAACGTTATTTGACAACATTGGACAGCCCATTTTTACGATATTTTTTTTCTAAAACTGAGGCCAGAAAGCAAGGTAACAGTGACACTGAATGATATTCGACACTCCCTGACCCCCAGGATGTGTCCACAAACCAAATTCGGGATTCCTATATCATATAATATAGGATTTATGCTCGTGACACGATTTTTCTAGATCTGAGGGCATATGTTAAGGTAGGGTACGCGACGCACCGTGACCCCAAGATACATGAATTCACGAATTTTGGCATTCCTACTTCAAATAATACAAGAGATATGATCCCGACATTATGTCAACACTGAAACACTGTCTCAGAGCTGACAGCAGCAGAAACCACTTGGTGCCTAAATTAATTTTACTGGACAGATCTTCACTCTAGATGGATTCTGCTGAAGTCAAAAGCTGAGAAAGAATAGTATCTTAATTTGACCATATGTACATACAAATGGACGGTGATACTAAAGTATGAGAGTAAGTCCTGTTTCTTCAGCAATTAAGTACCTATAGTCTTATATTGTAGATACGTATGCATAACCATTAATAGTCTATAATAAAACTGTTTACCGTGTCCGTTATATGGCAGTACATCAATTCATATCTAATTCCGTGTGATGTAGATACAAATAAGAAATTACAATTTATATAGGAACCAAGTGGTTTCAAATTTTGATGCTGCCAGTTCTAAGGAAGTGGTTTTGATGTTGATTAATTGTTTATTGTTTCGTCTATTTTTTTTTCTTGGTCCTTGTTTGGCTTTTTTGTTGTAAGGTTTTAGTTAACCATTCTTGTTAGCTAAATCACAGGTTGTACAAAAGGTATCAAACTAAAAATCTCCCTATTTGAAGACTTGAACGCTTAAATACAGCCGTCCCCATCAGTACTCTCAGTGCTTTGATTTTATATATCTGAGAAGAGAAAATATACTTAAGGAGATTATAGTCCGCTTAAATTGGATAAAGCATGCATACCAAGACAGCCAATAGCACTCAAATCAGTATTTCATTTGCCATTAGGTGATAACTTGACATTCGAAATGCTGGCGAAACCATTGTGTTAAAGACAGAGTCATCATAATCAAATTCCAATTTGCTATTGGTGTTAAAAATTTTATTCAAAATAAGCATATTGGATATGGAGAGCGAATGTAAATGACGCTGACTTTTATATGAGCCAGTGCATGAGATGTCCAACGGTGTGGTATGTGCGACCAAAAAAGCCTCAGATCAGCCTGCGCATACGCGCAGCCTGATCAGAGCCTTTGCTAGTCGCTTGAGTATTCTATGATTGTTAAGCTACTGACTGAACAGCATTTGGAGTTTCTAAGCTTAAAAGGAGGCTGCACAGGCGCGTGTGAGTCTACACATGTCAAAATGCCACATTGTTTGAAATCACATGCACTGGCTCCGCATTAAGATGTTGATGAGATATTCGTTGATTGTTCAAGGGGATCAACGATGGACTACGTGCCTGGTTGAGGGCCCGCTCTCCGATTTGGGTCGCGGTTTCCTTTTTTGTTGTATGAGGGTGAGGCTTAAAGCCTCAGACTCAATAACGACCCTGACCTTTAACTGAGCCGCGATACGAGATTTCCAACAATGTGGTTTTTGCGACCGGCAAAGCCTTCGATCAACCTGCGCATACTCGCAGCCTGATCAGAGCCTTTGCTATTCGCTTGAATATTCTGCAATTGTTAAGCTACTGACTGAACATCATTTGGAGTTTCTAAGCTTAAAAGGAGGTTGCACATGCTCGTCTGAGTCTACACTTGTCAAAATGCCACATTGCTGGAAATCACATGTCGTGGCTCATTACTTTCATCGGTTGGTTGTAAGACTGGGCCCTCCATGTCCCAAATGGTGGTGGTGATCTTTAGCTCTTACTGTGTTAGTTGCTCTTAATCTTTTTGAATATTACGTAAGTCCGGAAGCCTCCAAGCTGGCTGAAAATGTTTTGGGGTTAATACCGGCAGAGTCAAAGGCGATGGTTTGGCTAGAAAAAAACATCAATAATCGGCCACGACTTTTATTGTAATCCGCCCTCAGGCGGTGGTCCTGTTGTAATAATTTCATGTGCATGGCAATCCTTGTGTGAGGAGGCTTTGCATTATTGCACAAGTGTAGCTGTTGGTGATCCGTTTCTCTTCCTCGTGGTGCCGTAGTCTGGTCTGTTTATGTGACATTTTCTGTCATACTCACTCATTCTATAGTTTAATGTCTGCGTTTTGATTTGAATATGTTGTAATGCTGCTTCTGATTGTGCTGTGATTGGGCTGTAATTAAGACATCCCTAGCAAAATCATTTACTTTGCTGTTATTTTTTCTAATTCTGACACATGTATCAGTAATATAGCACAGAATGGCAAAATTAAGTCTTCATTTAAATAATATCATTATTGTTTTAAAGTAAGTAATTATGACAAGAAAATCTACAAGCACAAACTGCAGACCAACCAACGGCACCAGCAGACGGGGAAACAGTACACAGACAGCCAAAACGACAATAGGGCTACGCCGCGACAAAATCTGTGCTCGGGGGTTCCGCCACAGTGAGACTCAAACTAGTCTCCTCAGGTACAGAAACTAGTTAGAAAATTGAAAATTTGCTTGTAGCAAGTTTAGCTATTATACTTTCCAATACACGAATAACAAAGCCGCTGATTGGATTGCGCGGATGCGCGTGCTGGTCTGTTGTACCCAAATACCGAATACAGGTTTTCTCGCGTCGAGGCCCGATTAAAGTGAAGCAAACAGCTCTCCCTCTTTCTCAACAATATTGTAGCACCCCTGGGCACCTCGCTCAGAGATACCCCAGTGTGTAAATTCCTGTAGATCCTCTCTTTTACTGTGTGTGTCTTGAAAAACCACTAAGAAGTTTTAACTCAATAAATTATTTCATTTAACACAAGAACTGGTAGCAATCACTGGTAGCGTATACAAATATCTGGCCAAGACAACAAATTATCACAAGAAGCTGGTAGCTACAACTGAGGGCCTAGTGTGACTGGCTTAAGGCTGTATAAATGGGTGGGGTACGCGTTTCCAAGGTCTAAAGTTTATTTAAAATGCGCGCCCTACGAGAGATGCAGTGAAAGATTCTCACCAAAGACTTCTGTAAATCTAGTTGTTTCTGAAGATACTTTAATATAGTTATAATTTAGTAAAACTAATCAATTTAAATATTAATATGCTGAATCGTTTGTGGCCTACATAGACTAAAATGCACCAAGCGTTTTCAGGGAGACAACCGCTGATCGGTCGCACCCAGGGGCTTTTATACTGGGGGATAAGCGGTCATTTACGACACACTAACGTCCGACTTTAGTCGGTTGCACTTAATCTGTCGGGGTCATGATCTATGACGTTCGATGCCGCGTGCCGGAAGCTGACCATTTATAACAATGCTGCATTCGCACTGAAGCGGAGATGAATGAAAGATACAATTGACAATTAAAGATCGGTTTTGGGCAAAAACAAAGTAATTAATGGCGATGAAAGGCCAAAGGAGGAAGGGACACTCGTATTTAGACTTGGTTCACGCGACACTCGAAGCCCAGTGCAGGGAAACCAGCTGAAACGGTATAAAATGACCTTACGAAGTGACAGCCAATTTCCCCGCGAGGTCACTCCAAAAATATGCATAAAAAGACGGCTAGTTCATAACATTGCAGCCCCCAGCCTCGCCACACTACTCCCTCTCTTCCAACAAGTTTGTCCTCGAACTGCAGGAACTATCTATGCAAAATATATGGAAAAATGTTGACATAAACGTTTGAGAAAAAGAAATGGCGTGTTGACTAGTGGCACATGTTCATGCAAGTGCATGCAAAATGCATGTGTAAAATCACATTCTGGAACACTCAGAATGTTACTTTGACACATACTTTGAATTCAAAATCGACCAAGTTATGGTCAGGATAGATCTTCGTTTAGAAATGAATTGATTCGTGAAAGGAAAACCAACATATGTGAAAGATTGACAAATGCATGAACTTGCAAAGTGAAGTTTTGAAGTGCCAGAATTCATAAAATATTTCCTTATATATGATGCATGGTGAAAGTTATTAAATGGAAAACTTCACATGACTACAATTTCATGACAATTTCACATGGTTGCATAGATCTTATTTAAATCACTTGAGTTGAAAAAAACCTTACTTCATAAGTTTATAAAAAAAATATGATGACTCAGTTTGAACATACAGGTACATAAATAATGATCATCAAATTTGTATTTTCCACACTTGCAGAACTATCAAAGCATCCTACTTATTCTAAGATTTTTTTTCTTCTTCAAAGAAATTGAATTCAAAAACAAATCTGAGAACCAGTGCAGTATTTCTTTTCCTTGCAAGGGTGTCACATGCTTGGCCAGAATGAATAACAGATATTGAAACAATTTTAACAATACATACACACCTCATGCATACTTTTACCTTAAAATTTGAAATGCTGATAATAAGCAAAATTGCTTTAGCTTTAAAAATATACATGTAACATAAATGATATAGGCAATGTCCATGATACATGGTTATAGTACAATAATTTTGGGGAAACAGACAAACTTTCATTTATCTCAACTATCTGGCTTTTCAAAGTATTGAATGTACTTTTAAAATCTACAAAGCACATTTATGAAAACCTCAAACACTCCAATATAATTTTTTCCGCGCAAAATGTCAATAGTCGTGCCTGGAATAAATTTTCAAATCAGACTCGGATCTCAAGCGGCACTATCTGGCAGTAAATATTACATTCTGTATGACATTAAACCCGCGGAATAACATAACTTATCTGTTAAATCCCCCACTGAATATGATTATCAAAGTAACATTTCAAAGGACCTCGGACAATTTCCTATTCAATCTGCCCAAATTTTGACAGCCTGTGGCTAGCATAATGCATAACTGACAACTATAGTTTTGTGCTTAAATGAAACCCTAACGTTTAGTGCATCTAACAAAATAAAAATATTTTGAAAATATTGCATAATTATGCCAGGACTTTAGGGTTTAGGGGGTGGGGGTATTTTTTGTGACCAAATTTTATTTCACAGAAACCCAAAGTTTCGTCGAGTATTCACCTAAATACATGTTAATATAATGTTTGCGGCATAAAACTTGAGGCGAAAGTGATGCGTTTGCATAAAATTCGGGTTGATAAGATTCCATTGTTTCGTCTAAAGAAGTGTGCTGTCAGTTACTTTTGACTATTACCTGTAATGTTTAAAGTTCATCCAGTTCAACTTGTGCACTGAGGTGTATCATATCTGTATACTGGATAAATCATAGTCTAGATAAACACAGTTTTTAGCGTAAAATCGTAATATTTTCTTACACATCAGATCTAAGCTATATTTTTTGTGCTTAAAAGAACCGCCCCATTGCGACGGTTCTTTTGAGTACCCACAACATAATGTTTTGGTTGAGAAACGAGACAATTAATTTCTTTGCAAGCGCTCATAACTAAAGCCCTGATATATGCCATTGCAAATTGATATTTACCTACAGGTTTTTACAAAATAAGTTTCTAATAAGTTTTTATAATAAAGTGTTTTTGAGCATTTTGACAGCGTTCCCCCCCGTGACCAAACATGCCGTTTTTATATGATGTGTGAAATGTAAAACTACAACTGTATGCAAAAGGATTTGTTTGGTCACGGGGGGGAAAGCACCTCAGTAAAACTTTTTCTATTTTCTATATGTTGAACAGCAAAAACGGAGTTTTCAACCCATAATTTTCAATTGGTAGTTGTCCAATGAGAAAACGGCTTTTGTGGATAAGTCGAGGGTTGAACCTACTATCTTATTCATAGAAAAAATATCATATTCTTTGAAACATTTCCCTGGTCATTTCGATGGGCAATCCTTCATTAAGACTGTCCGAGGTCCTTGCAAAACCCATTCATACATTCACAATCATTCCTGTCACAAAATGTAACAACATACCATTTATTTTCAGCAATATTGCATTTTAAACAATAAACTTTTTGGAAATGACTCATACCCTGTACATGTTTAAGCATGTACAGGGTTGATCCTTTTCCTAAAACACTGACAGGCAGTCTTTTTTCTAAATACAGCTGATTTTGATGATCTCTACAATGTGGGCATTTTATTTAACAATCAATTTTAAATCATAGTGTGCTTATACATGTAGTGCTGATTGCCATTTTCAGACTTTATAGGAAAAATAACATGTCTAATCTCGGAGTAGTCATATAAGTAAGTAATGGTGCAAAAATCAGGAATCGATACAATCAAGTACCACACCTGACCCAGGATACCAATGGGAAAGTGACAAACTCACAGAAGACACCACAAACGAGAGCCAAGAGGTCAGCCCTTTCCCAGCAGGTGACCACAAAGCACATATAAACAGACGCGCACAAAACATAGCAAACACAAGACAGAACAAAAACATAAAAGATCCACAAAAGAAGTACCGCCTTGGAACGGTCAGTAAAATAATTTACTGGAGGGCTTAAACCGGTTTAACGGCGCCAACCTCACCCTTAATTCAGATGTGGATCAAGACACATAGATATTTGGTTTGCATGAAAGAACCCTAACTTATCAATGCATCATCTCCTAAAACATATAAATCAAGATATAACAAGGAGATAAAGCAAGGATAAGGACTCAACAATAAATTAAACTGAATACCGGAGCAAAAGAAATCCAACAGGTAAACCCTGGTGGGCCAGACAAACAGCCAAAGCATCAGGCCCCTACCATCTCATCAATAGATAAGTCTTTAAGTCGGAACCATCATAGAGTCTGAAGTCCGACCCACCGGCGTGCAATTAAAGAGGAAAGCAAAGTTGCCAACCATGATTGGGTTGACTACCAAGCATGCAGTCTGTTGCAATACATTAATGTTATAGGCAATCTTTTTATAATGGGAAATTATTTTAATGAACTGCGCTGAAAAATTATTAGAGCCAACAATCTTCGTCAACTTATACACTAAGTCACCATAAGCCAATATGTATCATCCCTAAACAAAACATGTTAGCCGTGTTAATCCATCACCCATTGAATGGTCATACAATCTCAAAAGACTAAAATGAACCACCCAGGGTAACTTCATAACACCAGAAAAGTATTTCCTTTGAAAAAATGGCAAACTGATAGAAAATTCTGTTTGGCAGAACCTAAATGTCACAACTGATAAGATCAGCCACAGCAAAGTTAGAACTGATAAATGCAAAAAAAGGAAAATAAATATTTAAATATATCACAGTTACTCACTATGTGAAATGTGAAATGCACTATATTGCAGCATTCTTCTTTTCATATGCATGCAATTCAACTAATGAAATGACAATTATGAAAATGTAATGAGATGACTAGAATATTGCATGTGTAAGGCAAATATGGCACTTGAATTTCATAAATAACTATTAATAAGTTAAAAAATTAAAATCAACAAAGATAAACAAAATAATGTATGAGGTCATCTGATTTAAAACACATGTGAGATCATCAATTATCACAACCGCTGTTTGAAAACATTAATTATGTTGTATTTGTAAAATTATACAGCATTACCAAGAGCATTTTTCTGTGTAAATACTGATACTGCATCAATCAACTAAAGGCACTGTGGACAACTTATTAACTCTCCTAAAATTTAAAATCCACAATGCCCCAAATGTCTAAACTTACATGTTTAAAAAATCACATCAGGTGTTAATCTTAAACATACAAATACACTCTGTCGGATTTCAAAATACACATGTATAGATATACACATGTATGACATAAGAGTTCACATGAACACATTGAGTATGCATTCAATGATTGACTTTTGTATCAGTAGAACTACTTAATTTCTCAGGACTTCATGCCGAGGCATAGCAAGAGACTTCATATGTTGAATTCCACCCCCCAAATGAAAATTTACCTAGGTACATTGACTTTATTTATTTCTTAATTTTTTTTTGATAGCAAACAGCAAAGGTGCCAAGTAGACTGCCAAAATGTGCAGGCTGATCTACGCCCCTGTTTTTTTGCAATCAAGTGCTTAAGATGAAAAATGAACAGGATATTTCTCTGAGACTTCTACAGACCTCACCAGATGTCAGTGCAAAATAGTGAAAATACATCTACACTTAATTTATAGGACTACAAAAATAGTCAAATATTGTAAATATGCTGACCTTCAGAGGATCCCACATAAAAATACTTGATAGGAGAAAAGAGATAGAAATACTCAAAACTCTCAACAGTCAAAATTACTCTTCTTAACTGGTATAATTAGTCAACAGTCGTCATGTCATGTGGGAATTGTAAAAGATAGAGGAAGGGAAGTAAGGGAGAAAGATAGAGAAAAGAAGCAGATGGACAGCAAGAAATGGAGATAGAAACAGTCTATAGTGGATAAAGTGTAAGTATTTGTCTATAACAGGCAATAAAATTGGTCTGCAAACCCCAAAATCAGTAAATTCAGAAATTGAAACAACCTTGCACACTCCCGACTCGGGATGCCACATCAAATTGAGGCATTTTTTTCAACTAATTTCAGTGCACACTGAAATCTGTTAAAAAATAATACAGTTCAAAATATGTCACAAGTATGTATTTGAGCTGAATTAGAATATATATTTAGACTGATTTCTATGATTATAAAATTTTAACTGACTTTTGGGGCTTACAAGACCGTATGCAAAATACAGGTTTAAATTTAAACAAATTATGTATGTAAGGATGGATCCTTTTCAAACTTTAGTAGCTTTTATGAAAAATAATATAATCTGATCTTAGCATCAGGCCCGGCGACAAAATGCAAGTTTCAAAGAGCTATCATGAACCATCGTCAGTACAGATGTCAAGAAAAAAATAGTAATTGAATTATGTACAAGTAAATGTAAAAGTATTCCCACATCTGGGGCAGTCTTCAGTACATCCTCTCTGTGGTCTGTCCGTCTGGCTATATCGGTCCTTGAACTTCTTTGATGTGGGTATGGGTGTAAAGTTCGTCGTCAGCTCATAATTGAAGTCGTTGTCGTGTACTTTTTCTCTCTTCGTCAAAGTATGTCCGTCTATGCAATATGATATGTCATCCTGCTTCACGCCTATCTGAAGGGCTCTCTTCCTCAGGCGTGAAGAATAACGTGCCTCTAGAGATTTTAAAAATGAGGAAGAGGCTCCAGCAAAAACTGTCCTTGGGTCATGGGCAGATATGCATATCTGTCTTTGCCAGGCTTTGTTGGTATGTTGATAGGTCTTGGTGGAAAAGTCGCTCCATCTTGTGATTTGAATATCTTTGTAGGTCTGTATGTACACGTATGTTCAGGGGAAAAAGCAGGCATTGTTGGTGAGTAAAGCGGTTCAGACAGTCTTGTAGAAGTCAAAAGAGGGTTATACTCCAGCCTTGGTTTCTTGGCTGGAGGTGATGTAATCTCTTCGTCCATATGTTTTCGTCCTTGTGATGCTTGTCGGTCATGGTCAGTGCTTGTGGAACAGTCACTACAACTGGACCCTTTAGAACATGTGTAAGAAGATATAGATGAGTCAGTCTTGGAACCTCCCTGGTCTATACCGTCCGGAATTTGTCTGAAAGCTGTTTTAATCTGATCTAAAGTAAAATTTGGGTATCTATCCTGCAGTGTTTGGTTATCTCCTGTCTGTCTGCTGTTTACCCTTGAGCTCTTATCTGTTGTCTGTGTCAAATTTTCAGTCACACTTGTTGTAGTTGATGTTGTCGGGCTATTTGTAGTTCTTGTCCTTGTTGTTGTTTGTGATGCTCTCTGTCTGTATGTCTGTATAGATATTCGTCTGACAGGTGTATGTGCTGCTCTTGTTGTAGCTGTGAAGTCTAATGCCGTGCCTTCTGATGTTGTAGTCATTGCAGATGTGGTCATGTCCTCTGTCCTATTTGTTGTTGTTGTTGGGCTGTCTGTTGTCTGCTCGTCTGTAGTGTGCTGTCTGATGTTGTAGTCATTGCAGTTGTGGTCATGTTCTATGTCCTATTTGTTGCTGTCGTTAGGTTGTCTGTTGTCTGCTCGTCTGTAGTTGTGCAGTCTGATGTTGTAGTCATTGCAGTTGTGGTCATGTCCTCTGTCCTATTTGTTGCTGTCGTAAGGTTGTCTGTTGTCTGCACGTCTGTAGTGTGCTGTCTGATGTTGTAGTCATTGCAGTTGTGGTCATGTTCTATGTCCTATTTGTTGCTGTCGTAAGGTTGTCTGTTGTCTCCTCGTCTGTAGTGTGCAGTCTGATGTTGTAGTCATTGCAGTTGTGGTCATGTCCTCTGTCCTATTTGTTGCTGTCGTAAGGTTGTCTGTTGTCTGCACGTCTGTAGTGTGCTGTCTGATGTTGTAGTCATTGCAGTTGTGGTCATGTTCTATGTCCTATTTGTTGCTGTCGTAAGGTTGTCTGTTGTCTCCTCGTCTGTAGTGTGCAGTCTGATGTTGTAGTCATTGCAGTTGTGGTCATGTCCTCTGTCCTATTTGTTGCTGTCGTTAGGCTGTCTGTTGTCTGCTCGTCTGTAGTTGTGCAGTCTGATGTTGTAGCCATTGCAGTTGTGGTCATGTCCTCTGTCCTATTTGTTGCTGTCGTAAGGTTGTCTGTTGTCTGCACGTCTGTAGTGTGCAGTCTGATGTTGTAGTCATTGCAGTTGTGGTCATGTCCTCTGTCCTATTTGTTGCTGTCGTTAGGCTGTCTGTTGTCTGCTCGTCTGTAGTTGTGCAGTCTGATGTTGAAGCCATTGCAGTTGTGGTTATGTCCTCTGTCCTATTTGTTGCTGTTGTTGGGCTGTATGTTGCCTGCTCGTCTGTAGTTGTGCAGTCTGATGTTGTAGTCATTGCAGTTGTGGTCACGTTCTCTGTCCTATTTGTTGCTGTCGCTAGGTTGTCTGTTGTCTGCTCGTCTGTAGTTGTGCAGTCTGATGTTATAGTCATTGCATTTGTGGTCATGTCCTCTGTCCTATTTGTTGCTGTCGTTGGGCTGTCTGTTGTCTGCTCATCTGTAGGAGGTAGTGGTTAAGGTTCATCGAAGTGGGGCAACTCCAGGAATTGAGTCACTGGAGCTGGGGGTAATGGTAAGTCAGATTCCTCAGGGGGTGGTGGTGGTGGTAGCCAATCGTCTGTGTCGGTCATACTGTCGAAATGAGTCTCTGTCTGAAAGGGGATGGAAGGGTTTAAGATATATTAAATTATAATTTTGATCCAGTTATAAGTTAGGTCAGATGAGAGTGGTACAGCTGGATCGGACTGGAAAATATTATAGGGGAGAGTTTGCTGTGGCTCCTCTGAAAGAAAATTGCATAAATTCATAATACCCTCTAAATTACTTAAGGCTGTTATAAAAAGGGTTATTACTGAAATCTATACTAAGCTGAGGGGAGGCTAGTAAATCATTGTTGTCGTCACTGGTAGTAGTCTGTAGAATCTTCCTTGTTTCTTTGTTGCTATGAATCTGTGGGCTTTCATGTTTTCTGGGATGGGATCTTGATTTAGCTGACTGATTCCTTGAGGACGCAAACTTGTCATACCTCTCAGGCTTAGGAGACCTGCTCCTAGGCGGCTGGCTGCCTCCATCGCCTCGAAGGGACTGGGACCGTCCCTGACTGTCACCCTCCAGGCGGATCCTGCCTCGGGGACGGTAACTCTGTTGCTGGTAACACTCTTCATGGCGCTGTAGCTGGATAGTCCTGCATCTTCGGAATTAGGCACTGGAGTGTCGACAGTGGACACAGGGTCCGTGCCTCTCTCTCTTGTGTCTTGACAAGTAGTAAACCTCAGAAAACTTTCTCTGACATATCTCCAACTGGTAGGTGTCTTCTACTCTTTTATTGACAATTCTTCTGTCAGACATTGTGTTCTGAAAATACACAAGGAGCACCTCAAGAATAATGAGAAATTTTGTCTCCAAAACACTGGGCTCCAACTATTTTCTTGTGCATCAAGATGCTGTTCTTCCAGCTATCTTACTCATTATCCTGAATAAGCTGGCCATGTTTAAAGCTCATTTGACAGTTTTTGAGATCTCTAGATTACAAAATTTCATTCTGACCCTTAAAAAGGGGCATAACTTATCAAAGGGAGCTAATTCAATTTTTTTTTGAAAGTATAAAAATACTTTCCACCATGGACTTTATTGAACTTACCGGACTCCCTGGATCCATTGCAGTTCAATAATTTCCAAAAGTATCAAATCATAATTGCTAACTATAATCATTTAATGTTAAAGAGTTTTCAGCTCAGACGCAAATTCCTTTGTCTGCTTATGATACCTCTTTTAACTGAGCCATGTATTTACAGTAAATAATTCAAAATTGTTGATCAATATGGTCTTTCAGTAATATTTCAGTCATGCTGAGACCATATTGTTTTTTCGAAGCAGTGCAATAAAGCATTTAAAGAGGAAAACATAGTAAGCAATCTTTCTGACATAAGGAACAATTCTATTGTGGTGAACTTTTTTCTTGCTCTTTCTTTTTCCAGGCATCTCAATTTCTACCACCAGATCTGAGACTCCTAGTCAAGATGTAGGAACCCTCCCACCTGGGCTGGAGTTTAGGACAAAGTCGCTTGGTTTTGTTACACAGCCTCAGCCACACTAGGTCACCCTTTTTATAAGGTATTACGTGTACCCTATGATCATAGGTTTTCTTTTGACGGTCACTCGCTTTGTTCATTTCGGTTCTCGCGATACTGTGAACTTTACGGAGCCAGGCCTGTAACTCTAGCACATATTCATTGCTCGACATTTTTGTTTCAGTGCATGGTGGACAACACAGCAAATCGACGGGGAGAAGGGCGTGACGACCAAAGAACATCATATATGGGGTCTGTTTTGTGCTCTCGTGTACCGAAGACCTGTATGCAAGTAGCAGCAATGGTAAGTATTCATCCCAGTCTCTTTTATTTGCACTCACAAATTTGCTAAGCATATCCTCAATGGTCCGGTTAAATCTCTCTTGGATTCAATTAGTCTGAGGATGAGAACTTGTATTTCTTTTCTTATCAATGTCCATTAAAGCACATATTCTTTGAAGAGCACTGACTCAAATTGTCTCCCCTGATCTGTAAGTATTTGCCTACTGAGGCCATAGCGTGACACAAATTCATTAACAAACACTTTTGCTATAGTAATGGCCTCCATATTGTTAATAGGGAATAATTCCACCCACCTAGTAAATTGGTCTACTATTGACAGAACATATTTGTTTCTACTTCTACTTTTAGGGAATGGTCCTAACAAGTCAAGACAAACACACTCCATTGGAACCCCTACCCAGTTCTGGCTCATGGGTGCCTTGGGTCGAAGCTTCAGAAGGCGTCTAGCTTGTCACTGTGGGAATTTCTGCACCCAGTTCTCTATGAGTTCTTTGAATTCGCACCACTAAAATCGCTTCTTCACTTTATCAATGGTCTTTGTGGTTCCAAGGTGTCCCGCTAATAGATGGTCATGTAACTGCGTCAACACGTCTTCACAGGATACACAAGGTACAAGTATCTGGAAATAATGAGTATCAGTGTTCACGTCAAGATATCTTTTGAATAATACCCCTTTATGCAGAAGAAGTCTGGACCAGTGATCCCAGTAAATTTTTGTCTTTTTGTCCGTTCCTGAAATCTCTTCCAATTTGGGACGTAAATTATTTTCCACCCAATCATTGACAAAACTGGATCTAGGACCTGCACTTCCTTTCATTTCACAAAATCCTGGTCATATTCACAAGCAGGCTCACAATTTCCATCTGAACAATGTACTGCTCTCACCAGCACATTAAAATCACATTCAGTCTCCAATTCAAAAGGACAAGTGTTCATGGCCACTAAACTCTCATCCTTAACTTTTCTTTTCTCGGCAATGAAGCCCCTTCGTCAAAAGGCTCCTTCAGGTTAGAAGGGAAGCCAATGCTACCTTGACTTTCTGCTGAGGAGGGGTTCTCCTCACAATCTGATATATTCTGTGTGCTTCTTGGAGTTGTCTCCCTTTGTTTAGTTCTATCCTGAATAGGTGTTTGTATCTCTGTAACATTGTTACATTTCATTTCATATTCATTGTTTTCTTGTTCTCTTATGTCACAATAAGCACAAGAAGTATACGGACGACGACAAAAGTGCGTCAGCATTTTTATGCTGAATTCCACTGGGAATTCTTATTTCAAAACTGTACGTGTTTAACACCTCAAGCCATCGGGCAAGAATTGCGGATGGGTTTTTGAAATTTCTTAGCCATGTGATGCTTCCATGATCAGTTCTCACCATGAATTCAACACCGTAAAGATACTGGTGAAAGTGTTCTACTGACTCAACTATTGCTAATAACTCACATCTGGTCACGCAGTACTGACGTTGAGCTCTGTTTAAGGTTTTACTTAAGTAGGCAATGACCCTTTAGGTCCCATCTTGTATCTGAGACAAAACCCCTGAGATCCAAATGAACTAGCGTCGCAATCCAGCCAGTATTGATCTGTAGTATTTGGGAAACCCAAAATGGGAGCTTTGGTCAATGTGTCTTTCAAAATAACAAATGCGTCTTGCGCTTCTGCAGTCCACTAAAAGGTCTCCTTTTTCTGGGTCAGTTTGTTAAATGGCGCTTATGGACTAAACGAATTAATGAATCAGCGGTTGTAAGAAGCCAAACCTAGGAAACCCTTCAACTCCTTGATGTTGCGTACAACGGGCCATTCTTTTACAGCTTTTTCTTTATCCTCTCATGTAGCCACGCCTTCAGAGGAAACGCGATGACCAAGAAATTGAACTTCCTGGCTAAACAGATGGCATTTTGAAGCAGGCATTTTAAATTTGATTTTTCCATGGAAAGGACCTCATCAAGGCATTGTATGTGCTCTTTGAATGTTCTTGAAAAAACTATACAGTCGTCAAGATAAACGAGGCATGTCTCGTATAATAATGGACTCATGATGTGCACCATTAAGCGTTGATAAGTTGCTTGGCTTCGAAGACCCATGGGAAGAACGCGGAAAGGGAATAGGCCCTTATCGCACATGAAAGCAGTCTTACCCATGTCATCAGGGTGATTTTCGACCTGGAAAAATCCTGAAGTGGCATCTATTGTAGAAAACCATTTCACGCCCTGTATAGCATCTAAACATTCTTGCACTTTCGGAAGAGGGGTAAGAATCGTGAAGAGTAACCTCGTTTAACTTTCTATAATCTACGCATATTCTTATGCTACCGTCTTTCTTCTTTATAGGTACCAACGGGAACGCCCACAGGCTTTTGCTTTTTACAACTAAATTATTGTCAATTAACCTTTGCAATCTTCATCTACTGCGTTCTTCAAGTCATGGGCGCTCGTCATTGGGGGGGGTGTATTCTGATAGGGGGAGCTAAACCTGTATTAATGCAGTGTGGTATGATGTCACAAAACCTGAGATCTGAGCGCGATTTTGAAAAGACACTTGCATGTTTCAAAAGTAAAGCTTTTATTAATTTAGCCTCATACATCTTGTGTTAAATTCTTGATACTGGCCTCATACATCTGTTGTAAGTGCTCAGGCAAAGTGATTGTGTCAATAGATTCTGGTGTTACTGTACGGATCTGCATGTGTATTTCATTCTCGCATCCCCCTTGTTGATTGTATGGCAACTTGGTCACATAATGCCGCAGTCTCATTTTTATATAGTTTTGTGGGAAAATCATTAAAGTTTAGTAGGCGCAATAGAATGACCTGGTTGCAAGTGGCAATTACTGATTTGGCAACAAATATCCCCTTTTCAGCAAGTTTATTTGTATATTCATCTACCATAGCAGTTGAGAAATGGGGGTGTTCTCTAGAAAATATGCCAGATGTGATCATTTCATTGTTTGCTGGGATTTCTACTGTTTCACTTAGAGCAATTTTGAAGACCCTTGGCATCTCACTCTCTAGTTTGCAGTCTATAGTCTGGTCTGGAAAGAGTAATTGCCCTTTGGAGATGTCCAGAGAACACTGCTTGTCGTATAAAAAGTCATACTCAACCACAAAAGGAGCCTTTATATCTGCAATAAGAACCTGCTGATGATAAACTTTACCTCCTATACATAATGGGAGAAAGGTTGTTCCCTTGCAGCTAACCGGACCTCCATCCGCCATTCGAAGAACGCATCTTGTAGGTGACACAGTTCCTCGGATTGACATTGGAAGTAAATCAAATTTCTTTGTATGAATTATACTAACTGTACTTCCAGTGTCAATCAGACCTAATAAGCTTAAATTTTCAACCTTTAAATCTAGATATAAACCTTTGTTTGATGGCAAAGAAATATTGGGGTCGTTTCCTACAAGATCGACAGACGTTTGACCTAAAGCGCCAGCTACTGTGCGTTTCCCTGGCGACTGTTTGATTGACTGTTCTCAGACCCTACATTTGCGTAGTTTTACTGTCTATATTGGTAATTGTGGTTTCTGTTGAACAGATGATTACTTTGGCCTTGGCTTTGTGGGCAATCACGGGCTTTATGCCCACAAGCACAGCATTTGAAGCATGTTATGATGGCTGATGTTTGACCAACCATGGTCTCAAACTTACTTTCAATGGTTTTTAGTCGGTTTAGTATTTTGTCAACGTCTGATGTTTCTTCGGCCTGATCCTTGGTACTGCATTGTCTAACGTTAGCGACCCGCTTATGACCCACCTGAAATGCCTCAAATTCAAGAGCAAGTTGCATGACTTCGTCTACCGTCTTGGGTTTGCCTTGGTATACAAACCATTTAAGCTCATGGTCATTAATCGAGTCAATAAAGCAATCACGCGCAATCTGGTCCTTAAGATCATTTGTTGCTTGTGGATATGCTTGTGGCACAAGCAGCTTTATGCCTGGCGCAAGCTCTTGTACGCTTTCTGACTTTAAACAAAGATGACCTTTTATTTGTGCATGGTATAACTCAGTTTGGTTTGTTGGCTTGAATCTTGCTGTTAGTGCTGAAATCAGTTGATTGAAGTCGGTTCTTTGCTCCGGTTGAAAATCATTAAAAACTGTCTGAGCTGCACCACGTAAGCTAGTCGCCAGTTTCACAGCTTTTGTTCGCTTATCCCAGTGATTAAGATCGCCTGTCATGTTAAATTGTACTAAATAGTCTTGGAAGCTGCTAGTCCCATCATAATTGGCTGGCTTCTTATTGCTAGCACGTCCAGTATGAGTAAAATTAGTCAGTGGAATGGTCCTAGAAGTTTGGTCACTGCCAGTACCTATTCTGCCACAGGGTCTCCTAATTTCTCTTTAATGCATCCCAACATCATGGTTGCCTCTACCATGGACTGATGCATCTGATGTGTCAGTCATCACCTCAGCTCCAACGGCTTCTGAAACTGCATCCTCGAACGAAGTCATGCTCCTTCTATGTCTATAGGCCCACGCTCCTACTTCTCGATCCAGCGTGACCAGCCACTCGTGCCTCTTCTGAGTCTATCTCCTCAGCCGTACCCCAGTTTGGACCAGCCATAACCTGTACCTCAGCAGACCAAGCAGTGTCACGTCTTGATCCCCGAGTCAGAGTCGTCATTTCCCGCTCTATTTCCTCCCGCATATCACCAACAGAACCGAGCATTTTTTCCAACTTACTCATTCTGTCACTGTGCACAGTCTTCTCAGGTTTAGAGGTTCCCCTCCAGTAAATGACAACTTAGGTGAATTCCCGCCAAGCGGTAGGTCAGCTTGGTCTTCTCTTCTATGCCCCTGTTTCCTAAAATTAAAAACAACCTCCCCACTGGATGTTCCCAGTTCTGTGGCAGAATATGACTGACGGAGTTGTGTCCCCGAAAATGGTCTTGCAGTCTGTCCTGTGCGCAGGGTAGAAGTATGTGGGGTATTCTGCGCGTCGTCTTCAGACATCATATTTAGGAAATACTAATAAAGTAAATATACACTTGTATGTTTCTTGCAGATAAATGTGCCGAAATCGCGTTAAATGACTGTGTTTGCCTTTCTCTTAATGAAATTCCCACAAATATTTGAGTTAATAGTTTACTGAGACAGTTGTTCAGTGCTCCAAGTACATGTGATCTGGAGAAAATTAATACATAAAATAACAATTTAGTGGGTCAAAGATATTTTTCAAAGAGATTTTAATTGTTTATAAAATAAAACATTTTGATAGTTTAGTGAGACTGTTAAAACAGACTTTTTCTACTTCTTAACTTTAATTAAATGCACAAAATGTACTAAGGTAGTTTGTAATAGAGAAGTCTACAAATGGCTGGAATTATTTTCAGGAACTCTGTGCAGTTATTAGCAACATTAATAGGAACAGTATCAAAAGCTCGTCTTCTTCCAAATTCATCAACAAAGCATCTCTTGTAGGCATAACCAAATTATCACAGAACAGCATCTATGAAATACTTAGGGTTTAAAATAGAATGATGCAAATAGGTGCCATTGATTGAAAGGACAATACTCATTTTATTGAAACAATAGTTATTTACAGTAGGTTACTTCCCTTGGAATGAAAATTTTAGCGGCACCCCAATACACAAAGTATTATTTTTCAAATAATGACCAAGTAGACTCTATAGAGTAATCAGGGGGGAAATGGTTTATCTTAACTGACAAATAATCAACATGTGATGTTGAAACAAGAACAATATTAAAACAGAACTGTAGAGTGTACTTGAATACTGATGATTTTTTTCCCGTCTGCTCAGGAAGATATTTTCATCACAGTGTAGAAGTAGATCACACAGGAACTCTATAAGGTTACTGGAATCTTCAGAAATCCGCACCGTCTGACACCATGTGTAGCACACCTTGGCACCTCGCTCAGAGATATCCTAGTGTGTACATTCCTGTAGATCCCATCTTTTACTGTGTGTGTCTTGAAGAACAACTAAGAAGTTTTAACTCAATAAATTATTTTATTTAACACAAGAACTGGAAGCAATACTGGTAGCCAAGCAAAATATCTTGCCAAGACAACAAATTATCACAAGAAGCTGGTAGCTACAACTGAGGGCCTAGTGTGACTGGCTGAAGGCTGTATAAATGGGTGGGGTACGCGGTTTCCACGGTCTAAAGATTATTTAAAATGCGCGCCCTAAGAGAAATGCAGAGAAAGATTCTCACCAAAGACTTCTGTAAATCTAGTTGTTTCTGAAGATACTTTAATATAGTAATAATTTAGTAAAAACAATCAACTTAAATATTTATATGCTGAATCGTTTGTGGCCTACATAGACTAAAATGCACCAAGCGTTTTCAGGGACACAACCGCTGATCGGTCGCACCCAGGGGCTTTTATACTGGGGGATAAGCGGTCATTTACGACTCACTAACGTCCGAGTTGCACTTAATCGGTCGGGGTCATGATCTATGACGTTCGATGTCGCGTGAACCTGAAGCTGACCATTTATAACAATACTGCATGCGCACTGAAGTGGAGATTAATGAAAGATGCAGTTGATAATTAAAGATCGGTTTTGAGCAAAAACAAAGTAATTAATGGCGATGAAAGGCCAAAGGAGGAAGGGACACTCGTATTAAGACTTCAGAAAAACCTAAAAAATATCATGCATGGTCGTTTCAAAATGTATGTGATGCGCTGACCTTTTTGTTGGACAACATTTTTATTCGATTTGGCACCAAGCTCTATAGACAAGTAGTTGGGATTCCTATGGGCACTAATTGTGCTCCCCTGGTTGCAGATTTATTCCTGTCTTGTTATGAAAGGGACTTTATGATGTCTCTTTCTGATGATAAGCTGGCTGATGTTATTGATGCGTTTAACACTACTTCCAGATATTTGGACGATATTTTAAATATTAATAATGTTTATTTTGACAATATGGTTAGTCAAATATACCCTTTAGAGCTCCAACTTAATAATGCCAATGCCTCTGATACCGAAGCCACATTTTTAGACTTGCATTTGTCAATTTCTAATGATATTGATTCTACCAAAATTTATGATAAACGTGACGACTTTGATTTCGAAATTGTCAATTTCCCATTTTTAGATGGTGATGTTCCTCGTTCTACATCCTATGGAGTCTATATCTCTCAACTCATTCGTTTTGCTAGAGCATCTAGCTATGTTGCTGACTTCAACACTCGCAATAAATTGTTAACTCAGAAACTTCTTAAACAAGGCTATCGGTATCATAAACTTCGCAAAACATTTTCAAAATTTTATAGACGATACTATGATTTGATTTCTAAATTCCAAGTTGGACTTAAATCTCTCTTGCGCCAAGGACTTTCAGAACCTGATTTCTATGGTGACTTGGTGTATAAGTTGAAGAAGATTGTTGGCTCTAATAATTTTTCAGCGCAGTTCATTAAAATAATTTCCCATTATAAAAAGATTGGCTATAACATTAATGTAATGCAACAGACTGCATGCTTGGTAGTCAACCCAATCACGGTTGGCAACTTTGCTTTCCTCTTTAATTGCACGCCTGTGGGTCGGACTTCAGACTCTATGATGGTTCCCACTTAAAGACTTATCTATTGATGAGATGGTAGGGGCCTGATGCTTTGGCTGTTTGTCAGGCCCACCGAGGTTTACCTGTTGGATTTTTTTTGCTCCAGTATTCAGTTTAATTTACTGTTGAGTCCTTATCCTTGCTTTATCTCCTTGTTATATCTTGATTTATATGTTTTAGGAGATGATGCATTGATAAGTTAGGGGTCTTTCATGCAAACCAAATATCTATGTGTCTTGATCCACATCTGAATTAAGGGTGAGGTTGGCGCCGTTAAACCGGTTTAAGCCCTCCAGTAAAATATTTTACTGACTGTTCCAAGGCGGTACTTCTTTTGTTGATCTTTTATGTTTTTGTTCTGTCTTGTGTTTGCTATGTTTTGTGCGTGTCTGTTTATAAGTGCTTTGTGGTCACCTGCTGGGAAAGGGCTGACCTCTTGGCTCTCGTTTGTGGTGTCTACTGTGAGTTTGTCACTTTCCCATTGGTATCCTGGGTCAGGTGTGGTACTTAATTGTATCGATTCCTGATCTTTGCACCCTTACTTACTTTGGTTCACGCGACACTCGAAGCCCAGTGCAGGGAAACCAGCTGAAACGGTATAAATTGACCTTACAAAGTGACAGCCAATTTCCCCGTGAGGTCACTCCAAAATATGCATTAAAAGACGGCTAGCTCAAAACATTGCAGCCCCCAGCCTCGCCACAATATAATTATAATATTAAATTGATCTGATGTACTGCATCACGTCGATTAAATGAGGTCAAACCATCAGATCACCTGAGACTTTAACCTTCAGGCTGTGATAGATGGCATTACTCCATCTACAAGGAGTGTACTGAATACCAGATCAAGTTACTATTATAATGTTTTCACCTTTTTCTCGCATATATCTGATTTTATAAATTGTTCTTATCTTATATCTAGAAAACTATGCGAAACGATTGTCATTACGTGTTGTGTCACCATGTTTTCTGTTGCTGGTTCCACACATGGAATCTGTTTTATGAAACTTCTCCGCAAAAACAGGTTACCGACGTTAGCCTCGTGTTAAAGGATAGTGATATAGAGTACGTTGATCCTGCTTTTGTTTATCAGATGGCCAGAAAGCCGACTGTTCAAATAAGTAAATAATAAAACTATACTTAACGCCAGTAAAAACGCAACTTTTACAGTATAACCTTACTCGAGATTTAATGCTATTTTATCATTCAAATAAAATAAAAGCATAAACCTATGGTCGCAATATCAAGCCAATACTCTTTTGGTGCAGATAAAGGGGTCAAGATAAGCCAGGCTGTATTTTTTGATAAAGGGACACAATCCGAACTTCGACACAAAAACTGCAAAATCACCTTATTAATATGGACATCAGATCTTCATTATGAATGGCTCTTTTGGATTCAAACTTTCGGAAAATTTCAACATTGCTCTACTTTCTATGCAAACACAACAGATTTTTTTGGTCTTGAAGTTTTGACCTTCAAAATGTTCTCAAAGTTTCAACATGAAAACCGGAAGTTAACGAAAATGCGACATTTTCGACGGTAAATATTGCGATAAATGATAAGCATAGGTTATGACCTTACAACTTACGTATGCCAATTTTTAAATGATTCAGTTTTATTGAAGCTTTAGTGATTTCTCAAATTTTGGGTAAATTTCACGAAAAATGAAATTTTAAACATCAATTTTAGGTCATTCCAGCAAAGTGAATTTTGTGTTGTAAACCGTTTTTCTGTTTGTTTGAATGAAACGCAGTACTTGCACGCTGAAATTAAATAAAATTTCAAGATTTAATATGGCTACCAAAAAGTTTGATGAATTTGTCATTTTTCACCAATTTTTTTGGCAGAAGTGTGCAATTGAGCTCAAGTTTTGGTAAAATGTTCTCCTACGTTAGGGACGCTTGTTAGTACCAAGACATAGTGTATAAAACTGATATTTACAGGAAAAACAACACTTGTACCAGTTGCGTTTTTAATGGCTTTAAGTATAGCTATACATTTGGTATTATTTTAATCAGTTACCATTTACAAATCAATTTGCCGCCATCTTTGAGAAGACATATACCTATATTGCCAAGAGCCTCTGACGCCGCTACTTGATATTGTATATAGTAGGATCTTACATGAGTGCTCATGTTCTATTGAATTCATTAAACGAATGTAGGAAAGTAAATAAAATGCGAGGCTTGCTTAGCATTTTAATTCTCTTGCGCAATGAGTTTGATAAAATTAAACAGTACAAGAGCACGAATTTAGGATTCTATTTATCACATGACATGAAAAGTACTTAAAAATCGTATTTTTGACGTGCGACGTCAAGATTTTTCCCATCTTTTTCGCAATATTAAAATAGACGTCAGTACGTAACGTTAATAAATCTGTAAACCACTAGTAGTTTATCGATTTTATTGCATGGCATTATATTACTCCCAGACGCGACGCCGTGTGATAAATATAATGAATTAAAGATGGGTGCTTTATTAGCCCTCTGACTATCTGTGAGTCATGAGCCCTTTTCTTTGTTTCATCATGGAGTATTAATTTGATTAGAGTGTTTTCCATGATGATACATTGCATTAATTAGATGGCCTCCATGCGAGCTGAACATTTCTTGTACTTCAACAGCAGCAGAATCTAGGGCGAAGATTTGGTACCAGTAAAATGCATTTAAGCCCCCTGGTGGCTTAGGCTGCTGTCAGTTCTAAGGCGGTGGTTTTGTTGTTGTTGACTTTTTGTTTATTGTTACTCCCATTGTGGGAGTCTGTTATTGTTCAATGTTTTGTTGTACGTTACTTTATGTCCATTCTAGTATTGCAATCATCTTGATGGGGAAGAGAGAGCTGATTGCTTTACTTAATTTGTCTTCCTGGTGTCTTGTGATGGTTGAGTGGCTCTTCCTCGCGGTGCCACTGGGTTGTCTGCAGTTTGTGATTGTGGTATTTCCTGATCATACTCACTTACTATTTTTTTATACTATTTGCAGCTAGCAATGAAAACAAAAAAGATAAGAAATAAATCCAGTAGTGTTTAAATTTTTTATTTGTATATAGCAACTTCAACAAAGTAAAGCTAAAAGCTAATTCCTGCAGTTGCGTACTGTTGCTTTCAATGAATACCTGAAAATACAAGAAAACATCAATCCTAGCCCAAATCGTAACTAGAAATAATAATAATCAATCTCAAACCAGCCCTCAGTGTCGGCGACGCCTCTTTGGTACATCCTGGTTAGTGTTATACATCTTTTAAGATAGTTCATTATGTATGGTTTAGGGGTTGGAATCTTTACGATTTCTGATATGTTAACGTAGTAAGCCTTAAATGAAATGAACGGATTTGAGCATGCCCTCACAAGCCCTGTGGGGTCATCCTCGTACGTGTTGTAGACTTTGTCTTTCCATAAGGAACATACTCATATATAGACAGTTCACCAGATTCACGTTCCTGTAACTGACAATGAAATCAGCCATATCAACAAGATCAAACAGAAACGGCGCATCAACAAACTAGACCCTTACATCGTAGTCACCTTGGGAGAAGCTTAAATGACAGTTATAGACGAAGAATCAATTATAGGTAGACTAAATCGATTTCAGACATTATAATTCCTTGACGTTTCCTCATCATCGTCCTGCAGGACCATAGCACAAGATGAGACAGAGGATACAGTCAGTGTAACCATAACAACAGTATATGGGATTTAATGTATACAACAACTAAACAGAGATTCTAGCACTACCATGATAGTATAAACAGTTAAAACTTAAGTTAAATGCCGTTATAATCCACTATTTCCTACTTTCATTGTCAGCACGTGTTAAGAGTAATAGAGATCACGTGACCAACTTATTAGTTTTTGTACTTCAGTAAACTAGGCGCATTATTAGTTTGAAAAAGGTGTAAGATGAGCGAAACCGGTCCACGATTAAACACATTTCGTTAATCCAGTCCGTTGTTGGTTGCTAATTTGGTTTTTCTCCTGAATCCCATAATTATGTATTGTTTAGGGGTTGTGATCTGAACGGATTCTGAGATATTAAACCTTTTTTGGAGTGAAGGGGCCGGACATGTCTGAGCATAACCCCCAAAAACATCTCAGTTTAAGTCAGTATAAATGATTGTGTCTTACAATAAGGCACATCAATATATATGGTATATTGGTGGGGATCTGATAAGTTCACTTTCTGAGATATTAGACAAAAATAATTGGATGGGAAATCTGCATGCCTCTGGGTCAGCCTGAGACCAGGAAACAATTTTCAGAATTTTATGGCGAGTAAGTGTAAAAATTAAAGAAAGTTGTTGGCCCTTTTAATATTTCAGGGCATTTTATCAAAGTAATTTCTGATTTTAAGCAGATTGATTATATAATTAATTTGTTGCAACACATTGCATGCTTGGTGGTCAACCCAATCACGGTTGCCAACTTGGCTTTCCTCTGTAATTACACGCCGGCTGGTCGGACCTCAGACTCTAAGATGATTCCGACTTAAATACTTATATTTAGATGAGAGGATAAGGACCTGATGTTGTATCACCCACCAGCGTTTAACTGTTGGGTTTCCTTCGCTCCAGGTATTCATTTGTATTTACTGTTGAGTCATTATCTTTGTTTTATCTCCTTTTTGTATTAAATTTTGCATTTACTAGATTATACATCGATAAGTTAGGGATCTATGTGTCTTGATCCACATCAGACATAAGGGTGAAGTTGGTACCATGAAACTAGTTTAAGCCCTCCAGTAAATATTTTTACTGACCGTTCCAAAGCGATGCTTTTTGCATTTTTTGTTATTTATGTTTTCTGTGTGTCATGCTGTATTGTCTGTTCATTGCATCTTTGTGGTCTCCTGCTGGGAAAAGGCTTACCTCTTGGCTCTCATGTTTTTGATGTTTTCTTAGTCTTGGTGTCCTTAGTCAGGTGTGGCACTTAATTATATTGAGTCCTAATATTCGCCTTCTTCCTAACTTTCATGCAAAATTATACATCAATATATATAACAACCCCTTGAGTGGCTATTGAGAAATAGATCTGACACAGTTTGGACGGATTTGGGCACGCTCAGGCGGCCAGCCCTAGGGCTCAACATTTTGAGTTTTTAAACCTTCTTGGAAAAAACTATACCCATAGCTACCATATGCCTAAATTTCACAGCAATCCTTTTGATATTTAGGATAGAAAATTAGAATAATATATAAAACTTGAAAGGACGGTTTCTCTGTAAAAATGATACATATATTCGAATTCATCTATACATACATGTGCATATCAGGTGATAACAGCCTAATAGAAACGAAACGATATTAAAAGCTTTTAGTCTTTATGTACTTTATAACTCAAAATAAATAATCAAAGTAAGTAAGTAAGTAAGGATCTGGAATCGATACAATTAAGTACCACACCTGACCCAGGATACAATGGGAAAGTGACAAACTCACACTTAGGTACCAGAAACGAGAGCCAAGAGGTCAGCCCTTTACCAGCAGGTGACCACAAAGCACATATAAACAGACGTACACAAAGACATAGCAAACACAAGACAGAACAAAAACATAAAAGATCCACAAAAGAAGTACCGCCTTGGAACAGTCAGTAAAATATTTTACTGGAGGGCTTAAACCTGCTTTAACGGCGCCAACATCACCCTTAATTCAGATTTTGATCAAGACACATAGATATTTGGTTTGCATGAAAGACCCCTAACTTATCAATGCATCATCCCCTAAACCATATAAATCAAGATATAACAAGGAGATAAAGCAAAGATAAGGACTCAACAGTAAATAAAACTGAATACCTGAGCACAAGAAAACCAACAGGTAAACCCTGGAGGGCCCGACAAACAGCCAAAGCATCAGACCTCTACCATCTCATCAATAGATAAGTCTTTAAGTCGGAACCATTATAGAGTCTGAAGTGCGACCCAGCAGCGTGCAATAAGAGAGGAAAGCAAAGTTGCCAACCCTGATTGGGTTGACCACTAAGCATGCAGTCTGTTGCAATACATTAATGTTATAGCCAATCTTTTTATAATTGGAAATTATATTAATGAACTGCGCTGAAAAATTATCAGAGCCAGCAATCTTCGTCAATTTATACACCAAGTCACCATAGAAATCAGTTTCCGGAAAGTCATTGGCGCAAGAGATATTTAATTCCAACTTGGGATTTAGAAATCAAATCATATTATCGTCTTTAAAATTTTGAAAATGTTTTACAAAATTAATGATATAGGTCAATTTTAATTTATCTGTTAAAACCAAATCACCTCTTTAGAGCCCCACACAGAGCTACTTTAATTAATTTTATCACCTCATAACCGCTCATATATGACTGGTGTTTGATTGGAGATATAATTCAAGATTTATTTCAATCATCAGGTTTACATTAGTAATGATAATAATCAGAATGATAATAACAATATTTTGTCTTTGAATTTACCAGAAAGAGGATTTAATTTTGGACATATAAATATTCAGGGTATTTGTGGTAAAGACATGACAAAATTTTCTGAGTTAAAATTACTTCTGTCAAATCCATTTAACAGAACTTTACATGTTTTTGGCATAAGTGAAACAAAGTTGAAACAACATAAAATGACAAACGCTTTTCAAATTGAAGGTTATCAGACACCATTTAGGAAGGACAATACTACAAATAATGGAGGGGGGTTATTGATGTATGTGAGGAAAGGGATAAATGTGAAACGTGGGGATGATTTAGAAACAAATGACATTTCATGTATTTGGTTAGAAATTATACAGGAAAAGGGCAAATCATTTTTAATAGGAAATTTATATCGTCCTCCTGATTCTAGGATTGAATATAATGATAGATTTGAAGACTTCATGGACAAAGTATCTAATGAGGGGAAGGAAATAATCTTAATGGGTGATTTTAATAAAAATTTATACACTGACCATTGTGACACGTATTGGCTAAATTTCACGCTTTCTTTGGGTTTAAGTCAACTGATTTGTCAGCCTACTAGAGTAAGAAGCAATTCTCGCACATTGATTGACCATATTTACACAAATAGAGAAGACAAAATATCTAGTGTCAATGTCTGTAAACTTACAATAAGTGACCACTATGCAATCTTTGGGAATCGTAGGTTAAACATTTCTGAGCGTAAAAACGCACATCAAACAATAACATATAGGTCTTTTAAGCACTTTGATGTAGAAGCGTTTCGAAATGAATTGTTTGACGTTCCTTGGGAAGTTATTGAAAATTTTACCAATGTAAATGATATAGTCCAGGTTTGGAATTCATTATTTCTTGAAATAGTCAATAAATATGCTCCTATAAAACAACATAGAGTTAAGAAATCGCGTCAACCAGACTGGCTAAACCCAGATATACTTGATATTATTAAAGAAAGAAATAAATGCAAAATTAATGGTAACATTGAAGACTATAAACAGTTACGAAATAAAGTATCTACAATGATAAAATCTGCAAAACAATCAATGTATAAGACAAAACTTGAAGAAGGTAAGGATAACCCAAGCTCAATTTGGAAATTATTTAGGGAATTAGGAGCTGGTAAAAAATCTAAATCCAAAGAAAATATTCTAGGCATAAATGTTGATAATGAATTTGTATCTAGTGATGTAGAGATAGCTAATGCTTTCAACAAATATTTCGCCAATGTGGCTTCAAAACTAAAAGAGCCAATACATGACTCTAATTTTGAAAATATAAAAAAGTTTGTTGATTCAAAAGTAGACAATAATGTTTCTTTCAGTATTCCAGAAATAAATATAGCATTTGTAAGAAAATATATTCTCAATTTAGATATATCGAAATCAACAGGTCTGGATGACATTGGTCCAAGGATATTAAAACTTTCTTATGATATAATATCCCCAAGTATTACATTCCTTATCAATAAAAGTTTGTCACTCGGTATTTTTCCAAATGTTTGGAAAACAGCAAATATCATACCCATTCACAAAACTGGACCAAAAGAAGATGTAAATAACTACAGACCAATTTCGATATTGCCAACTGTTTCAAAAATTATGGAAAAATGGATTCATTTGAAATTCATGCATTATCTTAATGACAATAAATAACTACATGAAAAGCAGAGCGGCTTCAGAGCTGGACACTCGACTGAATCAGCTTTAATCCTTTTGATTGACTCTTGGCTAAAAGCAATAAATGAAGGTAAAATTGTTGGTTGTGTAATGATTGATTTCTGAAAATCTTTTGACCTTGTAGATCATGCTGTTCTTTTGAAGAAACTTGAAATATATAAATGTGGGAAAAGTGCTTTATCTTGGTTTAAATCATACTTATCTATGCAAACACAGAAAGTGTCCATTAAGCATTCAAAATCTGATACTGAAAATATAACTTGTGGCGTTCCACAAGGGTCTATTCGTGGACCACTTTTGTTTTTAATATTTATTAATGATCTGCCTCTTAAGCTTCAAAATATTGTAGCGTCAACTGACTTGTATGCAGATGATACTACAATATATAATATACAATATGACAAGCAAGTATTGGAAAACAATCTTCAAAGATCTCTAGTACTGCTACAGCAATGGTGTAAAGAAAATGGAATGTTAATTAATACTGATAAGACTAAGGTCATGTTCATTACCAGTAGACAGAAAAGATGCAATTTAAATGATGCTTCATTCCACTTGAAGTGCAATAATATAGACCTTAAACTTACTAAAGGTGATAAAATTTTAGGTGCAAATATAGATGAAAATTTAATTTGGGATTCGCATTATAAGTACATTGTTAAGAAGGTGTCCACACATCTATGGCTCTTGTCTCAAATTTCTTCATACCTATCAGTTAAAGACAGACTTTTGTTTTATAATGCGTATATTCGCCCTCATTTTGATTACTGTTCCGTTATTTGGGGATCATCTACATGTTCTAATACAGATAAAATAACTAAATTGCAACGAAGAGCATGTAAGCTTATATTAAGAAATGAATACTCTAATTTAGAAGAAGCTCAGAATCGCCTAAACATGTTGTCATTTTCTGAGAGTGTGTTTCTACAGAAAGCAAAAGTAATGTATAAATTGTCGAATAATATAGCGCCTGAATATCTGACTGATTTATTCAAAATGAGAGAATCGAACAGTAACTCTACCTTAAATTTACGATCAGTAAGTAATAAGCATTTTCTGATACCCAAGCCTAAAATTAACTTGTTTAAGAATAGTTTATCGTACTCAGGTGCATTAGTTTGGAACAGCATTCCACTTGATATAAAAAATTCTATGACTATAAATTCCTTTGTTCAAAACTGTACTTTCTGGTTAAAAGGTAAATATGTTTAATTTGCATAGCCAGCTAGAGGGTCATCTAGCATTCATTGTTGTTTTATTATAGGGCCTCGACGCGAGAAAACCTGTCTTTGGGGGTTTGCAAACAACAAAGGCGCAGACCAGCCTGCGCTTCCGTGCAGTCTGATCAGCACCTTTGTTATTCGATTATTGAAAAGTACAATACCTAGACTTGCTACGAGTGAAATTTCAATGTTCTAGCTAGCCCATGTAGCGAACCAGGCTGGTTTGAATCTCACTTTGTTGGAAACCCCGAAGCTAGGTTTTCTCACGTCATGGCCCATATGTATATGTGTGTAGGGTGTGGGTGTTCTTTATTGTTGGATATATGTATTTTCCTCATGTTTGAGGGCCCCAAGGAAGATTGATTCGTCAATTGGATTACCCTCACTAAATAAAGTCGTTACTTACTTACTAACAAAACGTGCAATAATAAACAAATGCAATTATTATTTGTAAAAATTGACCCGAGACATATGAATATTCAATGAACTATCACCCAATCTTCGGAAATCATCGTAAAATTGGTTCTTATCAATGTGGTATGATTACTTATCTGAATAATAATAACTACATTTACTTGATAGCCTAATGGAAAACTCGCTGTCATCAGGAGCCAAATATGTGGGTTCAAATTGCAGACCATTGCAATATTTTTAGTAACCTTTTTTCTAATTTGTTTAGTCGTCCTTTCTTTTTTTTCACATGGATAGTTTAATGTAAATCTGGCATAACTTAATGCACCAAATACTAGGGAGCGCAGTGGCTCAGTGGTAGAGTGTTTGACTCGAGACCGAGGGGCAGCGGGTTCGAGCCTCAAATGCGTCACAGCGTTGTGGTCCTTGAGCAAGACACATTTATCCTAGCTTAGTACTGGTTCAACCCAGGAAGACCTGTCTCTGTTCAACTGAACGATTTTTGATGGAACATAAAGAATCAAATCAAACAAAGCACCAAATACGCACGTAGCACCGTGAATGATTTCAATAAACCCATGTGTGATTAACTCTGCACGCTGGGTACTTTCAACTTTTTTGTCATCTGCTGATTATTTTTTTATCAAATTTAGCTTTTTCAAAACCAAAAAAAAAAATTCAGGATCTCTATCCAAATAGATCAAATAGATCTTCGCTCGAAGATGCGGTACGCGAATTTCAAAGGGGGATTTTGGATAATTAAAATATGGATAAAACGGAGTGTACAGCTTCCAATTTCATGCCTAAAGACCTTATAGAAATCATTTGCATTCTTGAGAGAGATGAAAAGTGTCATCGTATAAAAAATATACGAAAGAGGAAGTATTTTACTCTTGTCACCAAGTTTCTCGCCAAGAATGGAGAATCGACGCCATTGAAGAACAAAGCTTCCGGTCAACAAACAGCTTCTCATCAGGACAAGAAAAAAGTTTCTTCCAAAAAAAGCTGCTTAATAGAAAGCGTAGAAAGGAACTAATCTTCAACTCTTCAACATACCAGCTGCAAGATAGAGACGGTAGCCAGTCCACAGGTCCCTGTGGTCAGACAGCCAGAGATATGCGGTTGCTTTAACGTACATCTGCTGTTTTTCAGCCATACCAGCTGCAAGATACACAGACGGTAGCCAGTCCACGGGTCCCTGTGGTCAGCCAACAAGAGAACTATGGTTGCTTGCAACGTAAATCTGCTGTTTCTCAGTCATACAGTCATTTAACCATTGAAAGGGAACTTGCCCGCACAGCCCAAGTTCATTCAGATTTAAATAAATTATCCGCAGATGCTGCTGCTGAGCATTCCAGTAGTCTGTTAGAAGACTGTGAAGTTTCGGACATAGTGTGTGCAATAGGAAAATAGTAAGTGAGTATGATCAGGAAATACCACAATCACAAACCGCAGACAACCCCGTGCCACCAAGAGAAGAACCGCTTAACCTTCAAGAGACACCAGGAAGACAAATTAAGCAAAGCAACCAGTCGCAGGAAGCCTGGCTGAGTTACGTCGCTGTACTGGCAGTCAAAGCTTCAAAGCTTTGTAAAAGTCTGCCAGATATCAGAGTTGCCCTCACATAAGCAGCTGTGCAAATCTATCCAATCTCTAAATCCACAAAACTAACTGAAAAAGCTCATTCTTGTACATATAACTTCTTGCGGTGTTGGAATATATTCAATTGATTACTCAGTGTCTTATATTGTACATTGGTGTTGGTGACTTTTCGTGTTTAGAACATTTTATCCATTATCCCCCTTTTACCGGTTTATCCAGGTGCGTCGATAAGTCAAGGGCGGAGTTCTGCAAGATAACAAACGAATGGCAAACAATCTGTATCCTGATCAGGACCGGCGTTCTGTCGGTACTGACCTCGGTCCAAACTGTTTTCTAAGGCTATTGGCAGACGACAGAAGTCGCCGGTGCCAAGGAAAGAACAATCTTAATTACAACATTGGTCAATTTTATATGAAAACAAGTTTTCTTTTCCAGAATTCGATCCAGGAATGCGCGATCTATATCAAGATGCTAACTGCATGTAACCACTAGTCTATCCATGAGCAGATCCAGGACTTTATTATCAGTGGAGTCTAGGATGCAAGGCCAGAAAACAGTCTGGACAACGGGTTTGTGTGTGTTCTTTTAGTCTTAACTTATTTTACAATTTACAGTGGAGTCCAATGGTTTTGTTACAGAGAAAACTATACTTTTCCAAGGATCCAGAGGGGGTCCAACATTTTCCAGCGGGGGGGGGGGGTCCAACTTTTTCCATGGAGGGTCAAAATGCTATGGCATAATGTCTATAGTAACCCATATAACCTGTGATTTTCCAGGGGGAGGGGGTGGATCCACACATGCTCTCAGTCCATTATCACTAATAAATTGACATTATCTTCAAGATTTCGGTAAAAGCATGTCCAAAGTGGGAAAACTTCTCGAAAACGCACGAAAATAACGAAGATTTTAATCATTCTAGAGGCAATATGGGCAGACTATACAAAAACATGACGGTAGTAAGCAGAACAAGCTTTGTCCATTTCAAGTGGGCGCAAGTCCAATCACACTGATGGGAGAGGTGTAAGATAATTCACTTTGTGATTTAAGAGATCGAGTGTCAAAATGACACTGCGGATTGTTTATTACAAGCCATCATCTTCGAGTAACCACGTTACATTAAGAAACAATGCATCTTAAATAAATATGAGCTGCGGCATGATATTTCAAATAATGTGGTATGTGCGACCAACAAAGCCTCAGATCAGCCAGCGTATACGTGCAGTCTGATCAGAGCCTTTGTTAGTCGATTGAATACTCTGTGAGTGTTAAGCTACTGACTGAACAGTAATTAGAGTTTCTAAGAAAAGGAGACTGCACAGATCCGTCTGCGTCTACACTTGTCGAAATGCCACATTGTTGGATACCACATGTCATGGCTCAATTACGAGTATGACCTTTGGTTCCAATGTCATATTTGTAATATGAAACAATAGTTGTAATCTTCATACCAAAGGCAATTATTGTACCAAATATGAAACTCCTCGAACAAAAGTGGTAGTGGCGTTAGTGTTATGGTCCGTGTAACATATGAGCCGCAACATGTGATTTCCAACAATGTGGTATTTTGACAAGTGCAGACTCAGACGAGCCTGTGCAGCCACATTTTAAGCTTAGAAACTCCAAATGATGTTAAGTCAGTAGCTTAAACCTCATAGAACATTCAGGCGACTAACAATGGCTCTGATCAGTCTGCGCGTATGCGCAGGCTGATCTGAGGCTTTGGTGGTTGCACATACCACATTGTTGGAAATCTCATGTCACTGCTCATATGTGTGATACCTGAATATTTGACTCCATTGTCATATTAGAGATGTGAAATATATATTATCATCTACACACAATAGACAATCATTCAACAATATACGTTTGAACCGTATATGTCAAAAAATGAAGAAAAGAGTTAACGTTATGCACATATTGAGTAGGCGTATATTTGAGCTTGATCTTTGATTCCTATTTATCGTGGTGATAAAAAAATACACGCTTTAATCAATTAGTGTATTAAATTTGAACAAAATGTATCAACCAATATAGAGATAAAAATGTGACAAAATGACCGATAGTCAGCCAGGGCCAATTCTAGTATATCCAACCTTTTTGCAGATCGAATTAAAATTCAATAATACGAGTATGTTCTCCCTTCCTCAGCAAGATGTCAAATTGCAACGCAACAATCACTCAGCTAACCAAGAACGACTAAGCAGGGTCCTGACGTAAAACTTTAATCCGTTGCTTGGCGCCTAATGCGTGTCGTTGGATTGACCCTCCGTAGCGCAACTTGAGGTTTTCTGTAGCTCTGACTATCTATCTGTGAGTCATGATCCTTTTTTTATATAATCATGTAATAATTTGATTTGATTGTTTCTCTGTGATGTTACATTGCATTAGTAAGGAAGCATTAACGCGAGTTAAAACATTCGTGTTTCAACAAATACAAAATCTAGGGCTAAGATTTTGCTCTAGTAAAATGGTAAAATGCATTTAAGCCCCCCGTGGCTTAGGCTGCTGACCGTTCTTAGGCGGCGGTTCTGTTGTTGTTCATCGGTAGTTTATTGCACTAATCTTCCCATTGTTTGTGGGAGTTCCGTGTTTGTCTTTGTTTGGTTATGCATTACTTTGTGTCCATTTTAGTTTTACAATCATCTTGAAGAGGAATAGAAAGTTGGTTGCTTTGCTTGTATTGTCTTACTGGAACTGTTCCCTGGCTCTTCTGATGGTGCCATGGGTTGTTTTGCAGTATGCTTTTATGGTATTTCCTGATCATACTCACTTACTTTTGAATGCTTAACCTGAATTGATTCAGCACTGGGAGACTACATTATTACGAATGCGTTCACAAGCACTGTCTAAACAGATACATTACAGGCTCTGTTTATGAAAATATTAAATAAATATATAGTTTAGAAAAGCAGATCATGATGGAACTGCTGTAAAGTTTCACTTTACAGAAGTTCTTTCATGATTTGCCACTCTAAAATATCTTGTCTTACCATTTATTAGTGGTGGTGGCCATGGTCATGACCTTTGCAATCACATAGGTGTGGTGATACACTTCTATTGCAAAATGGTACAGGACCGTTAGGATGGCCTTGACATGGGTATCCAGCACAATCGTTATCGTGGTTACAACGAACAAAACGACGACCTGAAATAAAACAGGAAATATTGTAAATTATCAACACTATATTAGACTGGCGTTTAAATTTGCAAATTACAGTAAATCTTCAAAATTCAAACTCCGAATTTTTCAAAATACTTCCTAATTTGAAATTGGAGTATATATTCCATGATTTAATTACCTGACACAGGTGCATTTCACGGTTTATGCACAAGGTATGTTTACCTTCGGTCGACTTTCTTTATTTACCGGAATTTAGCAAATACTAATGCAGATAATGAAACGTTTTGTATCGTCCTACTGACTTTAGTCAAGTGGTTATGGTACAGAGTTTACAACCAAGAGGTCGTGAGTTCGAATCCACGTGTGTTCTTGTTTTTATTTGTTTTATTTATACCTTTATTTGATTTGTTTAAGTTCATTTATTATAGATGTACTGCGATCTCTGAGTAATGTCCTTTGGATCATTGTATTTCAAAAGTTTAATGCGTAATGCGTAAAATGAGCCAGTCTGTCTGGAATAAATACATGAGTTAAATATTAAGGTATACGTAAATGCCTGAAACCCTTATTTCTAGATATAGTCACGCTTCCAAGCTTTTCGTTTATCCATACTTGCATTTGTAATTGTTATTTTTGTAGGATCCTCACTGAGAACGTTTATCGTACGCTCAATATATAAAATTGAATCTTTATGTTCTTGACATCTTGTTAAAAGTCATCGCAGATATTTAAAGCAACGGGATTTGCCTTAGGGCCAAGACTTACTACATACTTTTCTTAAGACATTTTCCCATAGTCAGGAAAAAAATCAGAAAGTTAACAAGTACAGGCATTTTGTGAAGAAAAGGGTTTGACACCTTGATTAGGGGTAATTTGGTATGCTGAATCCGAAAACCAATGTTGGCAAACTGAAAAATGACGTTTTAATGGCCTAATTTGCATATTTTCAAAATGGCCGCCAAAGATCATGGAATTTGACAAATAACTGAAATTTTTATTTTTTGACAATGTTTTTGTATCCAAAATCATTAGTTTTATGTCCTAAGATCGTTTTACCATTAGAGTACATGGTTTTGGAGGCAATTTACATAATTATTCCAGGATATTACCGTATTCATGGTAATTAATGTCCATTTAGTCTATAAAATCATTATATAAACTTGCCTTACTCAGTATTCTGCTTTTGAAATATAAGTTTTATTCATAGTTTACCAGCTTTTCAAGTAATAAATTAGAAAAAAAACTTTGATAATCAGCAAGTTGTTTTGTTTTAAAATGAATATGTCATAATGTTCATGCCCAAATATATGGTACATTTTGCATCTATAAAAAGTAAGAGCATGCACATTTCTTAGTACCCTAGGTTCTAATTAGTCAAATCTTGCACGATCAGGAAAATTTCTATGTGTGTCAAAATGTTTTGGAAGACCTCTTGAATGGGGAAAAATATTGCCCTAAAGAATAAACCTATTTGAGCTATGTGAAATCGCTTTGTTTCCATGGCAACGCATAATGCGCTTCTTAAGAATGAGAATGTCCCTAAAAAAGTACTCATATCTCAGCAGCACCTCATCCGAAACTTTTAAACTTGGTACCAACTTAATGTTAAGACAAAAATTTTATCCAATATTCAGATATGCAACTTATCAAATTTGAATATTCATGAATATTAATATAATATTAGAAATAAGAGAAAAATCGTGAAAATTAAGGGGGTGTACATGCAAATTTATCCACATCTCAGCTGCTTACTAGCCTATACTACCAGCCTTGGTACCAATTTAATGCTAATACATATCATGTTTAGTTAATGGACTAATATGCAAATTATCTAAATATTGTATTATGAATATTAATTAAATATTAGAAATGAGAATAAATTAGAACAATTTATAAAATGTACGTGCAAAATTACTCATATCTCAGCTGCTATTTATCCTAGATTTCATTTTCACTTACTTTCTAAACTTGTTCCCAAATTAAAGCCAAGATAAAGTTCTATAATAGTGTTGTTTGATATGCAAATTATTTAATTTGTTTATTAATGAGTATTTTTTGAAGATACAACCTTATTGATTCGTTTTCAATTTTTCTTTAGTTTTCATCAATATTCATGAATATGTTGTTAATTGATTGTATATCTGACCATTGGAATAAAATACTTTGTATCAGCCTAAATTTGATAATACTAAGATTAATTGTCTAGAACACTTTAAAGATGAGATAGAAATAATTTTAGAGGTAGACCCCCACTAATTTTCTACGTTTCATTTCTAATGTTTAAATAAATATTAATAAATTTAAAAATGGATGATTTCACATAATTGCTGCTGAGTAAAGTAAAATGTCGTAGCTTTAAGTCGGTACCAAGTTTGGTAGTCTAGGTATATTAGCAGCTACGATATGAGTAATTTTGTAGATACATCCTCTTAATTTTATTACAATTTTTCTCTCCTTTCTAACATTTAAACTAATATTCAAGAGTAAAATCATAAAATGATTTGCATATCCGATCATGGCATAAAATGTGCTATGTCTTAGCATTTATTTGCCACCAAGCTTGTTAGTCTATGATAATCAGCAGATGAGATATAGGTAATTTTGTAGATATACCCATTTTATTTTTTCTGCAATTTTTCTTTCTTTGTTTAATGTTTTCATTAATATTCACAAATTTGAAAATAAGATTTGTATATCAGACTATTATGTTAAAGTACTATGACTCACCTTTCATATGGTACCAATTTTGGAAGTTTAGAATAGTTAGAAGCGGACATATGGGTTATGTTGTACGTACACCCCTTTAAATTTTCTAACATTTTTCTCTTATTTTTAATGTTTTCATTTATATTCATGAATATGCAAATTAGATCATTTGTATATCATACTATTGGGTTAAAGTGTAATGTCTCAACTTTTATTTGGTATCAAGTTTGGTAGACTAGAAAAGTTAGCAGCTTACATTTAGGTAATATTGTACACACCCTCCTTATTTTTTTCAACCATTTTTCTCTTATTTCTCATGTTTTTATTAATATTCATGACTATTCAAATAAGATTATTTGCATTTCGTATCATTGGATAAAAGTACCTTGTCTAGGCTTTGATTTAGTTCCAATCTGATAATCTATGATAACTAGCAAATGACATATGGGTAATGTGTATAGGTACACCCCCTTATTTTTCTACGAATTTTCTTTTCTTTTTCTTTTTATTAATACTCATGAATATGCAAAAGTGAAAATTTGCATATCAGCACATTGAATAAAAAACTATGTCTGGACTTCAATTCGGTAACAGGGGCGGTAGTCTAGGATTAGTTGCTGCTTAGATACGAATCGTTTTGTAGGTACACCCACTTCCTTTAGAATCATATTGTGTATTTTCACATTATGGGGGAAGGGTAAATTGTTTTGGTCAGTTTTTTCTTTGCTATTTAGCGACCATTTTGTATGGCCAGTACCTGACAGCTTGTTTTCCTTGAATTAGTGGAAGAGAGAAAAAATCTATGAAAGTATGTGCAGCACGCAAGTGTCAATCTTGGGTCTGCTTGCAAATGACCCAGCTACAGTGCCCGATGGGTTGCCATGGACACCATGCATTTTTATGTAATCCGAATTGGTTTATTTTCGGAGACAATATGAATGTTAGGTATTTAGTGGTCCCATTGAACAATTTGGCATCCATGAATAATTGTCCTTGGTTGCAAGGTAAGTCGAATAAGCCCCTCCCCCTTCCGATGTGTGTGTGTTGGGGGGATAGTTATTCCATGATTTTACCTCTATTTTCACTTTCATAAATACTCACGAATATGCACATGATATAATTTTATTATATGACTATTGGATGAAAGGACTTGTCAAATTGTATCACTGATGATATAATAACATGCAACAAGGACAGTTTGGGGGCAGAATTCAGTTTATATTTGTTTTTTTTTATAATTTTCCCTTATTTTATGAAATTTTCATCAGTATTGATAAATATGCAAATTAGATAACTAATCTGCATATCAGACCATTCCATCAGATGAAAGTACTATATCTGAGCTATAATTTGCTAGCAAGTTTAATAGTGTTGGTTGAATTGCTGGTGAGAAACGAGTCATTTTGTAGGTACAGGCCCACTTTCTTTAAAATCGCATTAACCCCCTCCCCTAGCTGAACCTTACAGAATTTTGCTTAAATCGCTAAATTTTCCTGCAAACAATAGTGATATCATTGTGATGCATTTTTTTAAAGTTCTCATTTTAATGAAATCATTCCTGACACATTTGGGCCAGATAACATGCATGGACTAAACCTGAAAATACCTTAACTAAGTAGGAAGCAAGAATTTTTGCTCAAGTTGTCTCCCTTGATTACCCCATTGGTCATATTTTTAATTCTAAATGCGTAAATTGATGTCAGTGAAGATCCCCAATCATGAGAAGATGCTTTTGGATTGATTTGTGCCAGTTTGGCATCCTTAACATGTTTCTCTACAGATTTGTATGGATTTTTCTTTAATTTGGCGGCCAGCTTGAAAATATGCAAATTAGATAGTGAAGACACCATTTTTTAGCTTGCCAACATTGGTTTTTAGATTCAGCATACCAAACTACCCCTAATAGACATCTCAAAACCTTTTCCTCACAAAATGCCTGTACCTTCTTAAATAAGCGTCTTTTCTGATTTTTTTCCTGACTACCACTGAATTTAAGTTAAAACAAACCTGTATAGTGAATAATTTTCAACCGTTTTTTTTTTTGGTTGTAATATGGAACACTATTTTCATTTGAATCTCTGAAGATATTTCAGACAAACAAGCTCATTTTATGCGTTACACAGTAACCATTTGAAATAGAATGATCCAAACGTGATTACTCAGAGTTCGTTGTACATCTATATTAAATGAACTTAAACGAATCGAAAAAAGGTAAAAGAAAAGAACACAGGTCGACTCGAATGCATGGCATTTTGGTTGTAAACTCTGTACCATAACCACTTGACTAGTCAGTAGGACGATACTCTGATTTAGTACAGCTGCTTTCCAAAATTTTTATAGGTAGCGATGTTTGTCATAATTTTACATACCCAATACCTGTTTGAGTGTTTGTAATAAACTTGTGCTTTGTTTGAGATATGATTTATTTCTGTTCCTGTATGCACGACATATCTAGTTATAGTGAGTAAAAATATAGCTTGTTCTTGCAGATGTTTTGTATCAAGTTTTAACTTCTAAAAAAGTTGATCCTATTTTTAGCAAATCAAAGTTGCTTATCAAAACTCTATTTCGAATTATGAGATAATAAGGAGAGCAGCAAAGGAAACTGTGGTGGGAATATATAAAGTCATGTATACGGTGCATTGTGAAAATACTTTAAGAATTGAAGCTATAAAGTGTATCAACAATGAATCACTTGATTGACTTTGGTGTACGTGCACAAGTAGGTTGCACAAATTATATAATTTTACATATTTACTTTTAAAAGATATTTTATGTGCATTTTTGGTGTTTAAATTTGATGCTACATAGTAAGAGCCCAATTATTTGGAGAAAGACTAAAAGGAAAGTACATTACTGCAAAACAGTTAAATGGGCCAAGAAGATTTGAAATTTGAAACGGTAACTCACCTATGTAATCGTTTTACAAGCGAGGCAGCAACCTAACGCAAAATAACGGACCTGGTATTTGTCAGCATTACAATGCAAGGACCTACACAACGCGTACCCACCCAATTCTTTGCGCATAATAACGTTAACTTCTGGCCTTGGCATGATCTATACCCGGTCAGGAACCCCATATAACACATATGGGGTGAATTGAGTCGTAGGACCAGGTCCATTCGTTCAATCAATACGATAAATAACTTCATTATGCACTTCTGTTAGAATTGCAAAGGTATTCCTAACGTGCTAATAAAACGTTACATAAATTAAATGAGGCCACGTATTCTGCTTTGCATTCGTAAAAAGGTCACACTGGTTACTGATGATTTTAAACATCACTTAAATTATGCAGTCAGTAATTTATTGTTTGCAAATGCTGTGTGACTGTTTTATTTTATTTTTAGAAATTTTCATTTTGACCCCTCTCAAAATGAACTATTCATAAGAAAATAAGCAATTTCTGATTTTCATCCTATAAACTTTTCAGATAAAGCAATAAGGCATTGAATATTTAAAGACAGAAAAATATGCCCCTAAAATAAATGTATCAACAATATATATGCATGGATAAGTTAGGGGTATTTCATGCAAATCAAACAAACGATATGTGTAATGATCCACATCTGAACTAAGGGTGAGGTTGGCGCCATGAAACTGACTTAAGCCCTCCAGTAAATACAGAACTTAAGACCAGACTCTTAAGTACATTTATGTCGGGGCTTGTTGTTATGATAAGCTTTCTGTGCTCTAAATTTAGCTTAAACTCTCTGGTAACAGCAGTTAGTCTCTCGCAAGCAATGCGCATACACTGAATTATTGCAATATTTTGTCTCTCTTTTAAAGTAACCCACCCATTACTCCCTCCCGTTTTACTTGGATTAAGTGTGTGGTTGTTTAATTATGACATAAAATTGTTGTTTTTTTCAACATACATTACGCTTGTTGTTTCTGCTGGCAACCCGACATTAAGTATTTTTACTGACCGTTCCAAGGCGGTTCTTCTTTCGTGGATCATTTTATTATTTATGTCTTGTGTGTGTCATGCTTTTGCATCTGTTCGTTGCTGCCTTGTGGTCACCTGCTGGGAAAGGCATGAGCTCTTGGCTATTGTTTGTGATGTTTATTTGTGATAGTGTCACTTTGCCATGTAGTATCCTTGGTCATGTGTGGTACTTGATTGTATCGATCCCTGATCTTTGCCCCCTTTCTTTGTTTTGTTTCAGTTTTTGGTCAGCGTAATTAGCCTTAAGCGCTTGCTGTTTTGCCAATTTTCAATATTTATGGGCAAATTCGGTGATCAAGGCACGAAGAACCAACGAACAAATTTCTAACTCATAATGGCCCATGTATCAATTTTCAAACTTTTGCATCCTGATATTAGCAACGTTCTGTCAATCTCCAACGACATATACTCGCCAAAACATCATGTGCTAAACAAACCCCCACACCCGCGCTTTTGAGGGTTCTAACCTAGTTTTACAAAAAAGAACTCACTTACATGCATTAATACATACCGTGACCGTGATCGCTGTGGGCATGACATTGGGTACACCAATGGTGGTCATGGTGGGTGTTATGGTGGCACAGACTGGAGTGACCGTGTGGGCATCCTCCATCTCCAGCACAGTCTGAATCAGTTGTGCACGGGTCACCTGCATTTGAAAAAATATTTGTTATTGATTTTAACAACTTCTTTCAAAGAAGTTCGTGAGATTTTGTAGTTATGTAAGCAGCATAGGCTCAGATAAGCCTGCATATACTCACATTCCCGAAAGAACCTTCCCTGCTTGAACATACGACGCATAGACAATAATGGCGAATCAGACCAGTTTGGTTTGGTCAACTGTCCAATAGTTTAACTGTGCAAAACACTAAACCCTCCATTGGCGTCACTCCCATTACGCAGTATACGCACGTGTGTAATAAAAATAGTAAAACTTAAGGGAGCTCGTTTAATGTGGTAAAAGTGAGTTTCCATGCCGTAAGGAACTGCTCTTAAAATTCGAATTCGCTCCCTCTAGGAGCAAATTTTTGCCTTTAAGAGAAGTTTTGATTTTAAAAAGGGACATGATTGTAGAGAATCATTACTTGATACATAAGTCTCTTTGATGTGTATAACTTTTTAGCGTTCTGGCTACGCCATTGCCCTCTGTCAAGTTAGTAAGAAAAAGCAGCTTTAGTTGTTCTTGAAATAAATGACAGACAATACCTGGTTACTCCCATCTATTGTCTAAACTTATTTCGGGGATAGTTGTGTCTGTATTCCTTGGAACCATTAATTTTAATGACAAGGCGATATTAAATCTTAAGCCAAGGTTGTAAACTCAACTTGAACCTTTTAGTTTGGCTGAACGAGCGCTGCTTCAGTACGGAACCCGGTTTCGTCGCAAACCTATTTCAAAACGGTTATCTGTCCACCTTGAAACACTCAGTTCGGCTACCCGAATATTGTTTAAAAATAAAGAACCTTTGAATAACTAATTAACAAACATTCAACGCAGGTTGGGTATATTCTGCCAGTTGATATTTTGAGCAGTTTCACCTTGACTTTAAATCAAAAGTCAAATCAAGATTTTGAAGCCCTTGTTGACATCTGTATGATATGGTTATTTTACAAGACCTAACCATTTCAAGAGCCATAACCTGGATAGTAAATATTTTTGTTTCATTATAACATCTCAGGCAAAGATTTATCAATTGTGAACATTCTCTGACAAAAACAAACTAAAAGGGGTCGACAGGAGTCAGATGTATGTGACCTTGGCCATTGTCTCCCAGGTCATGTCGGTAAAATGAAACCTTTGTTGTAGTCAACTGATAATAGGCATTAGTGTGCTAAAACACATACCATCAAAAAAGAATATGTAGCCTTAAGTACGTGCCTAAAGACACATTTTATACATATTTGACATTGACTTTGACTGCAAGTTCAAAGTTGTGGTCTAGAAATGTTTTTGTAATCAACACATCACTTGCAGTCATCTGACCAATGATGAGCACTCCTGGTCCAAAGCTTGAAAGATGAGTTTGCATTATGAGTTGCATGCAAATTTTAAGTATACATGTAGATACTTTCCTGGAACTGAAGTAGATATAACATGCTGAATTTTTGTTTTTAAACAAAGAGTGGACTGGTTATATATATTGAAAAAATAAGTTGACGTCACATGTTTTTGTTTTAATTACAACTATTTTAAACAATATGTCAACGCGTTTCGCTCAGCTCATCAGGACTGTTGCTTAGTGACGTTAGTAACATCGTAACGTCATGACGTCGCGTTATGTGACGAGAGTTGACGTTACTTAATTGTACGCTCATAGAGCGTTTAACTTTGGGTTAAAACATTTAATAAAATGATTCTCTTTAGCTAACCTGGCTGAAATACTTTCAGAATGCATTTTATAGAATGGGAACATAGTGAACTTTGGGTCAGTTTGACAACAAATATCAATATGTCCACTTAAAGGTAGCTGTCTTGTCGAAGGGTCTCTAATTTGTTGTGCATGTACGGTTCGCCTACTGCGTAGTTTATCCCCCGTTTGCCCTATATAATATTCTTGGCAGCCATTACATTGGAGGGCGTAAATAACATTTTTCACGTCACATGACATGGTTTCTTTTACAAAGAATATTTTGCCGTTGAAGTTAAATGATTGGCCTTCTGCTAAATTATTACAGAGGGCACAATTGGGGCGTTTATATATATTCTCCAGGACATCCGTTGTAATCTGAACACTATATGCCATAAATTATACCAAATAAACATAACCTCCATCAAAGAGATAATGATATTTGACGATGACCTTTGACTCCAAGATCCCAACGTGTTCTGAAACCTCATTTACAATCTACTAACCATAAGCAATCACTGTTTAAAATAAACACCTTTTTCAATTTTTTAATTAGCGCTATAAACCTAAACATATAAAGCATAGTTGACCTTGAGTTTTGACTTCTTTGTCATAGTAGTACTCTGGCACTACTGTGGTAACCTACTCACCATAGACAATCATTTTGCCAAAAATAATAACGTCATCTTAGAAATGAAAGAGGGGTTTACATTACGAGCTTTAGACAAACTTTATGTATGTGTGACCTTAACTGTTTTTTCCAGGTCATTTTGGCAATATAAAACGTTTGTGTTATACACCCACCAATAAGTAAATATTGTGAAAAATGTGAACACCAAGCATCAAACACAATAAAATCCCCCAGTAGCTTTGGCTGCTGTCCGTTCTGGGGTGGTGTTTCTGTTTTTGTTGATTTTTTTTTTGTTTTATGTACCTTCATTATTTTTAGAGATTCTGTGCTGGTCTTCGTTTTGGTATGCATTACTGGATTTCCTGTCTAGTTTTGCAATCATCTATACGAGGAAGAAAGGACTGGATGCTAATCACGTTTGGTTGCCTTGATACTGTAAATGCTCTGTGGCTATTCCTCACCGTGCCATGGGTTGATTTGTGGTGTGTGATTTTGGTATTTTCTGATTATACTGACTTGTCTTTTGCATAATGATTCGTATGAAGATTTTATTATTATGTGACCGGGAAATTTGCCTTCAAAGTCATAATGGAAATCTGAATTAGTTGTTGTAATTTACGCATATTACTCAATCATTCTGCTTTAATACGCATGCATATGAACGCCCTCAATCATAAATAAGAAAGGAATTCGGATAAGGATCAGATATAAAATGTTAAACATATTTGACCTTTGCTTTTGACTCCAAGATCATAGGCAATCATTGCACCAAATATGAAACCGTAGAAAAAAGAGACAGAAAGCTGAATTCGTTTGTTACGAGCCATGTAAATAAAACCTTAACATTTGACTTAAAGATCATATCGGCGATCTGAAAACTTTGCTGTAATCTCCACGCCATAAGAAACCATTGTGCTATATAAGAACGCCCTCCAAAACATGAAATAGAAGTTCGTGTTGCTAGCTTCAAGACAGACTTTGACAGGTTTTAAGATAACGTGATCTTAACCTTTGAATCAAAAGCCATATACGTGTTTCAATATATATAAATATATATATACTTCATTGAAAATAATAGTGCTAAATATGAACACCCACATAAAAAAGAAAGAGGAGTTCAAGTTTCGAGCCGTGAGATAGATTTTAGTCTGTATAACCTTAACCGTTGATTTCAATGTTATATTGGTGTTTTGAGTAATTCTTTGTAATCCACACTCAATTGGCAAATATTGTGGTGATTATGAAAACCCTTGGCCAAAGAAAACATTCACACTGTGAGCAAAAATGATTTGCAGAGGGACAGATGGACGGGACCGATAATAATTACCTACCTTTTATTCAAAAGTGCAGATATAATAAAAAAAACAATGATTCGTTCTTCATATAAAACATACGTATACACCTATTGAAGAGTTTTTTTTTTCTCATGGTTTTATATCTATTAAGCCTGCATGCGCGGTATATTGGTCTGAGACTATGGAATAAGGCACACTATGCACAAACGCATCTGTTTCTGATTATAAAATTAAGCGCAAAAATATATGTGACAGTTCCAACACATATCTGAAAAATCAGATTTCAGTCTTAGACAGGATAAATAATTAATATGAGCTTGGCAATGTATAAAACACGAAATCCACCTTGGATTTTCATGCCCAAAATTGTACTGTCTTTGAAAGCATTTTAGACAAAAATAGAACTTTATTATATATTGGCACATGGTTTTATACTAAGCGAGTCAATAAGCAAACAGCCTACTCTATGTTGGACATGGGTTTTGTATATTGATATCTTTAAAACAGAAAAATCAGTTTTGAAACTAAATAATATACATTATGATAGTTGACTAAAAGAATTAAGCAATGTAATGAAAGTCTCAAGCTCTGTAGTATGCGTAAAATAGACGTCAAACTGATGCTTAGTAGGTTTAGTATCGCATTCCGTTCTTGTTTATCAATAAAATGTCTATATATTTAAGAGCATATAGATAATATAACATGCTTAATTTAAGAAGAAAAGTGTTGCCATACTCAATAAAACCGTGTCTGCTGTTTTCTTATCATGCAGATTCTCTCTATTGTTGCAGGATCCGTTTTCCCAAATGCTTATAAATCTTAAGTAATGGTGATGAAAATTGCAGTTTTAAAATGATCTGTTAGGTGTCTTTTAGAATTTGCTATATGCCAGATCTAAATTATCATCAATAAGTTTAACCAACAAAAATATATAACAAAATATCATTGATTGTATAGGATATATATTTTAAATGTGAAGCATATGGCATCATAATGGGCCCAAATGTCTTTTACAAACATCGATGGCAGGAGGGAATGAACTATTTTTCTATAGTTCACGATTGTTTCGCCACAGTACAAATTTAAGCATTAACATTCTTTATAAGATATGTAATACAAATATGAGGGTAACGTAAAAAACTTCCTGCAACATTCAAAAGCACTGACCACCAGAGGACTAACAAGTTTCATATGAGTTCTATATACGGTTAAAGAAAAGTGTCATTTAAAATTCCAGGGGAGCTAAAGCCTTGGTAGGACAAAGTCTAGTATTTGCTCTGAAATAATTCTGGTGAGCACCTACCTTATGGCTTGAAACACATTAGCAAATAAGCAATCTGAATAAGTAAAACTTATTAAAACTTATTTCAGTAAGTCCCCCGATTAGTTTGTTTTAATAAGTAACAAACTAGCATGATTTTTTTGTAAACGGCTCCATCTGATATAAGGCCTACTTACCTCGATGACAGTGGCAGTTCTGATGACTCAAAAAACAGTAACTATAGCCGTGAATAGGGCAATTCCTACCGGCACATTCGGAATCATTCGCACATGGCGTTTGGCCTCTCCGACCTAGAACGAAATTATGACAAAACAGTATTACTCATTATCACATTTTTGGAATGTTATTTGTCCCCATGACCAAACGTCTGCATATTGGATAAGCTTTTTACCGCCAACTGGCTACATATATCAGCCTGATATTATCGATGATAACCTGACGTTATGTTTTTGAAGGTAGAAAGTAGGAAGGTTATCAAACCCAGCACGAGATGTTGATCATTAGATGGCGTCAGATGTAAACAAGTGGCGTGTTGTAACACAAGCTATATACGCAAGTCGACTGTTTAACTTCCATTGTTGTACGTCATACGCGATGGAATAGTGAATTGACTATCTACTCGCTGTAACGCTTTTTATGCTGTAAAAAGCCAGTTGGCGGGAAGGTCGAAAGTATCGCAGATGAGCATTCTGCAATAGATTGACCTGCATTAAGCGATAATTGGTCTAGAAAACCAAATTAATGTCTTTTTGAGACTGGATGTTTTACACAGGTTTTACTACACAGCTAAACATCATATACGCCAATGGATAAAACTTAGCATGCCTTTTGAATGTAATTTACGCTCTATGCCATCATACTGACTCAACACAATCAGATAAATTAAACATGGGCATACGATTGAAATTCCTATTCTATCATTGACTTGACAAGTATGTTTTGAGTACTTTAACCTTTGATGTAATTAATACGTATTTGAAGATTTAGACGTTTTAGAATCACGTTACTGACTCGTCCAAGTGAATAAATACACGCACATTTACGCACGCACGCACGCACAGACAGACAGACACACACACAAACACACACACACACATGTAAGCTTGCATGTCTACACGCATACAAATTAATAGATACAATTTCCTCAAGGACTGCTTTTAACTAGAATCGTCAGGGAATCTGACTATAGACCCGCTGCAGCGCATTTTATGCTGTAAAAAGCCAATTTGTGAAGATATTGAGCTGAAACGAGATTCTTACATCAATCAAGGGACTGCCACATCATTCTGTCGCAAATAAGCCAAAAATGACAGGATCCAGTCCCAATCAATATCTTATCAATAGCAATGTATGCTGATAAACTACTTGGTGATATTCTGATACCAGTCAAGTCTCATTACAAATAGGGAAACTATGAGAGGTAACAATCCAAACCTCTATCCTGTCAACATAATTAAATGCATATACAACGTTTGATCAATTTATGTCCATATGTTCTAGATATCACGGTAAGTAGCCATAACGCCATTTAAGTGACCAAATCGCCTGTAACACTACCTTTAGGACCAAAAACTGGACATAAGTTTATTTTGTGTTTACAAAAGCTAAAGTATTGTCATTTGAAGTATGTGTACTTGCAAAGGAGGAAGTTAATGGTAACAGTAAGAAACACACAGAATTCTTAAGAGAATTCCCTAGATATATTCGTGCTGTTCGCGATACAATGTACGAGTATGTTGTTATTTTTGCAAATGCTCACTTTTCATTGGTAGGCAACTAGATGAAAAAGATCGTTCACAAATGAAATACACAATACATAATATCTGTGTCCATTTAACCAGGTATTTGCCATACATATGCAAACAAAACGGCAACACATATCATTTTACTTACTTTCACTGGCAATGCTTTGATAGTTTATCCTATTAATTTTTTACAAATGGGCCAAACTGTAGAACGACACCTGTACCCAGGCATCCAATTTAGGTTACCTTGCACCCCCCCCCCCCCAGGACAATTTTTCATGGGTGCCAAATTGTTTATTGGGACCCCCTGGATGGGAAACGAAGGTGTCCTTAAAAAAAATTTGGCTTGGGCTATGTGAAATTGCATGGTTTCTATGCCAACCCATAGCGAATTTATGAAGGGGGTCTGCCTATAAAATTACTCATATCTCAGCTGTTACTTATCCTAGACTACTAAACTTAATACCAAATTAAAGCTTAGACATATGCCTATAATCGTCTTGTTGCATATGGAAATTATCTAATTTGCATATTCATAAATATTTATGAAAACATTAAAAATGTGTTTCACGAATGGTGGTATACATACAAGATCAATAATATCTCAGCTGCTTTTGGTCGTAGAGTACTAAAATGTGTACTAAAATAAAGCTAGGACATAGGCCTTTCATTCCATGGTCAAATATGCAACGTACCTTATTTGCATAATTTGCATATTCATGAATATTAATAAAAACGCTAAAAATTAAGGGAAAATCATTACAAATATAAATAGGCTGATTTCATCCCAATATTGTCATTGTTGCATGTTTTAATATAATCAATTAGTGTTTCCCGCAGCCTGAAAAAGGGACAGGGTGCAACTCCTAAAAAGGGCAACTTCAACGCGCTGCAACCCATGTCAAAAAGCAAAAAAAAAATATGTGTCAAGGGCAAATTAAAAGTTAGTGTGCTTAATGATTTTGAATAATGGTTTGACAGAGTATGTATAAATATAAGCTATTGTTTCTGCAGGTTTTTGTTTCTGCCATGTTTTTTTTTAGAAAATTGTTGAACTAGCTGGAACTTGTTTTAAAAGTCTTCTATGTTCTTTGCCTTGCCCCTTTTTCAGACAAACATCTTTTTAATAGGATGTAGCTAGGTGATTCACATGAAGTCTCCAGCTTAATTTAATTTTGAACTAGAACACATTCGATGGCGCGCCATCGCAAATTTCCACGTTCTCCAAGAAATCTAATGGCTATTGACCCTTTGACCCCATCCCAAGGTCACCAGTTTGATCGTAGGTTAAAATTTTTCAGTGTATCCTGGTCTACTGCAAATGCCATTTAATTTGATATGCCACATGACCATGTTCAGAAAATTATATTTTTGACCCCTCCCCAAGGCCCCAGGGGCTGGGGACCCAAAAATTGTGCAGCTGCATGTGCAATTCATGTAAGTAACTAACGCACCAAATCTGGTTGAATTTCAGAAAAAAAAATTTTTTGGCCCCCAACCCCCACGGTACCCCCAAGTCCCACCCCTGGGCATGACCCAGGCGCCCATATAAAAATCCCGTCTGATATGTTATATATCTTACATATGTGAGAAGATACACAAAGTTTGGTTTAAAAATCTTTGAAATTGACTATGTAATTCAGATTTAATGATAATTGACCTTTTGGCCCCTCCCCAGGGCCCCAGGGGGCGGGGACCCAAAAAATGGTGTCGTTGCATATGCCATTCATGTAAGTAACTCACACACCAAATCTGGTCAAATTTCGGAAAAAGAAAATTTTTGACCCCACAATCCCCCACGGTACCCCCAAGTCCCACCCCTGGGGCATGACCCAGGCGGCCGAATGAAAATCCCGTCTGATATGTTTTATATCTTTCATTTGTGAGAAGACACACAAAGTTTGGTATAAAAATCTTTGAAATTGACTTAGTAATTGAAAATTAATGATATTTAATGATATTTGACCTTTTGGCCCCTCCCCAGGGCCCCAGGGGACGGGGCCAAAAATAATGTGCCGTTGCACGCCCCATTCATGTGAGCAACACACACACCAAATTTGGTTGGATTTCGTCCAATGGTTAAGGAGGAGAAAGCGTGACGGACGGACGGAGGCGATTGCAATATCCCGGACGCTTTTTTAAAAAAGCGTGGGGATAACAAATATTAATGTAAAAGTTTGCTGTCTACTGCAGCAGTGAGTAAAGCAGTGTTTTGATTTGACAGGATCTGTTCTTTTTATGATCACATTTTGTAGAACTAAACTCAATAAGTAGACAGACAGACAGACAGACAGAGATAGGCAGGCAGGCAGGCAGGCAGGCAGACAGACAGACAGACAGACAGACAGACAGACAGATAGATAGATAGATAGATAGATAGATAGATAGAGAGATAGATAGATAGATAGATAGATAGATTGTCAGCCTGAATGTGTTTCTACATGTTCTGTATAAATTATGACTTGAATTGCATAGACCAAGCTTTTTGTGAAAGCTTATACTTGCTAACTTTGGCGGCTCTGCAATGATTTTTGTAATGAATATCATATATATATATATAGTGAAAATTAAGCTAAACAAACTACAATTATTATCAAAAGAATACACATAACACGTGTCTGCTTAATTTAGTCCACTGCAAAAACCTTTGGCGGGGTAATAAATTACCTCACTGAATATTGATTTTTGTGTTGTCTTCGGAATTTCCCACAATGCTGGTCACCGCAATACACAAAAAAATCAATATTAGCTCATTAGAGCAGGGTACCACTGAACTGAGTCAACACGCTTCTATTTCTATCAGCCAGCCGCCTCCCTCGGTTATAATTACGCAGTTACTGGATTTCTTAAATTGAAGTGGTCAGAGACATTGTCCGTGATCCGCTAAAAGGGCAAAGTAACACGTAGAAAAGGGCACATTAGGGCGCACAAAAAGGCAAATTGTCTGAATTTTAGGGCAGCAGGGCGGCAACCAGGGGCAGCGTGGCGGAGCGCCCCGCTATTCTGCATTGCGGGAAACACTATCAATGTTACAATTTGACAGGTCCAATCATCCAGTGGTCCTATATGAATATTATCTCATATGAATATTCATGAAAATGCATGAAAACTTAAAAAAAATGAGGGAAAATCACGTAAAAACTTTAAGCCTAGGGGAGGGGTTAAGGTACGATCTATCCTGCGCTCCTAGATCCTTTTAAATTCATGCCAAATTGTTCAGTTGGACCCTCAAAATGTGAAATGAAGTTCTCCTCACAAGAAATTAGGTATGGGCTACGTGAAAATGCATGGTTTCTATGGCAACCGCTTATATGATTCTCGAGATTGGGGGGTAGGCCTACAAATTCAATCATATCTAGGGTTCTACTTATCATAGAGCACTAAAATTGGTGTCAAATTAAAGCTTAGACACATGTTTTTCTTCTTGTGGTCAGATGTGTAAATCATCTAATTCGCATATTTATGAATATTAAAGAAAACCTACAAAAATGAAGTAAAATCATAAAAAAAACATAAATGAACATATTTCAGCACAAAAACATCATCAAACCACCATTGTTGCCAGTTTTTATATCCTCAGTGATTCAATTTGATAAATTCTTTCATCCAGTGGTCCTATATGAAAATTATCTCATGGTCCTATATGAAATATATCTCATTTGCATATTCATGAATATTAATGAAATCTTAAAATGATGGAAAAAGCATGGGTAAACTATAGTATGCAACCGGGGTAATCAGACCTAAATTGAACACATCAGACATTTTATTATGGGCATAAATGTGTCCAATAGGACCACTTAAATGTAAAAAAATATTTTCCTCAAAAATAAATGTTATTTGGGTTTTTGAAATGTCATGGTTTCCATGGCAACCCATTATGATGACTGTAAAGATTAGGGGTATACGTACAAAAAATACTCATATCTTAATCCATGTTATTTGGGTTTTTGAAATGTCATGGTTTCCATGGCAACCCATTATGCCGACTGTAAAGATTGGGGGTATACGTACAAAAATACTCATATCTTAACAACATCTCATCCTAAATTACTAAACATGGTACCAAACTAATCCCTGGACACAGCAATTTAATTTGGTAGTTAGATATGCAAATTATCTAATATCCATATTCATGAATATTAATGAAAACTTTAGAAATAAGAGATAAAATCTCAAGAAATTAAGGGGTGTATGTATAAAATTACCAATATCTCAGCAGCTATGCGTCCGAATGTATCAGACTTGGTTCCTGGTCAATGCTCAGACATAATACTTTTACCCTAAGTTCAGCTTTGAAAAATAGTTAACATAAATAATTATGAATTTTAATTCAAACAGAAGAAATAAATGAAAAATCGCTGAAAAATCAAGGAGGTGTACTTACAAATCTAATAATATCTCAATTGCTAAGTGCCCTAGAGTACCAAAATTGGTTTTAAACTAATGCTAAGACAATAGTATATTAAACACATTATCAAATTTTAAAATGGTCATATTATAATATTCATGAATATTGATGAAACCATGAGCATTTTGAGAATAATATTTGAAAATGAAGGAGATTTACCTGCAAAATTACTCATATCTCAGCAGCTTATAGCCCTTACGTAGCAAACAAGGTGCCAACTTATTGCAATGATACAGCCCTTTATCTCAATGGTAATATTTGCCAGTTGTCACATTTACATATTCATGAAAATTAATATAAACATTAGAATAAAGAGAAAAATCGCCGAAAAATGAATGGGGTATACCTACAAAATGACCAATATCTTAGCTGCTAATTGCCCTAGAGTAGCAAACAATATACTTTATTTAAGTCTATGCATAGCAGTTTTACCTAGTGGGAAGATATTAGAATTAACTAATTTGTTTAAGATCAATATTAATAAAAACTTTAAAAGTACAAGTAAAAAATGTATACAAATTGATAGCAGTGTACTTACAAAATTACTCATATCTCAGCTGTTAAAAATTTTATACTTTTTTTCTTTTACTCAATTTGACTTAGGATTATGCTGTTTGATATGGTACCAAGCTTGTTACTTTTGGGCAATTGGAAGTCAAGATATGAATCACTTTGTAGCTATACCCCCTTAAGTTTCCTGTATTTTCTCTTAATTTCTCATGTTTTCGTCAATATTCATGAGAATTTAAATTTGATGTGTTATAAATTGGATTATTTTGGTAAACAAGTTGTGTCTATGCATTGACTTAAGATCAGGTTTGGCACTATTGGGCACTCAACTACTGTGATATGAGTAATTTTGGAAGTGCACCCCCTTGAGTTTTTGGCAATTTTTCTTTCATTTCTTCTGTTTACATTAAAATTCACGAATATTCATGATAAATATTTTTCATATTATACCTTATGGTAAAAGTACAATGTCTAAGCATTAAATTGGCACTAGGTTTGATACACTGGAACACATGGTAGGTGAAATATTTGTCATTCTATATCTACATCCCTTAATTTTTCTAAGATTTTTTCTTTAATTACAAAACTTTTCATTAATATTTATGAATATGCAAATGAGATAATTTTCATATAGGACCACTGGATGAAAGAACTTATCAAATTGAATCACTGAGGATATAAAAACTGGCAACAATGGTGGTTTGATGGTGTTTTTGTGCTGAAATATGTTCATTTATGTTTTTTTGTGATTTTACTTCATTTTTGTAGGTTTTCATTAATATTCATAAATATGCAAATTAGATGATTACAAATCTGACCTTAAGAAGAAGGACATGTGTCTTAGCTTTAATTTGACACCAATTTTAGTGCTCTAGGATAAGTAGAACCCTAGATATGATTGAATTTGTAGGCCTACCCCCCAATCTCGAGAATCATATAAGCGGTCGCCATGGAAACCATGCATTTTCACGTAGCCCATACCTAATTTCTTGTGAGGAGAACTTCATTTCCCATTCTAAGGGTCCCACTGAACAATTTGGCATGAATTTAAAAGGCCCTTAGAGTGCAGGATAGATCATACCTTTACCCCTCCCGTAGGCTTATAGTTTTTACGTGATTTTCCCTCATTTGTTTAAGTTTTCATGCATTTTCATGAATATTCAAATGATATAATATTCATATAGGACCACTGGATGATTGGACCTGTCAAATTGTAACATTGATTATATTAAAACATGCAACAATGACAATATTGGGATGAAATCAGACTATTTATATTTGTAATGATTTTCCCTTCTTTTTTAGCGTTTTTATTAATATTCATGAATATGCAAATTATGCAAATAAGGCACGTTGCATATTTGACCATGGAATAAAAGGCCTATGTCTTAGCTTTATTTTAGTACACATTTTAGTACTCTACGACTAATAGCAGCTGAGATATTATTGATCTTGTACATATAGCCCCATTCGTGAAACACATTTTTAATGTTTTAATAAATATTTATGAATATGCAAATTAGATAATTTCCATATGCAACAAGGGGATAATAGGCATATGTCTAAGCTTTAATTTGGTATTAAGTTTAGTAGTCTAGGATTAGTAACATCTGAGGTATTAATAATTTTATAGGCAGACCCCCCTTATCAAATTCGCTAAGGGTTGGCATAGAAACCATGCAACTTCACATAGCCCAAACCAAAATTTATTTGAGGACACCGTCGTTTCCCATCCAGGGGGTCCCAATGAACAATTTGGCACCAATGAAAAATTGTCCTGGGGGGTGCAAGGTAACCTAAATTGGATGCCGGGGTACTGGGAAATTTGGCGCTGAGCCTTTGTGATTATTCTGCTTTGCACATAAATGAAATGAAATTGTTGTTTGCACGTAAAAACATATACTTTAAGGGAGCTAGATATACTTCCAAAAAGGGGTATTACAATTCATTAATGCTTTCTCAAGCGTTGCTTAGTTGTCTTCTGATTAATTTTGCCACGCGTTGGGCAGTTTCGTTCGTAAATGGTATGCTTATGTAATCAACACGTTTGTGAAATTCTGATTTTTAAATGTTAGAACGCCCTCCTTTGAGGCACCCATCACCCTTTCCGTAAACAAAAGCAACGAAGGTCCCGTAACTTTGTCCAAAAGGTGGTGTAACATGCGATTTGTTCACTTTGGTGGCGTTACGGCTCCCCACTGTGAATATAACTCCGACGTAAATCAAGTGCCATAACTATGTTACAAGCAAGCCAACAAAATAACAGGTAATCATAATTATAATGACAACCTAGAAATAGTCTATATATATGCGTCTTCAGAATTTGATGAAATATGAGTATGTCACTGATGACGTGATCATTGACGAAATTCGTTTACTATGCTATTTATCATCGCAACATGGTTGCGGTGGGACATTTTATCAGTGTCAGGGTTCGTTGTGTATCTAATAAAAGACTGTGTGGTAAGACGCATTCGGGAAAGTCCGCCACGAATCGAGAATCAAATCATGGCTCGGGTGTATGTAAGGAGCTTTACCTGAAGAAATATGTACCAAAAATTTCCATTTTGTTAGCCAGAGCTAGCGTATGGCAAAGTTATGTAGCATGTGGGATCAGCTCTATTTAAATCGATTATCTGATTATCCAAAAAGTTTATTCAGCAGAATAAATGACGTTTATGGTTTTTAAATAAAAAACGCTATAGCAATATTTTATTGAAAAAAAACGTGAACTTCGTTTAAGCCATTTGTTTTACTGGAATCGCACTTGTTATAGTGTTAATATGGTATCTGTGACATCAGCGTCACGTCATATAACGTCAGTGTCTCGTTATCACCCGCGTTATCAAAATATCCTGGATGTACATCCTTGGTCTGATTCCACGGAATTTCGCCAAAATGGCGGAGGCAGTTCCGATTGTTGTAAGACTCTTTGTATACTTAGCTTTTAGTCTGCCACAAAGAGAAGGCAATACCTAATAGGGAAATATGATTTTTGAGACGACGATCAAATTATTGCGATTTTAACACCTTTGATGTAACTGCCATGATCCAGGCAAAACTGTTTAAAGTGTTTAAGAAGTACTCAGTAATATTTTCAATAATACTGAACAGTTTTTCATCGATGTTAAAAATATGTCAAAGATCAGGAATCGATACAATCAAGTACCACACCCTACCCAGGACACCGCATGGTAAAGTGACAAAAGACAATAACACATCGCATACAAGAGAGCCAAGCAGTTAGCCCTTTTCCAGCGGTTGAACGGAAGGCTGCAAAAAACATATTGTACATAAAACCATGACAAACACGAAACATAGATAACAAAAAGGACCCACAAAAGACGCACCGCAGTAAAAATAGTTTTACTGGAGGGCTTAAACTAGTTATATGGTACCAACCTCACACTTATCTTGATGTGGATCAGGACAAAAAGATGTTTGATTTGCATAAAATATCCCTTACTTATCGATGTCTCTTTCAATACATTCTACTATATAGCAAAAAGCAGATTAAATTACCTTTGACTTGTTTATATTGCATGAAGTTTTCGCGGAATGACCGTTGGATTTTTATCATTCCATTGGAATTTTATCGTCTTGCGTAGTTTGAATGCAAACCTAGATCGTGTCAATATCAAGGCATAAACAAAATTGGTGAAATGCTATCATTTTGCTCTCAAGATGTTAAGCAGAAACAAAATTATGACGGAGGAATTGACAGACAGACGGACGAATGTACAGAATGACGGACAACCCGAAGCCAGTAAAGTAGTCCGGTAATATTCGGGCGAATTTTAGGAGGACCTTGAACTTGATTTGAAACTTTTTTTCTTTGTTGGTTCTGGTAGTTCTTACATTGTCCTTGAAAAGTCGGAGTGATGCGTATCTGGCATCATTGAGCATTTCTATATATACAAGATGGCGTTCAAGATGGAGGTCAATATAAGAGAAAAAATTTGTGATGTGGAAAAAATGTTTTAAACCCATTTTCTATCTAAAATTGTTAAGTATTATGTTAGAATCTAACTGATGACACTAAGCTTGTAAATAAATTAAGAATGTTGACAAGATGGCGGCCATAATGGCAGTTTATTACAAAAACTAAAAGAAAATCTTCCCTGAGACCAACAAAATCCAGGTATTTGCATGCAATATGCTTATTTTACTTAAGGATTGAAATGCAGATTTTTAGCTTGCACTGGATGATGCAAAACATTAGGCTTTTTAGTGTCTGTGAAGCCCGAAGGGCTTCTCGGAGACATTAAAACGCTAATGTTTTGCATCATCCAGTGCAAGCTAAAACTCTGAATTTCAATCCTTATATTTACATTTAATATTAATAATCAAACATACTTAATGATCTTCCACCCAAATTCGCTGGTAATCCTTGAAAAATGAAATATTTTAATTGTAACGGAGGTGTTGGAACAGCCAGTGAAAGAATGTCCTGTACATAACGTCGTGGCGATACGTGAATGACGTCACGCAAATGTTGATAGACAAAGAAAGCTATTGGTTGACGTTGACGTTACTCCACCTAGAGGCGCGACCTAGACCACGTGACTGCTCAATGTTTTGCATCGAGAAATGCAAGCAGCTAGGAGTTATGGTTTTATCTAAGGCAGCTACATTGAGAAAGTAAATATTGATTGTTGAATGTGAAAGATTTCAACCTTGAAACATCCCAGTGGTGCTATTTATGCATCACTCAGCATTTGATATATTCAAGATGGCATCCAGGACAACCGACAAATTTTACAAACCAATCCGAGCGACACCATACCTAATAGGCATTTCTTTGGATGGATTTGCAGATGCCTTTTCAAACACACGTATCTAAATAAAATGAACCTAGCATGCATGTCTGATAGAGTGGCACTGTCCATGCAGGTAAGTCGGAGAGTGGCACCAGATCAGCAGACATGTCTGATGTAATGACACCTCTGTACATGTAGTACCAGACTTGCAACCATCCCATCTGCAATCGGCTGGTAATATATTGGTTGCAGTGGCAACGGTCCAAGCACCACACCAGCGGGTATGGTTGATAATGAGGCACCACACCAGAAGACATAGTCTATAGTGTGCACCACACCAGCCAGTACGGGTGATAGCGAGACAACACACAAGCAGATGTGTCAGATAGAGAAGCACAGCACCAGCACGCATGGTAAAATATCAGCAGACAGCTGAACGAGTGGCAACGGTTCAGCAAGCACCCATCTTGCAACAACACTCAACCAGTGGGCATGTTTGAACAGCAGTGGTGGTTGATGGCAGTTATACTAGGGCAGCAGGCATATTTGTTGCAGCTGCGGAACTGAGCTATGGTGCATGTACTGGTATGTTGCATTGACAAAGTAGCAGCAGTCTTTTCTGCTAAAGTTTCATAGTGTAAGTTGGTATGTCTGATGGAGGGGCATAAGTCAAGTAGCTTTTCGTTTTGATTTTCAATGGACCATGCAGGATGCCTAATTTAATGATACCAAGTAGACATACATATAATGTTGAAGTTTCACCGAATGGTAGCCATGTATTGCTATCAGGTTATTATATCAGACATCCTCACTATCCCGCGTATCTAATTATGTGGTACTGAACCAGCACATATGCCTGTTATAGAGACGCAGGACCTACTGGCACATCTGTCATGTATGTTACAATTGAACCTGACTATCAGGAAAGCTGGATACTCGTGCATTGGATGAGTGTACATGTCTGTTACACATGTACCAGAGCAGCAACCTAGTAACTATTGCCACATGGTCAGCACATACCTGTACCATTACGCAAGCTTGAGTATGTGGCACAGGTCACAGGACATGCTGAAAACAATTCGTCTGTAATGTTCAGCTGCACAAGGCTAGCAGGCCTGTTGCAGCATCCATGTCTTAAGACTTTGCTCTTTGTCTTTACAGTTGCACACAACCACCTGAATTATCACTTATACAATTGCACTCGACCAGCGTGCATTTCTGTTGGAGTTACATCTCACCTGCAGGCATGTTTGAAACAGTTGCAACTGACTTGCATCATATCCGCAGCTGTTTTGGCTGAACCGCAGGTATATATGTTACACTTTCCCCAGACCCGCAGTTATGTCTTTGGTACCAGTAAAATGCATTTAAGCCCCCCGGTGGCTTAGGCTGCTGTCCGTTCTAAGGCGGTGTTTCTGTTGTTGTTGACTTTTTGTTTCTTGTTACTCCAATTGTAGGAGTCTGTAATTGTTCTATGTTTTGTTGTACGTTACTTTATGACCATTCTAGTATTGCAATCATCTTGATGGGGAAGAGAGAGCTGGTTGCTTTGCTTAATTTGTCTTCCTGGCGTCTCGTGATGGTTGAGCAGCTCTTCCTCGCGGTGCCACGGTGTTGTCTGCAGTTTGTGATTGTGGTATTTCCTGATCATACTCACTTACTATTTTCTATGCTCAACGACCAAAATGCTGGTAAGCACAATTGCACCAGATCAGCCATATCTGTAACACTTACATCCGCCCATTTGCCATGTCTTCAACAGTTTCACCTAACCTGTAGTCATGTCTGTTTAATTTGCACCTAAAAGATTGCATGTCTGAAACACTTGCACCGTACAAGTTCTAGTATTCATATTTGTTAAAGCAATAGCCAACCGTCTGTATTTTACAGCTTAACCTAAGCAGCAGCAATGTCTTTAGTAGCTAAACTCAACCAGAAGTCAAGATGGTAACGAACATTTGCAACATGCAGATCGATCTCTTACTCTAGGTTTTTTTCTTTATGCAATTCTCTCCATCGGTAAATAGTACTTCCTTCTTTTTAGTAACTCTGCCAATCCATCAATAAACCATTTTCCATCTGAATTTTAGTGATTCAAAAAAGTTTGTACTTTGAGCAAATAACGTCACAAAGCATTTAGTCATATCATTCGTTCAGTATACCCTGGCATGTATCACTTTTTTGTTTGAAAGAATGCTAGTCTGAAGTAGGAACTTTTATGAGAATAGAATGATATAAAGGTATTATCAAATCCGACCACAAGTGGTCTTGATAGCAGTGCATGGATTGTAGGATACGATCACTAGAACAAAGACAAAATATCATTGTGTTACGTGATACATACCTACGGCAGGGTTTGATTCGTTATGATGTCCTTCGTTGTGGTGATGTTCTCCATCATGATGTCCTGGGTCATGATGTCCAGGGTCCTGATGTCCTGGGTCAGGATGATGATGTTCACCATGCTGGACTGCAAGGGCGACAGCTGAAAAAATAAGTACTAAATATGTACCAGTGACGCTTTATCATGCGTTGCTAGCAATACAATCATCTTTCCATTTTCTTTACTTACAGTACATTGATTTTCGATCGCTGCAAGAAAGCCGACTGCGGCTTGTGGCCACGTAAGACCCAGGGGGGGGGGGGGGGGTACTCTGAAATTTTCATACATAAGTAGGCTCGGGACTTTGTTTTGGGTTAAAAATTTTGAATTTCAAGGTACAGAATAGGTGGGGTTTTTTTGGGCCGCTATAATTTCAAATATTTTTTGGGGGTGCTTGAAATTCCTAAGATTTTTTTTTTGATGAACGGAGGATGCTTGGCCCGAGCCTACGTATGCAGAAAAACTGTGAGTACCCCCCCCCCCCCCCCCTGGGCGTAAGACTCACACCAGTCCGCTCTGCGTCAAAGACTAGCCAGATTTATACATTCCTTACCAACCTCAGCACGAAATATAGTGTGATGTGTAAGGGCTACACTGGTGTAGGTGGCATAAAAAAGTTATATAATGTTTGTCCACCTGTACGTAAGATAATCCTCTCGCTAAAGCTCGTGTATTATCTCCACGTACAGGCGGACAACCCATGGTATAACTATTACTTATTTAAGTTTTGCACCAGTAAGACTTTAGTTTCACCTTTTGTATAACGAAACAGCGAAAAAACAAAGACGTTTATCAGACCGGATTCACTGGCTGTAAAGCGCCGCTGTTGTTCGCATCAAGCAAATCTGGTCCCATGGTTATAAAACTTGTTACATGCTCATCTCAACTGAGCACGAAATTTCAACTGCTCATAAAACTAAAATACCAACAAGTTAAGAAGTGTTTTGATTTAAGTCTCTCAGATGATGCTTATGATTGTTAAAATACCACAAAGTGTTGGCATTATAAGATTTATGAGTAGGATAAATGTTGTACTCAGTTGCGTTGAGTACGAAAGACTTTTTATAACCTCAGGGCCAGGCTTTTTGCTACGAAACACATTAAAATTTCCAAATTTCCATTCCATGGCAATATTATTTTGTTTCGAATGCATCACTGAAAGACCTCTGTACAAATTAAACCCAATGTGTAACCGTAGCGTTTTTCTTTTTTTAAATCGACTAACTATTGTTTTTGTTGTTGTGTTTTTATTTAAGAAGGTTGGGTCGATTTAATGCTTGGACCTTGCCTTTGTAGCAAGACATACTGAGATTACTTCGGCATCCAGTTTCTTAACTACCCAAATATATGCTTTGGTAATTGTAGCAAGGTATTAACAGATGGTGTTTGCAAACAATTTGGACCAAGATCAGGCCAGACAGAGTTTCGGTTTGGTTTTGATCGAAACCGTTTCTTAAAGAACTCTTTAAAACAAGTTAATTTTTCGAAAAAAATCAACAGCGGACTGCAAAAGCATTTAAGTATCCAGCATGCAAAAAAAACAAAAAAACATTAAAATAGATTTGGGTGTAAGAGAACATTTTAATGATGGTTTGCCTAAGCGAACTTTGTATTTGAAAGCAACATTGTGCATTTGTATTTTACAATATATTGTTTTCATACTTGTAGCGAATATATGTTTATAATGAAGATAGATTGTGGAAAAAAGACAATTATGCCTACCTTGTGTACTAAAAGTATATTGCTTACGTCATCGATACATGTATATATGTTGTCGACATTAACGGGACAGTCAGAAAAGATTATATAATTATGACCAGAAAACTTTGAAATTCTTATCAGTTACACAGATAGTCAATTTAAATAAATCTTTATTAGAATTAAGTATACAAGAGGACTTTTCAAAAACGCATCATCAGAATTAAATCCTTTATTTCTCAAAATTGAAAATCTCAGCGAGATAATTAATATGCATACCAAACGCTGATCAGCTTTTAATGTGCCCTAGAATATTCATGGCTATTATGAAAATTTATGGGCTTTGCTTAATAAAAATTCAAATGTCATTATTTATTTCACACGACTGTCTCTCTCAAATTTGGTGCAGCTATCAAGGTGGTGGGCCACTGGGGACCTCTAGCTTTTTCACGAAATCCAAATGAAGTATCAGAGTAATGGCAGTAAAACATAAAGAAAAGAAACAAGTTAAAAGAAAATGAAACTTTTTTCAAAGGTTAATTGACAGAGGACTGAAGGCGTGTCACTAGCTGGACGTAATGCGGATATGCTGTCATAATGCCCTAAGATATAACTACTCGTATTCTTACTGGGCAGTGATATATTTCATGTCAACTATTTAGTTATTATTCTAATATGCAATAATGATATATCTTCTTAAATTACTTACCTATCAAACAAAACACAATTAGCAGCTTCATCCTGATCTTCGCTGATGTTGTCTTTCTTAGCTTCTGTACTGTACTGCACAGTTTACCAGACAGAGCTCCTAGAGCATGTTGGCGCTTTATATTGTAGAAGAATCATGACTAGGTCACTAGATCCAACACATTCGATAACGGGACAGAGCCCAACTGAGACGACAAAGATGTATACTTGTTTTAACATAGGCGTCTATTGAATGTTGTTAGACAGGATTGTTTTAACAAAATATTTTAAGACGCTACACAGAATGCTTTGATTAGACCGATTGGTTTTTGAGTCTGATCAAAGCATTTTTGCAAATAAAAACCCCTTGTCACAAAGACCAACCCGTTGACTATCTAAGGCCGTTAAAAAAACTTGAAAAACATCTGACATTTTCTCATGACATAATTAGACTTATTAGAAAAGTTAAGCAAGACTGTTTGGCTCCAGAACCATTATAGTTTGAATACTGAAATGGTGTTTGTAGCATGTCAAGGCAGTACTGTATTACAATGTAGCAGACCAGACTGCAAAAATATGCAGACTAGTGCATATGTGCGTGTCTCTTTTGTTTATATGCAGCTAAATCAGGTTTCCTTGCAGCGAGGCACAAGAGACAATAATAACGATGTTGTGAACTAGATACATCTCAAAGGAGTCATGCAAATGCCATATATTTGTGGGAATGAGACAGACTCTTTATGCTGTCAAATATCAGTGCCAATATTTTGTTTTCAGACAAAGACCAAACATTTTGTCTAAAAAAGTTAGAGTTAAAACAACAACTGGTATTTGTTTTAAGCTAAACGTCGTTTTCAACACTTTTATTGCATGTGCGTTGTCTGTTTATAATGAGTGGTCTAGTTTAGCATGGCCCTGTTTAATAAGAACTTTAGTTTAATTTGATTGCTTCTCTGTGATGATACATTGCATTAGTTAGGAAGCCTTCATGCGAGCTAAACAAGCTTGCGTTTTAACAACACAAGACTCTAGGGCGAAGATTTAGCGCAAGTATACTGCATTAAAGCCCCCCCAGTGGCTTAGGCTGCTCTCAGTTCTAAGGCGGTGGTTCTGTTGTTTTTGATATCTTGTTTAATGTACTCCCCACTGTTTGTAGGAGTTCTGTGTTTGTATTTGTTTTGCTTTGCATTACAATATGTCCATTCTAGTTTTGCTATTATTGTCTTACAGATGTATTGCTACTATAAATGTTCTGTGGATCTTCCTCAAGGTGCCATATGTTGGTCTGCAGTGTATGATTGTGGTATTTCCTGATCATACTGACTTACTTTTTTTATGTCGCTTTCAAACAATTTTGCTAGCATACATCTCAATACCTCAACTAACAACATTTTACTCATATTTTTATGGATTATTGACATGATCATGATAGGATACTACATCATATGAAGACTGACCAGGATATTGAATGTTTGCTTGGCCAATTGGGAATTAAAATTTGAATACAACGGAAAACATGTTGACGCTAAGTCCTCAAACTAGAACAATAGGCATCTAAATGATGAGTATTGGATTCGTAAATTCATTCTGCTTGTGTTAATATAATTGGATTATCCAATGGATAGCATTAGCACATTAAAACAAATGAGGGAAACTGTTATATTCGCCGTGGAATAGACGTTTCAGAAACACACCTTGGATGGCAATAAAATTCATTTGATATTGTGTGACTGACCAATGCAATGACAACTTAGCACGTTCAATAGTTCCCCAAACAAAACCTCACGTATTCAATCGTATTCAAGTTCTGTAAAATAGGCGAGGTTTTGCGAATGGCGAGTTCACTGTACATAACACAGTGTTGAGTATCACATTTTCACTAAGGGTCGCTTCGTTGCTATAGTGCTTTAAGTGTCAGACATATTGGTCAGACTGAGTTATAGTCACCGTTGGATTAAGAGTCGAATATACTATCTACTCTCTTATGTCTACCTTCTCCCAGAATGCTTAAATGGTCGCTGTGTTTTTTTCTGCTCTTTCTGCAAAGGGCTGTTTCGTGCAGTGCAATACTATCCTTAGCCTGTCTTCAAGCCCTGTATTTTTCCCCTCCTCTAAATGTACATTTAGATTAAACATATTGATATTAATTTTGTTCCTAGCAAACTGAACAATTACGCTATATCCTTAATTTTAAGAAAAGTAGACAAAACTTGAAAGAAAATAATGAACGATTATATCACAATTTGATGACGTCAAACATGTAAAGAAAAGTTGCTTCCTTCTTTGATTTAAAATGAAATGCAATTGATGAAATAATAAAAATTGTTTTTTTTTAAACTTCGATACATGTTCTGGGTCGATCATTGCATGTGCCGGTCACCGGCGCATGTATTATCTTTTGCTGTTATCGATGAGTTTGACTGATATTCTTTTCCCTTAGTGCAGCGATCCTTCCCCTGCGTGAAGTGGACGTTCCCCTCCGTACAGCGATCCTCTCAGTCCGTGAAGCGTTCGTTCCTATCCGTGCAGTGGTCGCTGTCCATACAGCAATCCGTCTCCTCCATGCAGCGATCGTTCCCCTCCGTGTAGAGTTTGTTCCCCTCCGTACAGCGATCGTTCCCCTCCGTACAGCGATCGTTCCCCTCCATGATGGAAATGAATTGTTCAGGGAAGCGAAACTGTAACGCAGTCAGGTGATTATTATTATTTCTGTTTAGGACACCAGGTTTTGTTCTGGACCCACGTGAGTAATTCTGCTGCCTGTGCAATAATCGATGATGCAGTTCTAGGCACCCATTTTGTCCGCACTGGCTACTTCTTTGACATGATTTCCCATGATGTCCTTCTGTCAAACAACGAAAACACAACTGGAACCGTTTTGCGATTTTCCATCTGTCAGAGGTACTGTTCTCAATGAAATTCCGACAGTTCCATACATAATGAAGTCCTTCACATACTGGACATGGCTCACATTCTGTGCTACTACGTGTAGGTACGGCCGCTTGATCTATAAAGAATGTCCGCGGATTATCATAGTTTGGTAATGACTGTGCTTTTGCTGTATCTGCCAAACTGCCAGTCACGCCGTTAACGGTCTCTGAGGCGACCGTTTGAAATTCAGATTCTTCAATTACCCATGTTCTTAGGGTAAGTACTGATCCTAAATGATTATGCTCAAAGATCCATCGATGGTATCGGGCCAACATGGATTCTGGTAGTTTCCTCTGTAACATCGTGTACAGGCAACCATTTCCAAGTTCTTGATCTTGTCCCGATTCTGTCAAATTGATAATTGCTATCTCCAGCAAGTCAGAAAATTCTTCGAGGTCCCTTGTATTTCCGATCTGTATTTGCCGAAAGTTCTCTAGTTCTTCTAAATTATTAGCGATTTGTCTGCGCCTGCCTCCGTATTTACGCTCTAGGCGTTCCTTCGCCGCTTCGTAGGCAACAGAAGAATGACCTAAATTTTCTATTGCTTTCAGTGCATTGCCAGCTAAATACTGCCGAAGTTGAAGCAGTTTATATTCTGCAGTTGCTGGAGCCCTATCTATACACGCTACAAATGCAGCTTTCCAGCTTTGGTACGTTCTTTTGTTCCCAGAAAAGACCGGTATCTGTATGCGTTTCAATTGCCATAGATCATTTCCAAGTGATGCAGCACCGCATGTGACTGTAGATGATTCTGTTAATTTGTGATGCACATTTGATTCCACTGGCGAAGCAAAGTGGTTAACCGGAGAATGTATTGTCTGCTGCTCATTTGCGGATTCAGCCTGAAACTGATGACGAATGTTTAAATCTGTGTTCTCGTTCGACCGTTGTTTGTATGTATTAGCCTCTGTTTGGTATATTCCGTTTGATATTGCTCGACCAGGCTGCAGGTTTTCGACTGTCAATGAATCAGAACTATTTAAATGGTAAGAATTTACCTCAGATTCCTGGGGTACATGTAGATCTACCAATGGTACGCTTGATGACTCGTCTTCGATGGAGTCCAAATACGCCTGCGCCGCCTCATATGCAGAATAGAATTCTTTTTCTATGGTTTCCATTTCACAGACCACCATTTCTGCGCACTGAAGCTGTCCGTTTTTAAGATAAAACTCTGTAAAGTTTGACAAAACTTCCATTACTTCCTCCATAGAGCCGTTCATTTTCTTACAAATTGCCCGAACTTCATGGCAATTTGGCTTATTAAGTTCTTTCAGCAAAAGCAACAGGCTGTTACGAGTGCACGTGAAGTTTGCTTTCGATCTGGCTTTCTCTTTTCTATGCTGCACTTCAAGTCTTTTAGCTTCGATGACGTTACCGCTATTCGCTGTCGTTAATGCGTTGTTCGATTTAATCATTTTTTTAACTTTTATTTGTGTCTATAAACCTCGCTCTGCTACCATTTTTGAATGACGATATTCCCGATGGTAGAATAAAAACCAAAAGTAAAACAAACAACTCCGATTGTGAGTTGAACGATAAATTCTTTATTCTTCTTCAAGACGCCCAGCGATCTATGGCGCCGTTACGATTCTGCTTCACTTAGCAACTCAACGTTAAAAAATAACGTCAAAGTGACGTTACGCTAATGACGCAACGTCCAATAATCATAATGTCTTTATGCAGGCTAAAAGCCTCCTGTCCAACATCTAATTGAAAGTTCTATAATTGGAATTAAGATTGAGGTTGAAATTTAATGATTTTGACCTTTTGATCCCTCCCTAAGGCTCCATTGGTTGGGAACCAAATAATGTGCCATTGAACATGCCATTCATGTGAGTAACTCGCACACCAAATTTGGTTGAATTTCGAAAAGCAAAAAAATGTCCCAGTCCTCCGGTATCCTAAAGTCCCACCCCTAGGACAAGACCCAAACAACGGAATGAAAATGCCGTCTGATATGTTATATATCTTTTATATGTGAAATGACACAAAAAGTATGATTTAAAAACTTTGAAATTGACAACTTTGTGTCATGATCCAAATCTAAGCGGGGGTGGGGTTGGTGCACCGTTAAACCGGTTAAAGCCCTCCAGTAAACTATTTTTACTGACCGTTCCAAGGCGGTGCTTCTTTTGTGGATCGTTTGTGTTATTTCTGTCTTGTTTTGTTGTGCCTTCATGCACGTCTGTTTAATGATGCCTTGTGGTCACCTGCTCGGAAAGGGCTGGCCTCATGGCTTTCGTTTGTGATGTCTAATTGAGACGCTGTCACTTTCCCATTGGTATCCTGGGTCAGGTGTGGTGCTTGGTTGTATCGATTCCTGATCTTTGCCCTATTTTCTCACTTTGTAATTGAAATTAAATTATATTTGACCGTTTGTGCACTTCCCCAGGGAGCGGGGTCAAACAATAATAAACCGTTGCACGCCCCATTCATGTGAGCAACTCACACACAAAATTTCGTTGAATTGGTCCAGTGGTTTAGGAGAAGATAGCTTGACGGACGAATGAACAGACGGACGGAGCGACAAGCATGTTGGCCCCCTCCGCAGAGCCCCAGTTGATGGGGCAGAAAATGTACCGTTGCCAACCATATTCACGTGAGCATGGTTGGATTTCGTCCAATGGTTTAGAAGGAGGTAGCGTGAGTGTCGGACGGACGGACGGACCTAGGGACCGACGGATGGAGGCGACTGCAATATTAAAAAGCGTTATGATAATTGTAGCTTAAGTGGCACGCACGTACCGACGGACAGACAAACAGGCGCATGTATGGACATACAGACAGATGTACTGACGGTTGGAAAGGCAGACAGGCATGTATGCTAATGTACAATGGACAGTCTCATAGATACATGATCATGTGATCATGAACGCACTTGGTGCAAGTTGTCTATTCTTTGACTGTCATACATATGACCCTGCAGTTGTCTTATGAGTTCGGGCCGAATATTGTCTTGTATTTACATGTTCAACGCAAGCCATAAATCATTCTTTATTCCTAGCTCATGAAAGACAAAAAATGATCGACAGCTGCCAAGCTCACTTGCCCATGCAATTTGATTCGAACATCGAATTCAATCGCCAGATGTGACACTGATGTTGTGATTGACAGCGGGCCACACATGAGTCGCACATGAAAAACAAGCTGCTTTTTCCTCTGATGGCTGCCCGTGTTCACACTGGCTGTTCCGCTTTTCCGTTTTACACTCCAACAAAACCGTTAAAACGATTAAAATTAATGCAAAATATGAAAATTTCCTAAATTATAAACATTTTCTACTTATTAGCTATTTATAATGAAATGTAAATATAAGTAATAAATTAAATTTTTGGAATGTTCATTGAATCATGAATACTTCGGCTCTCTCGCAAAGTTAACGTGGAGTCCAAAGTATTCACTTACTTTGCAAGTTCATGATTTCATGAACATTCATTTAATTTAATAACTTGTGATGACTTGTCTTATACTGCTTTTTATGTGATCCGAATCAGTTTTGGGCCGAATTGTCGGTAATCCATGATTCAAATCAATGAAGTTCTCGTAAGAAAAGAATGACTTGCAGACAATCAATTCAGGATTTAGGATGCGTCATGAAGGAGATCTATCTAAAATGAGCCTAATTGTTGTTTTTTTTTCATGTAAAGTTTTCCAAAAGCATTTATTCTGCAGGATGGCATGCTCAGTCTGCGATTTTCATTCGTGCAAAGAAATCTGCATGTATCTTGACACGGCTTTCGATAGCAAATAAATTCACACATTTGTAGAAGGCTTAAGGTCTTGAGCCATAATTAAACTTAAAACTTAAGAAGAAAATTGACTGAAAATTACAGGTATTTTAGGTTGATATATAGGACTTAGGCTATTTTTTTTCATTTTCAGAAAATTGGTCAAATGCTGAAACTGCTATATGAGATTATAAAACACTGAGCAGGTGACACATCATTTTTGTTTCATAAATTGACAGTACATGCATAAAACAAACCGTATGCAAAGTATTGAACACACTTCAATGTGGGAGTATTTAGTAGCATATGACCTTAAAATTATATCTCAGCAGTGTTGTAGTGAGCATATTCTAAATAGTTTAATGTAAATGCTGACGACTTGTATCATCATCATCATCATCATCATCATCATCATCATCATCATCATCATCATCATAAGCAGCAGCAGCAGCAGTAAGCAACAGTGAGCAACATCAGGCACAGAAGTAGCAGCTGCAACATCAATATTAATAGTAGTAGCAGTTACACAGCATGTCACTGAGCATGGTGACACATCATTTTTTTCATAAATTGACAGTTCATGCATAAAACAAACCGTATGCAAAGTATTGAACACATTTCAATGTGGGAGTATTTAGTACCATATGACCTTAAAGTTATAACACAGCAGGAAAAGACAGAAACTTTGTATTGTTGTAGTGAGCATATTCTAAATAGTTTGATGTAAATGCTGACAACTTGTATCATCATCATCATCATCATCATCATCATCATCATCATCATCATCATCATCATCATAAGCAGCAGCAGCAGCAGTAAGCAACTGTGGGCAACATCAGGCATAGAAGTAGCAGCTGCAACATCTATATTAATAGTAGTAGCAGTTACACATGTTGTAGTGGTATAAATTGTGGTAATGGTGTTTATTTCATATCTTGCTGTAGATGACAAATGGCGTCATGTTTCTCATAAGTTGCCACCAGTTGGTATGTGTGTAAATGTTTTACGTCCCGTCAACACTTTTGCAATTAGGACAGGGTTGAACTAGCATTGAACAGAGGATAATGGACACTACTGGCAATGACAAAAAGAGCCTCTCGAATTAGCAACATTCGATCAACCAGCTAGTGTATAAAACTAATATGAAATAGTTAGCCCTACACATGAAGACAACCCCAGCATAAGAGCGGATATAACGCTCTGAGTAAACAAACAGGCTAATTTGGATCTGTATTGTATACCTAATTTTCTGTACTTGTATGAGGGCGGTTTACATTGTCTCTCAAACCGTATAAAAAGATTTAATTGGATTACATCGACGATAGACTAGCAATTTGTCTGATATCATATTCTTTTAAATAAAATATAATTTTATTTTAAAATAATAACTTCTTTATTCTCTTTCTTTCCTCTTTGATAGCATTCTTTTGATAAGGTGAGGCTTGATGTCAAAGAGAAAAGAGATGAGACTAGCTATATGAAATCATATTATACTGAATGAAAAGTAAAGTAAAATTGAAAAAAAAACTTCAAGGTCTAGGAGATAGACTACATCCAGGCATGACTTTCTAACCTATAGATAGTGATTTGTGTCACGCATTTAGAAAAACAAAAGTACGTCCAAAAAGTGTAATATATAGAATGATAAACAAACATTAACATGAAGTTCGAGGTTATGCCACATGGCATACAACTCACGACTTCGGCCCATCTCGTGTTTACTTTAAACTAGTACAGAGGACAATGTTCTTGCGATGCTTCCAGATTAAGGAAGATATACGAAATTAAAACAAAACTCCTATAATGAGTTGCAGCAATCTAATTCTGCTGCGGCCCATCGCTTCTACATGTTAACATAGCAACCAACATTACAATGGCGTTACGTCCGTTAAGCCTAACGTAAGTCTCGGCTTTTAACGGAGGTAACTTTAACATAATAATACGGTAATAAAATGTCCTCATTTCCATTCTTCCCCTCCTCAAAATACTGTATTTTGATAAAATTAACTGTGTTTGTAATATTACTAGATATATTTCATAGAAGTAAAAAACGTGCTGGTGTCCCCAAAGGTTCGATCCTCTGTCCACTGCTCTTTCTTATCTACATAAACGATATAGTATATGCTGTTCAATAATGTTATTTGCAGACGATACCGGCTTATACACCAGTGTTGATTCCCCATATGGGGCGGCCTACCATCTTAATGTAGACTTGAATTCCATTAGAACTTGGGCAGACACATGATTAGTTGCTTTTAATACAGGAAAAACACTATCCATGATATTTTCTCGTAAATTGCACCGTCCACACCACCCACCATTACTCCTGAATAACACCATGCTGACAGAGACAGACACACATATACACCTAAGACTTACACTTTCAAACACATGCACTTGGTCAGAACATATACAAACAATAACTACAAAAGCTTGGGCACGACTAAATCTACTACGCACACTTAAGTTTAGAGTCAACAGAAAATCTTTGGAAAAAATGTATATATCTTTCGTACGTCCCTTGCTAGAGTATTGTGACTCGGTTTTGGACAATGCCACAGCTTAGTCAAATACAACCTCGATGCTATTCACATTGAAGCAGCAAGAATTATTACAGGGGCTACCAAACTGTGTAGCATCTCACTATAATGATCAGACCTGGGATGGGAATCCCTTCAAGATCGTCGCAAAAAGCATAAACTCATCATCTTTTACAAAATCAATCATGGCCTTACACCCACATATCTCACTGACATTCTCCATGCATTGATTCAGGAAACCACTGACTACAACCATAGAAACGCAAACGACTTTCGTACACTCCAAGCCAACACAAATTTATATTTTACTCCTTTTTTCTTCGACGATTCGGGCATGGAATAGCCTGTCCGAAGAAACAAAGCAAGCTCAATCCGTCGCATTTTTTAAACATCGTCTGAACAGAATATACTTCAATTCAGGTACGCGTAATGGTCAAATACTATATACACGCTTGAGATGAGACAAACCACCAATATACTTCAACGCAGGTACGCGTAATGGTCAAATACTACATACACGCTTGAGATTAGAATGCAGCTCTCTTAACTCACACTTGTATAGAAAGAACCTTGTTCCTGAACCCACATGCCAATGAGGAGCTCTTTGAGAGCTCATATCATTACCTGTTTGTCTGCCAAAGATATGCAAACGTAAGAGAAAGATATTTGCCAGAAAATCTTAACAACTATACTAGGGATATTTTGCAAGGGGTACAAACCAATACAGTCCAAGAAAATGAAACACTGTTAGAAAACGTTCAAAAATGTATTATAAAAACTGTAAGGTTTGACAGATGAAGCGATGCAATACACTATTACAAGCTGACATATTACGGAGTCGCAGTGTACACTGGACATAAATTCTCTCTACATAAAACTAACCCTTAGTAACACAAACATACCAACTAGCAGATGAAGCTTATTCTTTATTCTCAAGCTTGTATTTACCTTGTATACTTGTTGACACCGCCATTTTTACGTACTATTGTATGATCTCACTTGTAGCAGGAGATGACTTATAATATAAGCGCTTGTATAGTCTTATACTAGCCTACATGTAGAGCTATTAGTATAGAAGTTGCGACCGGCTGTTTTGTCTTGACCTCGGCCAACTATTCCTAATAGTCTGGCTGTATTAACTATAAATACCGTCGTGCCAACTAGGGGTGACAGTTAGGTGACATTTGTTTACAATTATAAGTGGAACATTTACTGGCCTAACTCAAATCGAGAGATCACTTGTGCTGTAATCCTTTCCGGTGGATAGGATAAATACATAATTGATCTATCAGTTATAACTCCCTGATGACTTTTTGAACAAAACATGACGCCCCTGTCACTCTTGGCTGGCAGGACAGTAATATAAATACCTGATAAGGTAAACATGTGTAATTGAATATATGGGTTTCCTGAGACATGCCTTGCGTTTCGTATTTCGGCAAGGTGTATCTAAGGGAAACAAGTCTAGTAAACCCCGTTAAGTGGGCGCCTGGTTACGGCCTTATACGATTCATTGGGCACTTTTTAGGGCCAGTCATAGCCTGCTGTGAAATGCAGGCGGTGCAGACCATTTGAATACATTATCAAACCTGAATATTGGAGTGGTTTTTTCAAGGGCTGCACCGGACGATGCCTCCATCAGACCCTAAATAACCCATCCTCAAATCATTAAGTCAATGGAGTCTTGGCCCGGTGCTGCCCTAGTTTAAATGCTCCCATCCTCAGGTGCTTAATTTTCTTTTAGACATCGCTCAGGCTGTGAGATGTTACCAAGCATAACTTATTAACCATTCATTGTTAGTTTCAATCCAAATCTAAATTCGAACATGCATATACACTGTTGTTACATCCTTTTATTTTCTCTTACATCAGCTTTCTCACTTTCTTCCACGGTATCTCTTCAACTCTCTTTCTCCGCATTGATTATTTACACTATGGTTAAGATGCACACATTGGTCTCTACATGTTATTGCAATCTGGTTCTACATTATATCTACTCATACTATTGCATATTGAAAGATGACTGGGGTTGACATTTGTACTTATAGAATTAGAATAGGATTGCACTACTGTAGACACCATAAATTGAAGGGTGTTGGCTCTTTGAACGTCTTCAAATACTATACTTTCTTAAAAATGCTGCTCTTACGTGCTGGCGATATAGAACTTAACCCGGGACCCAGATCTGATTCTGACTCTCTTTTATCTGTCATTACAAATGAAACCTCAGACATAATGAAACATAATTTTTCTATTGTTCATTACAATGTACAAAGTGCAGTTTATAAAATTGACCTCCTTGAAACTGAGTTATCAAATTTTGATGTCATTTCAATTAAGGAAACTTGGTTTACCCATAACACTACACATTCAGATATTCAAATAAATGGGTTTCGATCCTCTTTTCATAAAGACCTGCCTGGAGATGGGCATGGTGGTGTTGCAGTTTACATTAAAAGTGAAATACCTTGCATTAGGCGTCACGATATGGAAATTCTCAATTAAGAATGCGTATGGATAGAAATCTGACTGCCAAGTAAGCGTCTTCTCATCGGAACGTTTTCTCGGCCCCCAAATTCAGACAACACCGTCCTAAATAACATTGAAAACTCTATCGATCTTGCAAGAGATACTGATATACCTGAAATAATTATTTTAGGAGATTTTAATCTTGATATGAACAGGGCAGTCTCTTCTGGTAAAATTAATAATATTTGTCAATATGATTTGCACCAAATTATAAATGAGCATACACACTTTACCGAGCGACCATCTTCCTTAATTGATATTATACTAACTTCTAACCCCAACAACATTCTCTTAAGTGGTGTAGGCGATCCATTACTATACCAAGAAATTCGGTATCATTGTCCTATATTTAGTGTGTTTAAATTTACAAAACCCCATAGAAAATCAATTAAAAGGCATATAAGGAAGTACAAAGATGGGGACTATGAGAATCTCAAGCACAAGTTTGGCAATACTGACTGGAACTCATTTGCAAATGAAGACATTGATATATATTCCAAAAACGTAACGGATCACATATTTCAACTAAGCAGTGAATGCATGCCTAACAAAATTGCAAGTGTACGTCCTTCTGAAACTCCATGGATGCATAATGAACTACGAAATTTAATGAGAAAACGTAAAACAGCCTATGACAAAGCTAAGCGCACACAATTACAACAACCCTGGGACCAATTTAAACGACTGAGAAACGACACAACTAAACAATTACGATCCTCCAAAAAAACCTACTTTGACAATCTAGCAAATAAACTTACTTCCAGCCATAACTTAAGCAGTAAAGATTGGTGGAAGACTTTAGAATCATTTTTATCAACTCAAGATAAAGCATCACCCCAACCCCTAAAAGAAAATGATATAATATACACAGATGACAAAGAAAAGGCTAATTTGCTTAATTCATATTTTAAAACACAATCTGATCTAAATGATGCTGGCAAGGAATTACCTCATATCATTCATTCAAACCCAAACAATTTGACACAATTAGTAACAAACCCTACTGAAGTTAAATCCATATTAGAAACACTACAAACGGGAAAAGCGTCTGGACCAGATAATATAAATAACTATGTCCTTAAAACTTGTTCTTCAGAACTCTCTCATCCTCTTTCTAAATTATTTAACTTATCTTTATCATTGAGCAAAGTATCTAAGGCATGGAAAGAAGCTAATGTTACGCCAGTTTTTAAAAAAAGATGATCCTACAGACTGTTAAAATTACAGACCTATATCATTACTTAGTACATTGGGAAAAGTTATGGAAAAATAGTTCATAAACACGTCTTTAACTTCTTTAGTGCCAACATGTTATAACGTCCTTGCAATCAGGCTTTGTCCCTGGCGATTCCACCGCCAATCAACTAGTTGATATCTACAATACATTCTCAAAGGCATTGGATGATGGCTTAGAAGTAAAGGCATTTTTTGTGACATAAGCAAAGCATTCGACCGTGTTTGGCACAAGGGATTATTATTAAAAACTTAAATCTGTAGGCCTTAGTGGCTCCCTGTTAGGATGGTTTCAAAACTACTTGAGCAATCGCAAACAAAGGGTTGTCTTACCAGGGGGGTCCTCCACCTGGGTAAGCATAAATGCTGGTGTTCCCCAAGGCTCTATTTTAGGACCACTTTTATTCCTTATTTATATCAATGATATCGTAAAAGATATCAACTCAATTATTAGTCTTTTTGCAGATGATACTAGCCTTTATTTTATAGTTGACTCCCCAGAAGAAGCATCACAAACCATTAATCAGGATTTAGTAAGAATATCTGCATGGGCTGAGAAATGGCTGGTATCTTTTAATCCAAATAAGACTGAATACATACTACTGTCTCGTAAATTAAATAAACCTGTTCACCCACCTGTAATTATGAATAATCAAGTAATCACAGAAGTCGAAAGTCACAAACATCTAGGAGTAACATTTGAAAGTAGTGTTACTTGGCACAAGCACATACAATTAATAACTACAAAAGCATGACAGCGAATTCACATTATGCGTAAACTTAAATTTCGTTTAGATAGAAAAGCACTAGAAACTATATATATGGCATTTATTAGGCCAATCTTAGTAAGGGTGCGAACATCAGCAATCGATACAATCAAGTACCACACCAGACCCAGGATACCAATGGGAAAGTGACAAACTCACAGCAGACACCACAAACGAGAGCCAAGAGGTCAGCCCTTTCACAAAAGGTAAGTATAGTTTAAATCAGTCGATTCTAGTAATTTCAAGTGCCATAGAACTCGTATCTATTTTCCAGCTAGTGGCGACTGTTGTCATCTATTGACCAACCACATTTGCAAACAAATCGGAACAAGATCAGGACTGCCACAATATCGGGAATGATCCAAATCCAAACTGTTTGCACTGTCATAGTATTCCCCAAAGATCTTTTTTATACGAGGATGGGATCAAACGTAATGCCACTGGCTAATTTTCATCGCTATTGCAAGTGAAAAGACATAATTCACGTCTTGTATGTGTTTTCCATTCTCACACCTTTTATTCGATGTTTCAACTACACATGTAGAAACAATATCTCGCGTGAAATTTACATTTACACTTACCCTACTCTTAAGCGGTTAGACAAAATGGTTGTGAGAAGAGTTGAAAATGCGAATGAAATCAGGGCTGACATTAGGACTTGCGCAGAAGTTCAACGGACATTTATGCTGGTATATGTACTGTTTATGATAGTAATTAAATGTCCTCTCCACAGTTTGCAGATGGGTTAGGAACTTCAGTGCTGACGAGGGGTCTGTCATAAGTGCTACTTAATGTGGTAGGTATTAATCTGCAAGATATCTAAAGATTCTTGATTTTCTTTAGTAAAATCAGTTGCAAGATGTAGTTCTCAGCTGATTGCAGAAAGTTTGGAATTTCAAAAGCATGTTCATTGCTTTTTTGGCGAAATATTTTAAAACTGAAGAAGGAATGCACTAGGTGGGCCCCTAATTTGCCCAATTAGGAGCAAACATGCATGCATGTTAGGACAGCGTGCAAACTGTTGAAACGGTTTCCAAGAAATGATCAAATACTATTTATGAATGTAGTAGTAGGTGATGAGTCTTGGATACACTATTTAGAACCGCATCGAAAAATAAGATATCGAGTATGGCTCACAAAAACAAACAAGAATGCATTGTATTGACAGAGGATAACCAGTGCGTTAAAGGTTATGTATGCCATATTTATCACTACTAAGGGACTAGCAATCCAGGTTCTTATACCCAAAGGCAAATCAATGAATGCAGGGTTTAACAAGAAAAAATGTTGTAAGAAAGCTTGTATAGTTCTATGAAAAACGTCAATGGAAGACGGATGTCTGTGGTATTTTTGTCACATGACAACGCCTTAAGTCACAAGGCCAGAATTATGACATCATTTTTGAAAGAACAGGGTGACTATTTTCTAGAACGTCAACCCTATTCTCCTGATATAGCCTCCTTTGACCATTTTGCCTTCCCTCGTCGCAAGAAAAATGTTTTTGGTAGAAATTATACTTCCTGCCAAAAACTAGGTGCCGCCACATTTGACCTCTTTAGGAGTATACCCCCAAAAAAGACTATAAGAAAGCCTTCAAGGATCGGATAAAAATATTTAAAATTTGTATATCTGTAACAGGAGAGTACTTTGAAGGTTTGCAATATACAAAAATGCAATCCCACCTTAAGTTGCCACTTAACATCATTGGTTGCATTACTTTTGATCGCACCCTCGTATAAGCTAATTTAAAGAAAATAAAATTAAAAAAAAATGCAGCAGACAATGAAAAAGCATGCACAATTACCCAGCATGCAAAAAAATTATTGTTGACACGATTTGGGTGAAACATACAGTATATTATATTGAATGTTTATGGTATTGTCATAAATAAAAAGAAATGCATCAAATATCATGAATAAATACAGGTGAGATAGGCATAGAAGCGGACAGACTAGATCATGTACGTTTACACATTAAGCTGCATCCTGTCATATCTAGCTTCTTATCTTCAACCATACCGAGGCAGCTCACGGATCTATTACAATTATTATTATTATTCAATATTTCCAACCTCTGGAAAATGCTGTATTAAACGCTTTAATGTAATACACGCTTAGTTGCGCACCCTTAGAAATTCAAAAGTAGTAAAATACGGAAATACCATTAGCTTGCCGTTTATCTCATGGTATTAATTTGGTGAAGTGGGTTAGGGATGGAACCACAGTTTTTCAATGACAAGTTTCACTAAGCCATTAAACAGAATTTCATGCAAAACCTACCAGCGGAATTCAGTTCTGATCGATTGAAATTTCCTAGTAGTAGAGCTGTGACGATACACTTACACTAAAGCCTTGATTTAATGTAGCTCAATGCAATGGTAGAGGGTGTGTCTTCTGGCAAACTATGTGCTACCATGTTGCTGCATATACCATATTCTGAAAAGTTGTATTCTGACCAAAACACTCCTAGATCTACCAAAAGAGACGTAACCAGAAAACAAGCTAACATTTCGCTTGATATGATTCAATATCTATTGCTCCTCTGCCTGCATACTTAAATGTCCCTGACAGGGTCAAACCATTGCAACAACATTGAATTTTGGCATTTAGAAGACTAGCATCAAATGTTTTTTTTGTCTAACTAGTAAACATTGTGCACTGTAGAGCCTCAATATGCCCTTATTTTCATAATATGCACAACTGTATAGAAAATTGTGTACATGGCATGAGTTGCAGTCTGTTCTGTATTCATTATGTTTACTTCCATCAAAAAGGAAGTCAAGCGGACATTGGATATAATCATCAGACATAAAAAGCATGCAACATTTTACTACTACATTACCTCAAAATGCATCAAATATCATAAATAAATACAGGTGGGATAGGCATAGAGGCGGACAGACTAGATCATGTACGTTTACACATTAAGCTGAATCCTGTCATATATAGCTTCTTATCTTCAACCATACCGAGGCAGCTCACAGATCTATTACAATTATTATTATTCAATATTTCCAACCTCTGGAAAATGCTATATTAAACACTTTAATTCAATACACGCTTAGTTGCGCACCCTTAGAAATTCAAAAGTAGTAAAATACGAAAAGACCATTAGCTTGCCGTTTATCTCATGGTATTAATTTGGTGAAGTGGGTTAGGGATTGAACCACAGTTTTTCAATGACAAGTTTCACTAAGCCATTAAACAGAATTTCATGCAAAACCTACCAGCGGAATTCAGTTCTGATCAATTGAAATTTCCTAGTAGTAGAGCTGTGACGATACACTTACACTAAAGCCTTGATTTAATGTAGCTCAATGCAATGGTAGAGGGTGTGTCTTCTGGCAAACTATGTGCTACCATGTTGCTGCATATACCATATTCTGAAAAGTTGTATTCTGACCAAAACACTCCTAGATCTACCAAAAGAGACGTAACCAGAAAACAAGCTAACATTTCATTATGTTTACTTCCATCAAAAAGGAAGTCCAGAGGTCATTGGATATAATCATCAGACATAAGAAGCTTGCAACATTTTACTACCACATTACGTCAACACTTTAACAGAAAATATTAGTTTGTTGTTATCAAAACACTACAAAAAATTTCCTAAAAAAGAATTAGTAAAGATGCAAATTACAACTGATTGAGTTGTTAAAAGTTTCTGATTACACTGCTGACATCGCCACAGTTAAATAATATCAGTGTTATGAGGTCTACGTCGGACACATCCTAAGGTTAGCGTAACTAAAAAAGTATATTACAATTAAAGTGTGTCCATAGGCAGATGCAGATGATATGTTTATTTATAGCAGTTGCTTACTAGTAAATATCTTCCACTTGTACATGTATTCGATTCATTAACCAAAAGTAAAACGGATTTAATTTGAAATGATAGAAAGTGCATTTTTTTCGAAAAAAAACAGTCCTACAAAATCAACTGTCATTGTAACGTTTGGTGCAGCATGTTTTAATGCAGGTCTGGTTTGATTCGTACGTCGTCCGTCAAAATCAGTAATTGACTATGATCAGGAAATACCACAACCACAAACTGCAGAGAAACCCGTGGCATCGTGAGGAAGAGTCACACAACAAACACGATCCACCAAGAAGACACATAACGCAAAGAAATAATAAGTGAGTATGATCAGAAATACCACAATCCCAAACTGCAGACAAACGCATTGCACCAAGAGGAAGAGCAACACAACACTCACGAGACACCAGGAAGACTAACGAAGCAAAGCAACCAACTCTCATTTCCCCATCAAGATCATAACAAAACTAGATGGACATAAAGTATTGTACAACAAAACAAAGAACAATTACATACTTCCAAAAGGGGATAAACTATAAACAACAAGTCAACAACAACAGAACCACCGCCTTAGAACAGACAGCAGCCCCAGCCACCAGGGGCTTAAATGCGTTTTAATGGTACCAAATCTTCGCCCTAGATTCTGCTGTTGTTGAAGTACAAGAAATGTTCAGTTCACATGGAAGCCATCTAACTATTGCAATGTATCATCATGGTGAAACACTCATATCAAATAAGCACATCATGATGGAACAAAGAAAAGGGCTCACGACTCAAAGATAATCAGGGCTAATAAAAACCTCAAGTTGAGCAAAGTTGAGTCAAGCTACAGTTAAACCAGCTCTCTCTTTCCCATCAAGATAATTGCAAAACTAGAATGGTCATAAAGTAACGCACAACAAAACATAGAACAATTACAGAATCCCACATTGGGAGTAACAATCATCATCAAATCAACACCCACTGCCTTAAATACACAGCAGCCAAAGCCACCCAGCGACTTAAATGCATTTTACTTGTGCCAAATCTTCGTCCTAGTTTCTACCGATGGTTAAGCACAAAACATCTTAAGCTCGCATGGATGATTCCTACTTTTGCAATATATCATCATAGAGAAACAATATTCTCTTGGACACCCTTGAACGCATTCATAAGAAACAACACAACTTTGTTTAGCATGAGAGCTTATGGATCAGCCGCTAATTTATTAACTGAACACATTAGACTTCCAACAAAACTCATACATCTTCACTAAGCCTGTTTTTAAATCCTTGGCGAAAAGCAATACAGTTTGCAATACCAGTTTTCAACTGCCTGACCATAAAAACTAAGATGAAATCACATTGACGCCAGAGCCACAGTTCTGACATCATTGTGCTATCTTCTTAATATTTGCTTTATATAGATCCTTTAAATTCTTCAATTACTTTTTGCAATAGATATCAATACGCTAGTGCGACTGGTAGAACGAATATAAATTAACCTTATTCAATCACTTTATAACCACACAGAATCTCGTTAAACACTTTAACCTCCGTTTATATCCTTAATAAGGTGATATATGTCAAGAAAATCTTTCATGTAAATCCATTGAATATGGAATTGTCAGAATACGTTAAATTGGTAAATATATGCACAACCTATAGGGGACAACTTGAACAATTGTGACTGATGACCGTATCAGTTATTCCACCGAATTTTAAAAAATTGTGCTTCCACGTACATAGTTAAATTCGTTGTACGTATAAATAAACATAAAAAAAAATCACGCCACGCTAAATTGTCATTGTGTTCAGCAGCAGATCCACAGCTAGAATGAGTTTTTCACGATATTCAACAGACCATATCACTCCAAGTTCTACCTACAAATGCTTATATAGGCCAAGAGAAAATAATTAAATTCTAATTCTCTTCTTCCAAACGAAATTAATTTTATTAATAAAATTAACGCACTGTGATGAAACAGACAAAGGGCTCACGACTCTCAGAAAGTAAGAGCTAAAGAAGCCCCAAGTAAGTAAGGGTGCAAAGATCAGGCATCGATACATTCAAGTACCAAACCTGACCCAGGATACCAATTGGAAAGGGACACACTCACAGGTAGACACCACCAACGAAAGCCAAGAGGTCAGCCCTTTCCCAGCAGGTGACCACAAGGCACAAAAAACAGACGCACACAAAGGTATAGCAAACGCAAGACAGAAAAAAATAAATGATCCACAAAAGAAGTACCGCCTTGAAATGGTCAGTAAAATATTTTACTGGAGGGTTTAAACCAGTTTTACGGCGCGCCAACCTCATCCTTAATTCAGATGTGGATCAAGACACATAGATATTTGGTTTACATGCAAGACCGCTAACTTATCAATGCATCATCTCCTAGAACATATAAACCAAGATATAACAAGGAGACAAAGCAAATATAAGGACTCAACAGTAAATAAAACTGAATACCGAAGCCAAAGAAATCCAACAGGTAAACCCCAGTGGGCCAAGCTACAGCCAAACATCAGCCACCAACTGACCGGGTAAAGATTTACCTCAGAGCTGTCATTGAGTCTTAGGCCTGACACGCCGTCTTGCAATTAAAGATGAAACCATAGCTATAAACCGTGATCGGGTGTAAAACCATGCAAACAGACTGTTGCCTTATATCCAAGTTCGATCCAACTTTTTATAACGTTTGATAATCTTTTTGAATTGATCACAAAAATTAGGTTTTATAATAATTATTTTGATTTTATAAACTAAATCACCATAAGATATAGGTTCTGATATGCCCTGCTGCAGAAGAGTTTTTAAACCAATGTTGTATTTAAGAATTAACTCTGAGTGTCGGTGGTAGGATTTAGATAATGCGTTTCGAATTTTATGATATCTATAACCTTGCTTTGATAACTTCATCAAAATAGGTTTCTGTTGTTGAAGTCATCTTTGAACGCACTCTCGCAAAACGAATAAGCTGCGATATATATACACCATAGAAAGGATCGCAAGGAATATCTCCATCAAGAAATGGGAAATAAACTATTTCAAAATTAAAATCATCCCATTTATCATAAATCTGAGATGAAACAATGCAATTTGTTATGGAAAAGTCCAAGTCCAAAAACAGGGCTTCAGTACCGGAAGAATATGCCTTATTTAACTGAAGTTCGTTGGGGTATATCTGACGAACCATTTGTTCAAAATAAGGAATATATATGTTAAGTAAGTCAAATAAATATTTGAAGGTGGAGTTAAAAGCTTCAATATAACGGAAAGATATGAAAAACCCAAGAGAGGCATACTATTTATTTTCCTTTATCTGGATTTCACTAGCTGAGTAAAGAAAATACCAAAGGAAATAATTATATAATGGCCATGACGCATCTTTGACCAGTGTAATCGGTCTATTATTACCTTTTTTCTCAGATGACCCCAAGACATTATTACTTTATAAAAAGAACAATATAATTTGGAATCATATTTGACAAAGTATGTGGAATCAAATATAAGATAGCCTTGACTTGATTCAGACTAAGGTCTCACAGTCTTCTGATCGAAACTGGTCGCAACAATGGAACATACAGGGGATATCGTTTCTGTGTAATTTGTAATATGAGATAAACAGAGGACGAATACCATTTTTCCTAGTATCTCCTTTTTATTCTGGGCTACAAAGAAAATATTTTACAAACTAATTTGCAGCTGGCCAACTTTAACAAAGCTTGATCATCTTGTGTTAACCACCTCTAAGAAAACATTGAATAATATATTAAATACACACTGCTCAAAATATTTAAAGGAACAACTAATAATTTTCCATAGGTGATAATGTTAACCCCTGTCCTATAGACAAGCCATACATTTCGCTAGACAATAAGGTAGAAACCCAGTTTCTTTTGCTATGTTTGTAAAGAAAGTCAAAGTATTGGATCAAAAATGTTTTGGACAAAACAATCGCTGCTCAAGTTCATGGCTCAAATTTTGTAATTTTTGAAAAAACGATTTATTCTGGAACTCTGTAAAATCTTTGGATTTTATAATAGCGTTACCTAATGATTTCTGCAACATTAAAGGACTATTGAATTTACAGAAATGATGGTGTTGTGATGTTTGATTAAACAAGTTGTCTTTAAATTTGGTTTTGAAAAAAGGGGTATTTTTAACAAAATTCCATTTTTACATAAAACGCTGAATGGAGATTTCTGGAAAGGGATTACTCCATTTCATCAAGAAACATAATCCTAAATCGGTAACCAAACTAGTCACAGGACCAACATGTTTTTGTCTTATTAATCCAGCTCTTGCTATGAGTCGGACTATGAGTGCATTTGTATTGTGGTCAATGGCAAAACACGCAGTGTTCCTCTAAATATTTTTAGCAGTGTATGTGTTTATTTTTCATTCAGAAAACGAAATTCCACATAAATGTTTAGATTTTGCAAACATTCTTAGCCTCATGAATGACATAAGTATGTATGATAGCTGCCAAGCTCACTTGTCCGTGCAATACGTTTCGAACATTAAATTCACTCGCAAAAAAAAGTGACACTGGTGTTGTGATTGACAGCGAGCCACAACTGATTCGCACGTGTACAACCTGCCTCGTGTTTGTTCCATTGGCTGTCCGTGTTCACACTGTCTGTACCGCTTTTCTCTTTTACACTCCAGCATAACGGTTAATACAATTAAATTTTAAATACAATTTTTTTTGTTTCCTAAATTATTAATAATTTCTATATTTTAGATATTTATAATAAAATGTAAATATAAGCATTAAATTCAATATTTGATCTCTTCATTGAATCATAAATACATAGGGTCTCTTGCAAAATTAACGTGAAGCCATTCACTTACTTTTCAAGAGATCCGAGGTATTCATGATTCCATGAACATTCCAAAAATCAAATTCATTTCTTAATTGTACAAGGTACAGCTTACCAAAAATGTGTCCTACGGCTGGGAACGCGAACTTCTCGTTCATGATTTTACCCTGGTGTTTACATCTTGTGCAGGATTTCTGGCAATAAGGTCCAAATGGGTAGATGCAAAAGCTTATCTGAAGATCAGCTATTCACACAGTCCGTTTTGTTGTCGCATGTATGGGAGCATATGCAGATATGTCAATATTACAATTTGAAGCAAGCCGTGTCAATATCCCACTCAATTTTTTATATGTGAGAACGGTTCTTTTAGCATAATGCACATTTATCATATGACTATAATGTTATTCAGTGGATAACGTCATGTCATAAATAATCATGTAATGACCACTTGTTACAAATGTACTTAACATTTTCGGCGGGAACAAGTAACATCATTTCAACGTCCGTTACAACAACGCAAATTTTCTTTGAAATAAATACACTCTGAAGGAGAAAACATCGCATTCAAAAGGTCATATGATAAACAGAATCTTACACTCGAGATCATTTCATAGGATATTTATTTAACTTATCAAAGGCTCGTTAAATAAATTTCAGCCACAATGTTTATTTCAAAGATTTTAATACTAAACCTTGTGTGTGTTCTCAAAAATGAAAATAAAAACATATCAGACGGGTCACACTACCATAATTTATTAAAACTATACTTAAACTTGGTTAAAAACGTTGTTTGATATAGGGTTTTTCCAGGTTCAATAACTGTTGAACATTTAAGGCTATTATTAGTGTTTTGTCATTTTTCCAGTTATCTTCAGCACAAACAAACCTATTGTAGTTTATTCATAATCAGTAGTACATGCACACAAGCGTGCATATGTTAAACGCGGCATTACGTGCGCAACTTTATTTGCTGGATTGGTACAGAGAACAACTTGGCTGGCCATGCATAGCTTCTGAACTATTAATGAAAGCGTTGAAAACTATAAATGCCTAAGTCCAAATTATAAATAGATGCAATAGATACATATGAGTGTTATGTTTATCTGTCTGTTCATCTGTTTGTCCCTTTGTATGTCACACCATTTGTCTGTGACTTATCTCCCAACTGTTTGGTTTGATTAAAAGATAAATTCATGTAAATTGTGCTCTTATGTAGAAGAACATGCAGAATAAATGTTTCAGTCGCTCGACTTCAAGACCATTGTCATAGCAGGCAGTCATATTACATGTACAGAATGCCTATCTGCTCCATATTATACGAAGGTCTTGACCCAGACATTCAATAGCTCTGTGGTTTTTATCACTTACCTATTATGAGACAATTGCGGTGTCTGACGTGTGACTAAGAGATCGCAGTTTACAATGTTCAACCAAAGTAAACGTCATGACTGAATTATTGTTGACTGTGACGTAGAGCAATGACATCGGCATTAAACACATAGCCATATTTCAAACATTTGTGGCAGATACATCTGTTTCAAGGGTGACAACTTCAGTCATAGCAAGGATTTCAGAACCGTTTGAACAACTAACATTTTGTAAAGGTGAATGAACATCCAAAATTGACTATTTTGATCATTTAACATTTAATGAATTTGCGTCTGTTGGTGCTAGTGATTATTTGCCATCTGCAGATAAGTGGTTGCTGCATATACACTGTATTTTGATTGCAGAACACTTCATGAGAGCGATTTGTATTGTGAAAACAAATAGTTTTGCACAGATACTGTGCACACAAATAGTAAGTTTGCATAAAATATGCATTACATTCTAATTATGAATGAAATGCAAGATACAAAACAGATCAGACAGAAATTTATTCTGTCGCAAGGGTCATGCCCTTGTGGTGGGACTTTGTGGTGCTCAGGATTCATATACTAAATTCCATCCTTCCCTCTCTCCGTTTTGCTATTTCTTCCTTAACCATTTGACCAAAAATAGTAAGTGAGTATGATCAGGAAATACCACAATCAAAAACTGCAGACAACCCCGTGGCACCGCGAGGCAGAGCCGCTCAACCATCACGAGACACCAGGAAGACAAATTAAGCAAAGCAAATAGCTCTTTCTTCCCCATCAAGATGATTGCAATACTAGAATGGACATAAAGTAACGTACAACAAAACATAGAACAATTACAGACTCCCACAATGGGAGTAACAATAAACAAAAAGTCAACATCAACAGAACCACCGCCTTAGAACGGACAGCAGCCTAAGCCACCGGAGGGCTTAAATGCATTTCACTGGTACCAAATATTCGCCCTAGATTCTGCTGTTGTTGAAGTACAAGAAATGTTCAGCTCGCATGGAGGCCATCTAACTAATGCAATGTTTCATCATGGAGAAACACTCTAATCAAATTCTCACACCATGATGAAACAAAAAAAGGGCTCATGACTCACAGATAGTCAGAGCTAGAGAAAACCTCAAGTTGAGCCACGGTGGGTCCAGCTACAGATAAGCATCAGGCACCAACCCACCGATTAAAGCTTTACGTCAGAGCCGTCATAGAGACTGGGGCCTGACCCACCGTCGTGCAATTAAAGAGGAAACCATAGCTATAAACCGTGATTGGATTTAAAACTAGGCAAAGTTGGTGTGTAATCTACTCACATGCATGGAGCGTGCAACGATTAAATTTTTTTTGCCCCACCCCCTGGGACCCTTGGGAGGGATTAAATGGCCAAATATCATTAAATTTCAAATACAATGTTAACTTCAAAGATATTTATACTAAACTTTGAGTGTGTTCTTGCAAGTGAAAGATACAAAACATATCAGACGGTATTTTTATTCTATTGCCCTGGTCATGCCCTAGGGTTGCGACTTGGGGGTACTGAGGGATCAAAAATTCAATTCCGCCTGTCCGACCGTTATGGTATCTCCTACTAAACCATTGTACAAAATTCAAGCAAAAATGGTTTGTGAGTCACCCTTATGCATGCGGCGTGCAACATCAAAACAAAAATTGGCCTTGCCCCATGTGGTCTTGAGGATGGGCCAAAAGGCCAAATATCATTGAATTTTCAATAACAAAGTGAATTTCAAAGAGTTATATACCAAACTTTGTGTGTTTTCTCACAAATGAAACACAAAAATCATATCAGAAGGATATTTCATTCTGTCGCCTGGATCATGCCCTACGAATGGGAGTGGGGGTGCTTAGGGGTCAAAAATTAAATTCCATCTGTCCAACTGTAATGTTATCTTCTCCTAAACCGTTTGACGTATTACATTTCAATTTGGTGGGTTAGATACATCAAGACTAAAAGGTAAAATGTAATTACATTTCAATAACAAAGTCAATTTAAAAGGTTTTTATACCTAACGCTTTCGTGTTCTTACAAATTAAAGATATGAAGTGTATTGAATACGACTTTTGTTCTGACACCTAGGTCATACCCCAGGTTCTGGAATTGAGGGGCTCCGGGGTTGCTTAGGCATTCAAATTTTTTTGGAACATGATCAAGTTTTTTTAAAAAACGAAGGGGATATTGTAATCGCCTCTGTACATCTGTCCGGCCGTCCGCCCATCCCTCTGTCAATTATGCTACCTCCTCCATAACCATTGGACCAAATTCAACCAAATTTGATGTGTACTCACATGAATGGAGCGTGCAAAGATATTTTTGCCCCGCCCCCTCGGGCCCTAGTGAGGGATCAAAGGTCAAAGTTTTTATACCAAACCTATTTGCGTTCTTACAAACAAAAGATATGAAACATGTTGAATGAGATTTTCGTTCTAAAGCCTAGGACATACCCCAGGGGTGGGACTTGGGGGGCACTGGGGTGCTTAGGAAGTCAAAATTTTAAATTTTGGAACATGGTCATGTGGCATATCAAACTGACGGGGATAATTAGCAGAATAGAATGCAAGTAAATGTTTCGCCCTAGGGTCAAACTGGTGACGTTGGGGTGAGGTCATAAGATCAAACGCCACAGTTTTTGTTTTACCCTAATGTGTGTGTGTGTGTGTTCTCACAAATTAAAGGTATACAACATGTCTTAAGGTATTTTATTTTGTCACCTTCATCATGCCTCAGTGGTCGGACTTGGGGTGCTGGGGACCAAATACTTGAGCGTGGGGATTTGTGATGGCGCCCAAATGACTACGCAATCTAGTTCAAATTTGACATGATAAATGAATAATATATACTATGTTTCCCAAATCTGCACACGCTTGTTCCTATTCTCTTCGACACATTTAGTTGTCTAGTTGCACACATTTGATAAATGGAGACCAAAACTCAATTTAAAATTCAATGGCCACAGCAAACTATTACCATGTTCCTCACCATTTATGAAATTATAATCCAGATTAAAGTTATATTTTCATCTTTTTACGGTAACCAACAGCTATGGCTAGGAACTACTCTGGATTAACTTATATGTGATTATCAGCAAATCATCCGATCAGCATCAAGCTATCTTTAGCAAGATTTGCAACTAGGTTTGAAAGTGCTCAGTCTGCAGCAGGCACTATATTGTCATCTGCGTAGTTGTACAACTTACTGTTTTTAATAACATGATAAATATTATTAATAAATATGTTGAAGATAACAGGGCCTAGAATGGATCCCTGAGGCAGACCATTGAGGATTGGTAAACATCACTTGTGAGGTTAACATACTGCTTTCTATTAGTTATATAGCTTTCTAAAAGTTTAATTGCATTTTCTGACACACCATATGCTTTAAAATAAAGGTGGAGCAGGTCATGTGGCAAACAAATCAATGCTTTTGAAAGATCCATTCAAAGAGCTGCTACATACTTATTTTTATCCAAGGCCTGCTCTCAGTCCGCAATTATCCTCAGGAGTGTGCTCTGACATCCATATCCTGGTAAGCATTGAAATATTGACTGAAATTACTACTTATGTATTGCTCTTTCATAAATCTTAGAAATAACAGGTAAAATACTAACAGGGTGTTTTTTTTTATCAAGATTGCTCTTCTTGCTGTGCAAAACGTGCACTTTTGCATTTTTGCATTGTCGGGACAATTAAGCACTCTCTTGTCAGTTTGATAAGATTTAATATTAGCTCGACAATCACTGGTCTTGCCAACTCCAAAGACTTTGCCGAGAGTCCATTGCTGCATGTTGCCTTTTTCACATTCAGTCGGCCTTTTCTGTTTATTGACGCATTTCTGATAAACATGTTTTAATTGGAGATCTGACTGTACTATTAGATTTTCCTTTATTTCATAAGACTATGGTGTCCATCGTTAATGGGGATAGAATGTTCTCCAATATTTGTTGCCATGTTTAAAAAAAAACATTTAAATGTTACAAACCTCTTGCTGGTCATTAATAAGTTTATCATTTTCAAGTAAGATAGTGTATGTTTGAATACAACTTCCTTTATTTGTTAAAAAAGGTTTAACTGTTGTCCAGAAGTCGTTCAGAACTTTTACTGCATAAGTTTATTTACGTGACGTTCGTATACTTATTTATCCTATTTACTCAGGTCTGACTCTTGATGAAGTCAAATACCACGTGTTTCACTAGCGTTCACTTTTTCTATCTATATATATGAACTATTTGTTGATGTATTCCAGTTAAAGTCTTATGTTTGTAAATGCTTGTTTAGATTTGTTTAAAAATTGTTTAAGTATACATACACTAGCATATATTTAGCCATAATCATTTTGTGAGCATTTCATGAATATTTTCTCATTTTCTGGGGTGTTGAACTAAGACATGGTTTCGTCCAAAAATGCTTTGTTGGTGTCTGGTTTGCGTAATCTGTAACCCCTACAGTTTTCATTTACTTAATTGCTTACATTGCATAGTAATTGTTCACACAATGAAGACGTGCACCTGCAATTTGTCATATTTGATAAATTTAACTAAGACATTTCCATCTGAAATGCGTAGAGGGTGTCTGGTTTGTGTAATCTGTAACCTCAACAGTTTTAATTTTTCATATTCAAACTCTGCATAATGATTGTTCACACAAAAGAGATGTGCACCTGCTATTTGAACATATTTCATGTTCTTTTACCATTTTTGGGGTCTTGAATATGTTCTTAAAATGGTATCCTTTGGAAGCAAAGACTGCACAAAAGAACTGAAACTAGAGTGTGCATATTTCCCGGGCCAGACAAGCTAGTTTCTGCCATTTAGGCTTCATCAGTGACCCTCTAATAGTTTCAAACTTCCACAATGAAAACCATGATCCCAAAGGACAAGAAAATAAAATCTACACTATAGTGAAGGGCAGGGAGACGTTCTTCCGCCGCCACACAGTCCCAGTCACCAGCTGTAGTGAAGCACATATTTGATAAATTTAACTTAGACATTTCCATCTGAAATGCGTAGAGGGTGTCTGGTTTGTGTAATCTGTAACATATACATTTTTCCATAAAATGCTTAGAGGGAGTCCGGTTTGTGTAATTTGTAACTACAACAGTTGTCATTAGTTTATATTTAAGGTTTGTATTATGAGTGTTCATACATCGAACACGTGAAGCATATGATCAATGTAGTTGAAAGATACTATTTGATAAATACTATTTTACGCACACTTGATAAATAATGATCACAGGGATATTAATGCAGTACATTTTTCAAACTACCAAAACATAAAAAAGTAAGTGAGTATGGTCAGTAAATACCTCAATCACACACTGCAGACCAACCCTCGGCACCATGAGGAAGAGCCTGTAAGATAATAATAGCAAAGCAACCAGCTTTCTCTTCCTCTTCAAGTTGATTGCAAAAGTAGAATTGACACAAAGTAATGCATATCAAAACAAATACAAACACAGAGCTCCCACAAACAATAGGAAGCACGATCATTAAACAATATATCAAAAACAACAGAACCACCGCTTAAGAACGGACAGCAGCCTACGCCACCAGGATAGGGGGGGGGGGGGCTTTATTGAATTTTACTAGCGCTACATCTTTGCCCTTGATCCTGTTGTTGTTAAAACACAAACTCGTTTAGCTCACATGGAGGTTTCCTATCAATATTTAATGTTGTTTCTGTCTTGTGTTTGCTATGCCTTTGTGCGCGTCTTTTAATATGTGCCTTGTGATCACCTGCATGGAAAGGGCTGACCTCTTGGCTCTCGTTTGTGGTATCTTGCTGTAAGTTTGTCACTGTCGTATGGATATCCTGGGTCAGGTGTGGTACTTGATTGTATCGATTCCTGATCTTTGCACCCTTACTTACTTTTCCTAACTAATGCATTGTATCACCACAGTGAATAAATCAAATCAAATTAACATATTTTGATGATACAAAGAAAATGGCTCATGACTTACAGATAGTCAGAGCTATAGATAACATCAAGTTGAGCTGTTATGGGCCCATGCAACGACAAGCGCCAGGCACCAACTGACAGATGGAAGCTTTACGTTGGGGCTGGAAAGACGGATGAGTGCCCGTCATTTACATGTACCAGCAAGGCTATGATAGCCAAATTGGATTATCTGACATTTACCAGTATTTTTGTTTTCTGTAGGTCTTAAAGACGTGTCCAATTTCAAAATGGGCATGGTAGAAGTTTAAGCAAAACATCGTTATGAGTGATACTGTACATAGTTGTAACCGTTGCTTATCAAAACTTCAAACAGCGGCGCTATTTTTGTTATGTCACACGATTATCCCACTTAAGCCTATTAGTCATAAAAATCAATCTTGTTAAGTTTTGGGACATTCTACCGAGGGTGTGTAGGGTTTTTAAGCAAATTGTTGACTGACGGACGAACAACAGAAGAAATTGGACAGATCACAAACAACAGCGAACATCTTATGATCACAAAATCTCATATTGACCTTATTGCTCAGGTGAGCTGAAAAGTATGATTCGCCCAATATCTTTATATTTGTTTGAGGGTTGAAAGTGCTCTTGATCCTCAGTGTTTGTGATGTTTTCTTGTGTTTTTTGTCACATCCCCATATGGTGTCCTTAGTCAGGTGTGGAACTTGATTCTATCAATTCCTAAAATTTGCCTTTTTTCCTTACTTTAACAAAATTGATATGACGTGGATATATTCCTATCGATTCCAATGTGGTTGAACAGGCAAATGTACGCACATTCGTGAATTCGTGATCAATATCAACCGCGATCGCGTAAGTATTTGCCTCCCTGATGTTTATGTATGGATTAAGTGTAAAATATGTGTTTTTGGGATATACCATGGTTTTGCTAAACTGCTGCAGCATATTTCAACTTGTTATTGCAGTACACATAAAAGGACAAGTGTTTGTCCACTCCATAACATGCCAATGTTTGATAGACGAACACATTGTAGTTACATAAGGGCGTTTTTCAAATGACATAAAATCAATACTTAAAACTCAACTGAAGTATTTTTTTATTGTTTAAGCCAAACTTGTAAGTCTTGAAAGAAATGTTTCATTTTTTTATCTCAGTCTATTGCATCTGTACAGAAAACGAATACATATTATGTTAATAGTAAATTGATCTGATGTACTGCATCACGTCGAGTCAATGAGGTCAAACCATCAGATCACCCAAGACTTTAACCTTCGGACTGTGATAGATGGCATGACTCCATCTACGAGAAGAGTACTGAATACCAGATCAAGTTACTATTATAATAATATGTTTTCACCTTTTTCTCGCATATATCTGATTTTATAAATTGTTCTTATCTTATATCTAGAAAACTATGCGAAACGATTGTCATTACGTGTTGTGTCATCATGTTTTCTGTTGCTGGTTCCACACAAGGAATCTGTTTTATGAAACTTCGCCGCAAAATAGGTTACCGACGTTAGCCTCGGTTCAAAGGATAGTGATATAGAGTACGTTGATCCTGCTTTTGTTTATCAGATGGCCAGAAAGCCAAACTTGTAAGTCTTGGAGGAAATGTTTCATTTTTTATCTAAGTGTACTGCATCTGTACAGAAAACGAATACATATAATTATAATAGTAAATTGATCTGATGTACTGCATCACGTCGAGTCAATGAGGTCAAACCATCGGATCACCCAAGACTTTAACCTTTGGGCTGTGATAGATGGCATGACTCCATCTATGAGGAGTGTACTGAATACCAGATCAAGTTGCTATTATAAAAATACGTTTACACCTTTTGCTGGTATATAACTGATTTTATAAATTGCTCTTAGTTTATATCTAGAAAACTAAGCGAAACGATTGGCATTACGTGTTGTGTAATCATGTTTTCCATTGCTGGTTTCACACATGGAATTTGTTTTATGAAACATCTTCGCAAAAACAGGTTACCGACGTTAGCCTCATTTTAAGGGATAGTGATATGGAGTACGTTGATCCTGCTTTGTGTATCAGATGGCCAGAAAACCGACTGTTCAAATAGGTAAATGATAAAACTAGCTATAAATTTGGTAACTCTTAATTCGTTACCATTTGCAAATCAATTTGCCTCCATCTATGAGATGAGATATACCTATATTTTCAAGAGCCTATGACGCCGCTACTTGATATTGTATGTAGAGGATCTTACATGAGTGCTCATTTTCTATTGAAATTATTAAACGAATGTAGGAAAAAAATAAAATGCGAGGCTTGCTTAGCATTTTATCTCTCTTTCGCAACGAGTTTAATAAATTAAACAATACAAGAGCACGAATTTCGGATTCTATTTATCACATGACATGACAAGTACCTAAAAATCGTATTTTGACGTGTGACGTCAAGATTTTCCCATCTTTTTCGCAACGTTAAAATGGACGTCATTACGTAACGTTACTAAATCTGTAAGCCACAAGTAGTATCGATTTTATTGCATGGCGTTATATGACTCACACACGCGACGCCATGTGATAAATATATTGCATTAAAGATGGGTGCTTTATTAGCCTTCATACTATTTGCAGCTAGCAATGAAAACAAAAAAAAGATAAGACACAAATTCCCATAGTGTTTAAATGTTTTATTTGTATATAGCAACTTCAACAATGTAAAGTTAAAAGCTAATTCCTGCACTTGCGTACTGTTGCTTTCAATGAATACCTGAAAATACAGGAAAACATCAATCCTAGCCCATTTCGTAACTAGAAAAATACTAATCAACCTCAAACCAGCCCTCACTGTCGGTGACGCCTCTTTGGCACATCCTGGTTAGTGTTATACATCTTATAAGATATTTCATCATGTATGGTTAAGGGGTTGGAATCTTTACGGTTTCATAGATGTTAACGTAGTAAGCATTAAATGAAATGAAGGGATTTGAGCATGCCCAGACAAGCCCCGTTGGGGTCATCCTCGTACGTGTTGTAGACTTTGTCTTTCCATAAGGAACATAATCATATATAGACAGTTCACCAGATTAACGTTCCTGTACCTTACAATGAAACCAGCTATATTAACAAGATCAAACAGAAACGACGTATCACCAAACTAGACCCTTACATCGTGGTCGCCTTGGAAGATGCTTAAATGACAGTAATAGGCGAGGAATCAATAATAGGAAGACTTAACCGATTTCAGACATTAGAGTACCTTGAATTTTCCCCATCATCGTCCAGCAGGACCATAACACAGGATGAGACAGAGAATACAGTCAGTGTAAACGTAACAGCAGTATATGGGATTGTAGTGTATTCAACAACTAAACAGATATTCTAGCACTACCATGATAGTAAAAACAGTTAAAACTTAATTTAAATGCTGTTATAATCCATCATTTCCTACTTTCATCACTTGTTAAGAACAATAGAGATCACGTGACCAATATATTAGTTTTTTTTTCTTCAGTAAGCTAGGCTCATTATTAGTTTGAAAAGGGCGTTAGATGACCGCAACCGGTCGACGATTAAACACATTCTGTTAATCCAGTCCGTTGTTGGCTGTTAATTTTGTTTTTCTCATGAATCCCATAATTATATATGGTTTAGGGGTTGAGATCAGAACGGATTCCGAGATATTAAAACCTTTTTTGGAGTGAAGGGGCCGAACATGTCTTAGCATATCCCCCAAAAACATCTCAGTTTGAGTAAGTATAAATGAATGTGTCTTACAATAAGACGCATATAATATATATATATATATATATATATATATATATATATATATATATATATATATATATATATATATATATATATATATATATATATATATATATATATATGGTATATGGGTGGGGATCTGATGTGTTCACTTTCTGAGATATTAGACAAAAATAATTGGATGGGAGTCTGCATGCCTCCTGGTCAGTCTGAGACCAGGAAACAATATTCAGAACTTTATGGCAAGTAAGTGTAAAAATTAAAGAAAGTTGTCGGCTCTTTTAATATTTCAGCGCTGTTTATTAAAATAATTTATGATTTTAAGCAGATTGATCATATCATTAGTTAGTTGCAACACATTGCATGCTTGGTGGTCAACCCAATCATGGTTGCCTACTTGGCTTTCCTCTGTAATTGCACGCCGGCTGGTCGGACCTCAGACTCTTTGACGGTTCCGACTTAAAGACTTATCTTTAGATGTGAGGATAAGGATCTGATTTCGTATCGCCCACCAGCGTTTAACTGTTGGGTTTTCTTTGCTACAGGTATTCATTTGTATATACTGTTGAGTAATTATCTTTGTTTTAACTCTTTTTTGTATAAAAAAATTGCATTTACTAGACTATACATCGATAAGTTAGGGATCTATGTGTCTTGATCCACATCAGACATAAGGGTGAAGTTGGTACCATTAAACTAGTTTAAGCCTTCCAGTAAATATTTTACTGACTGTTCCAAAGCGATGCTTTTGGCATTTTTAGTTATTTATGTTTTCTGTGTGTAATGCTGTATTGTCTGTTTATTTCAGCTTTGTGGTCTCCTGCTGGGAAAAGGCTTACCTCTTGGCTCTCATGTTTGTGATGTTTTTCTTACAAGTGTTTTGGTCACTTTCCCATGTGGTGTCCTTAGCTAGGTGTGGCTCTTGATTTTATCAAGTCCTAATATTAGCCTTCTTCCTAACTTTTATGCAAAACTATACATCAAAACATATAACAATCCCTTGACTGGCTATTGAGAAATAGATCGTACATAGATTGGACTGTTTTAGGCACGCTAGGGGGCCAGCCTTAGGGCTCAACATTTTGAGTTTTGAAACCTTCTTGGAAAATTTCATATCCATAGCTAACATATGCCAAATTTCACAGCAATCCTTTTGATATTTAGGATAGAAAACTAGAATAACATATAAAGCTTGAAAAGCCGTTTTTTCTGTAAAAATGATACATATATACGACTTCATCTATACATACATATGCATACCAGGTGATAACAGCCGATTAGAAATGAAACATTATTGAGAGCTTTTAGTCTTTATGTACTTAATAACTCAAAATAAATCATCAAAGTAAGTAAGGGTGCAAAGATCCGGAATCGATACAATCAAATACCACACCTGACCACGGATACTAATGGGAAAGTGACAAACTCACAGTTAGACACCACAAACGACAGCCAAAAGGTCAGCCCTTTCCCAGCAGGTGACACAAAGCACATATAAACAGACGCGCACAAAGACATAGCAAACACAAGACAGGACAAAAACATAAAAGATCCACAAAAGAAGTACAGCCTCGGAACGGTCAGTAAAATATTTTACTTGAGGGCGTAAACTGGTTTTACGGCGCCAGCCTCACCCTTAATTCAGATGTGGATCAAGACACATAGATATTTGGTTTGCATGAAAGACCCCTAACTTATCAATTCATCATTACCTCAAACATATAAATCAAGATATAACAAGGAGATAAAGCAAAGATAAGGACTCAACAGTAAATAAAACTGAATATCGGAGCAAAAGAAATCCAACAGGTAAACACTGGAGGGCCCATCAAACAGCCAAAGCATCAGGCCCCTACCATCTCATCAATAGATAAGTCTTTAAGTCAGAACCATCATAGAGTCTCAAGTCTGACCCACCGGCGTGCAATTAAAGAGGATAGCAAAGTTGCCAACCGTGATTGGGTTGACCACCAAGCATGCAGTCTGTTGGAATACATTGATGTTATAGCCAATCTTTTTATAATGGGAAATTAAATTAATGAACTGCGCTGAAAAATTATCAGAACCAACAATCTTTCTCAATTTATACACCAAGTCACAATAGAAATCAGGTTCCGAAAGTCCTTGGCGCAAGAAAGATTTAAGTTCAACTTAGAATTTAGAAATCAAATCATAGTATTGTCTATAAAATTTTGAAAATGTTTTTACGAAGTTTATGATATAAGTCAATTTTTATATATCTGTTTTAATCAAATCACCCCTTTACAGTCACACACAGATCTACTTTAATCTATTTTATTACCTCATAACCGCTCATATATGACTGGTGTTTGATTGGAGCTATGATTCAAGATATATTTCAATCCTCAGGTTTACATTAGTAAACAACACAACGTGCAATAATAAACAAACGTAATTATTATCTGTCAAAATTGACCTGTGACATATAAATATTCAATGAACTATCACCCAATCTTCGGAAATCATCGTAAAATTGGTTCTTAACAATGTGGTACAACTACTTATCTGAATAATCATAGCTACATTTACTTGATAGCCTAATGGATAACTCGCTGTCCTTAGGAGCCAATTATGTGGGTTCAAATCCCATACCATTGCAATATTTTTAGTTATCTTTTTTCTTATTTGTTTTGTCGTCCTTTCCTTTTTTCACATGCCTGGATAGTTTAATGTAAATCTGGCATATCTTAATGCACCAAATACTAGGAAGCGCAGTGGCTCAGTGGTAGAGTGCTTGACTCGAGACCGAGGGGCTGCGGGTTTGAGCCTCACCTGCGTCACAGCGTTGTGGTCTTTGAGCAAGACACATTTATCCTAGCTTAGTACTGGTTCAACCCAGGAAGACCCGTCCTTGTTTAACTGAACGATTGTTGATGGAACATAAAGAATCAAATCAAACAAATCAAATCACCAAATACGGACGTAGCACCGTGAATGATTTCAATAAACCCATGTGTGATTAACTCTGCACGCTGGCTACTTTCAACTTTTTTGTCATCTGCTGATAATTTCTTTTATAAAAATTAGCTTTTTCAAAACCAAAAAAAATATTTCGGGATCTCTATCTGAATAGATCACTAACATGTAGATGGCGCTGGAAGATGCCGTACGCGAATTTCAAAGGGGGATTTTGGATAATCAAAATATGGATGAAACGGAGTGTACAGCTTCCAATGTTATGCCAAAAGACCTTATAGAAATCATTTGTATTCTTGAGAGAGATGAAAAGTGTCATTCGTATAACAAATATAGGAAAGAGGAAGTATTTTACTCTTGTCACTAAGTTTCTCGCCAAGAATGGAGAATCGACGCCATTGAAGAACAACGCTTCCCGTCGACAAACAGCTTCTCATCAGGACAAGAAAGAAGTTTCTTCCAAAGAAAAGCTGCTTAATAGAAAGCGAAAGCGTAGAAATCACAAATCTTCAACTCTTCAACATGCCAGCTGCAAAATACACAGATGGTAGCCAGTCCACAGGTCCCTTTTGTCAGACAGCCAGAGATATGCGGTTGGTTTAACGTACATCTGCTGTTTTTCAGTCCTACCAGCTGCAAGATACACAGACGGTAGCCAGTCCAAGGATTCCTGTGGTCAGCCAGCCAGGGAACTATGGTTGCTTGTAACGTACATCTGCTGTTTCTCAGTCATACAGTCATTTAACCATTGAAAGGGAACCTGCCCGCACAGCCCAAGTTCATTCGGATTTAAATAAACTATCTGCAGACGCTGCAGCTGAGCATTCCAGTAGTCTGTTAGAAGACTGTGAAAGTTTCGGACATAGTGTGTGCAATAGGAAGCCTGGCTGAATTACGTCGCTGTACTGGCTGTCAAAGCTCCAGCTATTGTAAAAGTCTGCCAGATATCAGAGTTGCCCTCACATAAGCAGCTGTGCAAATCTATCCAATCTCTAAATCCACAAAACTAACTGAAAAGCTCATTCCTGTACATAGAACTTCTTGTGGTGTTGGAAGATATTCAATTGATTACTCAGTGTCTTATATTGTACATTGGTGTTGGTGACTTTTCATTGTTTAGAATATTTTATCCATTATCCCCCTTTTACCGGTTTATCCAGGTGCATTGATAAGTCAAAGGCGGAGTTCTGCAAGATAACAAAAGAATGACAAACAATCTGTATCCTGATCAGGACCGATGCTCTGTCGGTACTGATCCGGTCCAAACTGTTAGCAAAGGTAATTGGCAGACGACAGACTGCCATTACAACATTGGTAAATTTCATATTAAAACAAATTGTTTTTCCAGGATTCGATCCAGGTATGCGCGATCTATATCAAGTTGCTAACTGCATGTAACCACTAGTCTATCCATGCGCAGATCCCGGATTTTATTTTCAGTGGAGTCTAGGCCCGATGGCCAGAAAACAGTTTTCGACAACGTTTTTTTTTTTTAGTCCTCAACTTGTTTTACAGTTTACAGTGGAGTTCAATGGTTTTATTACAGAGAAAACTATACTTTTTCAAGGATCCAGGGGGGTCCAACTTTTTTCATGGGTGGTCAAAATGCTATAGCATAATATCTATAGTAACCCATATAACCTGTGATTTTCAGGGGGGGGATCCACACATGCTCTCATTCCATTTTCATTAAAAGATTGATATTATCTTCAAAATTTCGGTAAAAGATTGTCCGAAGTCGGAAAACTTCTCGAAAACGCACGAAAATAACGAAGATTTTGGCGAAAATAAATCAGTCTAGGAGCAATATGGGCAGACTATACAAAAGCATGACGGTAGTAAACAGAACTAGCTTTATCCATTTCAATCTGGCGCAAGTCCAATCACACTGATACGATAGGTGTAAGCTAATTCACTTTGGGTTATAAGGTATTGAGTGTCAAAATGACCTTGAGGATTGTTTATTACAAGCCATCATCTTCGAGTACCCACGTTACATTAAGAAACAATGCATCTTAAATAAATACAAGCTGCGGCATGAGATTTCCAACAATGTGGTATGTGCGATCAACAAAGCCTCAGATCAGCCAGCGCATACGCGCAGTCTGATCAGAACCTTTGTTAGTTGTTTGAATACTCTTTGTGTTTTAAGCTACTGACTGAACAGCATTTGGAGTTTCTAAGAAAAGGAGACTGCACAGACCCGTCTGTATCTACAATTGTCAAAATGCCACATTGATGGATATCACATGTCATGGCTCAATTATGAGTATGATTTTGGTTCCAATGTCATATCTATATTATGACACTATTGTTGTAATTTTCATACCAAAGGCAATTATTATACCAAATATGAAAATCCTCCGACAAAAAGTGGTAGTGGTGTTAGTGTTGTGGTCCGTGTCACATATGTGTGATCCTTAATATTTGACTCTATTGTCATATTGGAGATGAGAAATATCCATTATTATCAACACACAATAGACAATCATTTAACAATATACGTTTGAACCGCATATACCAAAAATTAAGAAATTAAGAAAGAGTCGTAATACACGTTTTGAGTAGGCCAATATTTGAGCTTGATCTTTGATTCCTATTCACAGGGGTAATAAAAAAAGCTTTAAGCAATCAGTGTATTAAATTTGAACACAATTCATCAACCAATATAGAGATAAAAATGAGAGAAAATGACAGATAGTCTGCCAGGACCAATTCTAGTATATCCAACCTTTTTGCTGATCGAATTAAATTTCATCAACATGTTCTCCCTTCCTCAGCTAGATGTCAAATTGCAACGCAACAATCAATCAACTAACCAAGAACGACTTAGCAGGGTCCTGACGTAAAACTATAATCCGTTGCTTGTCGTCAGATTGGCCCTCCGTAGCGCAACTTGAGGATATCTTTAGCTCTGACTATCTGTGAGTCATGAGCCATTTTCTTTATATCATCATGTAATAATTTGATTTGATTGTTTCTCTGCGATGTTACATTGCATTAGTAAAGCTAAACAATTTTGTGTTTTAACAAATACAGAATCTAGGAGTAAGATTTTGCTCTAGTAAAATTGTAAAATGCATTTAAGCCCCCGGTGGCTTAGGCTGCTGACCGTTCTTAGGCGGCAGTTCTGTTGTTGTTCATCGGTAGTTTATTGCAATAATCTTCCCATTGTTTGTTGGGAGTTCCGTGTTTGTCTTTGTTTGGTTATGCCTTACTTTGTGTCCATTTTAGTTTTACAATCATCTTGAAAAGGAATAGAAAGTTGGTTGCTTTGCTTGTATTGTCTTACTGGAACTGTTCCCTGGCTCTTCTGGTGGTGACATGGGTTGTTTTGCAGTATGCTTTTATGGTATTTCCTGATCATACTCACTAACTTTTGAATGCTTAACCTGAATTGATTCAGCACTGGGAGACTACATTATTACGAATGCGTTCACAAGCACTGTCTAAACAGATACATCGCGGCCTTTGTTTATGAAAATGTCAAATAAATATTAAGTTTAGAAAAGCAGATCATGATGGAACTGCTAAGTTTCACTTTACAGAAGTTCCCTCATGATTTGCCATTCTAAAATATCTTGTCTCACCATCTATTAGTGGTGGTGGTGGTGGCCATGGTCATGACCTTTGCATTCACATAGGTGTGGTGATACATGTGTATTGCAAAATGGTACAGGACCGTTAGGATGGCCATGGCAAGGGAATCCAGCACAATCGGCATCGACTGAACAATGAACAAAACGACGACCTGAAATAAACATAAAATATTGTAATGTATCAACACAATAATAGAATAGCCTATTAATATGCAAATTACAGTAAACCTCTAAAAATTCAAACTCCGAATTTTTAAAATACTTCCTAATTTGAAATTTGAGTATATATTAAAAGACTTTATTACCTGACACAGGTGCATTTCACGGTTAATGCACAAGGTATGTTTACCTTCGGTCGACTTTCGTTATTTACCTGAATTTAGCAAATACTAATGCAGATAATGAAACGTTTTGTATCGTCCTACTGACTATAGTCAAGAGATTATGGTACAGAGTTTACAACCAAGACGACGTGAGTTCGAGTCCACGTGTGTTCTTGTGTTTTTATTTGTTTTATTTATACCTTTATTTGATTTGTTTAAGCTAATTTATTATATGTGTACCGCGACCTCTGAGTAATGTCCTTTGGGTCATTGTATTTCAAAAGGTTAATGCGTAATGCGTAAAATGAGCCAGTCTGTCTGGAATAAATACGTGTGTTAACATATTAAGGTATATTAAATGCCTGAACCCCTTATTTTTAGATAAAGTCACGCCTCCACACTTTTTGTTTATCTATACTTGCATTTGTAATTGTTATTTTTTAGTAGGATCCTCATTGAGAACGTTTATCGTACGCTCGATATATAAAATTGAATCTTAATGTTCTTGACATCTTGTTAAAAATCATCGCAGATATTTAAATCAATTGGATTTGCCTTAGTGCCAATACTTACTGCATACTTTTCTTCAAACATTTCCCCACTGAACTAAAGTTCAAACAAACCTGTATAGTGAATAATTTTCAACCGATTTTTTGGCTGTAATATGTAACACTATTTTCACTTGAATCTCTGAAGATATTTCAGACAAACTAGCTCATTTTATGCGTTACACAGTAACCATTTGAAATAGAATGATCCAAATGTGATTACTCAGAGTTCGTGGTACATCTATAATAAATAAACTTAAACAAATCGAAAAAAGGTAAAAGAAAAGAACACACGTCGAATCGAACGCATGACATTTTGGTTGTAAACTCTGTACCATAACCAATTGCCTAGTCATTAGGACGATACTCTGATTTAGAACATTTACTTGCTAAATTCCTGTAAAACTTACAGCAAAAAACGAAAGTCGACCGAAGGTAAAAATATCTTGTGCATTAACCGTGAAATTATGCGCCTGTCAGGTTAATAAAACCACAGAATGTCAATATGAGAAGTATTAAGTAGCATATGTCCTTAAGTAAACCAGTACATTGAGATAAATGTCAAACACGTATTGTATGATTTTATTTATCCGGCATAGGTGAGAAATTTCACTGTAAGTGCACTATATATATTTTTATCTATGGTCGACTTTTGGTATCTTCCGAAAGGTTTACAGGAACTTAAAGACTACATGTACAATATTGAAGCATTTTGTGATGTCGTACAGGCTAGTCAAGTGGTTATGGTACAGAATTCACAACAAGACGGACGTGAGTTTGTGTCCATATTATTTCTGTTTTATTAACTTTATTCGCTTCGTTGAAGTTAGTGTATTACTCTGTCTTGCATTTCTCATTGTTATTTTTGAAGGCTCCTCACCGAGAACGTTTTTCTAAAGCCAGTTTTCTTTTGAATTGTTCAGTTCTTTCTGGTCTTTATACACTGTATGAGTATACAATCCTGAAGCTTTTACCGTACTCTCGATATGTGAAATTAAATCTCTGTGCTTATGACATCTTATCAAAAGTAATCACAGATATCTAAAACAATCTGCTTTTCCTTAGTACCAAATCTCCTGCATACTATCTTCAGACATACTCCCACTTAAAAAAAGTTCAAACAACATGTAAAATGAATTATTACCAAACGTCTGTTTTGTCTGATATCGAACAACATTTTCACATAAATTTCTATTAGAAATAATTCTCCTGATTCCTTTTTAAATCAATGAATATTTAAAGCAAACAAAAACGTGGAAACAAGAATAAAAAAAAAAAAAAAAAAAAATGAAAAAAAAATAAAAGAAAGTAAACAAGGATGCAGGCGGTATTGAACCTGTATCCATTTGCTTGTTCACTTTTCCACACATCCACCTTGAGCCGCACTGACCTCACCGTGTTGTGTCCTTGAGCAAGACACATTTATCTTTGCTTATTTTTTAATTCTCGCTCAACACAAGAAGACCAACATAACTGAAAAAATGCTAACTGGGACGTAAATAATCAAATTTGCAGCTGAGTACTGATATGTTTAACGTGCCACTTCAGACTTTTTCGATAAAAAATCTACTGTTAGCAAAACTCCGTTACGAAAGGGACTCCCATTCCCAAGCCATGCATCCGTCTACAGAAAGTTACCCCAAACCATCGCAATGATTAAAAAACAGCTTCTGTTTTTTTATCTTGTTGTATTTTGTAAATTTGTCAGAAAAAGTACATGATTATACATGACTTTGAACTTCAAATTGTTTTTGAAATAAAATGAATTTCAGAGTTAATTAACGATGCCATCCGAAAAAACACCACCTGGTCTGGTTCATGTGCTAATCTGCTATATTTCATATCCTCCCCTATTACGATAATGTCATGACATTCGAAGTTGAATTTGCGATTCAGTGACTTTTTTGTTTCGTACAGTGCCGGATAAAATTCACGAACAGTGACGTCCCGCCATCCGCTTTTCTCAACAGTTTTACAGACATTTTTCGTCAAAATGATTTGTTTCACTAATTTCAAAACAAGATAACAGTATATGACCATTCGATTTCACTCAGAACTGTCAAAATTACCGTCATTTTTATTTCTATAACATGGGGGCGCAAGTATATTGACGCACCGGCATGTCCAATTTCGATGGAATGCTGTTATGCGATCATAGCGTATTTATACATGAAACTGTATTTTCATGTTGGGCAAACTTCCAGCTATTTGAGTTTATATCTATTCATAACAACACTCAATTTGGCTAATTAATTATGTATGTTGAATTAAATGCGATTATTTTCATACTTTTTAAATCCGTTTCAAGAACTATTTTACTTTATGTATAGTCGTGTCTGCCCATTAGCGAGGTCATGCACTAGATTATAGCTTTACACAACAACAACATAGTGGTACTTTTCTCCACGCAAAAACTAACGGATTTGCAGCGATCGTTTGATTCCGATAGACAGGAGAGATATGTCAAGGTATGCATAACTATTTTATAAACCAGCTTACTTTAATGTCGGGACTGATTTATTTTTCGATTTCCAGAATAAAGGCAGCAAAAGTTTCGTTTAATAAGCGGTGCAATGACCTGATTTGTAACACAATATAGGAAATATGTACGGAGGATAATTTTGGCTTTGCTTATTTCATATAACTATTTAATAACCTGAGATTGTATTTACATGTATTGACCTATCCACCTGCTACTGAATACAATGCCAAAACTTGATCGGGTCTGATCTGGATCCACTGGTTGATATCCTAATACGGATTTTTAGCCTGATGAGTTGTATTTTATAAATTTTGTATCTTATAATCTTGTATAGAAATGGGTACATGTCTTGCTGACGTATCATTAACTGTCCCCCCTTCACAGGCCATCGGGCCTCTCCCTTGGAAAAGTTGATTTTTACTTTTGCAAACAGTTTGGATCTAGATCAGGCCCAACATAAAAAGTTCGGCTTGATCTGCATCTGAACAGCGTCAGGTTTGATGTTGATCCATTGATGATGTTCCTGGGAGAATTCTTCCAAAATGATTTCTATGCAAACAGTTTGAACCCAGATCAAGCCAGACATAATAATGTCCGGCCTCACTCTGCATTCACGCCATGCGCGGATCCAAATGCGGGGACCCCTTCTAAAATATCACAAAATATAGTTTCTTTAGCAACTGGTCCAGACCCTTGAAAATCACAAAGCTACCAAGCCACATTTTTATGTATGGCCAATATCGGCACTCTAGCGAAAAGTCATTTAAATGGCGTTTAACTGGCGGGCCGATGATGGCCCGCTTATAGTGGTATTTGGATCCTCTCTCCCCTCATTAAATTAAAAAAAAACATGTAAAATTGACTCCCTCTGACAAAATTTTCTGGATCCGCGCATGCAAACAGTGTCATGTTTGATCTGTATCCAAACTCTTTGACACTGATGGTACGATAAGATGGGTTATAAGCGTATACATTGGGTCCTCATCGGAAGCAGTTGTATCAAGATTAATAGACTGACCCAAAAATCATGCTTCGAGATTCTAAGAAATCAAACAAAAGATTCGTGTGCTCTCTCTCCTTTTACCACCTGATATCAAAGTTTGCTAACAGTTTGGATCCAGATGATGGTCGACGTTTTGCCGGGCCTGATCTGGGACAAACAAGCATACCAATAGTTAATCTAGTAAGCGTATGTCCGATCTATTTGCGTCGCTTGGTAGGCTACACTCATATATCTCAAAGAAAAGAAAATTTCAGACAAGTACCACAAATCTACATTTTCTTCAAGATGCATGCAGTGCTCCGTTTCATCCATGTGTCAACCTGCTCAATTTAAATTAGACTGTCAACGGACATAATTTTATCATATTTTGGTGCTTAGATGTGCACCATTCATTGCTCACTGTGCCATATATAACGCTTGGGAGTAGATGATGCATCACAGCTTCTGTGTTAAATGGATTAATTATATGCTTCACGACTCAAACCACAACGTGGGAAAAAGCACTTTTGTATTTAGCATTTTAGCCATGACACCTGCTTTCCAACGATGTAGTATTTTGACAAGTGTAGATTCAGACGAGCCTGTGTAGCCTTCTTTTGGGCTTAGAGGCTATAAATGATGTTATGTCAGTAGCTTAACACTCATTAAATATTCAAGCGACAAGTAAAGGCTCTGATCAGTCTGTGCGTATGCGCAGGCTGGTCTGAGCCTTTGCTGGTCGCACATACCAAATTGTTGAAAATCTCATGCCACGGCTCATAGACTGTAGTTTAACGCTGTGGTTTATATGGCTTCATTACGTCTACGACAATAAGTTCTGACCAGGCAGTGTATGACCTAGGTCCTACATGGTGAACACAATCTTAGACAGGCGTTTTCTCGCGCGCTCCGCATGCGAAAAAGAACATCGTTGCAAGATTAGCCATCTACGTAGAATGGAACATTCCAAATGTCGCCTGCCTATGGCACAACCGTTCACGTGCTGTACGGTAGAACAAGGATGGGACAAACATATAAACGGGCATAGATTTTCCTCGTTTCATAATTTTAGAAACTCACTTTCTCTAAAAAGGGCAGTGTTTTATATTTCAGAATGATTTAAAAAATTATTTTCGGCAATAATTTTAGGTGTTCAAAATTTCAGTGTTCAAATTTTTGAACATTTACCGTATATCTTGGTGAATTTGTCAAAACAGTTTTTTTCTTTAGCAAAAAGTTTAAACCCAGATCAAGCCCAACATAATTTCCAGCATGATCGTGATCCAAAACGTGTTTGACACTCTGTATTCCTATTAGATTTTTTATCCTTTTGCAAACAGTTTTGAAGAGAAGATTAGGCCCGATGGAACTGATATGGATCTAAATAGTTTGACACTGATGATATTCTGATTGAAAGGAAAAATACAATCATGCAGAAAAGTATGAACAATTAATCCCAGAATCCAAAGAGTTATTTTTTACTATCGAAAAGCCAAATATGCATGACATTTTAGCACCAGACCCTAGCTACTGTGTACAATAACGTCAAGGTCACTCTTGCGTTTTACGATAACGTCATGTCATGTAATTTTGGCATTTTAACATCACTTCCTATAATAGTCTTGCACATCCAGATAAAGCATTAGAGTGAGCACTTTTTGCTGTAGCTTTCAGGGATTTTACCCTGTCATTTTATTTGTTGACAGGATGTAATTCGCTTCTCTTGGGGAAAATTTGGTGGGGGGGGGGGTTAGAGTGATCTTATTCTTTCCTCTCTCCTATCTCTGGAAGGAGTCCCATAATGGCTGAACTATTGGTGACTAGGACTTTAAGCCTTAACCCAATCAATCAATCAATCAAATAAACATATTTTTGAAGCTTAAATCAATAAAATATTCTTATCTATCAATTTTAGCAGCTGTTTTTGGGTTTCTTAAATTTGAGCTGAAAAAAAGGTTCAAGTGTCTCAATGCGGTGAAACGGCGATTACATTTTATTGGAAAATTCTCCCCCAATGTGAGCACTATCCGCTTACGCCAAGCTTGCCTAATTTCGACCTATGCACCTACAAAGTTTGAAGCTGCTATATCCAAGGGTTTAGGAGGAAATGCATTTGCAAGAAATATTTGATTAAACCTTGAACCAATGTCAAGGTCACATGAAGCATTGCCCTCTACATCATGTGACCTGTGTACCTGCAAAGTTTGAAATTGATATGGCCAATGGTTAAGGAGATGCATTGCCAAGAAAATACATTATTTGACCTTGACCCCAAGTCACACAAAATGTTGCCCAGTACCCCTGACTTCATGTGACCTATGCACCAGCAAAGTTTGGTATTGCTACATCCTATGGTTAAGGAGAAGATTCATTTACAAGAAAATACATTATTTGACCTTGGCCTTGGGCTCAAGGTCACACAAAATGTTGCCAAATACCCTCGACATCATGTGACCTATGCACCAGCAAAGTTTGATATTGCTACATCCCACGGTTAAGGAGAAGGTGCATTTAGAAGAAAATACATTCTTTGTCCTTGACCTTGGGTCAAGGTCTCACTAAATGTTGCCCTGTGCTTTCTACATCATGTGACCTATGCACCTACATCGTTTGAAGTTGCTACGTCAAAAGGTTAAGGAAGAGAAGTATTTACAAGAAAATTCAATATTCGACCTTTGACCTAGACTTTGGGGTCAAAGTCACACAAAATGTTGCCCAGTACCCTCTACATCATGTGACCTATCCAGCTACAAAGTTTGAAGTTGCTACTTCCAACCGTTTAGGAGGAGATTCATTTACAAGAAAATACATTATTTGATCTTTGACCTTGACCTTAGGGTCAAGGTCACACTAAATGTTGCCCAGTACCCTCTACATCATGTGACCTGTTCAGCTACATAGTTTGAAGTTGCTGCGTCAAAAGGTTTAGGATGCGATGCATTTACAAGAAAATTCAATATTTGACCTTGACCTTCGGTGTTGTCAAGTCCCTTTTATGGCATTTATTACTCACCATACATTTTGACCACACAAGTATTTTCATCCATTTGAATTAAGCTAACATATTTGTTTAGTTTTAAATTGTGTGTAATTTGTAGAAGTGATATGGCATGCTTTGTCCACCATACACATAAAATTGTAAAGCGGTACTACTTTTTTGATAAACCTTTCCTCCATTTTTCTAACAATATTTGAAAATTGGCTTTTGGTTTATATGCTTTAACAATGCATTGGAATCAATTAAGAATTAGCAGATGCACTCAGCATGCTCATAAACAAGCTTTTGCAAGTATTATAACATGTATATCTGTTTTCCTTTTTGAAAACAATTTTATTTTCCAGATTAGCAATACCATCTTTTTCGACTGGAATATTATAAAATGGAAATGATGTTTCTGTTAAATAATAGCTTGGGTATATTGCAAAATAAACACTCTTCGTATTGATACATAGCTTTGGTTGGTATTTCTTTGAAAATGGTCTTTTTGTACAAATTTGAATTGGCCAAAATGGCACCAAATAGTGTGAACATCCACCTTAAAATCAACTTGCTGTTACAAAGAGTTTACATCAGTGATGGCACGTCTTTTGGAAGATAAAAAAAACTATTGTTTTGCACAGGGCTGGTTCTAAGCAAAATAATATTGCGTATCATTTCGGCTACTGTTCACTCCTGGATCTGTTAGAGACCCTGTAAGACCCGTTCACGCACGTACGAGAATGTTACTTAATTATCACATTATCGCCGAAACTCATCTATGTAATCGTTTAACAGGCGAGGCAGCAACATTTTTAGCCTGGGGGTTACGGGGTTCATGCACAAACGATCATTTATCGTTTCATGCAAAATAATGGACCTGGTATTTGTCAACATTACAATGCAAGGACCCACACAACGCGTAAACCCACATAATTCTTTGCTCGCAATAACGTCAACATCTGGCCTTGGCATGATTTATACCCGGTCAGGAACCCCATATAACACATATGGGGTGAATGGAGTCGGAGAGCCAGGTCCATTCATTAAATCAAAACGAGAAATAACTTCATTATGCACTTCTGTTAGAATTGCAAACGTATTCCTAACGTGCTAATACAACGTTACGTAAATTAAATTGAGGACACATATTCTGCTATGTATTCGTAAAAAGGGTCACACTGGTTACTGATGATTTTTAAACATCACTTAAAGTATGCAGTCAGCAATTTATTGTTTCCATATGCTGTGTGACTGTTTTATTTTATTTTTAGAAATTTTCATTTTGGCCCTTTCAAATGAACTATTCATAAGAAAATATGTAATTTCTAATTTTCATCCTATAAACTTTTCACAGGAAGCAATAAGGCATTGAAGATTCGAAGACAGAAAAATATACCCCGAAAATAAATGTATCGACAATATATATGCATGGATACGTTTGGGGTCTTTCATGCAAATCAAACATTTATGTGTAATGATCCACATCTGAATAAAGGGTGAGGTTGGCGCCATAAACCTGATTTAAGCCCTCAAGTTAAGTATTTTACTGACCGTTCCAAGGCGGTACTTCTTTCGTGGATCATTTGTGGTATTTATGTCTTGTGTTTGTCATGCTTTCGCAGCGGTTCATTGCTGCCTTGTGGACATCGGCTGGGAAAGGCCTGACCTCTTGGCTATTGTTTGTGATGTTTAATTGTGATTGTGTCACTTTGGCATGTGGTATCCTTGGTCATGTGTGGTACTTGATTGTATCGATCCCTGATCTTTGCCTCCTTTCTTACTTTAAAAACTATGCAAAAAAATCGTTTTGGGTCGGCGTTGTTAGCCTTAAGTGCTAGTAGTTTTGCCCATTTCAATATTTATGGGAAAATTCTGTGATCAAGGTACGAAGAACCAACGAACAATTTTCTAACTCATAATGGCCCATGTATCAATTTTCAAACTTTTGCATCCTGATATTAGCAACGTCCTGCCAGTCTCAAACGACATATACTCGCCAAAGCATCATGTGCTAAACAAACATCACGCCCGCGCCTTTGCTGGTTCTTTTATGTTTTTATTCTGTCTTGTGTTTGTTATGTCTTTGGGCGCGACTGTTTATATGTGCTTTGTGGTCACCTGCTGGGAAAGGGCTGACCTCTTGGTTCTCGTTTGTTGTGTCTGCTGTGAGTTTGTCACTTTCCCGTTGGTATCCTGGGTCAGGTGTGGTACTTGATTGTATCGATTTTCGATCTTTGCACCCTTACTTACTTTCTAACCTAGTTGTATAAAAACGCACTCACCTACATTGCTCTATTTACATGCATAAATACATACCGTGACCGTGATCGCTGTGGGAATGACATTGGGTACACCAATGGTGGTCATGGTGGGTGTTATGGTGGCACAGACTGGCGTGTCCGTTGTGGCATCCTCCATCTCCAGCACAGTCTGAATCAGTTGTACATGGGTCACCTGCATTTGAAGAAAATATTTGTCATTGATTTTAACAACTTCTTTCAAAGAAGTTCGTGAGATTTTGTAGTTATGCAAGCAGTATAGGCTCAGATAAGCCTGGGTAAACTCACATTCCCGGCAGAACCTTCCCTGCTTGAACATACGACGCATAGACAATAACGATGAATCAGACCAGTTTGATTTGGTCAACTGTCCAATAATTTAACTGTACGGAACACTACACCCTCCATTGGCGTAGCTCCCATTGCGCGGTATACGCACGTATGTGATAAAAATAGTAACACTCAAGGGAGCTCACCTAATGTGGTAAAAGTGAGTTTCCATGCCGTGAGGAACTGCTCTTAAAAGAAAGAATGCGAATTCGCTCCCTCTGGGAGCAAATTCTTTCCTTTAAGATCAGTTCCGATTATGAAAAGGGACGTAATTGTAGAAAATCGTCGCTTGATACACTAGTCACTCTTTGATGTGTATAACTTTTTCAGTGTTCTAGCTACGCCATTGCCCTCTGTCAAGTTAGTAAGAAAAAGCAGTTTTAGTTGTTCAAAAAATTAAATAATTATAGATTTTATTATTATGTGACCTTGAAATTTGCCTTCAAAGTCATATTAGTTGTTGTACGTAATTTACGCACATTACTCAATCATTCTGCTTTAATACACATGCATCTGAACGCCCTCCATCATAAGTAGAAAAGGAATTCGGATAAGGATCGGATATGAAATGTTAAACATATTTGACCTTTGCTTTTGACTCCAAGATCATAGGCAATCATTGCACCAAATATGAAAGCGTAGGAAAAAAGAGACAGAAAGCTGAATTCGCTCGTAACGAGCCATGTAAATATAACCTTAACATTTGACTTCAAGATCATATCGGCGATCTGAAAACTTTGCTGTAATCTCCACGCCATAAGAAACCATTGTGCTAGATAAGAACGCCCTCCAAAACATGAAATAGTAGTTCGTGTTGCTAGCTTCAAGACAGACTTTGACAGGTTTTAAGATTACGTGATCTTAACCTTTGAATCAAAAGCCATATACGTATTTCAATATATATAAATTCATACTTCATTGACAATCATTGTGCATAAAAAAGAAAGAGGAGTTCAAGTTTTGAGCCGTGAGACAGATTTTAACCTGTATTACCTCAACCTTTTATTTCAATGTTATATTTGTGATTTGAGCAGTTCTTTGTAATCTACACGAAATTGGCAAATAGTGTGGTAATTATGAAAACCCCTGGCCAAAGAAAACATTCACACTGTGAGCAAAAATGATTTGCAGATGGACTCGACCGATGATAATTACCTACCTTTTATTCAAAAGTGCAGATATAATAAAAAAACAACAATGATTCGTTCTTCATATACAATATACGTATACACTTATTGAAGAGTTTTTTTTCTTTTTTACAGTTCACACGGTTTTATATCTATTTAGCCTGCATGCGCGGTATATTGGTCTGACACTATGGAATAAAGGCACACTATGCACAGACTCATCTCTCTATTGTTGCAGTATCCGTTTTTCCCGAATGATTATAAATCTTAAGTAGTGGTGATGAAAATTGCAGTATTAAAATGATCTGTTAGGTGTCTTTTAGAATTTGCTATAATATAGGTCTAAAATACTCAAGGAGAAGTTTAATCAACAAACATATATCACAAAATATCATCGTAGTTTAAAATGTAAAGCATGCGTCATCATAATTGGCCCAGATGTATTTCATATTTCAAGATTGTTTCGCTACAGTACAAGTTTTATAAGCATTATCATCCTTTATAAGATATTTTATACAAATATGAGGGTAACGTAAAAAAAACCTTCCTGCAACATTCAAAAGCACTGACCGCCAGAGGACTAACAAGTTTCATATAAGTTTTTTATACGTTTTAGGAAAAGTGTAATTCCAGGGGGAGCTAAAGCCTTGGTAGGACAAAGTCTAGTATTTGCTCTGAAATGATTCTGGTGAGCACCTACCTTCTGGCTTGAAACGAATTAGCAAATAAGCAATCTGAATTAGTAAAACTTATTAAAACTTATTTCAGTAAGTCCCCCGATTTGTTTGTTTGAATAAGTAACAAACTAGTATGATTTTTTTTTCTTATAAACGGCTCCATCAGAAATAAGGCCTACTTACCTTGATGACAGAAGCAGGTCTGATGACTCAAAAAACAGTAGCTATGGCCGTGGTTAGGGCAATGCTCATCGGCACATTCGGAATCATTTGCACATGGCGTTAGGTCTCTCCGACCTAGAACGAAATTATGGCAAAACAGTATTACTCATTATCACATTTTTTGAACGTTATTTGTCCCCATAACCAAACGTCTGCATATGGGATAAGCTCTTTACCGCCAACTGGTTACATTATCAGCCTGATACCATCGATGATAACCTGACGTCATGTTTTTGAAGGTAGAAAGTAGGAAGATTATCATGCCCAGCACGAGATGTTGATCATTAGATGGCGTCAGATGTAAACAAGTGTCGTGATGTAACACATCTTTTTTACGCAAGTCGACTGTTTCACTTCCATTTTTGTACGTCAAACGCGCTGAAATAGTGAATTGACTATCTACCCGCTGTAGCGCTTTTTATGCTATAAAAAGCCAGTTGGATGGAAGGTCGAAAGAAATGCAGTTGAGCATTCTGCAATAGATTGACCTGCATTAAGCGATAATTGGTCTTGAAAACCAAATTAATGTCTTTTTGAGACTGGATGTTTTACACAGGTTTTACTATGCAGCTAAACATCATATACGCCAATGGATAAAACTGAGCATGCCTTTTGAAAGTAATTTACGCTCTATGCCATCATAATGACTCCACACAATCAGATAAATTAAACATGGGCATACGATTGATATTCCTATTCTATCATTAACTTGACAAGTTTGCTTTGAGTACTTTAACCTTTGTTGTAATTAATACGTTTTTGAAGATTTAGACGTTTTAGAATTACGTTACTGACTCGTTCAAGTGAATAAAAACACGCGCGTTTGCGCACGCACGCACAGACACACACACACACACACATGTAAGCTTGCATGTCTACACGCATACAAATTAATAGGTACAATTTCCTCAAGGACTGCCTTTAACTAGAATCGTCAGGGAATCTGACTATAGAACCGCTGCAGCGCATTTTATGCTGTAAAAAGCCAAGTTTTGAAGATATTGAGCTGAAAGGAGATTCTTACATCAATCAATTGACTGTCACATCATTCTGTCGCAAATAAACCAAAAATAACAGGCACCAATCCCAATCAATATCTTATCAATAGCAATGTATGCTTATAAGCTATTGGTGATATTATCCATTTGTTATCCAGATATTGAGCAGAACCGAAATTCTGATACCAGTCAAGTGTCATTACAAATAGGGCAAACATGAGAGGTAACAGCCAAACGTATATCCTGTCAACATAATTTAATGCATATACAACGTTTGATCAATTTATGTCCACATGTTCTAGATATCACAGTAAGTAGCCATACCGCCACCTAAGTGACCAAATCTCCTGTAACACTACCTTTAGGACCAAGATACTGGACCTTAGTTCATTTTGTGTTAACAAAAGCTAAAGTATTGTCATTTGGGGTATGTGTACTCGCAAAGGAGGAAGGTAATATTAACAGTAAGAAACACACAAAATTCTTAAGAGATTTCCCTCTATATTCGTGCTGTTCGCGATACAATGTACGAGTATGTTGTTATCTTTGCAAATGCTCACTTTTCATTGGTAGGCAACTAGATGAAAAAGCTCATTCACAAATTAAATACACAATACATACTATCTGTGCCCATTTAACCAGGTATTTGCCATAATATGCAAACAAAGCGGCAACACATAGTATTTTACTTACTTTCACTGGCAATGCTTTGATAGTTTATCCTATTATTTGTTTTACAAATGGGACAAACTGTAGCACGACACCTGGGAAATTTGGCGCCGAAGCCTTTGTGATTATTCTGCTTTGCACATAAATGAAATGAAATTGTTGATTGCACGTAAAACATATACTTTTAGGGAGCTAGATAAACTTCCGAAAAGGGGTATTGCAATTCATTAATGCTTTCTCAAGCGTCGCTTAGTTGTCTTCTGATTAATTTTGCCACGCGTTGGGCAGTTTCGTTCGTAAATGTTATGCTAATGCAATCAACACGTTTGTGAAATTACTGATTTTTAAATGTTAGAACGCCCTCCTTTGAGGCACCCATCACCCTTTCTGTAAACATAATCAACGAAGGTCCAGTTACTTTGCCCAAAAGGTGGTGTAACATGCGATTTGTTCACTTAGGTGGCGTTACGGCTCCCCACTGTGAATATAATTCGGACGTAAATCAAGTGCCATAATTATGTTACAAGCAAGCCAACAAAATAACAGGTAAGTATAATTATAATGGCAACCTAGATTTAGTCTATATAAATGCGTCTTCAGAATTTGATGAAATACGAGTACAAATGTATGTCACTGATGACGCGATCGTTGACGAATTTCGTTTACTGTGCTATTTATCATCGCAACATGGTTGCGGTGGGACATTTTATCAGTGTCAGGGTTCGTTGTGTATCTAATAAAAGACTGTGTGGTAAGACGCATTCCGGGAAAGTCCGCCAAAATTCGAGAATCGAATCATGGCTCGGGTGTATGTAAGGAGCTTTACGCGTAGTAATATGTACCAAAAATCTCCTTTTTGTTAGCCAGAACTGACGTATGGAAACGTTATGTACCATAAGGGATCAGCTCTAGTTAAATCGATTAATCTGATTGTGGTAGAGTGCTTGACTCGAGACCGAGAGGCCGCGGGTCCTTGAGCAAGACACATTCATCCTAGCTTAGTACTGGTTCAACCCAGGAAGACCCGTCCCTGTTTAACTGAAAGATTGTTGATGGGACGTAAAGAACCAAAACAAACAAACAAAATATAGAGCTTTCAATTGAAACAAACATATAAAAAGGATTAAAAAAAATCCAACCATTAAGTAAACCAATATATATCTCGTTACTTCTCAGCAATGCAAAGTCATATGGGTAAGAACCAAAATTACCCACAATAGACACCAATGTCGGAGTTGGTAAAATCAGGGACTGTAGGACCATTACCATTTGAACTTGAAATATGATGTTTATTTCATTTTTTTTCTTCAGAAAGCTATAAAAGGGCATGATGCTGGGCTTTTCAACCAGATGCGGTGGTGTCTGAGAATTTATTCTATTTTTTTATATTTGGCCTTAGCAATAATTTGAAGAAGTCAGACCTGAAGCCAAGCGATTAGCCCTTTTCCAGCGGTTGACCAGAATGCACCGCTTTGGAACGCTCAGGAAAAATAGTTTTACTGGAGGTCTTAAACTAGTTATATGGTACAAACCTCACACTTATTTCTGATGTGGATCAAGACAAATAGATGTTTGATTTGCATAAAATATGAATTACTTATCGATGTCTCTTTCAATACGTTCTACTGTATAGCAAAAGGCAGATGAAATTATCTCTGACTTGTTTATATTGCATGAAGTTTTCGCGGGATGACCGTTGGATTTTTATCTTGCCGTTGGAATTTTATCCTCTTGCATAGTGTGAATGCAAACCTAGATTGTGTCAATATCAATGAATAAACAAAATTGGTGAAATGCTATCAATTTGCTCTCAAGATGTTGAGCTGACATTGAGCTGAGTTGGATTGACAGACGGACGGACGAATGTACAGAATGACCGACAACCCAAAGCCAGTATAATAGTCCGGCATTTATCGGGTGAATTTTAGGAGGACCCTGAACTTGATTTGAAACTTTTTTCTTTGTTGATTCTGGTAGTGCATACATTTTCCTTGAAAAGCCCAAGTGATGCGTATCTGGCATCATTGAGCATTCCGATATATCCAAGATGGCGTTCAAGATGGAGATCAATATAAGAGAAAAAAATGTGTGATGTGGAAAAATGTCTCAAACCCATTTTCTATCTTAAATTGTTAGCTATTGTGTTAGATTCTAACTGATGACACTTAGCTTGTAACCAAATAAAATAAGAATGTAGACAAGATGGCGGCCATAATGGCAGTTTATTACAAAAAATTAAAGAAAATCTTCCCTGAGACCAACAAAATCCAGGTATTTGCATGCAATATGCTTATTTTACTAATTATTGACTTCAACCTGGTAACATCCCAGTGGTGCTACTCATGCATCACTCAGCATTTCATATATTCGAGATGGTATCCAGGACAACCGACAAATTTTACAAACCAATCTGAGCGACACCCTACTTAAAAGGCGTTTCTTCTGATGGATTTGTAATAGACCAGATGCCTTTTCAAACACACGTATCTGAATAAAATGAACCTACATGTAGGTAAGTCGGAGAGTGGCCCAGATTAGTAGACATGTCTGATATAATGACACCTCTGTACATATAGTACCAGACTTGCAACCATCCGACCTGCAATCGGCTGGTAATATATTGGTTGCAGTGGCATCGGTCCAGCAAAAATGACCTATAGACAGGCAACACACCAGCGGGCAGGGTTGATAATGAGACATCACACCAGAAGGCATGGCCTATAGTGAGGCACAGACCAGAACGCATGGCTGATAATGAGGCATCACACCAGAAGGTATGCTCTATAGTGTGCACCACACCAGCCGGTAGGGTAATAGCGAGACAACACACAAGCAGGTATGTCAGATAGAGAAGCACAGCACCAGCACGCATGGTAAAATATCAGCAGACATGCTGAACGATTGGCAACGGTTCAGCAAGCACCAATCTTGCAACAACACTCAACCAGTGGGCATGTTTGTACTGAAGCGGTTTTGATGGAAGTTATACTAGGACAGCAGGCATATTTGTTGCAGCTGCAGAACTGAGCTATCATGCATGTGCCAGTATGTTGCATTGACAATTTATGCTAAAGTTTCATAGTGTAAGTTGGCATTTCTTATGGAGGGACATATGTCAAGTAGCTATTCGTTTTGAATTTCAATGGACCATGCGGGATGTCTAATTTAATAGTACCAAGTAGACAGACATATAATGTTGAAGTTTCACCGAATGGCAGCCATGTATTGCTATCAGGTTATTATATCAGACATCCTCACTATCCCGCATATCTAATTATGTGGTACTGAACCAGCACACATGACTGCTATAGAGACGCAGGACCTGCAGGCACATGTGTTATGTATGTTACAATTGAACCTGACTATCAGGCATGCTGGATACTCATGAATTGGATGAGTGTGCCTGTCTGTTACGCATGTACTAGAGCAGCAACCTAGTAATTATTGCCACATGGTCAACACATACCTGCACTATTACGCAAGCTTGAGTATGTGACACAGGTCACAGGGCATGTCTGAAAACAATCAGTTATGTCTGTAATGTTCAGCTGCAAGAGACTAGCAGGCCTATTGCAGCATCAATGTCTTAAAACTTTGCTCTTTGTCTTTACAGTTGCACACAACTACCTGAATTATTGATTACAATTGCGCTCGACTAGCGTGCATTTCTTTTGGAGTTACATCTCACCAGCAGGCACGTTTGAAACAGTTGCAACTGACTTGCATCATATCTGCAGCTGTTTTGGCTGAACCAGCAGGTATATACGTTACACTTTCCCCAGACCCGCAGTTAAGTCTTCTATACTAAACGACCAAAAAGCTGGTAAGCACAATTGCACCAGATTTCCAGGCATGTACGTAACAGATGCACCTGACCAGAAACCATGTATTTATAAGTTGCATACCATCAGCATGATTGTCTGTTACTCAACCAAACTCAACCAGAAGTAAAGATGGTAACGAACATCTGCAATATGCAGATCGATCTCTTACTCAAGATATTTTCTTTATGCAATTCGCTCCATCTGTAAATAGTATTTCCCTCTTTTTAGTAACTTTGCCAATCCATCAATAAACCATTTTCCATCTGAATTTTATTGATTCAAAAAAGTTTGTACTTTGAGCAAACAACATGTCACAAAGCATTCAGTCATATCATTCGTTAAGTATACCCTGGCATGTATCACCTTTTTACTAAAAAAAATGCTAGTCTGAAGTAGGAACTTTAATGAGAATAGAATGATATAAAGGTATTATCAAATCCGACCACAAGTGGTCTTGATAGCAGTGCATGGATTGTTGGATACTATTACAAGAATAAAAACAAAATATCATTGTGTTACGTCATACATACCTACGGCAGGGTTTGATTCGTTATGATGTCCTTCGTTGTGGTGATGTTCTCCGTCATGATGTCCTTGGTCATGATGTCCTGGGTCAGGATGATGATGTTCACCATGCTGGACTGCAAGGGCGACAGCTGAAAAGATAAGTACTAAACATGTACCAGAGACGCTTCATCATGCGTTGCTAGCAATACAATCATCTTTCGGTTTTCTTTACTTACGATACATAGATTTTAATCGCTGCAAGAAAGCCGACTGCGGCTTATGACCACGTACGACTCAAACCAGTTCGCTCTGCCTCAAAGACTAGCCTGATTTATACCTTCCTTACCAACTTTAAATATATATATCGTGATGTGCAAGGTCTACACTGGTGTAGGCGGTATAAAAAAGTTATATAATGTTAGTCCACCCGTACGTAAGATAATCCACTCGATAAAGCTGATGTATTATCTCCAGCTACAGGCAGACAACCCATGGTATAACTATTACTTAATATATTTAAATTTTGCATCAGTAAGACTTTAGTTTCACCCTTTGTATAACGAAGCAGCGAAAAACAAAGACGTTTATCAGACTGGATTCACTGGCCGTACAGCGCCGGTGTTGTTCGCATCAAACAAATCTGGTTTCAAGGTTATAATTTTGTTCATGCTCAACTCAACTGAGCACGAAATTTCAACTGCTCATAAAAACTAAAATACCGACAAATTAAGAAGTGGTTTGCTTTAAGTCTCTCAGATGATGCTGATAATTGTTAAGTTCGCATTATAAGATTTATGAGCAGGATAAATTTTGTACTCAGTTGAGTTGAGTATGGAAGACTTTTTATAACCTCAGGGCCAGGCTTCTAGCTACGAAACCAATCAAAAAGTGGTCATAAGAATGTATCCTGACATTGTGATTGGCTTGATAAAACTTCGCCTTATAATCAATTTAATCTATAAAAAAAGTATCATGAATCTATTTAATTCTTTACGTCCAAGTCATCGTTTTTTTCAGTCATGGCGGGACGGGTCTTCCTTGGTTGAACCTGTACTAAGCAGAGGATAAAGTGTCTTGCTCAAGGTCATAAACATACAGTGCCAGGTTTAATTTCTAGTATTGCATCAAAATTTCCATTCCATGGCAATATTATTTTGTTTCGAATGCATCACTGAAAGACCTCCGTACAAAATAAACCCAAAGTGTAACCATAGCTTTTCTTTTTTTTCTAAATCGACTAACTCTTTTTTGTTGTTGTTGTTTTTTGTTATTAAAGAAGGTTGGGTCGAAGAGGTCGATTTGATGCTTGGACCTTGCCTTTGTAGCAAGACATACTGAGATTACTTCGGCATTCAGTTTCTTAACCACCCAAACATACGCTTTGGTAAATGTAGCAAGGTATTAACAGATAGTGTTTGCAAACAACTTGGACCAAGATCAGGCCCGACAGAGTTTCAGCCGAGTTTTAATCGAAACCGTTTCTTAAAGAACTCTTTAAAACAAGTTAATTTTGGAAAAAAAGTCAACAGAGGACTACAAAAGCATAAAAGTATCCAGCATGCAAAAAAAACACATCAAAATAGATTTGGGTGTGAGAGAACATTTTAATGATGGTTCTATCTAAGCGAACTTTCTATTTGAAAGCAACATTGTGCACTTGTATATTACAAAATATTTTTTTCATACTTGTAGCGTATATTAGTTTATAATGAAGATAAATTGTGGAAAAAAGACAATTATGCCTATCCATACCGTGTGTACTAAAAGTTTAATGTTTACTTCATCGATATATATATATTGTTGACATAAACCGGACAGTTAGAAAAGATTATATAATTATGTCCAGAAAACTTTCAACTTTTTATCAGTTACACAGATAGTCAATTTGAAAACCATCATTAAAATTAGATCCTTTATTTCTTAGAAACTGAAAATCCCAGCGGGATGATTGATATGCATACCATAGTCTTATTAGCTTTAAATGTGCCCTAGAATATTCATGGCTGTTTTAACAGTTAATGGACTTTGCTTAATAAAAATTCAAATGTCATTATTTATTTCACATGGCTGTCTCTCTAAAATTTGGTGCAGCTATCAAGGTGATGGGCCGCTATGGACCTCTAGCTTTTTCATGAAATCCAAACGAAGTATCAGAGTGATGGCAGTAAAGCATATGAAAGAAACCATTTAAAAGAAAATGAAACTTTTTTCAAAGGTTAATTGACAGAGGACTGAAGGTGTGTCACTAGCTGGACATAATGCCAATATGCTGTTATAATGCCCTAAGAGGCCTGATATAACTATGAATACTGGTCAGTGATATATTTCATGTAAACTATTTGATTATTATTCTAATATGCAATAAAAACATATCTTCAGTGATATGTTTCATGTAAACTATTTGATTACCTTTCTAATATGCAATAATAGCATATCTTCTCATATTACTTACCTATGAAGCAAAACACTATTAGCAGCTTCATCCTGATCCTCGCTGATGTTGTCTTCTGTAGCTACTGTACAGTACTGCACTGTTTACCAGACAGAGCTACTAGAGCATGTTGGCACTTATATTGTAGAAGGATCATGACAAGGTCACTAGATCCAACACATTTGAGCCGTGACATGTGATTTCCAACAATGTGGCATTTTGACAAGTGTAGACTCAGACGAGCCTGTGTAGCTTCCTGTTAAGCTTAGACACTCCAAATGATGTTCAGTCTGTAGCTTAACACTCATAGTATAGTCAAGCGACAAGCAAATGCTCTGATCAGACTGCGCATATGCGCAGGCTGATCTGAGGCTTTGCTGTTCGCACATACCACAGTGTTGGAAATCTCATGTTACGGCTCATTTGATAACGAGAAAGAGCTCAACTGAGACAACAAAGGTGCATGTTTGTTTCTTTAACAGGGACGATTAATGAAAGCTATGAAGTGGGTAAACATCGAGTTTTTGTAAGGCAAGACGAAAAGACAAGAATGCCTTGAACAGATTGAGGTCAATCAGAAAGCGCCTGTGGTATAATGATACACAGTTTGACCAAGGCATGCTTGCATACTTTGTAAACGATACTTTCCTTTTCATGTAGACCAGCACGTTTATATCTTTGTCCGTTGAAAAAAAAATGAACAGCTTCTGATGTTTTCTCATGACATATTTGGACTTTTTCCGCGAATGCTTATAGTCTAGGCTCACAGCCAGGAAAGGCTTAAACGAAGCTGCTCAGCTACGAATGCTAATTTGGACATGGATAATGTTTATGTAGTATGTTTACGCAGTATTATATCATGTTAATAAATAGCAGTATGCAGACTAAACTACACAAACTCACTGACTGTTTGAGTGTAGCTTAATCAGGTTTTCGCGCGGCAAGACACTTAGAAACAATAATCACACGATTCTGTCTGGAACGAGATAAATCTTAAAAGAGTCATTCAAATGACATAATTTGCGAATTAGACAGAACCTGTATGCTATACAATTTGATTGTCATTTCTTTTGGAGCTTAACGTGGTTTTCAAAACTTTTATCACATGCGCGTTGTTAACATATACTTATGATTAGAGTTCAAATTTAAACCGGTACTGTTTAATAATAACTTTAATTCCCTTTCAACAATTTTAAAGGCATATCCCTCAAGACTTCAACTTACATGATATGACTTATAATGGCTGGGTGTCATTTTTGATGGAACATAGACAAGAGAAGACTGAATATCAAGGTTGGACACCATATAAGATCGGACTATTCTAAAGCAAGAGGCATTTAATCAAGTGTAAAATTGGCAAATTACACATACAAGGTGAAAATACAATATCTTAATGTGGATCGATGCGCAATTGTTTAGTATCTAAGTTGATTTAAATTCGCATTTTTGCAGTTTTAACATTGCATCCTCAGTTTTACGTCTTATGATCTTACGTCGGTTACATGTTTTATTGCACCGTTTACCCTTTTTATTCATGTATGTGCATAGTGCATAGTGTACTTCTATGCAGAGTTGTTTAACATGTATGTCTTATGTTTTGAAGAGTACCACTTGGTAGACTGGCGATTTTAACTAAAATTGGAACCCTCTTCATATATTTTATAAATAAAAAAAAACAGTAAGACTGATAAGGAATCTGATGGTTTGCTTGCAGACTTTTCTATTAAAATTGCAATAAAAAGGAATAATATCGATCCAAAATCTTTACACTTGGGGTCTAATGAATTCATTTTTAATAAATTTGTAACTGATATGAATATAGATTTCCATACTGTCGACTCCTGAGATTGTTAAACTTCTACTTATATATATCCCCCTACAAGGCATGTGATCATGTGAAATCTAAATGACATTTCTGACGCTAGTTTGCAATATTGTTTATAAAGGCCCTAAATATATATTTCCCTCTTATATTGATTTCTCTAAAAGTCGAAGAGAGATCGCTGCTTCATAAAATAATTTCAGTACTCGTTGGTGCGAACGAGATAATGTTGCCTTTAAGGCATGGAAGATTAATATTTTTAAAATAATTGATAATCGCATTTCATTTTCCTCCCGTAATACTATTTTTACCTCGAAAAATAGTAAGTGAGTATGATCAGGAAATACCATTATCACAAACCGCTGACAACCCCGTGGCACCATGAGGAAGAGCCGCTCAACCATCACGAGACATCAGGAAGACAAATTAAGCAAAGCAACCAGCTCTCTCTCTTCCCCATCAATATGATTGCAATACTAGAATGGACATAAAGTACCGCACAACAAAACATAGGACAATTACAGACTCCCACAATGGGAGTAACAATAAACAAAAAGTCAACAACAACAGAACCACAGCATTAGAACGGACAGCAGCCTAAGCCACCAGGGGGGCTTAAATGCATTTTACTGGTACCAAATCTTCACCCTAGATTCGGCTGTTGTTGAAGTACAAGAAGTGTTCAGCTCCCATGCAGGCCATCTAACTAATGCAATGTATCATCATGGAGAAACACTCTAATTAAATTAACGCACCATTATGAAACAAAGAAAATGGCTCATAACTAAAAGATAGTTAGAGCTAAAGAAAATTTCAAGTTGAGCCACGGTGGGTCCAGCTACAGATAAACCTTAATCATCAGTTCGTCATCTTAAGCGAGGTATCCGTTATTTTCATATGAAGTATGTTTTAGTTCCAGCAGATAAAGCTGCAAACAATGTTGTAGTTGTCTGACGTCTGTATTATGTATATCTTAAACGTGCGTTTATTAGCACTATAAACTGCAGGTCTCTTTGTGTGAGAGGTTTGTTATCGATGAGCATGGCTGTTATACAGCCCTAAAGTTTGGTGTCAAAGCTATAGAAAGCCAAGACAAGGTTCCTACGCTATACTGACTACCTAAACTCCATAAAACCCCAATAAAGCAAGATGTATTGCGGATTCTAAGTCTTGTACGACAACAAAATGTTCGCAATTGTTAACCTCATGTCTTACTGCTATCATCAAGCATGATATTAAGTACTGTGAAAAGGTATATGATAGTCTGGTAAGAATCCATTTTGGTCTATTTATAATTCAGTCGAAGTTTAAGATAAACTTAAATCTAGAGATTTCAACGCGACCAGATTTTCTATATATGAATTTTCTACTATTTACACTACTTTGCCTCATAATTTAAATATAGATCAACTTATTGAAAGAATCTTCCAAAGAGAAGGCTCACCTAACCTTGCATGTAACGACAAAATCGCATGTTTCACTTCAGGACAGCCTTAACATGTCATGCATGATCGTGTTAAAATGTATGTGGTGCGCGACCTTTTTGTTGGACTACATATGTATACGATTAGGCACTAAGTTGAACAGACAAGTCGTAGGGACTCCAATGGGCACTAATTGTGCTCCCTTGTTTGCAGATTTAATCTTGTTGTGTCATGAAAGGGGCTTTATGATGTCTCTTTCTGGTGAGAAGCAGGCTGATATAATACGCTTTTAACACCGCATCCAGATATTTGGATGATATATTAAAAATAAATAATACTTATTTTGACAATATTGTAAAATTAAGTAAGGGTGCAAAGATCAGGAATCGATACAATCAAGTACCACCCCTTGCCCAGGATACCAATGGGAAAGTGACAAACTCACAGTTAGACACCACATACGAGAGCCAAGAGGTCAGCCCTTTCCCAGCAGGTGACCAAAAAGCACATATAAACAGACGCGCACAAAGACATAGCAAACACAAGACAGAACAAAAACATAAAAGATCCACAAAAGAAGTACCGCCTTGGAACGGTCAGTAAAATATTTTACTGGAGGGCTTAAACCGGTTTTATGGCGCCAGCCTCACCCTTAATTCAGACGTAGATCAAGACACATAGATATTTGGTTTGCATGAAAGACCCCTAACTTATCAATGCATCATCTCCTAAAACATACCCTGCAGAGCTTCAACTTAATAAAGCAAATACCTCTAATACTGAAGCCTCGTATCTGGACATGTATTTAATCATTTCTAATGATTTGGTTTCTACCAAAATTTACCAAAGTTTATGATATGATTTTGAAATTGTCAATTTTTCTTTTTAGAGATGGTGACGTTCCTTGCTCTACATCCTATGGAGTTTATATTGAGTCAGATTTGCTAGAGCCTCTAGCCATGTTGCTGACTTCAACACTGGCAATTTTAAAACTGTTAACCCAGAAACTTCTCAAACAAAAATATCAGTATCATAAACTTCGCAAAAAGTTTTTTTCGCCGATACAACAATTTAATATCTAAATTCAATATAAGACTTGAATCTCTTTTGAACCACGGGACGACTTAGTGTTTAAATTAAAGAAATGTGTTCGCTTTTATGACTTTTCAGCACATTTTATTTATATAATTTCTCATTATAAGAAGATTGGTTGTTTTTTTTTAATATATTGCAACAGACTGCATGCTTGGTGATCAACCCGATCACGGTTGGCAACTTTCCTTTCTTCTTTATTTGCACGTCAGCGGGTCGGATCTCATACCATTTGACGGTTCCGACTTATAGACTTATCTATAGATGAGAGGGTTAGGGCCTGATGTTATGTCTGTGGTCGGGCCCACCTGGGTTTCACTGTTGGATTTATTTTGCTCTGGTATTCAGTTGTATATACTGTTGAGTCCTTATCTTTGTTTTATCTTATTTTTGTACTACGATTTGTATTCACTAGGAAATGATACATCGATAATTAGGGATCTTTCATCTGAACCAAACATCTATTTGTCTTGATCCGCCTCAGAAATAAGCTTTAGGTTGGCACCATAACACTAATTTATGCTCTCCAGTAAATAATTTTACTGACCGTTCCAAGGCGTTGCTTCTTTTGTGGTTCCTTTTTGTTACTTATATAATGTGCATGTCATACTGTGTTATCTGTTAATTGGAGCCTTAATTCTGGTCACCTCCTGGGAAAGGGCTATTCTCTTGGCTTTCTTGTATGTGATGCATTCTTGTGTTTTTATCACTTTACCATGCGGTGTCGTTGGTCAGGTGTGGTACTTGATTTTATCGATTCATAAAACTTTGCCTTCTTCCTTGCTCGTTTTTTTATTCGATTATTTACGTCCCATCAAAAATCTTTCAGTTATAAAGGGACGGGTATACCTGGGTTGAACCAGAACTAAGCAAGGACTAATGTGTCTTGCTCAAGGACACAACACAGTGACGCCGGTGAGACTTGGACCCGTGGCCCCTCGGTCTAGAGTCAAGCACTCTACCACTTCCTTACTTTTACATTTAATAACCGAATGATGATTTATGTCCCGTGACTACGTGAGTTCAGTGTAATAGTTAGTAACTTACTTTTTCAGAAATAGGAAAAAACACACGCTTCCTTTTTTACAAGTATAAAGTCCTAAATCGAAGTAGTATGCTGTTGAATTCCCAAACTATAGACTAATACGTCCGAATAATATTTGTACTTATTGACTCCATGGACATAATAATTAGCAGAAGAAAACAATTATATGTTGTACACAAATTATAGCAGCTGTCGAAGTTGTTTTATTGCCCCCATTGAAGAATAATAAGCTGTGTAAAAAAAATACTTCCCTTTCACAACTATATCAGCCTATATTCAAGAGGTTTGCTTTCCCTTATATCAAACCCAGAACTAAATCTGCTACTTTAGAGTAAAAAACGTACATAATAATTAGCTGTAGAAAAAGATTACATATGGCTGCAAAGTACTTTTCAAATCACATTGTATGTGCATACGTTCACCCTTAGGACTGCTTCTTGGGTCTCTGGTAAGTGGGACATGCAAATTCGGAAATTTTCGCGAAAGTTTCGTGAAATTAAAATCCTCGCGCATTGCCGAAAAACTCTGTCGTTTAACATGTTTAACAATATACGAAAATCATGGCCTAGTCGAGAATTTTTAGCGTCACAAATATGTGTTGTAACATTATTGCGAAAAAAAATTCTCGCGAAAATTTCCAAATTTACAGTAGTCTGTTAGAAATTTGCTATACAGATCGGCGAGTTCATAATATGGTGGTATTTATTGCATATGAGAGAAGTGAAATTGGGGATTAAGGCTCAATGGAAAAGTTAGATCTTAGATGAATGCTTTTATACATAGAAAGTGTCTACCCTATACGCGACAGGTACCAATATATTAATTGGTTATATAAATCTTATGTTCTATCAAAAGAAGATTGTGTGAGCGTGGGTTTTTTGTTTCTTAAGTTTCATCCACATATGAGACACACCAGGTAAATATTATAATTGGGCCTCGACGCGATATATAAGAAACTATCATGAGTGCGAGGGTAGGATAGAAAAAATCCGCCTCGAGGATCGCCATTTTCTATCCTACCCTAACACAAATAATGGATTCTTTTTCTTGCTCAACACTGTTTTTTATCTATTTATATATATATTGAAATAATGAGTTGACGTTACATGTTTTGTTTTTATTTAATATAAACTATGCTTAATAAAATGCCAACGCGTTTCGCTGAGCTCTTCAGGGCTGTTGCATAGTAACGTCGTAACGTCTCGACGTCACGTTTATTTATTTATTTATTTTAAAATCAGCTCCCAGAAGTCCCTGAATACGCCAAATGCAATTTCACATGATGACGTTACTTGACTTCCTGGGTAAGATAACATGGGTAAGATAAGATTTTCTATCCCGGGGTAAAATCTCAGATATGCTTATCCGGTGTGCAAGAAAACCCTGTCTTTGGGTTTTGTGAACAACTAGTGCACAGGCAAGACTTTGCATCCGCGAAGACTGATCAGCGCATTTGTAATTCCCGTTTTAAAAAGTGTTTTATCCAATCAATCTACGAGCAATATTTCAATTTTCTAACTAATCTCTGTAGCCGAGTAGAGTGGTTTTAGTGTCGATTGGTCTGAAGAAAACATGTTTTGTCGCATCCAGGTTCATATGTTACTGTATCTCAAGTGCGCACTGGTTCAATTTTGTTAAAGTTTTATCACAATGCAAAGCATAGCGTGATTGAACAGAAGCTGTGTATAGTGAGCATCTTTCAAATAGTTTGATGTAAATGCTGACAACTTGTACATGTATCACTAACACCATCCGCATCGAAATTTTCGTTTACTCTTCCTTCAACATCATTATCACCATCTTCACCAGCAGCAGCATAGCTAGCATGAGCATAATTGAGCCGTAACATGTGATTCCCAACAATGTGGCATTTTGACAAGTGTAGACTCAGACGAGCCTGTGCAGGCCCCTGTTAAGCGTAGACACTCCAAATGATGATCGGTCAGGTGCTTAACAGTCATAGAATATTCAAGCGACTAGCAAAGGCTCAGACCAGACTGTGCGTATGCGCAGGCTGATCTGACGCTCTGCTAGTCGTACATTGTTGGAAATCTCATTTCGCGGATTATATCAATAGTAATTGCAGTTACACATGCTGAACATAGTGATAAGTGTTTATTTCATATTTTTCTGCGCATGCTCAATGGCGTCATGTTTCACAAAAGTTTCCTCCAGTTTTTATTTGTGTTAATGTTTTACGTCCCAATCAATACTTTTGCAATCAAGACGGGATTTTCCTCGTTTCCTGGTATGACCCAGCCTTGAGCAAAAAGAGTCTCTAAATAGAGATCATTCGATTGAACAGCTAGTGTATATAATTGATGTATAAAATAGTAAGTTCATTTTTGTCGCCTATTCGTGGATTATATTCAAACACAGTCGGACAAAGCATGGTACATGTACCTTGTATAACTATTTTATCTCACGTACATGTACATCGATACAGACCATGCAGAAAGGTAGGTATGTACTAACGGATATTATGACTGATGTAACGAGCACCGTGGACAAACAGATCTGTGCCGTGTGCCATTGACGTACATGTATACCTGGGTTTCTGTACTTGTAAGAGGGCGATTTACAGTGTCTCTCAAACCGTTTGAAGAACATTAATGAGATAACATCATGGCATGATGATCACCTCTATAGATACCGATTTGTCACGCATTTCGAAAAACAAAAGTACTTCCAAAAAGTGTAATATATAGAATGATAGACGAACAGATATATGAGGTTCGAGATTATTCCACATGGCCTACAGCTCACGACTTCGGCCCACAATGCCGCATGTATACTTCAAACTAAATTAAATAAAGATGGCGCTCTGAAGATAGTATAAGATCTAGGACACACTGCTTTAGTATCTGTTGCATCGGAATGGACTGAATGCTTAGACGAGACTGCGTGTCTGCATAGTCTCTTCAGAACCTTTGCTTCTTGTTAACATAAATTATATACATGTACATAGAGAAAGACTGGAACACAAACTGTAACAGGATACGTGAGTATGTGTGTTGAATGAGACATTTGCGAAAGCGCAACCATACCAAAATCTGGTCTGCTGGCTTTATGCGCGGATCCAGAGGTCCGGACCTCTCCCCTACCCACTGGAAAATCACAAAGTGATGTGGTTCCTTAGCAATATTGTATCCTAACCAATGATCCGTCATTTTCATTTTCCATTTTGCTGAATTGCAGAGTGGTAGTTCTATCAATGACAAATACTTTGCTTGCAATTATTTTTTCAAATGTAATAAAGCCAAAAGAATCGTCAATTGTTTTTCTGAGCATAGAAGTCAGGGAAGTGTCTGATATGTAAATTGGCTAGCTCAAGATGTTTTGGTACTTAATGTCGAACATTTGCGCAATGGCACTTTTTAAACGTGAATGCGTAGAAATTATTATCTTCGCTATACACCAATGCGATAAAATATAATGTGAAGGAACGAGCAACGAGATGGCAAAATCGTTGTGTGAAAGTCGGGGTCAACAAAATCAAATTCCCATGTATCATTTGCTATCGGTGTTAAAAGTTTAGTCAAAATTAGCATGTTGGATATGGAGACCGAATGTAAATGATGCTGACTTTTATATGAATCAGTGCATGAGATTTCCAACAATGTGGTATGTGCGACCAGCAAAGCCTCAGATCAACCTGCGCATACGCTAGTCGCTTGAATATTCTTTGAATGTTAAGATACTGACTGAACATCATTTGGAGTTTCTAAACCTAAAAGGAGACTGCGAAGGCTCGTCTGAGTCTACGCTTGTCAAAATGCCAAATTGTTAGAAATCTCATGCCGCGGCTCAATTATGATGTTGATGAGATATTCGTTGATTGTTCAAGGGGATCAACGATGGACTAAGTGCCTGGTTGAGGGCCCGCTCTCGGATTTGAGTCGCGGTTTCCTCTTTTGTTGTATGAAGGTGAGTCTTATAGCCTCAGACTCAATAACGTCCCTGACCTTTAACAGTTACTTTCATCGGTTGGTTGTCAGACTGGACCCTCCATGTCCTAAATGGTGGTGGGGATCTTTAGCTCTTAGACGGATGGCTGAGAATGGGTTTGCTCCCCCCCCCCCCTAGGGAATTTTGCAGACATATCCTTTCTTATAGAAAACTGAAAGCCGAGTCTTTTAAGAGATGTTTGCACTCTGTGCTCCGGGGCGTTAGTCTGTAAGAGCCTGTAACATACGTTACTTAATCAAACTAAGAAAAAGTAAATTGAAAGTTTGGGCTACAAATTGAAGACATTAAAATATTTACTTTTAAAAATCATTCATATAGTCTGCATACTGGATATCTTAACTACATATGACAGCCATTTGAACAAAATTGCGGCTTCCTAAGGTGTCATATGCGTTACATAAATCAGATAACCCATTAAAATTTGCAAGTGTGGCTAACATCATTTACATTCACAATCTCTCTGTGTGTTTTGCAAAATGTTTTTAACCATGTCTGACTAGCTTATGCAATTGGCTAACAGAAAAGTTAAAGTTTGTTTCCCTAGCTTGAATATTTTTTCTGGAATAAGCAATTAAACAACCCTACCCCTACCCAGTTTTAAGGTAAAATGTTTGGTATTAAAACTAAAGAAAAAATAGTTAAAAAATATTTGCAGTTGATGAATGTGTTTCATTGTTTGGGATTTATTTGCTTATATGAAAAGACTCATAAATCTGCAAGTTTGTTGCAAAATTTTTAATATCAGAGGCTGTAACATATGTTACCTGATGTAATAAATAGGCAAGCTCATTGTCTTTACGCAAGATATGCCTAAAAATGTTTTAATCTCCTCGAGGGAATTTTGCAGACATATTCCTTCTTATAGTACAACTCAAGCTGCATCGAATAAGGGATGTTTGCACTCTCTATGTTGGGGCGTTAGTCTGAAACATCGTGTTACATGCGTTACTATATCAAATAAAGGAAATGTAGTTTGAAAGTTTGAGCTAAAATTGTGAAAAAACTTGCAGCTGTTGGATATCTTACATTGTTTAGGGATTTTAAACTGGCTCCTATGATAAAGACTTATAGACCTGCTAGTTGTCATCAAGTTTTAAAGATCAGAGAGTGTTACATATGTTAGCGTGATAAGTAAAATTATCAAACAGTATTTTGACATCAAGCTGAGTAAGGGCCTGCTCCATCCTAATCCCCTTTGGAATTCTGCAGACAAATTACATCTTATGCAGCCATTCAAGGTGCATTTAATAAGAAATGTTTGCACTCTGTAAGTTGGGGCGTTAGCCTGTAACAGCTTGTTACATATGTTACTATATCAATTTGAGAATAAGAAATTTGAATGTTTGAGCTACTAAAAGAAGACATTAAAATTATCTAATAAATTGGCATTCTTATAGTCTTTATACTGGATGTCTTTACTACATATGGAAGCTGTTTAACATAAATACGGCTAACTGTGGTGTTATGTGCGTTACATGAACCTAATTATAATTTAAAAGCTATAATTGTGGCTATCGTCATTTAGTTAAACAACTTCTATGACTTGGTTCAAACTGTTTTATTAGATTTTACAAACATATACTCAATTGATGAATAGGAAAAAACAAGTTTGCTTTTCTATCTTAAATATATTGTCTTAGAGGAGCTAATACACAGCCCTAATCCCAGTTTTACAGAGAAGCGAATTTTGTTATTACCGTTTATGTAAAACACATGAAAGCGATTACAGCATGTGGATATTTTTCATTTTCTTAGTCTGTTTTGCTCATATATCTGCAAGATGTCATTAAGTTTAAGATCAGGACACTTAATGTGTACTTATAAGTCTTTTGTGCCAAAACACTAGAAATTATATTCATTTGTGATTATCAAGCCCATGGACTGTTTTTACAGATGTTATCAATGACCTTTTGGACACATTTCCTAATACTGTGCATTTAATGCTAAATGTAGAGCCACAAATAGAAAAGATAGTTTTACATTTTTACAAGAAAATACAATAAATGAAATGGTCCAAACTATTTCTCATCGATTTAACACTTATGTTAAACATTTGTCGTTGTCTGCTTCTGTGGTAATCATTATTATCACATGCCTCCTTGCAACTAGTAGAATCATCACACAATATTTCAATCATTTATTGTTATTCAATTTTACCATCAGTCCACTCAAAATTGATGAGCCATTATCAACTTTCCAATTTTGCCATTTATGGTTTGGAACATTCGGAAACTGATATGAATTCTTATAGTTGGCCCTTTGAGTATGTGTTTCACGTGATACTCTAAAAGTAGGAGAAAGACTAAAGCTTTACAAGGAGGAAAACTATGCCATTAAAAGCAATGAGTACCTGGACTGATGTATCTTGATATTTCTGTGATAAAGAATCATATCTTAGCTGGTTAACTTTTATAAATGTAGCTTTTCCATACATGCAACCGACATATTTTCATCTAATAATGTCTCTGCACTTATTATCTTTCCCCAAGCATTCAAAAACTTAGTACTTCTGGAGTGCTGAAACCAAGGTAACTCTTTCCCTTCAGATGAACGAACTAGATGTATCACAGCAGGTAAAGCAATGAAATGCAGGATGAACAGAGCGCAAATAGACGCTTTCAATTCAATGATTCACTAAGTTTCTAAGATAAGAGCGCTTATTAAAGGATGTAACATATATAACTTGTCATAATAAATGAGCAAGGGCATTGTCGTGACATCCTTTTTGATTACACAATCAGAGGCAAGTGTTTTCAATGGGTTATCGCATTCTACTTATAGTCCACTTTCCTTCTTTTGAATGCAACAGCTAATGATATGGCTGCAAAAACTGAGAAATCATAGGTTTTACATTATTTTAAGACATGCTTCAATGTAATGACATCAAAAAACAACCTACTGCAAACATAATTGATGGCAATGTCCAACTTCATATTCTTTCTTTTATACCAGATAACTTTCAAGGTGTAAAAGAAATTGTTTCAGACGGTCTGCCAAAACCATCAAGAGTCAACATTGTAACTAAAGAAAACTTTGGGCGCAGCAAAATACTATTGATCTAAGATCTGAGGACTTAAGCACCAAAAGACTGGATAGGTTCCATGGCAAATGATGCAAAAAAGCAGCCTATCAAATTTCTGTTTTACCAATGTCAGAAATCTTAAAGTATTCTTAGAGGTACACGGTAGAAACATAGATTTTGCAAAATCAGAGCAAAGTTATCATTTGACTAGCACGGATGCAGATGCAGCTGCAGTTAGATTGCTCTTGCCACTTCACAGGAAGAGATATATACCAGAGTCATACTCCATTGTATGCATATATGTGAAATGGCATTAAACCCATATTTAATCAGGTGTTTGATCCCATGACACTGACATGCTGTTTCTGCTTTTGAAGAATGCTAAGGATTCAAGTTTGGCTGAGTCAAGTTGTTTGACGCTGGCACTGGCCACACATACAAAGAAAATTAAGTCTTTTGATGGCAAAAGAGTAGGAACACACGAAATGCTTATAAGTGATGTTTGTCACAATTACCAATTTTAAAAAGTAATCTTAATTAATGTAACGCATATAACACCATAGGAAGCTGTATATTTGTTAAAAAATCTTTTCTTATTTATCAAAGGTATTCAGCATGCAAACTACATGAATAATTCAAATAAATAGATAGTTTTATGTCTTCTTTCCGTTTCTCAGACTTTCAATTCATTTATTCTTAAATTGATATGGTAACATACGTATCATACCATTACAGGCTAAACCCCTAGTTAATAGAGTGCAAATATCTCTTATTTGATGCAGTTTGAATTGTTCTTTAAGGTAGGATATGTCTGCACAATTCCCAAAGGGGTGGAGAGGAACAGGATTGTACTCAGTTTGCAGTCCTAATACAATGCCATGATTCTACTGGTTGTGATGAAATGGGTGATTATTTTGCCATAGAAGCAGACACAATGATAGACATTGTGAGGATGACTTGAATAAAGATTGTTTTTGAATAATTTTATTTTATAGGAATAATTATTAAATTGTGTCATTTAAATGAGATTATTTTCTATCCATATGTCTATATATTTTAATATTATAGGCATAAGGAAATATGTGATTAAAAAGGTTATGCATAACATAGGTAGCACAATTCCATGGGATTGTTATCAGCAATGACTGTAATTACTAAGACTAAGGCACCAGAGGGTAGAGATTAATAGGAAAACATGTGAAAAACGGTATTTTTCTGAAATATCATCTCTTACTTCCAAGAAAATTTCCTAGCTCATTCATTATGCCATGTAACATACGTTACATACTTTAATAAGTGCTCTGATCCTGATGTCAAACTTGCAAATGTATGACTCTTTATTGCATAATAGCAAGACAGTGCCAAAAATGTAAGATATCCACGAGCGTCAAATATTTTCATATATTTTTCTTCAATAATAGATACCAAAATTGGATACTTAAAATTGGGGGTAGGGTTGTTTAATCGCTCATATAAAACAATGTATTTCAGATAGAAAAGCAAACTTTGTTTTTTCTATTAGTCAAATTAGTATTTTAGTAAACTAAGATTAAAAACACTTGCAAAAATGCACAAATTGTCTGTAAAATGAATGATGTTAGTCACGATTTCAACTTTCAAAGGGAAATTTAATCTATGTAACGCATATAACACCATTGAAGGCTGTAGTTTTGTTCAAAATGCTGCTTTTATGTAGCTTAGGCATCCAGCTTGCAAAATACATAAGAAATTTGAATAATTAGATGGTTTAATGTCTTCTATCTGTAGCTCAAACTTTCATTTTGATTTTTTCCTTAGTTTGTTACAGTAACATATGTAACAGGCTGTCAGAGACTAACGCCCCGGAGCACAGAGTGCAAACATCTCTCAAAAGATGCGGCTTGAAATTTTCTTCAAGATAGGATATGTCTGCAAAATTCCCTAGGGGGGTGGAGCAGGACCTTTTTTAGCTCGAAGTCTATCTTACTGTCTATGAGCTGGTTGTTCTTCGTGTTCTGAACATTACGTTAGTCAGGAAGCCCCCAAGCTGTCTGAAAATGTTATGGGGTTAATACCGACAGAATCAAAGGCGATGGTTTGGCCAGAAAAACACATCAATATACGGCCACGACTTTTATTGTAATCCGTCCTAAGGCGGTGGTCCTGTTGTAATAATTTCATGTGCAGCGCTGCAATCGTTGTGTTAGGAGGCTTTGTTGGGCTGTAACTAAGACATCTCTAGCAAAAGATTGCTTTTATTATTTCTACTTCTTACAAATGTATCATTAATATAGCACAGAATGGCAAAATTAAGTTTTCATTTAAAAATATCATTATTGTTTAAAGTAAGGAAGTATGACAAGAAAATCTACAAGCACAAACTGCAGACCAACCAACGGCACCAGAAGAAGGGAACACAGTACACAGACAGCCAAGAAGACAATTGGGCCGCGCCGCGACAAAACCTGTGTTCAGGTTTCCGCCACAGTGATACTCAAATCAGTCTCCTCAGCTACAGAAACTAGCTAGAAAATTGCAAAAATTGCTTGTAGCAAGCTTAGATATTAGATTTTCCAACACGCGAATAAAAAAAGCCGCTGATTAGATTGCGCGGACGCGCGTGCTGGTCTGTTGTTCGCAAACACCGAATACAGGTTTTCTCGCGGAGTTAAGCAAACAGCTCTCCCTCTTTCTCAACAATATGATTGTTTTACTAGAAAGGGCACCAATGCCACACTACAAGACAAAGACCCAGCAGAATCACCCTTTAGAACGGACGGAAGATTTGGCAACCAGGGAGCGTAAATGCGTTTCATCGATCAAATTTCCATTCTAGTTTAGACGACACCAGAACACAAACAAAAATACACATATGAGCCGTGATTTGACACTTCCAACAACGTGGTGTGTACGACCAGCAAAGGCCTAGACCAGCCTGCGCATACGCGCAGACTGATCAGAACCTTTGCTTGTCGCTTAGATATTCTATGACTGTTAAGTTACTGGCAGAACATCACTTGAGGTTTCTACACATAAGATGATGATGCACAGGCTCGTCTTAGTGTACACTTATCAAAATGCCACATTGTCACGGCTCAATTATCACAACCAAATCCTCCCATTGATATGATTACCGCAAGATAAATATGGTATAACAGAACCAAAACCATCTGCCTCGCAGTGGAAACAGCAGGAAGCAACGCATTACGACAACAAATTCGCCTTTGGCTAGGCCCTCCGTGGCTTAAATTGAGGTTCCCCTAGCTCGGACTTTCTGTGTGTCATGAACCCGCTTTAGCTCACCTGAACCAAATGCTAAATGTGAGCTATTGTGATCATTGGATGTCCGTCGTCTGTCATGCGTCTTGTGCCATCGACGGACATCTCATAATAAACTACCGGTAGGGGTTTTACTCAACTTGGCAGGAATTACCCTTATATGTCCCTATTTAATAATTGTTCAAATGGTTTCGGTCCGTTGCAGACCTAGGTCATACAGGCTTAAAATAGATTTTCGAGATGAAAACGCCAAACTCTTATTGTTTAAAACCACGAGGCCTAAAGCCTTGATATTTGGTATGAATGATCATTTAGTTCGCCAGTACCAAGTTTGTCTAAATTAAACCCCTTGCCTTTGGGGCTAAAAATGGCCCCGCCAAGGGGTCAAATATTTTACATAGACTTATATAGGGAAATTATGTTAAAATCGTCTTTAATGCAAACCAAATATCTATGTGTCTTGATCCACATCTGAATTAAAGGTGAGGTTGGCGCCGTTAAACCGGTTTAAGCTCTCCAATAAAATAGTTTACTGACCGTTCCAAGGCGGTACTTCTTTTGTGGATCCTTTATGTTTTTTTCTGTCTTGTGTTTGCTGTGCCTTTGTGAGCGTCTGTTTATATGTGCCCTGTGGTCACCTGCTGTTAAAGGGCTGACCTCTTGGGCCTCGTTTGTGGTGTCCAACTGTAAGTTTGTCACTTTCCCATTGGTATCCTGGGTAAGGTGTGTATCGATTCCTGATATTGCTTCATTACTTACTTGGTCCAAAACCACAAGGCATAGCGCCTTGATGTTTGGTATGTAGCATCATCTATAAACCCTCTACCACGTCTGACAAAAATGATGCATGCAGGGGTAGACCTTAGAAGATTGGGCTGATGGCACAAATCAACTTATTTTTCAAAATATGGTTATGTTGCATATCCAATTACAGGGAATTAAGCATACAATAACATGTTAGCAATAGTTTGCCCTTTCAAAAACCCTTGATCCCTGGAAGGTGTCACAAGGTGCACCATGCAAGTAAGTATTATGTCCTTTTATACATCCGCGACCCCTGGAAGAAGTTAAAAGGTAAAAACAGTTTGTTCTAAAGGTGGCCATGTTGCATATCAACTTTAAAGGAAAGAATTGCAGAACATTGTGCAAAAAAACCGTGTGACCTTGTGCACGCCCCTGACATTTTGGGCTGGGTAAAAATGTCACACATTAAATTGTTCAGATAAGTACATTTTGATTGAACTTATAAGTAGGGACTCAAAATGCTTTGGTTTTGAATCTGAGTGAAATCCGCGATAGACTTTGGTGTTGAAGAAAAGGGATTTGTATTGTGTGGTTAACATCCTCTCCTCATGGCAAAGATTAAGACCCAAGCGTCCTCTTATTTATTTTTCATCATAGCGTTTTATTTGTTTAGATATTTCTATGTGATGATACATTGCAATAGTTAGGAAGCCTCCATGCGAGTTAAAATTTGTTTTTTAATCAACAGAATCTAACGCGAAGATTTGGAACCATTAAACTGCATCATGCCCCCCCCCCCCAGTGGCTAAGGCTGCTGTCCATTCTAAAGCAGTGGTTCTGTTGTTTAGATTCATTGTTTATTGTTGCTCCAATTGTTTGCGAGGGTTCTGTGTTTGACCCTTAATTTGTTATGCACACACGTGCATAATTGCAGCCGGGAGTAAATTTGCAACCCCTTATGTAGTGTTCATATGTCAATAAAGTGTGTTCATATGTTAATGGATTAAAGAAACAGATTCGCGCTCGCAGGCTGGAGGTCAGTCGTTAAAGTGAATAAATCATGACCGCGAAGCGCAAATAATTTTTCCACTTACGACTGACAGACCGACAGTGATGTATTTAGCAACAAAGCACTGTCAGTGCGATTTTATTTCGATTCTAACACACAAAAAGATTAAAAATATGAACGAGTCCTTCATAGTCTATAACGATTCCGCCATCTTGAACAGACTATCAGAATTTCCTGCAAATCATGTTCAGGCTACAACGCGTATTTTTCGTCCATTTTGTACGTCAAAAGTAGTTGTAAAAATGACGTTTTACCGCCTATCGTCAACGTTACAATGTCATATGTGATCGATGACGTCATGAAAATCAAATTGGCTATCAAATGACGTAACTCCGGTCCGTGCCCAGTCCTTGCAGTGAAACATCAAGCAATATATCGCCTGGACTCGTGCACGGCGCAAGGGTTCTGGCATACTCTGATTTCAATTGCCGACCTGAGGAAGAGATATTGTTTGGAAATTAATCCGTGCAAATCGAATCACATGGACCAGAACTTCCAGTTTTTCTGCTTTGCAACCCAGCATATCCAATGAAGCAGTGGCTACATAGAGAAGCCATGATCTTAAGTGTGATAAAGGGACGTTTTTTAACAGTTTATTTTCATACAGGGTCGTATAGAAAAGATGGGTAATTTATCAAAATCTAAGATCCAATTTTTCATTTGTGATAACAAGTTGCGTTCATGTGCGCTATTTACAACCTAGAGCAAATATGCACCTGAGTGCATATTTGCGCCACTGAATTTGCACCACCTGAAATTTGAAGCAAATTGCACCCAGATGCAATTTTGCACCCGCGTGCATTTTCATGAAACACCGTTTACATGACCACAATCCACCCAGGTGCAAATTTTCATCCCAGTTGTACATTTGCATCCTGGTGCAAATTTGCACACACGTGCATAAATGCAGCCAGGAGAAAAATTGCACCAACTTATGTAGTGAACATATATCATTTAAGTGTGTTTATATGTTATTGGATTAAAGAAACAGATTCGTGCTCGCAGGCTGGAGGTCACTCGTTAAAGTGTATAAATCATGAGAGCGAAGCGCAAATGATTTATCCACTTACGACTGACAAACAGCAATAATTTAGCAACAAATCACTGCCAGTACGAATTTATTTCGATTCTAACACACAAAAAGATTAAAAACATGAACGAGTCCTTCACAGTCTATAATGATTCCGCCATCTTGAACAGACTGTCAGAATTTCCAACAACTCTTGTTTAGACTGAAACGCGTACTTTAACGTACATTTTGTAAGTCAAGTAGTTGTAAAAACGACGTTACACCGCCTATTGTCAACGTTACTGTAACAATTCCATATGTGACAGATGTCGTCATGAAAATCAAGCTGGCGATCGAATGACGTAACTCCGGGCCATGCTCAGTCCGTGCAGTGATTTATCAAGTAATTAATCGCTGAGTTTAACCATTGGCTATATAGGCGAGATGTGTCAGAATCCGTCAAAAAGTTGATTACATGAATCGTAAATAGGGTGATACTCCATTATCATGCAGGGGTTGCCTCTTCACCGATCTGTACATCGGATGGCCTGGACTCATGCATGGCGCCAGGGTTCTGGCATACTCTGATTTCTATTGCCACGGTGAGGAAGAGATATTGTTTTGAAATTAGACCGTAGAAATCGAAGCCCATGGACCAAAAATTCCAGTTGTTCTGCTTTGAAACCCTGCATATCCGATGAAGCAGTGGCTACGGAGAAAAGCCATGATCTTAATTGTTATAAAGGGACGATTTATATAGTTTATTTTCGGGTCGTTTAGATAAGATGTGTAATTTATCAAAATCTAAGATCAAATTTGAGATATGTGATAAGTTGCGTTTACGTGCACAATTGCACCCGGGGCAAATGCGCACCTTGGTGCTAATTTGCGCCACTGAATTTACACCACCTGCAAAGGTGGAGCAAATTCGCACCCGGATGCAATTTTGCACCCGGTTGCATGTTCATAAACCACCATGTACATGACCAAAATACACCCCAGGTGCAAATTTTCATTACGGGTGTATATTTACACCGGGGTGCAAATTGCGGATATTAAAGGCATATAATTTGCGATATATTGAATCATTAGTGAATTTACTGATAAGGGACAGTTTCAGTATCTCACAAACTTAAAGGGGCCTCAAGAGGGGACTTACCTGTATACCACACAATTTCTTTCACTAAGATAAAGATCAATATTTTATCAGAAAATACTTAATCCCTTCAGGGGATCACTTTATTGCCCCCTGTAAGGAAGTCATAATAACCTAATAAAGATTAGCCTTTGATCTGTCCAGTATGACCCGTGGAGAGAATCATAATGAGTGATACCAGTATTATTGCTAAGTTTTCTATGTCTTTAAGGAGGCTTTAGATTATGCTGTTGTTGTAACAAAACATTGCTTAGCTTGCATGGAGGTTTAATAACTTATCAAATATTTAAGACACATTTTGCCGTCACGGTGATAACCCAAAGTTTGCATATGCGATAAGCTCTTTCCCGCCAACTGGTTATCAGCGTGCCATGATGATAACCAGAAGTCATGTATTTTGAATGGAGAGAGGTTATCATGCCCGGCACGTAACGTTGATCATTTGATGACCTCAGCTGTAAACAATTTGCGCGGCGTAACGCAAAAATTACGCCATTCCTCTGTTATACTTACTTTTTTTCGTCAAACGCGTTGAAATAGTGAAATGGAATATGTGATAAACAGATTATAACATGGGGTTTTGGTTATCGCCCTCAGTATCAACCCTCGACCATTATAAGCCCTCGAGCTAAAGCTCTCGGGCTGATAATGGGGTCTCGGGTTGATACTTCGGGCGATAACCAAAATGCCATGAGATAATCTCTAATTATACAATGCAACACCACAGAGAAACAATGGAAACTTTTAAAATATTAAACTGTATGATGGCTGCTTTTACCCAATCTAACATACCCGGAAAAATAAAAAGGAACAATCGCACGTCAATCCGTGACGTCACTGTAATATTAAAATGACGTCACCATCTCACATGTATGTCGAATATCAGCGCATTCAGGTCTCCTAGAACCCTTTTAAAATCATGTTTTTAAAATATAAAAAATGCGGTTTTTAATGGTAAACAAGAAGAATCATCCATTATTAGTGTGATGATAGGAGAGAAAAATCTGTTCCTTGCAATCATCAGTTGTCATTGATCGGCCCTTTATCCTCGCACTCATGACAGATTCTTATACATGTATCATATTTTCATAACAGGGGTCATTGTCCTTGTTATCAATAACAAATGCAAAGTTGTTTTAGTTATACAACGCAAATAAATCGCTTCTCGTGGAATAGCATATAAGAATATATCATGATTGTGAGGGTAGGATCGAGGATCGCCGTTTGCATCTCGAGGCTTACCGAGTGTGACAAACGGTAATCCCGAGGGATGGATTTTTCTATCCTACCCTCACACGAATAATAGATTCTTTTTCTTGCTCACCACTGTTTTTTATTTAAAAATAAGCTTCCAGAAGTCCCTGAATACGCTAAGATACAATTTCACATGATGACGTCATTTTAACATAACAATGACATCACTTGGCGACAAGCTTGAGTTCCAATACAACCAATGTATGTAGCCTTTACGTGACAGTCTGGGTAAGATGGCGTGGGTTAGATAAGATTTTCTATCCCAGGGTAAAATCTCAGATATCCGTATCCGGTGTGCAAGAACATACATTTTAAAATCAGCAGTTGGTTGACTAAATGATCCTCGTCGCGAGAAAACTTCTGACCAGGTCATACCCAAATCAGCCTGCTCATTTACAGAGACTAGCTAGAAAATTTGAGTTTCCGCATGTATCAATACTTTTAGTCCTTTCTAGTTTTCAAATCATCTTGACAAGAAAGAGAAAGCTGGTTGTTTTGCCTTAATTGTTCTCCTGATGGTTTGTGACTGTTAGGGTTCTGTGGCTCCTCCTCACGATACCGTGGGTTGGTATACAGTGTGCGATTGTGGTATTTCCTGATCATACTTTAAGTGAATGGGAAATGGTGCTTATCACACTGCCCGGATGCAAAGGTTAGTCTGCGCCTTTGTTGTTCGCCAACCCCGATTTTTTTCAGTTATGTTGGGACGGGTCTTCCTGGGTTGAACCAGTACTAAGCAAGGATTAATGTGTCTTGCTCAAGATCACAACACAGTGACGCCGGTGAGGCTCGAACCCGCAAACCTTCAGTCTCGAGTCAAGCACTCTACCACTGAGCCACTACGCTCCTATTATTCACCGATATACATTATGTACTTTTTGATTTTCACTCCAAAACAACTATACAGCAGAGATCAAGATGCACTTTTCCAATAGTTTCAAGATTTTAAGCTGACCATACAAATACAAGAAAGGCCTGCTTACATGCATTGTTGAGATTTTTTGTTTGCTGTCACACTCACGAGAAATGAAGACTATGCATTTGTTAATTTGTACCTCAATAGAATTGTGCAGCAGGGATCAAGATGTGTTTTTCCAATAATCTCAAGATACTCATACAAGAATAACCTGCTTAAATGAATGATTTAGATTTTTAGCTGTTACATTCACGAGAAAAGTACAAAATATAAAACCATTGCAAAGTCGTACATGTTTTATGTTTTGTACAGTTCGCGCGGTTGTACATGTTTAGACGATAGGCATAGCTGTAAACTAAAGCATAAAAAACTGAATGTGCTTAAAACTTGCTTCAGTGTTCAGGAACGAGCAATTGTATTATTTCTATTGCGTCTGTAGATAAAGTAATGCCATTGTTATTATTATTTGTAGATATTGAGTACTACGAGTAGTAGTAATTTACACAGCATCAAAAGTTAAGCACAACTAACTTTGTACCTAAATTTTTCAGAGCAAGGCTATGTGATGAAAAAAAACCTATAAATAAAAATACCTGCCTCTTATAGAGATAAAATAGTGAAAAATCATCCTATTTTGCCAAAGTATGCGATGGTGAGCTCAACAAAAAGCACATAGGGGTCAACTTATTTTCATTGCAACTTTGAATACGTGAATAAATGGTGAAACTTTTACGTGAAAAAAGGCACAAAATTTGTTTCAAGATGTTGAGGGTTACTTCTTGAATATTTCGGAGTGATAGCAAGAAGTTTAGAAAGTCTCAAAAACTCATGACTTTGTAACCAAATACAGATATCACATGTATTTTTAAACTTTTATTTGCATATTTATGCAGAGTTTTACGATAGATAACGATTGTCCATGCTCAATAAAATTTCTGAACGGTAGAAAGAAAATTGTTTCAGCAAAAATATAGGTTGAGCTTAACTTTTGACGCCGTGTATAGTAGTAGTAGTAGTAGTAGTAGTAGTAGTGGTGGTAGTAGTGGTAAAATTAACTATTATTTAAACTCATCTCAAAAATGCGCAGAAAGGTTTATGACATGCTTTCAAACAACATGCGAACACTAATTACTATATGACTTAGTCCTAATTATGCATAGCCAGCATATGGCAAAAGTATATCTGAATCTGCCAGCTTCAGAATTTAACTGGTCATATGCCATATGGCGTTCTAATCAGAAGCCTGCGAACCATTTTAAAATGAAAGTATATAGCTGGAGCAGTTTTAATATATATAGTTGTTTAGTCTTGAAAGCTGAAACATGATAAGTTGATCAACATGTAGACCAATATTTGATGCCTGAGGATGTGACATATTGTCCTTGGTTGCAATGTCGGTTTTAATTAAATATTTGCCGGATCACATTCATATCTAAACACGTAACTGTTTAGTGTTGATTATCTTGATGCTAAGTATTTCAATTACCGTAGTAGACACATTTCTGTCAACCAGAAGGCGGGCTAATAAAATAGTATCAATAGAATAGATTCCAATTTGTGTTTTGGACATATATACGTTTAAACCCTTTAACTCATAGAGACGCCTTTTAGCGCTTCTGGAAACAGAGGAGACCAGATCAAGCAGCTATTGTAAGAAGTGCCTGATCAGGGTCTACTATTTCTGCTTATGACAATAAATTATATCTGATCCTACACTAGGGGACCTGCCAAGTAATTACTTTGTTCTATGCACCAACATGAAAGTTTATTTATATAATCATTCATAGAGGGTGGAGAGCTTAGAATGAATATTCATTAAAGAAATGGTATACTAACTGGCGGATAAAATGATTGAGAGTAAACCTTGAAACCAGAATTGAACAAAACATCTTGGTATATGAAAATTTTAAATTCTTTTACAGTTTTCTTTTAAGAAAAACAATTCATTTTTACGAAGTTTAATTGGAAAATACAAATAAAACAACTACATGTTTATTTACAATTTGTACACAATGCATGCCTCAAGAATAAAATGTGAATGTCAATAAAAGTCGTACATGGATACGAGTATTTCTAAGGTATGTAATGCAATCAAAAGATTGTAGATTTTATAATTAATTCGGAAATAATTCTTCGCTAAAATTGGTGAAATATAATGTAGTTCAGGTAGTCATGGCAGATGATACATAGGTATATCATATGAGGTCGTTGTTATTTAGTGGATAAAATCATGTAATGATAAGTATATTAAAACTCATTGGCTAAATGTTTCCTTAGAAATACTGGCACGGGTTAGGATTCAGTTGCTTTTCGAGAGAGGGGTGTATGGCCTACTGTGAAATAGGCTGATGACTAAAAATATTGTCAGACCCCTTTCCCCTCCTGAAGTGCCTATTGAGCTTTTGAGAGAACGTGTACAGTCATAATAACGTCTTACACAACAGTGCACGTTTACATCTAAACAATTATGTTCAATTTGAAAGCAATGCAATGCCAAGTAAAAGGGTCACGTATGATAAAAATAGCTTAAACATGTGGTCATTTCATTTAAAACTTATTAAGATTATGAAGTGTTGTTTAAGTTCATCCCACATAAAATGACCTCTCATTCAGGATCCTCTTTATAACGAATGTCTGGTTTAACATAGTTTAGCTTAAGTTGAGTTATCATCCTTATTTAGCTTTAAACTTTTCTTAGAACTAGGAAGTCTCTTATATTTATCAAGGTCAGACTCTTTGCTAATCTTTTTACGTTTTAGCTTCAGATCTTCTATAAAAACATGTCCATCTCTAGACCAAGCTTTGCTGATACGTTTACTCTTCATCAGTTTTCTAGCCCCAATGAGCAGTTTCTTCCTCTTTCGCGTTAGAAACTCGTTAATTGAAACCCTATTAAAGTCGTCTGTGTCTTTTAGGCGCAATCTAGCATCATATAGCTTTTTCCTTGCCTTATACGATACAAACTTGACAATAATGTCTTTCTGGTGATTACGTTTAGCCTTACCAACACGTTGAGAGCGATCAATATCACTAAGCTGTATATCAATCCCAACTGCAGAGCCTACCAACTTTACAATAGTATCAGTATTTTCAGATGTCTCTTCTGGTATGCCTGATAAACGTAAACTATTACGTTTATTATACTGTTCAACTGAGTCCAGATCATCTTCTAGGTCTGTCACTTTGCGATTGAGGTGGTTGACTTCTTTTAGTAGTACTTTATTTTTATTTTCAAGCTCCTTTGCCCGTTTTACTATATCTGCGTTGACTTGAGAAACATATGAATGCACCAATGGTTCCATATTTACTGCCAATGTCTTCTGAACGATACCCGCAACTCTTTGCAAGTCGCTATCTGTAATATAAATATAGAATACAAGGTGAGTGTCTTTTGATATCAAGTTTACCAGGCAAGGCTTTGAGAACGCATGTAGACATCGCGAGGCTTGCAGAGCGATTCAACATGCGTTCTCAAAGCCGACCCTTGTAAACTTGATATCAAAAGACGCGAACCTGGTATTCTATTTATCAGTTTACCCATTGTTTAACACTTTTAAACTAGCGATTATGACGTTTTTTGTGTTGATTCAGTGTCATTAGCGACGTCATTCAAAAAGTTCAACGTCATCATGACCTGATAAAGGTAACATCTTTGATTTACTGGCCATACTTTATTCATATATTGCTCTATGCGCCTTAATTGTACAATAGTGAATGACACCACAGACCTAAAAATATAGGTTATAAGCAAATCTTTACATTAAGCTTGTCATCTGCTCAGTTTACCTTGAGTCATTTTGCTTTCTTTTTTAATAGGTCCTCGCCTTTTCTGAATTTCTAAATTATCTATCTACAATTCACGTAAAGAAACCATGAAATACATGTCTAATTACTATATGATTGTTCAGCGAGGACGCTGTTGTTAATTTAGCTAATCGGAGCTGGATGTAGGAGTCATTGAGTTGGTTTTGGATATAATGAAGAGATTGGCAATGAAAATCATATGCCCTGGTTGCTGCAGCTACTGTCTGTTTTATGGCGATGATTCTGTTGCACCTAGGTATTGTGTTTGATGTTGCTGTCAATTTCGCGCAAACAGATTATAACTAGTGCTAGTTATAAAATTAAGTAATTTGTGTCCTCTCTAGTTTCATGAACATCCCATGGAGGAAGTAAGAGGTGGTTGATTTGCGTATTGTCCTATAATTTTTGTCCGTTGTCTGTTTTCTATTGTGTCTATCGCTTACAGCAATAAATTGAGGATCTTACATGAGTGCTCACGTACCATTAAAGTTGTTAAATTTGCTAATGAAACTGGAGCTGAGCATTTAATCATTTTTGCTACAATTTTGAAAATCAATAATAAGCAGCGCGTATGTTAAATTTATACTATTTATCATATGACATTTAAAAAAAGTACTTTAAAATCACATTTTTGAGAAAACATACAGCATCTGCTGTTGTGTAAGTAATGATGTTTTGGACGTCATTTCAGAACGTTACTAAATATGACAACCTCTACTGGTTTATTGATTTTAATACATGGTGTTACATCCCTTTCTTACGCGACGTCAAAGATAACGGAATTTCATTCTGTTTATCATATGACAATAAACATACTTTTAATCGCTAAGGAGCAAAATCAAAAACTTCAATTAATAATGTACTAGATATTTTCTGTTGATCTTATTAAGAAAATGGGTACCCACATTTTATGTTTTTGTTCACTAATAAAAAGCTACAAAAGTGTTATGCATTTGTTCTGAAGTGGAATCAACGAGAAAGATTTTCAATAGGACATGGAACCGCTGATGTTTACTTTTTGGGTGAAAATTCGACTAGTGGTGATCCAGTCAAATTTGCTACATCGCAGACAATAGTATTGTTCATAAATATGTGCATTCAGTTCAAGCAAAATACATGTAATGAAAAACTTAGTGAATTTTCCTGTTTAAAATATGGAGTTTATAAAACTTTGGTGGAAAAAAGTACAGAGAAACTTGTGCAGTGCACTAGTTTCTTTATCAAATTGTTCACCTCCTTGGTTTATAAATCCATATTTTGAAATAAACCGATTATTAAAACTCCATAGAACATATCGTTATTGACTATGTTAAGTACTCTTTGTTCATTGATTATAATATATGACGTCATATCACTCTCATACACGATTTTATATGATAAATAGTCTGTGTTATGTCATAATGACGTTTTCCTGTCACGTGTATCTGTGTTATGACTTAAAATGCATATTCACTCAATTTATCAAATACATTTATTATAAATCTTCACAGTATGATAATAATAGATCCTTGTCAAAACAATGTGAATTTTCTTCAAATCGCCTTTAATTGATTACTTTCAAGTGTCCCTGGTGTATAGCAATTTCTCATGTCAATTAGCTCCAGATATGTGTAATGGAGTCCCTATAACCAAACATACATAGCAATATCATATATACATTTTACAATGGTTAAACTTCATAATGTTTCAGTGTAATATTTTAACAGGGACAGGGTAATATTGAGTATATCTTGATACTTTGGCAAATAATTGATTATCATTCAAACATTTAGCACTTAAAGCATTACTTATTTCTTGTGCAGATGACATGTTTTGTAAGAACTAGCTTTCTGTTTTTTTTGTGTAATAAGATGTAACAAAAGCAAATAATTCGTATTGAAAAAACATATTACTTTTTTTGATTAACATAATATTGTACGATTGAATTAATTGTAATTAAAAATAGTTACAAATTGCCCTTTATTAAAATGATTGCAGTATTTTTGTATAGAACCACTAAAATGTTCAGAGATAATGTGCTGCCCTGAATCAGTATCTGATTGCACAGATGTGTGATTTTCAGCTCTTTAATGTGGATTATTGTAAGATGTGTGCCCCTAGATGTTTGGATAAAAGCAATTAATATTGTTGTAATTACCTCAGCAGTAATAAAATGATCTGTGTAAATTTGAAGTATTTGTCGTTTGTTTTGGTAAAATGTTAAAATTCATGAACATACAATTAAGGTTGTCAATGTATAGCAACATGCCACGTTTTGCCAAGTAGTGTTAACAAATACAGTCACTATATGTATCATTATCATCAGCCTACAAGGACCAATACTACTTAATAAAATCATGTCTAATTTGTCTATCCTATGTCTTAGCCTAGATGTTATTATGTGTCTACGTTTTATCTCAATAAGCTGATAATTATAGACTTTAAAGTCATGTGACCATCAGTTGATTGGCTTGTAGCAGACCTGATTGAAATATCTGGATATGGTGTGTAATCGAACTTATTTATATATTTTCAATGTATACAGATATGTTATGTTAAATCAAAATGAGCCAATAGAATAAATACAATGATAAAGTATGGGCACCACTTGTCTATTAAAAGCGGAAATACTTATACATTTATGCAGAATTTCTAGGTCTTATTAATATAAAATGACACGGAATATTTCATTAAAATTAACAACTAGATGTAATTTTGCTAGTCCTTTAAAAATGTACACACAAAATAATAAATTTACGCTGACTCACATATGGTACTTATATTTGCACTTCTCAGAAATCAGTTTATATGAGATTTACATTATTTACTTAAAGCTGCATAATCTGTAACTTTTGATATTTTCATTTTAAAAATAATGTTTCTATTTTTCAAGAACACAGTAAAAATACTAAAATTCAGGTATACATTTTACCTTTTTCGTAATAATTAACAAATTATTAGTGCCAAAAAACAGCATTTATCTTAAAAATTAACTGTCTAGAATTATTGGAGGGACGCAAATAATTACAAACAAGAGAAAATACACCTGTTTTTATAAGATAATTTACTTTTTCATGCAATTTTCAACTGTAGAAATTAGATTTATTGTGACAACATAACTATATTCTATTTTTGCAAATGATTTAAAAAGATTTTTTTTTTTCGAAAAATGTTCATAGTTACAGAGTATGCAGCTTTAAAACAAACTGAAACGACATATGTCCACACAACAGTACTGGTGCAGAAAAGACAGTATTATTATAGATTCTGAAAAACGTTAAGTGAACCACTTGCTAACATTGTCAAACAGGCATATGCTTAAAGTGATCAATTGTATCAAGTGCTTATTATATAGAACTACTTGTAGAAAATATCAAAACTACAAAAGATCAGGCATACAAGCAATATGATAAAATATGAGGTCCAGTCATTAATTTGAAAAGAAGTGCAACATTTTGGAGAAATGATGTGTACCAAGCTTATTTTAAACTTAACCTTAACTCAATACAATCAAAGAGCTATCCCCCCTATGGGGCCAAAACATGAAATTCACTTTTCACCAAACTCTTCCTATTAGTTTATAAGAACAATTGCCTAAGTGTATAAGTCTGATATTAGTTTGTCTTTTTCCGTTGCTATGGTAACAAAAATGGCTGCCAAATAGGCTGAAAATAGGAAATTGACCATTTTGGAGCTTTGAGACGTTTGATAGAGAAATTAACATAGAGCACAAGCAAATAATTATTGTGGCACACAACATATTAAAAGGATTTTTTGGTGTTTAGCTGTGCTGATATCTAATTCTTAAACATTCCGCCTCTAAAAGCCTAAATTTTGGTCAAAAAAGGCAATTTCTCTATTTTATATCTATTTTGTCAGCCATTTTTGTAACCATAGCAACGGTAAAATTTAAATAAATGCCGAAATTTTACACTTCAGTCATTCTCCTAATAATTCAATCAAAAGAAATTTGTGAAAAGCAATTTTAAGTTTGTGGCTCCAAAGGGGGCCAAATTAGCACCGTAATGCACGTACCCTTTTACCTTTGTTACTGTGTGATACATGCGTTTTAATATATAATGTAGTTGCATAAAAGGCACATCATAAATAAAAATTAGCATAATCAGGAAATAACACAATCACAAACTACAGAAAAACCAATAGCACCGTAAAGAAAAGCCACACAACAATTACGAGGCACCAGGAAGACAAACTAAGTAAAGCAACCAGCTCTCTCTCCCCAATCAAGATGATTGCAAACCTAAAATGGACATGAAGAAACACACAACAAAACATAGAACAATTACAGAATTCTATAATGGGGGTAGCAACCAACAACGATCAACATCAACAGAGCCACCGCCTTAGAAAGGACAGCTAGGGGGCTTAAGTGCACTTTACTTGAACAAAATCTTCGCCCTAGATTCTGCTGTTGTTGAGGCACAAAATATTAAGCTCGCATGGAGGCCTAACTCATCATTGAGAAACAATCTAATCAAATTAACACATTATGATGAATCAAAGAAAATGGCTGACGAATCGCAGATAGTCAGAGCTAAAGAAAACCCCAGGATATGCCATGATGGGTCCAGTTACAGATAAGCATCAGGCACTAACCCACTGATTAAAGCTTTATGTCAGAGCCGTCATTGAGTCTGAGGCCTGGACCACCATCGTGCAATGAAAGAAGATACCAAAGCTATAAACTGTGATAGGTTTTAAAACCAAGCCTGCAGACTGTCGCATGACATCCAAGTTATATCCAAGCTTTTATAACGCTTGATAATCTTTTTGAATTGATCACTGAAATTATGGTTTTTGAACAATATTTTTGAAATCATAAACTAAATTACCATAAAATATAGGTTGTGATATACCATGTTGCAGAAGCGCTTTAACCCAATGCTGTATTTAACAACTAACACTGAGTGTCTGTGGTAGAATTTAAAAATGTTTTTTTGAATTTTATGACATCTTTAACCTTGTTTGATCCAGTTCTTGGGCTTGCAGCTTATAAGCGTTTATTCTAACGTCATGACATCATTATTGTTTAGCTATAGAAAACTTATAAATTATTAATTCTTCACCATAGTTATAATCATCCTAAGAAAAATTTAGCATTTTTTTAGTCTGATTTTACTGTCATGTTATTCTATTTTTCTACGTTTTTTATGTCAAAAATAAAGCATTCCTATTAGAAATACATATATAGTTCAATTCAGCAACTATACCCTCCAAAATTAAAGATAAACATAAGACTATCTAATAAAATACATTCCAAGAACAAACATAATTATAATGCTTTAGTTTATAAGGAAACAAGCGCAAAACAATTATCTAATGTACTGAATCGAACTGAAGATACATGTGTGCACAGTTTTCTCTATGTATTTCTCATAAATCGTGCAAGATCTACAGAAGCAATGATACAAAAGTTATATTATATGTTATGCTCATTCCCTTTTGTGCCTCCACATTATTAAAAATAAATATATTGTCAACTCCAGATATTACAAATTATGATAGCTCGAATCACCTGCATATGTCAACGTTTAATATATTAAATTGACATTGGCAGGTGGCGTGTGCCATGCATTACTGGCTTTATAACTTCGCACACGAAATAGTGAGTTTTTTTAAACCTCATCCCCTATTTTCAAACACCCTAGAATCGTCAGAGAATCTAACTAAAGCCCCGCTGTAGCACTTTTCATCAAAGAAGAGCCATAACTCAAATAATAAAAAAATAACAGGTAACAATTCCCCCCAAGATCTTGTAAACATGAATGCATACATAAAATTTAGTGAAATCTGTCAATTTCTGGAATGTAATTCTGGCGTAAAGCAAGGGCCACCACTCTGGTACAAATAGTACAAATGTATGAAAAAAGATGTGTATTTATAAAATTTGGCAAAATTCTGTCAGATTGTTCTCAATCTGTGTAGCGGAAACAAAATTTTGGCATAAATCAAGGGCTATAACTCTGGTACAAATTCGGAAAACATGACGTGTAACAATCCCAAGCTAGATCTTGTCAATATGAATGCATTTATAAAATTTGGTGAAATTATATCAATTGGTTATCAAGAGATTGTGCAGAAACGAAGTTTGCTTAAATCAAGGGCCATAACTCAGGTACAATTTTGGGAAAAATGACATGTAGCAATCCTAAGGTAGATCTTGTTGCTATAAATCTATATATAAAATTTGGTGACAATAATATGTAACTTTACAAAGCTAGAGCATGTCAATATCAATGCACACACAAGATTTGGATAAATTCTATAAAAGAGTTATCGAGATATTGAGCGGAAATGAAATTATGTCAGACAAACAAACGGAAGGACAGTCAAACAGACAGAATGGCAGACAACCCAAATTCTATATAGCCTCCCCTTTGATAAATTCAAAGCGGAGCTATAATAATTGTAAAAGAAGAGTATAAGGCTGGTTTTGGTTATATAATCATGATTAATTATCTACAATTTAATCAAAACGCAAGTGATGTGTTTTCTAAAACGGATTTCAGATGTACAATCTGATTACAGCAGATACATAGCTTGCAGTGATAAGAGAATGAACCAAGCTTTCAATAATCCCAAATGAACTGGGTAAGCACTGTTTGCACATTTACACATGAATCTGGTGGTTGGAATTGTATCTGTTTGTGTCTCCTTGCAGTTGTTAGCTGCATCTGGTTGACTGTTTCCAAGCCTTTCTTTGTTTTCCCTAAGGCCAGTTCTAACTCTTGTTGACTCGTGTCTTCTGTTACTTTCTCTGTCTGTGTAGCTGGTTCTATCATATTCATATTGCCTCCTATGATCTCTATCCCCCATTCTATAAACAGTATCACCTTCATGTATACGCTTCGTATTTGTACTGTCATAGTTTGCTTGTGCATTTCCATGCCTGTTATCACCATAGTTTTCTTTATATCCTCTCATACTATCTAGGTACGGATTCTCATTATGTTTTACCTCATGCCACCTGCGTGAATCTATGTCAGAAGAATCGTGCCTTCTGTCAGTATGTGTATGCTTAATTTTGGTACCTGTTGATTCAAACCTGCTTCCAGTATTTCTGTAATTGGTATTTAATACTCTACCTTTATATGTCCTCGGAGAGTCATCGTGATTTATGTTGGGTACCATCTCGTGATGTTGTCTTCGTGTATCTGGTCTTTGTTTTGTTGACACAGCATGTTCATTTTTTCTTCGTTCATCTTCTCGCTGGTTCACATCATGTGTTGTTTTGTGTCTCTTTATTTCATCTTCCCGTTGCTTCTCACGTAGCATTTGGTCATAACGTCTTTTGGAAGTGTTTTCACTATTATCTGTGCTATGTACAGCAACCAGAGATTTCTTTCCTGCAACTAAAAGATCATTTATGTCAACCAATGGCCGAAGTAATAGTTATAGCATAGAGCGTCAGCCATTGCATGCACATAATACAGGAGCTTTGGATTTATTTTCAGTCATAACATCGAAAATCAACAAATAACGTCCACGAAGTATTCTGTACTAATGCTGCATGTACGTCAAAATGAGCGTAAGAAGGATTTTGGTAGGTTGCCATGGCACCACGAGTAATAAGCGCGGCAATTATGTTTGGTTGCTCATGCATTATTGCTCATAGTCTCGTTAGACGATATGAGCAGACAGGAGGAATATCTATCAAAGCCCAGGGTTGACACCAAGATAAGACTGTTAATATTCACTCGCGCATTGACGTAAGCGGTTCTTGATGCTACACACCTCAACGTTTTTTCACCAGATGATAAAACAAGAGTCCGAAAAAAAAAATATGTGTGACTTTTTATTTTGACCCCTTACTCATTCCCTACTCTACCAGTCAAACACATGATTTTACAGCTGTGTTACAATTATTCAGATCTACTGACAATTAAACACCACTAATTTGATATGATTTGTTTTTACAAAGGATAGGTGTTGACGGAGGTATTACTTACTAAATTAGGTGTAAAGAGTATATGTTCGTTCAGATATGTATACAAAATGTTTTTCGACTCTTATAACGTATATGGTCTTTATGTAAATGTGACAAATCTACCATCTATTCTGTTTTGATATCTAAACTGACCCATTTGATTATACTAGCTGACTAAAGGGCACTTTGATATAATATGAAATTAATGATCCCCACAGAACAAAGTCTGTTTTACATTTACCTGGACACCATTTACACATGCTAGGACACATCTGTGGTACGTTTGAATAAATCTCACAAGTTGCTGGTCCAAACTGCTTGCGGCAATAGCTTGGTTCTTTGATTCCAGTACAATTCACTGAAATAGTAGATAAATAGTCATTTGTTAATCCTGAATATATTTCTTTAATATTTATCTCAAAATCATTGCCCTATTTTCAATGTACCATTTTTGGTGTATAATGACAAGGCTATCTGTTATAAGTATTTTAATTCAAAGTTATAACTCTTTAAATAATGAATAACTAGAAATATCAATACGTTTAGTTATTTGAAAATAGTTGTGTGGTGGGTACCTTAAAGACCTATATGTACAACGAAAGTAAGGAAGACAGCAATGATCAGGAATCGATACTGTCAAGTACCAAGCTTGACACAGGACATCGTATAGGAAAGTGAAAAAAAACACACAAGAAATTATCACATTCAAGAGAGCTAAGAGGTCAGCCCTTTCCCACCAGGTGACTAGAAGGCTGCAATCGATAGGCATGACAGTATGGCATAGAAAAACACAAAAAACTTAAACAAAAGAAACATTCCCTTGGAACTGTCCGTAAGAATATTGCTGTAGGGCTAGTCCAAATTCATATATTTAATGTATTTTCACAAGAAAGTGAAAATAAATACACATAATGCCATCTGAGCTATGTTACTTTGATGAATGAACTACCTTATTACATAGCCACTCATTTTGGCATTTGTGTCAAGCAGAAAATCAGATTAGCCTAGCCATTGATATTGTCGGATCAGAGTTTTTATATCTGTCTAAAGACATTGTGTGTACATCATTACCCCTTAGTCTACTGTATAGTTGGAGCATTATCTATATTCATTTATTACCCTTTTCTTTGTAAATAATGCCAATATAAGACACTTATGTTTTTGCAGAATTCAGACAGCAGCTATTTATTGGATTCATTGCAAAACATACCTCTAAACAAGCAATTTTTTCACTTATGTATTATAAGCACAAGCATATATTTTATCTACAACACAGATATTAAACATGTTCTCATGGTTTTAGGTTGCAGGTAGGTATGTTTCCAACCAAATTTTTTTTATCTTTAATTAACAGGATAACCTGAAAAACAAGTGAGCATGACCAGAAAAAGTCACATTGCCCTGTCAGTCTGACAAACCATGGAACTGCGAGGGAGATACACATAACTGACACTATAAACAACACGATTGTTGTTATGCTGTATGTTCTTGTTTTTTGTTTTATTTATTTGATGTGTAGTGACTTATAGCTGCCTTTGTGACGTTTTATACACATATAATTGTTATTATACTATAGAGTCCATGCTCGATAAGAGTAGAGTTACGTAGTTGGTCACATTATGGCACTTTATTCACCTGATTAGACCAATATGGGGTTTTCATTCACACTTTTACATGTAAATCTGTTTCGTCACAATACTCATATCGAGCACGGATTATAGAGTATAGACATACTCTTGTTTTTTTTTTTTACGTGGATTAATAAGAGTACTTACAGTCACAGTATGGAGGCACATAGAAGTCAAAGTCCTTGTTGCAGGTACAAGTACATGTTTTGAGGTCCATTTTTCCACCATTGAAACACACTTTTCCCCTGCAGTCTTCAAAATTCAAATAGAAAACAAATTAGAGAAGCTAAACCTTAATTTGGAGCTCGCCTCAAGAAAACCTGTCTTTGACTATTCCAACTAGGTCATACCCAAACCAGCCTGCTCAGCTACAGATATTAGTTATAAAATTGTGATTTTGCTTGAAGCAATGTTAAGGCATGATACTTTCTTATTAGCGGATAAGGAAGGCACTGATCAGACTGCGCCAATGCGAATGCTGGTCTGCGCCCTTGTTGATCGCCCAAAGACAGGTTTCCTGGCGCCAAACGCCCATTTTTTATACGACGTCGTGGCTATCAGTGATATAACGCAACATTTAAAATCTGGATGGACTGAATTACATATTTTGGTAAATAAAAATAGCTTTTTCACATCAGAAAGACACTTTCAAAACAGTCTTATAAGCATATCTTAAATAGAATCTAGCAATCGTGGGTATGATTTTTTGTGTCCATTAAATGAGTTGATGAATAAAAGATAAAATACAAGGCTTACCCAGGCTTTTAATCGCTTTTGAGAAGGAATACAATAAATACAATAATATATAGTGTACGAATATTATATTATTTTAATCATTGGACATAAAAACTAATTTGAAATCACATGTTTGGCGTCAAGAATTTGCCACTATGTACACAACGTGGTTATTTGTGTATAGTTTCATAACAGTAACACAAATTTTAACGACAAGTGGTCCCCAATTGTAATAAATAGTGTCATCTCATATGTTATGCGTTGCTTATGTGCAGGCTTAAATCTATAATGCAAATTTATTCTAAGAAAGTTTAAGCTATAGATATTCACGTAGATACCATATTACTAATAATTGTGTGGAATCAAAATGAAATAAAAAACATAAGTGTTATTCAATTTCATGGGCATTACTTAAATAATACCATGGCAGAGAAAGATCCAACCTCGCCACTTGTGCACGTTTACCTTCCATACTAGGGCTACTACAGTCCTGCCAGTCAAGAGTGACAGTGACGTTATGTTTTGTTTACAAAGCTACCATGGCTTATAATCGAAAGATCACTTGTATATTAATCCTATCTGCAGGATAGAATTAATACACAAGTGATCTATCATTTCTCGTTAGATCAAGTGGAGTGTAGAAGTTAACATTTTACTTAACAATTGTAAAAAAGTATTACGTTTCTGTCATTCTTGGTTGGCACGACAATAGGTAAATGTATCATGCAATAGTGAGCCATGGCATGCAAAAGTCAACAATTTGGCTGTGCGTGAAGAGAAGATTCAGAGTAGCATAGGCATCAGCTTATTCTGATCAGAATCTATTTTATCCCCATGGAGAACACTTCGATCCATAGTTATTCAGTTTGCGTACAGTGATTACTCTGATCAGACTTGCACATTTCCAATCTGATCTAAGTTTTCACTCGCAACACACTCCTGGGTTTCGGTTTGCCATGTCATGGCTTGTATATGACATAAATCATTAAACATATACTCCTCAAAAAGACATTCGAATGTCAGCGTATTTAGCTCAAACATTTAAATTCTGCTAAACATGGACCAAATTGTTCTACTGTTTTTGCCCAAAAATCAAGCATCAATTGATTTTTTTTCTTGTTTCCATGTCTCAAATGCACCTACCCCCCCCCCCCCCCCCGTCAAGAGAAACAACAAACAAGCACACTTTCAAAAGACAGTGGGTGGGGTAAAATATATTATTTGGCCATTAGAGCAGGGTGAACGTGACATCAAATTATTATACTTTGTTTTAAACAAATCAGCTTTCAATACAAAATATTTCTTCAAACAATTTCATTAAACCGGGCAGTACATATGTCAACCACTGACAATAGAGCTTTTGTATTCTGAATACGACATTTGTTCTGGGTTCTGGGTCATCAAGAATCAGATTTTCAATCATAATTTTATGCTTTTGACCATAAAAAAAGATATCCAGACGAATTATGCAAAGATTGTAGCGGGCAAACGACAAAAACCTGTCTGTATCCATAGGCTGGTCAGAACGGGCCATTTTTCTGACAGGAAGAGATGGTTGGTATCGATGGGATTTTTTATACCACAAATACATGCATAAAAGTAATTTCAGTATCTTAATGCATTATTCATTTATTTCATGCAGGTCTTTGGCCCATGTTTCAAACACATACAATTGACAGTTCAATACAGTTAGGTCGACCTTAGTTTAAAATGACACCAATTTATATCTGTAACATTTTACACTCCTACACTGTTTTCATTCTGCTGTTTACATTGGCAGCATGGCCTAAAAATGTCTGAAAATATTTGACTAGATATAGTAATTGATTTTAAAATACGTTCTACATTAAAGGAGCAATTTTATAAATAATAGTTCTGGTCCTATAAAAAAACATAGGCTTCATTTCTGCTTTGGATAACTTAAAAACTTCCACTGAGAATGTTTACATTTCAACCATTTACGAATTTGGATTAATACAGTAATCAAATACTCTTATGTCAGGTTGACGTTCCGACATTTTATAAAGTAAGTATAATGTGCCTGGAATATGTCTCGCAGTACCAAGACAAATAAAAAGGTCTAGGAAAGGTAAGCGTCATTCACAATTTCTAAATTTTAAGTCTGGTCACAAATATAAAAGAGGCCAAAACTCTGCTTATCAGTTCTCCATGTATTATTTGTTGGAGCCAAAAACGACCTGGTCTCCTGACCTACTGGTAAGCGTGTTTGGCCACAGGACCAGGATCGATTTTTCTGTGGGTACCTATTTTGAGCTCGCCTTGTCAGTTAGCGACAGGGTGAGCTTTTGTGATCTTTTTTGTCCCTCATCTGTCGTCGTCTGTTAACAAATGTCTTAAATGACATCTCCTCCTAAACTTCTGGTTGGATTTTAGCCAAACTTGGCAGGAATGATTCTTATATTGCCCTCTTTCATTAGTGTTCAAATATTAAAGGTCTGTTGCATATCTAGGTCACACAGGCTAAAATAGATTTTATAAGATGAAAACTTAAAAATGTTCTTGTCTGAAACCAGAAGGCCTAGAGCCTTAATATTTGGTTTGTGGACCTCTACTTAAATTGTTTAAATTATTCCCCTGGGTCACAGGTATTACATAGGCTCAATAGGGAAAACATGAAACAATCTACTAGTCTGAAACCACAAGGCCTAAAGCCTTAATATTTGGTATGAAGCATCATCTAGTGAACCTCTACCAAGTTTGTTCAAATGATGACCCTGGCGTTAAAAATAAGCCAAACCTGGGGCCTAGAGCCTTTGTATTTGGTATGTAGCATCACCTAGTCGATATCTACCAAGTTTGTTTATATTTTACCCCTGATGCTAAAAATGAGCCCTCCCCTGGGGTCACATGTTTTACATAGGCTTACATAAAGGAAACATGATACATTCTTCTTGTCTGAAACCACAAGGCCTAGAGCCTGGCTGGTTGGTATGTAGCATCACCTATTAGACCTCTACCAAGTTTGTTCAAATTATGCCACTGGGGCAAAAAGTGGGCCGCCCCGGGGATCACATGTTTTGTATAGACTTACATAGGGAAAACTTGAAAAAGTCTTTTTGTCTGAAACCACCAGGCCTAGAGCCTTAATATTTGGTAAGTAGCATCACCTAGTCAATATCTACCAAGTTTGTTTATATTATACCTCTGATGCTAAAAATGAGGCCGCCCCTGGGTCACATGTTTTACATAGGATTACATAAGGGAAACACGATACATTCATCTTGTCTGAAACCACAAGGACTAAAAAAAAATAGTAAGTGAGTATGATCAGGAAATACCACAATCACAAACTGCAGACAACCCCGTGGCACCGCGAGGAAGAGCCGCTCAACCATCACAAGACACCAGGAAGACAAATTAAGCAAAGCAATCAGCTCTCTCTTCCCCATCAAGATGATTGCAATACTAGAATGGACATAAAGTAACGTACAACAAAACATAGAACAATTACAGACTCCCACAATGGGAGTAATAATAAACAAAAAGTCAACAACAACAGAACCACCGCCTTAGAACGGACAGCAGCCTAAGCCACCGGGGGGCTTAAATGCATTTTACTGGTACCAAATCTTCGCCCTAGATTCTGCTGTTGTTGTAGTATAAGAAATGTTCAGCTCGTATGGTTATTTGTAAAGCCTTGATAATGAGTATGTAGCATCACCTAGTAGACCGCTATCAAGTTGGTTCAAATTATGCCCCTGGGGCCAAAAATTCGGCCTGCCGTGGGGTTCACATGATTTACTTAGGCTTATATAGGGAAAACATGATAAAATCGTCTTGTTAGAAATCACAAGGGCTAAAACCTTGATATTTGGTATGAAGCATCACCAAGTGGACCACTACCAAGTTTGTTCAAAAACTGGACCTCCCCTCGGGTTTCACATAAGCTTATATGACTGGTGCACATAGATCAGGTGAGCGATTCAGGGCCACTATGGCCCTCTTGATAAGTGTATTGATTTCTTCCTCTTTTATCGTTTTAATACTGATAACTTCTGTAAAATGGGAAAAAATGACAAAATTGTCACTACTGAACGTTTCCAACGCAAAATGAAACTAAACCTTTGATATTTCATATAGATTGGTTCATCCATTGTAATGCAATTTTATCAAAAACTAAAGCACTTATTTATAAAAATGAAAGTAGAACTTCATCAGTCAATCACTTCCTTTTAATCATAACCTGATTGGGTGAAAGTCTGCCATAACCCCAGAACGATTAAATGATTACGGCAAGACCTGGTATATTGATTAAAGTTACATCCCTGAAACATTTTGCGCTGGCAGTGTTGGTCAGTATATCATGCACAAAATCTGTACGAGTTGGATTTAATTTAGGTCATCTGAATGAAAATCATTGTCGTGTCCACCAATTATAGTTTCTTTCTTTCTAAAAGGTATTGTATTAGTTCATGAAATGAAAATAAAATGAAAATATTATTTTCAATGTCAGACAAATTTAATATATAATTAACTCAATAAAACAAATCATTTTGTTGAAGAAATTACCAAATTGTATCATTATTTTTCTTGTCACGGCTTGGGATAACAAGTGCATTTTCATATTTTCTAAAATGCTCGAGGTCATGAGCAATAATTAAAATTGAAACAAAATGTGCTGACTGAAGACTACAGCTACTTTAGCTTGATATTTAAGACTTTTATGATTATTCTTTCGTTTATTCAATAAGTTGGTCAAATGCTGAAAGATTCCACGAAAGATATTGAGAAGCTCAGCATTGTGACGTATTAATTTTTATTTCATAAATTGACAGTCCATGCTTAAAGAAAACCGTAATGAACATATTTCAATGTGGGCAGTACTTAGAAGCATACGTCCTGGATTATGTTGAGGAGTATATTTTAGCTCCTTGGTCTACAATGTATTGGAAATGACTATTGTTGGATTTTATATTTTTATATTATCGTTTGAACATAAATTCCAAACGTTTTCAGTAATGTCATGAATACCAAAATATCGTATCCTACCAGATATGGCTTGATATGTTTTGCATAAGGGTTTAGAGGTAAGAAAGGGGACAAAGAACCCGAATTTGATTAGTAACTAAAATTTCCCAATAAAAATCAATGCCTCAAAAGTAAATAGCCAGAGCTTAGAAAAGCAAAATATATAGACACTGAAACCCTTTTTAGGGCTTCAGTATATATCAAATGATTTTGTTTCATCTCAAAGTAGTGAATTTTGAGAAGTTGGAACTATGCATTGTAAATAATGAACAATGAAGTGTGAACTGTGAAGAATGCAGTCGCCTCTTGGCCTCATATTAACTTGCAAAACTGTATTCCTGCCATATATAGAGAATCTTACATGAGTGCTCTTGTTTTATTGAATTTATTAAACGTGTTGAGAAAAAGCGATAAAATGCAAGGCCTGTCTAGCATTTTATAGATGCCTTGCATTTTATACCATTTTTGCAACGAGTTTAATAAATTCGATAATACAAAAGTATGAATGTAAGTTTCTCTTTATCATATGACATTAAAACTATTATGAAATTTCATTTTTTGCGTGAAAGCGTTAGGGTTTTGCCATATGCGTGACGTTACAAGCGTCATTTCATAACGTTTCCTGAAAATCTTTAAATCATTAATGGTTTATAGACTTTAATGCATGGCGCTATGTCACTCCCAGGCATGACATCATATGATAAAAAGTATAACTCCATCACTAATAAGCTTATAACTTGAACTTAATTACTATCAAATCATACGTTGTTAAGTACTAAAGTATTCCTCAGATTACTGATTATGCAAAGTGAAAATTCTAGTCCTATTTATTTCTTCTGTATATTTACTTACCACAAAGTTTATCTCTGCAATTATGTGGACAGTCAGCACACGTTTGTCCAGCTTCATATGGCTTACTGATGTCGTAATTGCCTCTAAAAAGAAAAAAGAATCAAGACGAACAGCTTTAACTCAAATAAAAGTGCTCAAGTTTTGGTTCACGTTTAGTATGATAAATAGCAACATCATTAGATATATGTGTTTCAGCTAGATATCATTATTCAATAGCGCGTCTGAGTTTCTGTGGTTGGTAGCGTTTTTATTCTTCATGAAAAATGTACATGAAATAAGCTTCTACTCATATGATTACTTTTGATCTGGTTAAGTTATTGTCTTGATTTTATTATCAATTTAGCAACTTCAACAGGTATTTTATGTTTCATGTGGATTTTGGTTGATGCATGTTAACCATTTATTTTTAAATCGGCTATTGAGGTGTTCATTCGATATTTGTAGTTAGACTACTAAGAGAGTGCATTTTTTTCAGTGAACTAGGTTGCTACAAAACCATCAAATACCCAGTGATTCAAACAAATTTAACCGAAATGGACAAACACTGCCAAATCATATATACATGTAGGTTGGTTCCCAAAAGGCAGATGCCTTCATAATCAACAGACCTGACGTTGTGCCAAGAGGAATTGGTATAACTTCAGACTTGTCCATGTACATTAATATATGGTTGATTATTTTCATATTCTAAATCTTCAGGTATCAGGTATACTAGGTTTAGGCAACTGGTACTTCCGTGCAACAGAGTTGTTAAAAGCCATTAATATTTAACATGAAAATACTCAATAAACCATATACAGTAAAATCTCGAAAGTTCAAATATCGATTTTTCGAAATACTCGCAAAAATAGTAAGTGAGTATGATCAGGAAATACCACAATCACAAGCTGCAGACTACCCCGTGGCACCACGAGGAAGAGCCGCTAAACCATCATGAGACACCAGGAAGACAAATTAAGCAAAGCAATCAGCTCTCTCTTCCCCATCAAGATGCTTGCAATACTAGAATGGACATAAAGTAACGTACAACAAAACATTAAAAAATTACAGACTCCCACAATAGGAGTAACAATAAACAAAAAGTCAACAACAACAGAACCACCGCCTTAGAACTGACATAAGCCTAAGCCACCCGGGGGCTTAAATGCATTTTACTGGTACCAAATCTTCGCCCTAGATTCTGCTGTTGTTGAAGTACAAGAAATATTCAGCTCGCATGCAAATTTGAAATATATTTGGAACACACTAAATTCAGATAATGAGACATACTCATGATCTAAATTCAATTTCTGTCTATAATAAAAAATATTTTGGGTGTGTAAATGAAACGTCTCGTTCAAACGATTCTTTTACGCAGCCAAAGCACATGTTTGATGGAAATCAAAAGGAAAAATGATCATTTTGGGGGATTGCACAATCTGTATGTCTACCTCCCTATAACTCGATTTCCTGATAATACGAAAATAAACCTCTAGTCCTAAAGACTTCGAATTTACGAGAAGTGTTGTCTCTGTCTGAAAGATCTGTTTCCAGATTATCTTGCTCAAACAAATCATCCTAAACTCTTTTGAAGAGTTACATTTTTTAATAATCTATTTGTTTGCCACATAAAACACATAAATGTCTTTGTATCTAGTGTTAAGTTTACATTTCAGCACTCATTAAACAGCTGATAAGCGATTTAGATTATTATTACATGGATTTTATTTAAGCTTTAGCAAGTGGTTTATCATATAACAATTTTTGTATATTTTTGAATCATTTCACAACTATGTAATATAATATTTACTCACGCTGGTCCATAATTACAGACATAGAAATGTGTCCCTTTGCAATGAGAATAACCGCAGCCAACCAATGAAGTATCAGCCCAAATTATCTGTGTATGAAAAGTACATTTGAACAAAAATAGCCATATGAAAATCTAGCTTATATGAGTATGATAATGAAAATATAAAATATGTTGGCAGTTTAACATTTATTTGCTCCAAGGTAACATTGGTGTGATACGTCAATAAGGTAGTGATATTTTATGCGAACAAAGAATCCATTTGTTCCAAGGTGGTGATTCTTTTGTTGATCATTTTTGCTATTTATGTTTTTGTCTGTCATGCTGTATTGTATGTTCATTGCAGACTTGTAGTCACCTACTAGGAAAGGGCTAACCTTTTGGCTCTCTTTTGTGTGATGTTTTCTTGTTTTTTGTCACTTCCCCATGTGGTGTCCTGGGTCAGATGTGGTACTTGATTGTATTGATTGCTGATCTTTGCCTTGTTTTTTACTTTATAACGAGACAAATATGTGCTGATGCTGTTGTTGTTTTTCTGAGAATTTTAGCTTTCATGAGCAGCCAAAATAGCGTGATTTGTTAGGCATTTAAACTGTCTAATAACCCCGAGGCCTGTTTTTCTCATATACTTGTCTAACAGCATGCGTCTAAGCAACCAAATCAACATCATTGCTCATATAAATCTTTGAGGGGGTAAGTGATAGTAGCTACACTAAGGACCTCTGACACTTTGATAGGGTATCTGCCTATTTTTTGGATGCATCCCAAAACTTTTTTATGTATAAGATATCACTGGTATCCTATTGAATAGGACGCTTGATGCATTAGGAACGAATTAAGGTTATAATTAGACTGGCAGATCCCTATTACAAAACAGGAGACGGTACCAAAGGGGGTAGGGGTGGCAAAATTTGACTTCACCAAAACATTTAGAAATCAATTATTTTCACGTGTAAGGGTATTATATCACCAATCCTGGATTACAAATCACAGTGAAATTGTTTTAAAGTCCAAAATCATGAGCATTTTAATGATTATTTTTGTTGTTGTTTTTTCTATCTGATTTGTTAAGAAATATTTTGAAGTGCCACTGTAGTCCATATTCAACCTTGATGAAAATGTTTTTACCTGGTGCAATATTATGCAGCAATGAACTGTAACCATTCATCCATGCGTAAAGTACACCTAGGCAATAGCCATGTAGTTTATGTGTATTGGATAGATACAGTGTATGTGCAAAATAATCTACCAACTGAATTTAGTAAAAGGACAGTTTTCATTATCTAAAGAAAAATATGCTAAATGCTGTAATATTTCACGACTAATGGGTTATGAAAAGGTAGCTTACTTGTACTAATTATTTCATTATGCTAGAAAAAAAAGATTTTCAAGAGAGCACACCAAAAATCCAAATGCTAATGTTCGGGCTCGCCCAGACGCCACATTTTGGGTTGTGGGATATCATTCCCCCCCCCCCCGAGTTCCAAATAGCTTTTCACATATATTATGTAAAATATGAGAACACACATACATGCTAAAGGATCAGTTGGAACCTGGGGGGGGGAATGATGTTTTAAAAATATTTTTCTATTTCCTATTTGTATAATGCAAAAAATGACCATTTTCGCCCCAAAATAAAGCTGTACGTTTATGGAAATTGGAAATCAAATGCAAAATCATAAAATAGATACCAACAGCGAGCTTATATATGAAGATGGAAGCATTTGATCGACTTTCATTTTTATCAAAATCATAGGCAGCGATACACTGTGATTCCCATTACCACCGTCAGAGGTCCAAATTTTGAAACAAAAAAAATTCTCTATCCACATCATTTCTGAACTAATTAATCACAACTTCCAAAATAGGGATTATAACTAAAATGAGGGATCGCAGTGGCCCTGTTTGTGAAGTGTTAGACAGGGGTTTATCAGCTTGATAGCTTGATACTCACCAAGAGCCGTAAACACAGTGTTATGTCCTTGAGTTAGTCACTTTACAAGCTGTCTAGTACTGGGTCGACACGGGAAGACAGGAAATCGCCACAACAAAACTGAGAAAGTGTTGACTGACAAACACAATGACCTCATAGTAAATGTCAGGATGCAATCATTTGATAAATAAATTTTGTTAACGCTTATCAAAGTAAGTAAGAGTGCAAAGATCAGGAGTCGATACAATCAAGTACCACACCGACCCAGGATACCAATGGGAAAGTTACAAACTCACAGTTAGACAGCACAAACGAGAGCCAAGAGGTCAGCCCTTTCCCAGCAGGTGACCACAAAGCACATATAAACAGACGCACAAAGTTTTTCAAGCATTTAAAGATCAGTAACATTATTTATTAGGAAAAAAATTTTGAGTAACATTGACAAGTGAACATAAAAGCGTGGACAACGACAATGGACAATCTATTAAGTGGATTTACAGTGTTGAAACGTTTCAGATACCTTGTGTTTTGAAAATAATTTCCTTTAATAAACAAAGGAATTAATCAGAGAACGCCAATTTTCAGATAGTTTAACAATCACCCAGATGAGAGTGTCAGTGAAAAAGGTGTGAGTACACACTATTTTATTGATGCTTTAAAACACTTGTTACATGCCAAGGTATCATTTAAGCAATTTATTTTACACCAATACAGTATGTATTTGTAAAAGGTGTGGCCACATTTTTGTGTCTGACTTTTTTATTTCGTTATATGAATAAATTGTGCCAGATTGAATAATTTTAGGGGGACGTTTGTTTATCAAAGGCTTGCGTTATTTGAAAAATATAAAATTTTACGCAATTTCACACCCTATCAGTTTAATGGTTTGAAACATACTTTATATGCAACTGTTAAACAAAATAAAATAGATAGTCAACTTGTATAGTTCAAAGGTGTAAATCAGTTTGCATTTCATTTTTTTCAATCTTATCAGTGTTATAGAGAGCATTTTCTACACACTTTATGAGCTAAAGCGAAATGGTTTTCTAAATAGTCGTTATAATTAAGCAGGTGGAATAGAGCTATACATAAGTATAGTGTTGTTGCATGCACCATAATCATGTATTTAGCTTTTTGAAAAGTACATTGAACATTACACATTCCTTATTGCGCCTTTGTATTGACGTTCCAATGTTTAACATCAAATATCTTACAATGCACATAGTGAAATGCAAACTGGTGCAATACGAAATCTATTGCATGATAGGTGCGTCTGTATGGGAGATAACCACGTGCTTAAAATGCATGGGCTATTTTCTCGTACAGACACTCAAACTGAACAATATCTTACACTTGTATCTTGACTTTACTATGTTTCAGTACATATTGAATAGTATACATTATTTCACAATACCTACTATGGAGGCAGGACCAAGAAGGTGACAACAGCGCGGTAATTTCCAAATCGGGAAGTTACCAGTGTGAAATATACCACACAGGTAGCAAAAATTAATTAGAACCTAACAAATATGCCTTTCATCCAATAAACAAACAGTGTAGGATGTGGCGTCTGATCATGGCGTCTAATCATGATCTCTACTGATTGTTTATGAAAAATAAATCTTATTAATCGACTAATTAACAGTTAACAGTGAATAGATAAGACTTTGACAAAATGTAGCCTGGGTGTTCATATTTGTCTCTTCTTAGATTGTTCGAAACAATATCATTTCAATTTTCAACACAAAACTAAAAGCGAGACTGTGCATATGTGCAGATTTGTCTTATACATCCCTTTGTTATATGTGATAACTGCTAAATATTATAATTATGCTTGAAAATTAATAATATTACTCCATACGTTAACCCTTTGTATATAATTGAAACCCCTAAACGGTTATTCTGGCAAACAGTGAAAACCTAGATGAAATGCAGCATAATGCCGCATTTTATCAGGGTTTACGCTGTTTGTAAAGGTAAATAAACTCTTCAGACAAATCATACACTATGTAATTGAAAATCATAACGTGACGCCCATAGATATGTACAATGGACAAGCCCAAGTTTGAAGGAGGATCAATTAGTTTATAAAAGGTATCCTTGGTCAGGTGTATTACTTGATTGTATCGATGCCTGAACTTTGCACCCTTACTTACTTTTATATGATTACTTTATTCATTAATTTACCTGTGTATAATGTGCAACGGCTGATACACCATGTGATGACCCATACTGGTAGTCTTTTGTTTCATTAGACCATAGGCTCATTGCTTCGTCCCAGTTCATTTTGTATGTGCTCCAGCATAAGTTCTGTCCTACATCAAAGCGACCTGAAATGTTATGGCAAATATATTGAAATAAAAAAAACACATGAGTATAATCAGGAAATGCTAGAATCACAGCTCAACCCATGCCATCACGAGGAAGAGACACAGAACACCAACAAAACAAAACATGATAGCAAGAACACTATCAAAACTATGCAAGCAGCCCTTTCGTCCGTTGCATGATGAGTGCAAGGACAGAAAGGACACTATTTACAACATTACATAACAAGGCCAACATACAATGGGAACAACATTAAACAATAAGTAACCACAACAGAAGAACTGTCTTAGAACTGGCAGTAGCTAGCAGGTGCAACTGGTATCTTAAAAATGTGTTAGCGGCAAATCGCCTCGGATTCTGCTGTGGTTAAAACACAGATATATTCAACTCACAATGAGGATTTCTTAATATTGTATTATCACATGATACTATCAGAATAACTCAATTATTTTGATGATGCAAAGTAAAAGTGAGTCCTTCCCAGGGTTTTCCATGAATTCTGCAAATGTGTCGCAACCTCCACTCTTAAGCGTGTTTACATAAGTAAACAAGCATGACAGCATGCTTTTCACACTCTCAATGTCCTTTAAATAGATCAAATAACCGACTGACAAAGACTTTAATTCAATGAAAAACGCCAAAGCATATCTGGCCTATAACTTTTTGATCACACCTCTGACAGCCAGAGCTGAATGAAAAAACAAGACCGAGGCTAAGCCACAGTGAGACATGTGACCAAAAACGCTGAAACAACCTGTGTACCAATGCCGTCTGATTAGCACCTTTGATATTCATTCTACGGAAAATAAAACAGTAAACCCTGCTACATGTAATACTCAATAGTCTAACGGGTCTCTGTAGTCGAGCAGGCTGGGCTGACTTCAGTCTTTCTTGGTCACAATGCTCAAAATGTAAGTGAGTACGATCAGGAAATACCACAATCACATACTGCAGTCCAGCCCACGGAACCGTGAGGAAGAGCAACAGGAAATTTACAGTAACAAGACATCGGTAAGATAATAAAAGCAACTCAACCCGCTCTCTCTTCCTCATCAAGATGATTGCAAAACTGGAAAGGACACAAAGAAATGAATATCAAAACAATGACAAACCCAGAGCTCAGAGTACATTAAACAATAGATCAACAACAACAGAAACACCGCCTTAGAACGAAAAGTAGCCTACGCTACGCGGGAGCTTAAATGCATTTTACCAGCGCTAAATCTTTGCAGGTTTCCTTGCATCAAACCCATTTATAATCACTGTTTAAAGATTTAAAGGAACGCTGGATAATTTTCAATAGGTGATAATGTTAATCCACGCCCAATTTACAAGCCATACACTTCACTAAACAATGGAGAACAATCCAAGTTTCTTTAGCTATGTTTGCTAAAATCAAAGAATTGGGGGATAAAACAACCAATGCTCAAGTCCAATGCTCCGATTTATTAATTTTGTAAATGTTCTTAAAATGATGGCTTTTTTCTCGAAATCAGTACAATCTTCGGGATTCGTTTATAACACACTCTAATGTGTTCCGCTACAGGGCATGAAATTGACATCAATATATACTCCTTCAGGGGTGGAATAAAATACAGTGTATATGTCCAAAGGTTAAGTATAAAAAACCAAGAGAGCAGTGTTAAACAATATATTTCTTTTATATACAGATTTCTGCGGAATTATTAGTAAGGTGTACTTAATTCTTATCTAGAAGCAGCATCATTGATTGGTCATCAAACTAATTGCAAGACAAACATGAACTAATCTTTTATATCTAACTGCTACTAAGGATTGGACAATGGCTGCATTTGCAAGGTGATAAATGGCAAAACATGAAGTGCTCCTTAAAATAGTTTGAGCAGTGTAAATAGGCTGCGCCATTTGAAGTATACTTACCATAGTCATATCTTTTGTATCTCTCATCGTGACCAATTATGCAATTATCAGCCCACTTCTGAGCTGTAATAGCAATTCCTTCGTCCCAGCTCTGAAATATAATAAAGCAACCAATGTATTTATTAACCCATATAAGCCTAGCACTCATTTTATGGGGTAACGGCAAACAATGCAAAGTGGATCAGCGTTTGATCAGGGTCTGTATTGCTTGCTTACATAAGTGTTTTTAAAATTTAGTTAAAACTGCAAATTACTACCAAACAACCTTCGTTTTGAAATACATTCGTCCAATTGCCACGGGTGATTCCATCAGGCATATAGTAGGTATGTATTGGTTAAATCTGTTTCAGGCATATATGGGTTAAATATATTTCAGATATTCTGAAGCAATACCTTGTTTAAATACAAACTTCAATAGGATCAATTGGTGATAGTTAGGCATATTTTTATTTGAAACATTACCATTTCAACTTTTAATTCAACTCAAATATCCTCTATAGATAAACAAAAAGCGTTTATGCGTGACAGTATTTACAATATAGAAAATACAGATCTAGAAATAGAGGTTTCAGGCTTTGACTTAGATTTACTATTATAGTTTGACCCATGTTCCAGCCTGACTCGCTCATTTAACGCATTACACGTCAACCTTTTGAAATAGAATAATCCAAAGGTCATTATTCAGAGGTCGTGGTACATCTACATACCATGTAATATGTAACATTAACTGACGTTGAGTGTTCTTTAGAATTTGATAAAAATCTGGCATCATGCAAGTATAAAAGTATCTAAGAAATAACGGATTAATGTCTTTTTATTAAAGATCATAGAAAAATGTTGTTTCTAAAGCATGGTCAAAAATATAATGTCATGGACCATCGTATGGTGTGTAATAGCTTGAACAAAGATGGTCAACATTCGTGCTCCTGTATTATTGAATGTATTAAACTTGTTGCGAAAAAGAGATAAAATGCGAGGCTAAAGTATAAAATACAGGAGCACGAATGTAAGATTGTATCTTTCATATGATCCCAAGAAATACTTTGAAATCTAGTCTGTATTTTTTATTTTTTTTTATTTTTTGTTGTTTGCTTTTTGGAGGGAGGGGATGGGTTTGCGTGAAAACACTAAGATTTTGCCATATATACCCGACTTCTTTACTTTGTCAATACTTAACGTTACCAAAAGCTGTTAACTAGTGTGTGTGTGTGTGTTTTTTTAATGTATGGCGTTATATCACTCTTAGACACGACGTCATATGATAAATCGAAATAATTCCGAAAATAGCTAAGGCCTTGCCGAACCTGCTGCCATGGCAGTTTATAGTATATGAGATAATGTAGTAACAGAATTTTGAAATAAGAAGTCTTGGATTATAATATAGCTATGGTAATTACCCATCTCATCTATCAGAATGTGCTTCTCCAAGTAAGTAAGGGTGCAAAGATCAGGAATCGATACAATCGATACAAAAGCTTATCAGATGCGTGATCTATTTTTATATCCTCATGTTTCATTTTTGTCATATCTGGTTTCTAATTTTAGCGCTGTTCCAATGATAAAACTGCAAAATGCATTAACATTTCAATGATACTCGGAAGTTTTCATAAGGAATCTATTATATGCAGTTTCAAAAATAGCAATGTGCCTTCGGGGATTGCATAGTTATTACAAATTTAATTGAAAAATCATACTGACATCCAATATTCGTGAAAGTAGCCGCCACATGGTAAGCAAAACATCCTTGTGTAGATCCAACATATCTTTTTTGCATAGCTGCTGGTCCCCAGATCAGACCCGTCTCAATGCAAGTTGTTAACACTTCGAGTACTTGGATCACAGCCAATGTTATATGCAGTGACGTATAATTTGCAAACACTATGTAGAGAGTTTACCCTTAAAGCGCCAACGAAAAAAACATTTTTAAATTTTATCTGTTGAAGGCGTCTGCTGCAAATAATTGCGTAACCTTACTGAATAATTTAAGTACTTTTTTATTATAATGTTTTAAATTGTTATCAAAATGCACAGCTAAGAAACGATACCATTTTTTATAATGATATAGCCTCAGAATGTATAGCGTGGTTATGTCGTACATACATGAGTACGCAACCCAACTTTGCCAATTGCACAGCCCAATAATTTGATTTGACGAAAACTTATATGTCCCCAAAGCAAACACTTTGTAGCCTTTTGATACTTTTTAGAACATTCTCCTTTCCAAAGTGACGCTTGTATTGTGGATCATTTTTATTATTTATGTTTCACTTTTGTCTTTATTAAAACTAACTTGTCTGTTCCTTGCAGCGCTGTGAAAGGGCTGACCTCTTGGCTCTCCTGTGTGTGATGTTTTCTTCACTTTTCTTTCACTTTTCCATATGGTGTCCCAGGTCAGGTGTGGTACTTGATTATATCAATTCATGATCTTTGCCTACTTGTTTTTGTGGGGTTTTTTTTTACTTTTATTCCAGATACTTCTTTAGGACTCACTGATATCCCTATTTTCTTTAGGATGGCTCTTTATGAAGTCTGATAGCACGTTATTTGCAGCCTATTAGAAACATTTACCCATAGCTCATGCATTAAGTGACTAAAAAGCCCAAATTACAGAAACCGCCAAGCCAAAAGACGAATACCAAAAATTAAAATGATGTGTTTTTGTTGGTTTTTTTTGCATTGTGTTTTCGTGACTATGTTCTTAGTGGTCGTCTTTTTGCATGACTGATTTCGTTAATTTCTCCTTTTTGGTTGCGTTATTCCGTCCTTTCCTTCTTATGTTTGACATAGTTGCTTATTTTCGCCTTGTGTTATTTCGGCGTTATCTTAGGCTTACATAGTTATAATTCAGCTGGTACCATGATATCATTAACACGTCAGAAAAGTAGTGCTATAATATCTAAAATCAATTTACATCAAGCAGAATAAAAATATTCAACAGAGTGTCTCGTGCCCACAATTGTGTCTTGTATTCATACTACATTACTTACCATTTCTCTCATATTCTTTGCTGGAGGATAAACTTTCCTTCGAAGCCGATTATGCTCCTCGACGATTTTCTGTCTGTCGTCGTTGCTCACACCTAAATGACAACAATTGAAGTAGTCACATAGCTAATTTAGCCAGTTGCAGATGTGTTTGTACCTACCGCATATATGCGAACAGCGAAGACTTTGGGACGATGACACGAACGGCAGACTTGCAGGAGCTCTCGCACCTTATATGCGCATGTAACAAGTGGGGATATAAATAAAAGCTCGAGTCAACATCTAGGCATGTAGCCGTTCTGAACAGTTGTCCATGCGCATTAAAATATTGACCACCAATATGGGATAAGTACCAAATTTGTTTTGTATTGCCCCCCCCCCCCTGAATATATGTCCATTGTTGTTTTTCAAGAGTCTCTCTTCCATTGGCTACATTGGCTGGTCTGTTGTCTGTGATTGTTTAATTTCATGTTTATTTAGGGTTATTCCATGGGATAAGCAGTTTTTTTCGTTAACAAGTTTTTATTTCAAATTATTTATTAGGAATAACCAATTTGGATAGGTCTCGTAAAACTCTTAATTTGTTTATCTGCTTCTTAGCAGCACAACTATTCTCTGAGAAACGGTTCATCTTTAGCCATACCAGTGTCTATATGCTTCACAGTATGTAAACTGAAATAAACCTCCTGTACCGTTCCTCCGCTAGCTCACGCTTTATAAACATGAATAACAGCACTCGTGCGTAACCAGTAGTCGGAAAATGCGTGTATTTAGGTACATGTACACGTTTCGATTTATATTGTTAGCGATACAGACAATACACATTCGAACAAGGTAAGAAAAGCCATTTTATCTATTTTATTCCGTTTTATTCCATGATTTTAAAGGTTTTCTCCTTTGCATTTTGCTTTGTTAAAAAACGACTTGCTCACAATCAGAGCCGTTCTGTGTCGAAAACGAGCTTGAATGCCAGATTGCACGGTTTAAGTGGAATTGGCAATCACATGTATACATGATTACATGGTTGTAACTGTAACAGTTACTTAGATCTATGGAGAAATGAATTTTAATTGGTGGGCCCTCGCAATTACAGCTGTACCAACAACTCTCACATCACGATTTTCGACAACTGGTTACGCACGAGTGCTGTAATTCATAATGTATAAGGCGTGAGCTTAGAGGAACGGGTACAGGATGTTTATTTCAGTTTACATACTGTGTGCTTGGTATCTTTCACGTCGGGCGTCTGTAATCTGTGATTGTGATACAGAAAACCCTGTCTTAAGCGGCCAATCAAAAAGAAGACCAAATATTGGTTTTCAAGACCGATTATCGTTTAATGCAGGTCAAAAGTATTGCAGAATGCAGCATTCTGAAATACTTTCGACCTTCATTAAGCTACCATTTGTCTTAAGGACCTTTGTTTTGATTATTTTTGAGCGACCGCTTTTGACAGATTTTATCGTTTTAATCAAACGTCAACAGATGGAAAGGCTACCTACCTGAGTCCTGTACCGAAGGTGATCGTTGTAAACAAGCTGAATGTCCATGTGTAATGGTAGCAAACTTTTCTTCGCAGTTTGTCTAAAGAAAATAAGTTACATGATGAAATATGTGCAGCGTCCCTCATATATACATGTCATTATTTCGGTAACATTTTCGTGAAATACAACATTCTCTGTCGAATGTGGCATACGGTCGAATATCACATTTCAATAGATTATCACTTCCGTCGCAATTTCGTATTTTGCTAGAAAACTTAAAGTAAAATAAAATGAAATGCGTCCTGAATCGTCCGTCAATTAGTTTTGCTTGTAATGTGATCTCTTGTTTCAAGTTTGAACCTGGTGCTCATGGCTTAAATGATATATTGTATAGACGTCACACTTAAGAAACAATGCCTTCAAAATGCCAACTGTCTAGTAGTGGGGGGGAGCCAGTGCAGCTCTCGTGGCCTTGAAGCAGACAGACAAACAATTGAGATACATACCACTGCAGGAACCAGTTGATAACTTTTTATTAATCAAATGCTAGAGAAGGTAGCGAAATTCGAATCTGTGTGGTAGAGGTATCCAGCCAGTCAGGGCTAAACACGCTTCCGACTTCAGGAGCTATCTGGGCACCCAAATCATAACTAGCACAATCATTCCCCAAGGTATTTAATTAACGATGAAGGTTTCAGATCATCATTACAAGGTTGCAGTGAAAGGTCAAGGTCAAATATACCTAAACCTTAAATCAATATTATGACACTTTTTGCTGGAGGGTGTGTATATTTAGTACAGAAATTGCCTATGTTGTGCAGATGACTACAGGGGTTTCTGGTTGCAGTCAAGGTCAAGTATATGTTGAATCAGTCTGTATGACTCGTAAACCAAACTACCCATACAATTTTACCGAGGGTGGGCAATTTGGCACTCTAATTGACTATGTAATGCAGATAACGTCAAATGTTTAGGAGTTCAAGTATGAACTTGAATTTAAATGTCAACTTACAATCGGTCTTTAAAGCCTGCAACACAAACTTCATACATTCTAATATTGGTGTTGATATTTTGCACACTGATTTCGAATGGTATGCGGACAAATACGATGGTTTCACGTCATCGATATGATATTGAAGTCAAATATCGTGGTCGCTTAAAAATTTAATTAATTCCTTATATATGCATTTGCCAATCCCCTTCCCCATCAATTGGCTCTAATCTGGCTGTATATAGTTTGATCGAGTTGGATGTAGTAAAAACGAACATTACGTCGATCTGTCATAACACGCAAACGTATAGTGTTTCTTCAATCCGTTTGTCTTTATCATGATAAAACTGTCGGCCAATTTTGTAATTGTAATTGTAATAGCAATCCATTGGACTAAACCAAAGCAGAAACTATCTCTTAATTCGGTGATAATAACAATGTTGATAACACAAGATAAAATGAACTTATTTTTGTTCTCAAATCTGCTAGCATAGAGGTGACTGTCTTAAACGACCCATAGGCGATTCCAGAAAAATCCGACCAGGAGGAGGTCCTGACAATATTTGGCATCAACGTATTCGACACAAGGCCATACCGACCTCCCTTGAGAACCAATTGGCCCCGAAGGGTCCAATTGGTTCTCGAGGGAGTCGTGCCAGTATTTCTAATGGAACATATAGCTACTTGCGATTTTCCAGGGGGTACAGACACCCTGCCCACTCTGGATCCGTGCAGGTGACAAATTCTTACAGCTTATGAGTCCTCTCAAGATCTTTTGAAAACCAGGTCTACAGTCACGCCTGATATGCTGATAGAATGTCATGACAGTTAATTATATTTGAGGACCGAAATGCTTCAATTGGTATATTGTTAGACTTGGGATCAAAAAGTCGCTAGTTTGAGATTTTCTGTGTCCTTGAGCAAGAGACTTTATCCTCTGCTTGGTACTGGTTCAACTCAGCAACACAAGCAAACGTCCTGACATAACTGAAAAAAATGCTGACTGTGAAGTAAAGAATCGGCACCAACAAAAACAAAAGTAAAGCATGGTCGACGAAACGATACATTTAGCAAAAATTAAGAAAGCTTTTCGATCACATGTCGAATTCACACTAGAGACTAGTTTTTTTCCTGCTCTCGGCTATAAGTCCATACATTTCACTTGAATTGTGTTCCTGCTGATTATGTCAGAAATGTGTATCCAAACGATTGTTTGCCTTTAATTTTGTTTTGTAACTACTCTGTCAAAAGATAAATTATTCTCCTGTCACAGTTCCTCACATGTCTGTAATGCCAATGATGCGATATGTCCGAGCTATCAACGTAGTCTGAGACTAGGCTGTTCCTGCATTTGCTTTTAATTTTGTTCAAATAAGTGAAGCTTTTAAACTACAAATTATAATTATTTGATTTTTAACAAACTATGTTCTATAGCAATGCACCGATTTACGGCAAAACAATCATGTTATCTTGTTTTTGAAGAGAAATTGAATTATGTATTTTCAAGATAAAAATACCAAGTGAGTTTGATATATGCTACTGTGGTTAGCACAACACTTTGTCCTAAGGCTGTTCAATCGAGTGTCATATCGTTTGAGATATTATCTTACACATACACACATGTACGCATGAGCTGAACGGATCATTTGAACAATTAGAGTGTCTTTTATCATGTGATACGTGTAATACTTACCCTTCGTTTTCTTCTAAAGTTTAGATATCGGTCGTCGAAGTCTCTGTCTACTGACCATCCGTCAGTCAAAACTGCAATGATAATTAGAGAATACTAAGCAAGAAGTTTACCAGACAAAGCCTGAGAACGCTTGTATAGTCTTGGTGCTCTATCACGTTTACCAGGCAAGGCTTTGGGAATGCTCCTTAAATCATGAGGCTCCATACATTATTGATGCCTTGCCTAACGGGTTACCTTGCTATCAAAGAAACCTGTTCTTTTCCCAGATTACCCGTTGGTTCACTTTTCAAACTGGCGTTTAAGACGTTAATATCAATGTTCGCGTCGTTTCAACGTCATCGACGTCATCGAAAAAATACAATGTCACGTTGACCTGATAAAGATAACTGCAGGGAGATGGGCAACGTGGATCAGGTCAGGACGCCGCAATTCGTTTAATATGAGAGATATATTTCAGAATTAGTCGTATGAAAAATATGTCAATCAAAAACACACGAGACATAGTACAGGGTGGGTAGCCATGACGCTACCTAAGTGACCAAATCGCCTTTAACGCCACCTTCGGGACCCAGAAACAGCATATTCGTTGAGTTTGTGTTTACACAAATTATAGTAGTGTCATTTGCACGGTGGGACTAGACCAAAGCGTGGCAATTTTAACCATAAGCTCGAAAAAGCATTATTGAATTTTAACACCCCATTTCCGAACTATGTCAAGCTCCCTAAAAGTATATGTTGCTCCGTGTAATCAACAAGTTTGTGAAATTACTTCTGTTTCGATGTTAAAACCCTCTCCTATGAGGCACCCTTCACCTTTTTCGTAAACAAAATCAACGAAGGTGCGGTTACTTTGCCGCGAAGGTGGCGTTACAGGCGATTTGGTCACTTAGGTGGCGTTATGGCTACCCAGTGTGTAGTAATATTACACATGCGTAAAGTCACTCTTTAAACATACATTATGCAATTATGCTTAAGATTTGGGATGAAACGTCATTTAGGTCACTACTGATTTTGCGTAAGCTCTTCTGAAACAGAATATATCAGAGCCATTATTTCATTGTGATTTAGATCCATGGCGGTGGTATATGTAGATTTTGAAAACTGCCTAGAAGCTTATGTGATTCGACACAATGAAACTGAAACTGCTTTTGTTATTTATTTTCTGTTCTTTCTTATTCAAGATTACCTATCATTTAGTTTTAAAATTATATCCCATATCATAGTTTTAGCAATTATTTTGGCTAGCACATGAATATTGATATTTATCATAATAATGATGTCGCGTCTGGGAGTGAAGTAACGCCATACAATAAGATCAATATAGTCCAGCAGAATTTGGGCGAATTTTAGGAGGACCTGGAACTTGATTTTAAACTTTTTTTCTTTGTTGATTCTGGTAGTGCATATATTTTCCTTGAAAAATCCAAATGATGCCACTCTGGCATCATTGAGCATTTCCATATATTCAAGATGGCGTCCAAGATGGAGGCCAATCATAAGTTAAAAAATTGTGTGATATGGAAAAATGTCTCAAACCCATTTTTTTCTTTAAATTGTTAGCTATGACGTTGGAATCTAGTTGAAGACACTTAGATTATAATAAAAATATAAAAATAAAATAAGAATTTAGACAAAATGGCCGCCAAAATGGCAGTTTATTACTAAGAAATATAAGAAATTTTCCCTGAGACCGGCAAACTCCAGGGTTTCGCATGCAAAATCCTGCTATTACTGATTCTTGAGTTACAGACATCATCCTTGGAACATCCCAGTGATGCAGCTAATGCATCACTCAGAATTTGATATATTCAAAATGGCATCCAGGATGGTAGCTGATAATTTTTACAAACCCGTGGGAGCCACACCTAACCTGTAGGCATGTCTGTTGAATTGGATTTCTTGCCTAATGGAGAAGCACTTTACAAACACGTGTATCTGCCAGCATGCATGTCTGATAGAGTGGCACTGGACAAGCAGGCATATCTGAGAGTGGTACCAGATCAGCAGACATGTCTGATGTAACTCTGTAAGAGTAGTACCAGACTTGTAGCCTTCCCTATTCTGTCTGCAGTCAAAATGTCCGTTGAAGTGCAAAACCGACCAGCAGGCATGACCTATAGTGAGGTACCATGCCAACAGGCATGGCCTATAGTGAGGCACCACACCAGAAGACATGACCTACAGTGAGGCACCACACTAGAAGGCATGACATATAGTGAGGCACCACACCAGAAGGCATGGCCTATAGTGAGGCACCACACCAACAGGCATGGCTGATAGTGAGGGACCAAACCAAAAGGCATGACCTATAATGAAACACCACACCAGTAGGCACCGCTGATATTGAGACACCATACCAGCAGACATGGCGGTGGTTCTGTTGTTGTTGACTTTTTGTTCATTGTTACTCTCGTTGTGGGAGTCTGTAATTGTTCTATGTTTTGTTGTACGTTACTATATGTCAATTCTAGTATTGCAATCATCTTGATGGGGAAGAGAGAGCTGGTTGCTTTGCTTAATTTGTCTTCCTGGTGTCTCGTGATGGTTGAGCGGCTCTTCCTCGCGATGCCACAGGGTTGTCTGCGGTTTGTGATTGTGGTATTTCCTGATCATACTCACTTACTATTTATGGCTGATAGTGAGACACCATACCAACAGGTATAGCAGATAGAGAAGCCAGCAGACATGCAATATTGAGTGACAAAAGGTCAGCAGGCATGCTGATTGAGTGGCGACAGTCCAGCAAGCATCCATCTTGCAGCAGCACTCAACCAGTAGGCATGCTTGAATAACAGAGGTGTTTGTGACAGTAACACTAGGCCAGCAGGCATATATATTGCAGCTGCAGCGACATAACAACTCTCTACACGGCATGTATGTTGTAATGACAATGTACAGTCAATCCTCACTGTCGGTGTCGTTAAGTGAATATTGTGTTATAAAGAGGGAATTTTAATGGAAACAGATCCATTCTCAGCAAATTTATGTCCGATATTGAATATTCTGTTATAACGAGTGACGTTATAAAGAGTTTTAACTGTAGCAGTATTGGCTGATAAAGTTTCACAGATCTAGTTGGCTTGTCTGATGGAGGGGCAACGATCAAGTAGCTTTTCTCTTTGATTTCTAATAGACCAGGAGGCATGTTTGATTGAATAGTACCAATTCCGCAGGCATATATGTTGAAGTTTCACTGAACAGCGGCCATGTTATGCCACCCGCTCATCATATGCGACATCCTTAACATCACACGTGTTTAATAATGTGGTACTGGACCAGCACACGTGCCGTTTAACAAGACTCGGGGCCAGCAGTCATGCGTGTTAGTTACATCGCACCAGCAATAATGTATGTTACAATTGAACCCAACTAACAGGAATGCTGGGTACTGTTGCACTGGATCAGCAGGCATGTCTTTTCAAGTTACATCCGCCCAGTGTGCATGGCTGTTCTACTTTCTCCCACCCAGCTGCCCAGGCATTATTACATACTTACCATTACGTATGTTTGATTATGTGGCACTAGACCAGCACACATGTCTGAAACCACGCAGTTATATCTATAACAGCTTCACGAGACTAGCAGGCATGTTGCAGTACCCATGTTTTAAACGTTGCTTTGAACCAACAGGCATGTTTGTTGCAGTTGCACCTGACCACCTGGCACGTCGGTTACAATTAAACTCGACCAGCATGCATGTCTGTTAGAGTTGCATCTACCAGCAGATATGTTTGAATCAATTGCAACTGACTTACAAGTACATCTGTAGTTGTGTGGCTGAACCAGCAGGTATATATGTTACACTTGCCTCAGACCCACAGTTATGTCCCTATGCTCGTACCCAACTAACGGGCTGGCAAGCAAAATTGCACCAAACTATCATGCATGTTTTTTACAGCAGTCATGTCTTTATAAGTTGCATACTATCAGCAAGCATGTCTGTTTCAGTTTCATCTTATCAAGATCCAAGTATATTACATTTGCACCCGACCATCAGCCATGTCTGTAACAATGGCATCTGGCCATTTCCCATGTCTTTAACAGTTGCATCTAACTAGCACTCATATCTGTAAACTTGTGCCTACAAGAATGCATGTATGATACACTTGCACAGGACCAGCATTAATATTTGTTATAGCAATATCCAACCATCTGTGCTATCTGTTGCACTTGCAACAGACCAGAGAAGTTGTAATGGTTGTTACAATTGCACTGGGCAAGCAGGCCCGTACCAACCAGCAGTCAAGATGGTAACGAACATATGCAGCATGCAGATACCTTACTCAGGGTTTATTTTAGTGTTGATATACTACACTCCATTCAGCTGACTTTTCCCTGCATATTGATTCAAAAAAGGTATGTACTTTGATCAAACACTCTGTCACAAAGTTTTCAGTGATATCGTCCGTTCAGTATACCCTAGGCCTGTCCTTTATCACTTCATTTTTTGAAGAAATGTTTTCCCAAAGTAGAATTTTTTATGAGTATAATATGATATTATGGTATTATCAGATCCGGCCAAAAGTGGTCTGGAAAGTACATCGGATACGATTCCCAGAACAAACACAAAAACATTACCATTACGAAAAATAAGAGTCTGTAATTTTTTTGGTGCAGTGTATCATAGCAAAACAATGTGATTCCCCACCCTGTTATTGCTGCCATCTTGGACGTCATCTTAAATATTTTACAACGCTGATTAACAACAATAACGTGCCAGTCAAATTTTCCAAATACAACCGAAAACTATCAGAAAATAGTTACTAAGTGCGAATTCGATTTCAGGTTGAATTTTGCTTTAAATTGCGGCCATCTTTGACGCCATATTTAATATCTCAACTTTGTGAATCAAACCTATGAATGCTTCATTTTAATCGTTTGTATAATTAGGCCTCTAAACATTGATAAAAAGTCAAAATTAAAATGTTTTTTATCGAGTTTTTTAGTCAGATAGGTCTTAGGAGCCTAACTGACAGCCATCTTGGACGCCATCTTTAAATTTCAAACTTCTGAATCAAAACCATGTTCTTATTTGATCGTTTGTATCATTTAGCCTCTAAACATCCATAAAAAGTCAAAATTAAAGTGTTTTATCGAGTTTTTTAGTCATACAGGTCTTAGAATCCTAACTGACAGCCATCTTGGACGCCATCTTTAATATTTCAACCTTCTGAATCAAAATTATGTTCCATTTTAATTGGTTGTAACATTCAGCCTCTGAAATATCCATGAAAAGTCAAAATAAAAATGCTTTTGATCAAGTATGTTGGTCATATAGGTCGTAGGAGCCTAACTGACGGCCATCTTGGACGCCAACTTGAATATTTCAAAACGCTCAATGGTGCCAGAGTGGCATCACTTGGATTCATCAAGTACAATGCCTCAACAACAAGAATCAACAAAGAAAAAAACTTTAAAATCAAGTTCCAGGTCATTCTGGTTTTCAACCGGACTAATAAGCCACTAGTGGGTTACAGATTTTTGGGAAACGTTATGACGTCCATAACAACGCTTCGTACATAATGACAAAATTATAACGTTTTCGCGTCAGAAATGAAATCTCAGGTCATGTGTGGTGCTTGATTGTATCGAATCCTGATCTTTGCCCTCTTTCTTACTTAAAAGTAATCTTAGTGCCATATGATAAATAGAATATAACATTCGTGCTCTTGTATTATTGAATTTATTGAAATCTTTGCGAAAAAGAGATGAAATGATTGGCAAGCTTCGCAGTTTATCTTTTTTCCCCAATCGTTTAATAAATTCAATAAAAGATTAGCACTCATGTTACATCCTATTTTTATCACTTTGGCACAAAAGTCTCCCTTTACCGTCTATGTTGACGTTATTAAAGGATGATATGGCCGGCACATCGTCTTTTTTCTGGCAAGTGTTCAATTGTGGTCTGAATCCTCACTTAAAAAGTAATTCTTAGTAAACACATACACACAGTTTGACTAGTGAATTTTTATCTAAGTAAGAAAGATGGCAAAGATCAGGAATCGATACAATCAAGCACCACACCTGACCCAGGATACCAGTGGGAAAGTGACAACGTCACAATTTGACATCACAAATGTGAGCCAAGAGGTCAGCCCTTTTTCAGCAAGTGACCACGATATGTTTGTCTAAAAAGAACAGTTTGTAGTATTTTGAACCGGAAACCACATCTTTGAAAAGTACAGGTGCCATTTATTTGGCATTGGTGGCTTTTAAATGTTAATGCATAATGCAGATGATTTGTGTTTTGCGGAATAGAAAAGAAAAGAAAAAATAATGAAACAAACAAAAACATTCATCACTGACAAGTCGTAATCTACCTCTGTAATCTCTTACGCAGTAAACGCCAAATGCGTTTGCACCAGTTTTGACCCAGAATATAGAGTAACCTTGTAGACAACCAATAGACAAGCTGAACCATATTTTCAGTTCTCTTCTTAAAGGGTTCCCCTCCTGTAAAAAAACTCGCTACTAGATAATATCCTTTTTTCATGGAAAGATTTCCCTCTATATAAGATTATGCAATGGAATTACAGATGTACTTTGCCAATGATTTCAAAAATTAGCTGGCAATATCGAAATACATTTGATAGTTCCAGGTTGCTGTCGAAATTGCAAGAAATGTATTAAATATTAAAAACAAAACGTGCATGTTTCGTATTGTGTACATTGCTTATCTCTGTACACCTTTAATAAACCAGGCCCGGAGGTTATGAAACTTTAAGTTGATATGAGCATGAAATTTCAACTACTCAAAGAAACTTAAATGCTGAAATATTTTAAAGATTTTTCTTGATTTAAAACTCTCTGATGCTATATTTATCTTTATTACAAATGCAAGAATGCAGCAATTCTTAGCATTTTAACATTCATGGACAGAACAGCTGAGTTGAGCGTTAAAAGGTTTTATAACTTTGAGTGCTGTTTTATTATACAACAAGCATATTGGGGCTTATTGGCGTCGTGAAGCTGGTTTAAGCTCTCCAGTAAAATGTTTTACTGACCCTTCCAAGGCGGTACTTCTTTTGTGTATCATTTATGTTTTTCTGTCTTGTGTTTGTTATGCTTTTGTGTGCGTCTGTTTATTTGTACCTTGAGTCACCTACTGGCCACGAGCTGACCTCTTGGATCTTGTTAGTGGTGTCTAAATGTAGGTTTGTCACTTTCCCATCGGTATCCTGGGTCAGGTTCTTGATTGTGGTACTTGATTGTATCGATTCCTGATCTTTGCACCATTACTTACTTTAACCACAACTACCCGAGTGCAAAAGCCATTATATGAAAGAAAATACGCATTTGTATCTCCTACATTAACATGATAAGCAAAACAGCGCTTAAATTAAATATGTTAGTTGTATTTGAGTCGATGCTCTACGTCTCTGTCAACACTTGTTCAGTCATATACGAACATTACATGGGTTGAAACAGTACTAAGCAGCGGATACAGTGCAAATACAATACCGCAATTTTATATACACTATGCTTCCAGGTTTTAAGTGATCTCTGTTTTTCCCTTTGTATACTTTTTTTCATCTGTACTTAGACAAACGACGTTTAGCATGTGGATGTAAGTGCACGCGGTGTGACTAAAACATAATTTAGTAGGAATCCTTTACTTTTAACTTAGGCCTAAACCATCTGTAAAATAGAATAATTTAGTTGTTTTCCCTCTGAATATACCATTTTATGCTTCATTATTTGCAATTGCTTTTACCATATTAACTAGCCTACAGAAACATCTATCCAATGATTCAGCAAAAATCTATACCACAAACCTCTCTCTCTTTTTCTCTCTCTCTCTCTCTCTCTCTCTCTCTCTCTCATACACTTACCATCATTTTGACACACATACACATATAAAAGGTCTATAAGGGAGTCAAACCCAATGGAGAGCCAGCAAATAATAGGTTTTTTTTCAGGAAAATATCATCTTCTTTTTTATGTACATGTACTTCTATATCGTTAAATGAAACACATTTTGTCGCTTGTCTATGAGTTCATTAATGAGGACAATTCAAGTAAATTGGGGCGTTGGTGATATTATTACAAATTGGGGATACATATTAAACTATACGATTACAAATTGGGAAACGCACCCTCTTAAAGCTGCATACTCTGTAACTATGAACATTTTTCGAAAAATTTTATTTTCTTTTTAAATCATTTGTAAAAGTAGAATTAAGCTATGTTTTCACAATAAAAATGTTCAGTACAGCTGAAAACTGCATGGAAAAGTGAACTATCTTATCAAATAGGTGTTTATTTCTCTTGTTGGTAACTATTTGCGTCCCTCCAATAATTCTAGACCGTTGAATTTTAACATAAATGCAGTTGTTTTGATAGTGATAACTTGTTAAGATTTACGAAAATGGTAAAATGTTTACCTGAATTTGAGTGTTTTTACTGTGTACTTGAAAATAAAAACATTATTTTTAAAATTAGAAGATCAAAAGTTACAGACTATGCAGCTTTAAGTTGAGTGTTTTCGGTTTCTTCTTTAATGCAAAAAGACGCCATATTGTTAGTTACTTTTACTTTCAGCACTTTTGCCGATATAATGTGCAAACAGTCTGAACACAGATTAGGCTAAAAATTAATGCTGAAAATTATCTGGACCCATACTGTTTGACACTCTGATCATATTCCTGAAAACCATTTGTGAAAGCAATTATTTCAAAAGAAAAACATCAGAGGACAACAACGATATACAATTACCCAGCATATGGTATGTTCCGTCAATACTGTAACTTGAATCACCTGTGAATACAGGTCACCTAAATTCATAAGTTTAAATTTAAAGTGATTTTTATAAGATAGTATAAGCTGTGAATCATAGCTCAATGCACAAATTACCACTGTTGACCTGTATAAATCATGATCTATTTTATCGTAAGGTCGCCTTGAGGACTAATTCAAAGAGTAACAGCAACAATGCGCCAAAACCCCATCTAATCCCAGCCTATATAAAGATCATATTCAAGTGAATAAGATCAATTCCATTGCGCGGTCTATATCTAAATTCATCCCCCAAAGGATTTTTAGGAGGCATATAGTTATCGCACCGTCCGTCCGTCCGTCAGTCCGTCCGTCCATCCCGCTTCGTGTCCGGTGCATATTCCCTATATCCTTTGAGGTAGGAATTCAAAATTTGGTGTCTAGATACATCTTGGGATGGCGGAATGTCGCTTACCATTTTCGGGTCACTGTGACCTTGACCTTTACCTCTGACCTAGTTTTGGAATAATCGTGTCCAGAGCATATCTCTTATATTATTTGAGGTAGGAATCTCAAATTTTGTGTGTGGATGGATCTTGGGATGACTAAGTGTCGCGTACAATAATTGGGTCACTGTAAACTTGAACTTAACCTCTGATCTAGTTTCCAGAAACTGCATTGAGTCTGGTGCATATCTCCTATATTCTTTGAGATAGGAATTCCAAGTTTGGTGTGTAAATGCATCTTGGGATGACGGAGTGTCACATATCATTTTTGGGTCACTCTGACCTTGACCTCTGGCCTAGTTTTAAGACTAATTGTGTCCAGAGCCTATCTCTTACATTCTTTGAGGTAGAAATCTCAAATTTAGTGTGTGGATGCATCTTGGGATGATGAAGTGTCGCATACCATAATTGGGTCACTGTGACCTTGAACTTGACCTCTTACCTAGTTTCTAGAAACTGCATTGAGTTTGGTGCATATCTCCTATATTCTTTGAGATAGGATTTCCAAGTTTGGTGTGTAAATTCATCTTGGGATAACGGAGTGTCACATACCATTTTCGGGCCACTGTGACATTGACCTCTGACCTAGTTTTAATAATTATTGGGTCCTGAGCATATCTCTTATATTCTTTGAGGTAGGAATCTCTAATTTGGTGTGTGGATGCATCTTGATATGACAAAGTGTCGCATATCATAATTGGGTCACTGTGACCTTGAACTTGACCTCTGACCTAGTTTATAGAAACTGCATTGAGTCTGGTGCATATCTCCTATATTCTTTTAGATAGGAATTCCAAATTAGGTGTGCATATGCATCTTGAGATGCCTGAGTGTCACATACCATTTTTGGGTCACTGTGACCTTGACCTCTGACCTAGTTTTAAGAATGATTGTGTCCAGAGCATATCTCTTATATTCTTTGAGGTAGGAATTCCGAATTTGGTGTGTATATGCATCTTGGGATGGTGGAGTGTCACATACAATTTTCAGGTCACTGTAAACTTGACTTCTGACCTAGTTTAAATAATTATTGTGTCGGGAGCATATCTCTTATATAATTGAAGGGTAATATCCCAAATTTGGAGTGTGGATACCATTTTGGATTGCGGAATGTCACATACAATTTTCGGGTCACTTTGACCTTGACCTCTGACGTAGTTTGTAGAATATTCGTGTCCAGAACATATCTCTTAAATGGTTTGAGATGGGTGTCCTAAATTTGGTGTGTGGATGCATCTTGGGATGGTGGAGTGTCGTGTACCATTTACGGGTCACTGTGACCTTAAACTTGACATTTGACCTCGCTTTTTTACTAATTATATCTGGAGCGTACCTCTTTTATTATTTGAGGTAGGAATCCGTAATTTGGTGTCTGAATGCACTTTGGAATGGCAAATTGTTCCATAGCATTTTCTGGTCACTGTGAACTTGACCTTTGACCTAGTTTCTAGAATCAGCATCGAGTCTGGTGCATAACTTCTATTTTCGTTGAGGTAGGAATTCCAAATTTGGTGTGTGGATGCATCTTTGGATGCCAAGTGTGACATACCAGTTTTGGGTCACCGTGACTTTGTCCTCAGACCTAGTTTTTAGAATATTCATGTTTGGGGCGTTTTGTTCTATATTATTTGAGGGAGAAATCCCAAATTAGATGTATGGCTACATATTTAAATGCTGATGTGTGGCATACCATTTTTAGGTCACTGTGATCTTGACCTCTGACCTAGTTTCTAGAATAATTGTTTCTGAAGCATATCACCTATATTATAAAATGTAGGAATTCTAAATTTGTGGTGTTGTTTCCTCTTGGGATGGAGGAGTGACGCATACCATTTTGTGTCACTTTTACCTTGACATTGACTTATGGCCTCATTTCTAGGTTTTTCGTTTCTGGAGCATATTATCTCCTATATTACAGCTAACTTTCCTCAAATGTGTCTTATGCTAGACCAATTCCTTTGGGGGGATTCGTCACGTGTGTGTGACATTTCTTGTCTTTTTCAGTTAAAATCACCTTTAAATGATAATAGGCAAACAACGGGGTCACAGAAACCCGGAAGCATAATTGTTGAAATGGGTGGCACTATTTTGCATGGGGCATTTTAGCTTGAAATATTTTTCCAGACTAAATGTTCCATGCCCCATCAATGCCAGCAACTTGAGTGATGCTTTGGTATGAGCGACTTAGTTTCTCTGTAATTGTGATGATTTCCTAGTCCTATATACTGACTGTTGTAGTAAACATACAAATAAGTTTATTTTCAACTTTGAAAGTTAGTCATTTTGTAGGGAAGGGGGATGATTTAGCATTTATGTGGAATATTCATCTGAGGATAAAGTTCTGTTTTTATCTCAGCTTCTTGGCCCTGTATCTCAATACCTAACTCCTAAGCAGTAACGCTATAGAGTCAATGTGTGTTATAGTCAAGGCTTGAGCGTTTATTGCATTTTAGTATCTTGGTCTTGTGTTTCAAGGCAGCACCTCAAGGAACCATAAATTGTAGTCAACTAGTGCATAACTAGCCCGTCTTGAAGTAAGAAAGAGGGCAAAGATCAGGAATTGATAAAATCAAGCACCACACCTGATCCAGGATACCAATGGGAAAGTGACAACTTCACAATTAGACATCACAAACGAGAGCCAAGAGGTCAGCCCTTCCCCAGCAGGTGACCACAAGGTACCAATAAATAGACGTGCACGAAAACATAACAAAAACAAGACAGACATAACATAAACGATCTAAAACAGAAGCATTTTAAACTTACTACTACTACTAATTTGAGATAGAAAAGCGAATACCTGTGAACATTTCTATACTTATATTGCCCACTTTAAACTCTACTGATACTAATTACAAGGGATAAGGGCTGTCCCTATGCTTATTGTTCCTTAACATATCCTTACATAAATGTATGCATGAAATACTACTTTAAAAGGTGAAGTGATTTACATTTACACGCCTGTACTGTGCTTTCAAACAGAATGTCTGGAGGAGTCATGCGGCACTAACCGTTCTTAAATATGGTGACTCTGGCTGAACCACATCTTTTAATATCTCTGTCGTTGTGAGAGTGGTATAAGTCGTATCTAGTTTCAGATCTAATCCTTTGTTAAACTGATATAAAGGATGCAGGTATACCACATTCAACGCACTCTGCTCAATAAGGTGTGGATAGTATTTTGAATATATTGCGGAACTTTTATGTAAGAGATTGTTTCAGCCTTCTACGCAGGGGGGCGACAATAAATATGGACTCCATGCACGGATCTAGAGGGGCAGGGGTCCATACCCCGCCACCCTGAAAAATCACAACTACAGCAGAATACAGGGCGAAGATTTGGTACCAGTAAAATGCATTTAAGCCATCCCCCAGTGGCTTAGGCTGCTGTCAGTTCTAAGGCGGTGGTTCTGTTGTTGTTGACTTTTTGTTTATGTTACTCCCATTGTGGAAGTCTCCAATTGTTCTATGTTTTGTTGTACGTTACTTTATGTCCATTCTAGTATTGCAATCATCTTGATCGGGAAGAGATTGCTGATTGCTTTGCTAAATTTGTCTTCCTGGTGTCTCGTGATGGTTGAGCGGCTCTTCCTCGCGGTGCCATGGGGTTGTCTGCGGTTTGTGATTCTGGTATTTCCTGATCATACTCACTTACTATTTTTTCCTTTTGAAGCAGTGTTTAGACCATAAATAATTTTTATTTGATATAATTTTTTAATGGCTGCCAAGATCAAAACCGTCGAACAAACCCCAAACTGCCAGTTGTATAGCTTTCTTGATTTTCTTTATGCATTTTGTGAAGGTCATAGGGTGTCGTCATTTGCATTTATACAGTTAGTTTAAGATCTCTATATGTTTTGTTATAGAGAGCCACTTGGTAGATTATTTCAGTGTAAAGTGTACACCTCTTTAAATATTGTATAAATAAGTAAATAAATATAACTGAAAATCCAAATAAGATCAATATCTGTGTTTTCGAAAAGCTCGCAACATTTTTAAAGTAAGAGAGGCGGCAAAGATCGGTAATCGATACAATAAAGCATCACACCTGACCCAGAATATCACATGGGAAAGTGGCAAAAACACAATTAAACATCACAAACAAGAGCCAAGAGGTCAGCCCTTCCCAGCAGGTGACCACAAGGCAGCAATGAACAGACTAGTAAGCATTAAAAACACAAGACATAAATAACATAAATGATCCACTTTAAAACTTTTTTTAAAATCAATTGATAGTTTGAACTTGTATGGTTTATAGCTTTCAAAACGTAAGTGAGTTTGAACGTGAAATGTCACAATCACACCCTGCAGATCAACCCAAGGCACCGTAGGACAGAGACAAAGAACATTAATAAGCACATGCCAGCGAGAAGAGAACTGATATAAATCAATCAGCTCCCTCTTCCTCAGTGCAAAACTGGATGGGGCGCTTAGTATTGTATAACAAAACCATGACCAGTCACAAAAACCCCGCAAACGCAGGGAGCAACAATAAACAAGCAATTCATGCGCGGATCTAGAGGGGATCAAGGGGGTCCGTACTCCGCCTCCCTGAAAAATAACAAAAATATAGGGTTTCTTAGCAATACTGGTTCGGATAACATGAAAATTCACAAAGATACATGTACCAAGCCAGCATTCAATGTTAGGTCATCATCGGCACTCCAGCGAAACCCATGGACTCAATAACAGCAGAACTACTATCTTAGTGCGGACATCAGCCTAAGCCATCCGGGCTCAAATAAATATTAATGGTCAAACATTAGCCCTAGGTTCTGTTGTTTTAAACATAAACTTTGTTTAACTTGCATGGAGGCTTCCCAAGTTATGCATTACATTACTACATAGACAAATCCTAATCCAATTAATAATACGATGAAACAAAGAAAATGGCTCATGACTCATGTAGATAGTAAGATCTTAAGAAAATCTCAAGTTGAGCCACTCTGTCGTCATTGAATTTGAATGCCCGACACACTGTCGTGCTATCAAAGAGGAACCGATAGCTATACACCATGATTCGGGTTACAAACTGACATACAGACTGCCGCAGGATATTCACGTTATAGCACAGCGTTATAACGCTTGATTATAATTTTAAAATAATCGAAAATAGAAAGTGAGTATACTGATCAATTTGTTTGCACTTTGTATTCTTTCGGCCAATTTGTATAAACATGTTGAGAATCATTATTTCAACTTTTTATCTTTCTGAAGTTATCATTTGATAATAATGGACTTATTTCGGACTTGTTTTCGGAGTAAATAAAAAATTAGTTAAACTTTTAAAACACTAAACATTTTGTGTCTGTATATATGCAGATTCCAAAACGGGTGAATAGTAGACCCTGATTACGTACTGAAAATATGACAGAAAATTACACAGTTGTTATAAGGATTATCAAAAGGTATATTATAATCTATTGGGTCTTTTTCATATTTTAGTGGGAATAAAATTTCATAAGCATAATTGGATGGGTTAGCAGGAAGTCATATGACGTAGTGTAAAGAAAGTTTCTCTCTGCGTGAATAGTAGACCATGATTATGTACTGTAAATATGACTTTCTTGCGGAGCAATATATAACACAGCCATAGCTCAATGTAAAGACCTTGTAGTTTGGTCAATATCCCATGAAGCATGTGATATAAATTTTATTATGTTCAATTATTTCAAGTATATAGATTTGATATATTTAATGCGGCGTATAAAACTGAGTTTGCGTTCAAGCAAAATGCCAAAAAAATAAATATCTTATACATTTTGTAACTCAAATATAAATGAAATTATACCGCATCTACATGTTGCTTGCGCTACTGACAGAACTGTGCACACTGTGTTTCTGATTTGGAAATCTTGCTTAAATCTTTCAATCGTGGCAATTCCTTTTGAATGATAACAAATACAAAGGCCGACAACGTATAATTAGAAAACAGGTAGATTACCTAAACAATTTGCAATATCATTTTTATTTTATTTTTTAAAAGGGCTGTAGACATAATACACCCACCTCCTGATCATAATAGTGTTATATGTAATACAATTACGAGTGTATTAAACTGAATCTTTTGAACACATGCTTCCATATTTTAATGATTCAAAAAATGTAGAACCAATCGAAAGTGATGAGTGTAAGTGTTTCTTCTAATAATCTTCTTATGTATTTTACTAATGTAAATGGTATTCTTGTTAACAATACATTAACAACTAGAGAACCACTGCCTTAGAATGGACCACAGGTGCTTGAATTAATGAATCTTTGCTACTTTGTCTGATGCTTAGGGGCCTTCTCTTTAATTCCATTCCACATATTCGAGAATAACAGACAATGAATAAAACTGATTCATAGAAAATGCAAAGGTCATATAAGTAGACTCGGTTTAACCTTTTTTTCAAATACTTTCGTCATTTCAGAAGCACAAAGTACACTACCATAGGCATAAAATCACTCAAAAATAATAACTTCAAGCCCTTGTGGAACAGACAGCAGCCGTAGTCACCAGGGGACTTTAATTAATCTTAATGGCCAAATATTTACCTTAGATTCTATACTGACCTCATAAAATATAGGTCATGACCAATATGTGATGATTATACCTAGAGTGAAGTTAGGCAAACAATTAAGGTCTTTAAACCTCTGGTTGATTATTGTAGACTTCTCATGAAGATGGTTCTGGTGTTATACCTATTTTTTCGTTGCATTGCCTTTTCTAATAAAGGAAGAAAGAGGGTAAAGATCAGGAATCGGTACAATCAAGCGCCACACCTGACCAAAGATACCAATGGGAAAGTGACAACTTCACAATTAGACATCACAAACGAGAGCCAAGAGGTCTGTCCTTTCCAGGTGACCACAAGGCATCAATAAACAGACACGCACGAAAACACCTGTGTGCTTCAGGCTGCAAGTTGCATTGCTCTCTAGCAGTCTGGTCATTGTTTTGCTCGTTAAGGTTTTGTTATGGAACTCGTTCTCTGTGAGTTTCTTCTTCCTAGAGCCTTGCAATGTAGGGGGGGGGGGGCGTCTTAGTATTATGGCTCTTTGATTGTTTACACAAGCCAGGCTTTAAGCAAAGTTGTTGTCGACCTCAAAATATACGACGGTTTGTGACCTTAATGGCGGCTCTGTGACCTATATTTCGTGATGCTATGACTTTGCCTCCTGCTTGAGGACTGCTTTGAGTTTGGGCAAATGGTAGACATATTGCACATCAGTTCTTTTTGACAGCAAGATTAGCCAATGCATTTGCAATTCAGTATCACATAGGATATATTTACATTCCAGTAAATTGACTTTTGCTGGCTTAATCTTTTACTTGGTATAATTGTTACATCTGAGTCTTTGATAAGTACTGTATACAGCTTCTAAATTCCATGTGATATTGAACTTAACAACAATATATGCTGTACATATAGTATAGTGTAACGATACATGTATATTAATACCATGATCCCATGGTTCCCTTAATTAGTACATGTATTGCTAAAACTGTTTAGTAATTTCTTATGTTAACCACATATACCGCCTGTGCGTTATAGCTTGAATTAACATTTCATTAGACTAATAGTAGATGAAATGTTACTTTTAAACCTTTCAAAGGGAAATTTTATAATGTGTCTTGAGTGTAATGCCCAGGTCACACATTCACGGATCACCTCGCCGGTTCCACTACGGATCAAATCCCACGGATGACCCCGGAAATGACAATTTCCGTAGTCCGATACGGATGCACAACGCAAGTACAACTACGTATAATTACGGATGCAAAACGGAAATATACGGACTAATACGGATTGCCACGGATGATTCAAGACCGTATCCGTGGCTTATCCTGCGTCAAATCCGTGAATGTGTGGCCTGGGCTTAAACAGTAAATCATAAGAATTCGTTGTTAATTCATGCACACATTATTTTCCGTTAGTATACATGTATTATAGCAACCATCAATATAGTTCAACTCTTATTGAAAACGTTGTTTAGTTACAACATGAAACGCGGCTGGTGCCAGACGTCCGTCAATTGTAAAAATCGGGTAAGTCGCTGGTGTCAAGCATCTATAAGCAGGAATAATTCGAGAAAATCATTGCTGTAACTGATCTTCTTTGATAAATGGGACCAATTTGTATGATATTTTTGCATAATTGTGATCATTGAATCAGGTTTGTGTGTGATTGAGGTATTTCCTGATCATACTCACTTTCTTTGTGTATGTTAATCAAAAGACTTAAGTGATTTCCAACAATAATGGAAGCTTACCAAAATAAAACACAATAATTTGTGATAAACGGCGCCCGCATCCAGACTCTAGGAATAGTTGAGCCAGCGCATGAGATTTCCAACAATGTGGTATGTGCGACCAACAAAGCCTCCGATCAGCCTGCGCATACGCGCAGTCTGATCAGAGTCTTTTCTAGTCGCTTGAGTATTCAATAATTGTTGAGCTACTGACTGAACACCATTTTGAGTTTCTGAGCTTAAAAGGAGGCTGCAGAGGCTCGTCCGAGTCAACACATGCCAAAATGCCACATTGTTGGAAATATCATGCACTGGCTCATTATTTTGTCTTACCTAAAACATTGAAGAACACAATACTGAGGTAGATCCACATTATTTCTTTTCTTCGTATTTCCATCGTATGTATAAGCACAAATCTGTCTTCACTCAACAAGAGATGCGTCGGAAATCATTCCAGCCGCCAGATTGTCAATGTCTTAAAACTCTACCGAAATAAAGATGTATTATGATTGATTACGTGGTTTGTGTGAATGCCAATAGACGAAAGGTGAGAATACCACTGTGTATATTTGAGAGCTGTCAATATCAGTCAAATTACATAAATGTGGTTACAGATGTTCTTCCCGCAAATCCTTAGTGAGTTAAAGAATGTGTTTCAACGATTTGATAGCCCTGTAACAATGTCTTAAAGAACAATTAAGGTTCCCACATGAAATGGAACATATAACACATGCGGTCAGCGAGTGCTCAGGCGAATCTGTGCTATTGCACAGAGGTTGCCTGACCCGTCGCTGGTCGCAGAAAAACCAATTATGTAAGAGGGTGATCGCTTAGCTTAAGAGAAGCTAGACACCTACACATGCATGTATAAGGCAAGTGTTCTTGTATTTTTGAAAATACTTATACGGATACATGTAATTGAAAATAAGGATCTCTTCCTGGTATGGTTTCAATTTTGTTTCGACTTCGCCTGACCTTATTGCCTGCTTAGGACTAATAAAAAGGATAACATCTAAACTTGATTAGTACAAAATTTCGATATTGGAAAATCAGCACAACTCGAATGGGTTCTTTTACATATTATATTCAAGTGTTTTAGCTAGTCTCTGCAACTAAACAGACTGGTTTGAACCTTACCAGGTCGCACCCCCCAAAGATAGGGTTTCTCGAACCGAATTCCGTTTTATTCTTCGGTGATTGCTTTGCGTTTTGAGGATTTACACTATTGAGCATCAGTGGTACTTAAAGCGCATGCGTTAAATCATCATTGAAATGCCTGGGTCATAAAAAATTCATGCTCAATTCAACTGAGCATGAAATTTCAACGGATCGTTAAAGCTAATGAGCTGAAAAGTATATACTTTCCTTGCTTTCAAATTTTCTCATGTTGTACAAATGTATTTATCATGCTAATGAATGTTAAAATGCCAACAAGTGTTGGCATTTTAACATTTATGAGCATGATAAATGCCATGCTCAAATGGTTTAAGCATATAAAAGGTTTTATAACCTCGAGGCCAATATTCCTAAACCCGCCTCTTCCACATACTGAAACCTAAAGGCCGTCGTCCCCTTATTGGGATATTATTAATAATACATGTTCTTCAAACTAATCCATACCACAGTTTATACTACAAACCAATCTGAGTCTACACTTTCGCATATATTATAAACAATGTTTCCCTCAGATTATTAATAACGTAATATCGCAACACCAGTTAAAGCATAATTAAATCCTAACTTTTAGAAACGGTAAACAGAACACAAACAACAGGGTGGAGTACAGCTATTACCTTACAAATAAAATAAACAGAACAAAAATAGAGTAATTTATGTAACTGTATACGCTTCCAAGAAAACCAAACCTTCATGCAAAAGGCGGAAACCAAAGTGTTCAAACAATTCCTTCAGGTTCAGCACCAGGGTGTCAAACGGTTTGGATCAAGATCCAGACCGACAATTTGTCGGTCCTGATCTTGATCTAAACTGTTTACAAAGCTACATGTACCAGCAGAAGAGAAAATTCGCTGCTATTAAGGAAAAATACATCTCAGAAGTTTACCGAGTTTTATTTTAATTTGTATGCACCCTCCTAACGTAAGCATTGTATATCTATTAAACTATTTATCAGACTGTCGGATTGCTATTTTAAATTAATTTGAAATATAGAAACGAGCCGGTGTTCTTTTCTGATACGTCATCAAGACGCTTGAAAACAGCTAAATTGTACCGGCAGCACATTATTTGAGTTCGTGAGGTATTCAGGTGAACAGGGCCCGGAATTACAATGCCTCCTTAAAGTTAAGGTAGACTTAAATTGACGATCTTACTTAAATTTCACGAAAAGTGCATTACAATCATTTTCCCTATCTTAAATGTCTCCTTATCTCGACAAAATACTTAAATATTTAAGGTAGCGGCGAGGCTACCTTAAAGTTAAGATTTAACTTTTTGACGGGGTTGCGAGTTCGAACCCCGTCACAGTACCATGTTATTTTTTTTTAATTTTACTTTTTTATCAATTATTTATTGAACCGTGGCATGTGATTTCCAACAATGTGGCATTTTGACATGTGTAGACTAAGACGAGCCTGTGTAGGCGCCTTTTAAGCTTAGACAGTCAAAATGCTGTTTGAGCAGTAGCTATATATTCATAGAGTATTCAAACGACTAGCAAAGGCTCTGATCAAACTGCGCGTATGCGCAGGCTGATCTGAGGCTCTGCTCATCAAACATACCACATTGTTAGGAATCTCATGTAGCGGCTCATTTAAAGATATAATTCATAAGCATTTCCAAACCATTTGGGTTGCTTAATATCACTTTACTTGATTGTATCGATTCCTGATCTTTGCACCCTTACTAACTTTAATGACAGCAAACAATGCGTACCCTATTGAGTTGATGCATTCAGTGGCATCTCGCATATGCGTTTTCGTGTTTGATAATGTCCTATTTGATGGACACTTTGTATAAATGTTAAAACTGTTTTCCAATGATGCTTAAAGGACACATGTGAAAATATGATACAATAAAAATGAAGAAAAAGACATGAAAGCATTGATGGGATTCGAACCCGCGCATAATGGAAAAAACAAATGTATGTTGGAATTATCACGTATGCATTGTAGCGCGTTGTGGCTCAATTGGCGCCTTTAAATTAAAATAAACTAGCTAAGTATCTGATATTCAGCCAATTTCTGGCTTGCCATTGGGAATTTATGTGTCCAAAATGAGTACATGTACGCCATGTAAGTCATTAGTTATGACTCGACAGGGCTCGCGAAATAGATGGGTAACCGGGTGCCACTTTGGCAGAGATATTTGTAGCTTAGAGCATAGCATCAGTGTTGTACAGTTCAAGTCGGATGAAAATCCCGAATTTACGTAGACCTCGAAGTCTCACAAATTACTGATATTGCTTGGGAGCGCAGTGTTTCAGTGGAAGAGTGCTTGACTCGAGACCGAGGGGCCGCGGATTCGATTATCACCGGCGTAACTGCGTTGTGTCACTTAGCAAGAACATTTATCCTAGCTTAGTACTTGTTCAACCCAGGAGGCCCCATCCCTTTATAACTGAAAGATTGTTGATGGGACGTAAATGATCAAATCAAACAAACAAACAAAACTGATATTGTACTGTTTACCTTAACTTTAAACATTCGTATGAGCAAACTGCAACCGAGCCAGCACGATATTATGGTACTTATCGCATAGGCGAGCAACCATGGATTGCTCAAGGCCGGATCCACATAACCTGCCAATCCACAACAACTTAAAATAAGCACGCGTGTGATGGTTCAGAGAAAAGGATAAAAACTGAACCCCCACTGGATAGCTGATCATGCATCATTTATGTTAGGTTATACGGATGGGATTAGCAACACAGTATCATTGGTTAGCCCATAAATAGTCTACAACGAGCTAGATGCATGTTGACTTCTCCCACAAACACACAAAAACATGATCATCGCGAACGAGTTCGTGTGTACTCCCCCCTATCCCCCCGCCGCAGATCACCCCCATCTGCCCTCCCATCCCGTCTCATCTAAAATGACGCCTACACACTTTATGAAATGGAAAATATTAACACAAGTAATTCTGCGTGGTGGGGAGGGTTCTAATGAGCAGGAATTACTCTTTTTTGTAGTATTTTTCGAGTCCGCTGATTAATTTACAGGACGCGCGAAACATTTGGGTCGCTTACAGTCATTAAAACTCTATATTTTTCGTATGTCCTCGTAAGCCTTTCTGTCAAATTAACGATCTTAGCCGAGAATTTATACTTAAGTTAGGTTCACAAAAAAGGTGCATTATAAATGCACATTTAAGATAGAATCTTAACTTTAAGAAATATTGGAGTTAAGTTCGTAAAAGTCTACTTAACTTAAGGAGGCATTGTAATTCCGGGCCCAGGACATTTTGTATGTCAATATAATAAGCGAAAGGTTCCAGTCCTTAACAACTTTGTCTTCGAAGGATTTAATGCAAAGGAAGATATGTGGCCGTATCTAAATTCCATTTTCTTATGCTTCAATAGCGCATCTTGCATAACAGAAACTAAGTAGAGCCTGCAAGTTTTACTGAAAACAATAATTGTTAAAACAGATAGCTTTGGAACAAAGGTTTACGTTGGCAAGAAAAATTATCTGGCTAATTATTTTTCTCCGAAAATCTTGCAGTACGTAAGACTGAGTGATGTACAAGCGTCATCATCTTTTAACCTGTTTTTTACATACAAACAACAAAATGCGCCGATCAGCCTGCGAAACCGCGCAATCTATTCACACCTTTGCTATTCACTGTTTGCAAACTGTTATAGTTACGCATGCATTATCTTTTCTTATCAAACAATATAAGCTTCTGCGGCCGAGCAACATGAACGTGTGCTCCATACCAGGTGGTTTTCTCAAACTGCGCTTGCATGACATAACGGCATTAACATGATCAAATCCTTCTTTCTTTGACGTCATTTCTTATGCCTTCCGTCAAGATCAATGACATATGTCTTGACAGACTCTTTCGCTATTGTTTTATAATGCCAAGTGTTTTCAAATGTTGCATGCTCCTGTATTATTGAATTTATTAAACTCTTTACGAAAAAGAGATAAAATGCTCGGCTAGCCTCGCATTTTAGCCTCGCATTTTATCTCTTTTCCACAATTAGTCAAATAAATTTAATAGAACATGAACTCTCATGTAAGATCCTCTATTTAAACGTTTAAGATCACTATTAACTAAGCCATGGTTGACAAATTCTAATGGATAAAATGAGACACATCAACCATTTTACTCAAATTGACGAGTTTTAACACTTTGCCAAACAGAGCATACACAGATCAGGCAGCTCTTGTAATAGCTGTCTGGTCAGGTTCTACTCTGTTTGATTATGAAAATATACTCATGTCCAGTGATAACGTACCACCTACAAAAATTACTATATATTTTTAACGTCGTAACATTTTATTTTTTTTTATTGCGTCTTATTGTACTGTAGCAATTCCGTAAGTTACTGGTAGGTCTTTAAGATGGAATGAGCACTGATGACTCGTGCCAAAAACATTTAACTTGTCAAATGAAGTCACACTGTCAGCCATCGAATGTGTCAGTATTTTCAAAATCATTATTTTCGCATTCTTTCCATGCATAAATTGCAAAGAATTGATAGCATGAAATAGTCATCTTGCCCCGAAAGCGGCTTTATCGTCACGATGTGACGTCACTTGTACAATTTTTGGCTAGCGAGTAAAATCGAGACATTCAATGAATCTTTCTTTTACGGATGTAAAATTACGACAAGGCCGTGGCAAGAATACGAGACCTGTTTCATGGTTATTTGAACAAATGTAAATTTCATTTTTTCGAGGTTGCATGTAAATAAAAAAATAACTTTTTGCCTTCTCTTAAATAACGAACGTGTCCCTGGCATGACCAAATAAACAAATAGGCAATTTAAAGCATAACCATAACACGGCGTCCCAAAATACACGCCCACCCCCTTTTATTGACTTTAAGAGCTAAAACGGGTGTATTTCTAATGACATTACGTGTAAAAGTGTTCAAATTTCTTTTAAGTTTAGAGGAGCATTCAGTCAATTATTCAAATGAAACACAGCCTATGTGCGCCTGTTTTTGCTTGACAACTGGGCTTTATAAGTTTTGTCATAAGAGCGCCCAAATGGGCATTCTATGTATAAAATGTGTCCAGAAAGAATTGTGAAAATAAATTTTCAAAGCTCAGCCGACACAAGTTCTTAAATAGTTCAAGAATGAATCACTAAATATTGCATTCGTGTATTTTGCTTACATTTTAGTGTTGCTTTAGAAACTGTAAACCCCAAAATTTGATGTTTAAGTTGCTTCAAAAAGTGAATATCCAATGGAAGTGCTTTTTCCTATTAGAACACACTTTAATCGTTTATGTACAATTTATAGTACATGTAGTTTCCAAGAGAAAATATTCATCCCTTTAAGAGAAATTGTTCGAGAACGATTTCGAACATTTCGTTTCAGACAGCATTTTTAAACGCTTAAACTTTGACTACTATTCTTCAGCGACTATCTTAATCCAGCGAATCAAGCTAGGAGCTATTTTTCTGGTGACTGTGTGTTTCTGGAGATCGTATTAACCAATGTAAGTTTATTATTACTAAATACAATAAAAATTAAATGAAATACGGCAATTTCAAATTTGGACAAATAAACATGAAACACCTATTGTATTTCTTGCTCGAGTAGTGGGTCGTTTTCATTGATGGAGCGAAGGAATCAACGCATTTTTTGGGGGGATAAACGTCAATCTCCAAAAGATCGTATGCACAAAACTAAGAGTATCTGTTTTGAACATCATCTTAGATAATACTCGCACCAACAGATGAACACAAGTTTTAGACGATTTAAAATGCTAGCGGCGAACACTGACGTCAATGATGCAACGTCGTTTTAGATATTTAAGCCTACATAGTTACGAGGTTCGCGTTAGTGTAGTAATAGTGTAGTGTGTCAAAGTTGTTTTTGTTTGTTAGTTTTGAATCTTTACGTCCCATCAACAATCTTTCAGTTATGTAAGGATTGGTCTTCCTGGGTTGAAACAGTCCTAATTTAAGCTAGGATTAATGTGTCATGCTCAAGGACATAACGCAGTGACGCCGGTGAGGCTTGAACCCGCGGCCCCTCGAGTCAAGCACCCTACCAATGAGCCACTGCGCTCCAAATAAAAAGTTGCGCCGAAATGACAGTGGATCTTATGGCAAACAGAAAACGTTTAAACGAGATTGTTTGGGCCGTTTTGTATACGCCCAAATGCATTTATCGCAATTTGGGGGCTGACGTTACTTCATGTGTTAACGGAGTCACAGGAATTGATTTTTTTGTGCGGAAACATATTTATAAACACAATTTTGCAGAGCTTTTGATAGGCCACAACTATATATGCGCATCTGAAAAGTGGTGCATTTTCATTGGGCATGAGTATATGATTAGATATAACCCTATACTAGTAAATCAGACAAGTGATTTCTTCGCTCTTAGTATAATGTACAAATGTGCAAGTTTAATCATATAGTTATTCATAGTGAGTGGAGCTAAGCATGAATATTGATGAAGAAAAGGGTTAAACGTTGCATGTTTGGAATTTTTTTTTTTTATTTTCTTGTCGTCTGCTGACTTTTTTTTCAAAACTAACTTTTTTCAAAATATTTTCTTACGAACACTATGAAAGTGTCAAGCAGGTTAACTCCAGACCAGGGCCGACTTTCTGTCGGTGCTGATCTGGGTCTAAACTGTTTGCAAAGATTATCAGCAGACGACAAAAGTCCAAGCTTGCAAGGAATGAGTTGAGGAAAAAGCAAATAAGATCATAAACAACACCAAAGCGATATGGGCCTGTCTTACAAATTAGACTTTTAGCTACAGTTTTTTAATGTTTCGATGGAGGAACTATCGCTATGATATTATGGCATTCGTCGCGAAAATACTGTACATTAAAACCTGTGTAAAACGGCCACTTCAAAAAAGACTGAAAATTGGTTTACAAGGCCAATTATCGCTTAATGCAGGTCAAAAGTATTGCTGAATGCTCCATGGGGAGCATTCTGCAATACTTTTGCCCTTCATTAAGCTACCATTTGTCATAAAGATCTTTGTTTTGTCTATTTTTGAGTGGTCGTTTTACACAGGTTTTGCTGTTTTTAGGTTATGTTCCTGTAATATTGACCAATCGGAGGCCAGTGGTCTGTAGACTGAGCTTACAGTTACATACACCAATGTGATTGGATGAATTGATGAAACTGGTAAGTTGAGTTCAATTTCTTTAAAAAATTAATATAGGCTGTGGTGGTGGCACATAGAATTATAGAATCAGAATTTCCTAACTCTAGCATTCAATGAGATGTTTGCATGCATGACCATTTCCTTACTGAAAATAATGGTTACCTCCCTTTGACCAGCTGTGGTCGCAAGGTATCTTTTGAACGATTACAGGGTGTATTTTTTTTTTATATCTAATAGTGAGTAAGACCTGTCGAATCATTCTAAGGGCTAGAAAAGGGATATTTTCTCTGTATTGAGGTCTATGGAAAATTAATTACAAGAGGTTCATACCAGTTAGAACTCCAACCAATCTGCTCAGTAACAGAGACAATCTTGGCGTTTGAAGATTTTGCATGTGGCTAGTTTTTTTTATTATACAAACCAGAGGGTGAATACAAAGGAGCGGATCAATCTGTGCTGTAGCGCAGGCCGGTCTGTGCATTTGCTTGCATGCAAAAGTCAGATTTTCTTGCGAGGAGGCCCATATTATTACGATTATTATCGTCGCACGCTATTAACAGCCATGTTTAACCGGCATAAATCATGTATTAATCGGGCAATTCACGTGCTGTTGATGCACGGCTTGCGTACTTTATATATACGCATTCTAGGCCGTAACAAAAATCGACATCATCAACAGTAACGTGCATAGAAATGAACGTTATTTAGTGACGTTAGAATGACGTAAGTCGTTGCTCTGGAAAAAGGGTTCTTAAAGTCTACGAATCCTTCGTGCTTTTGCGCGCCATAAAAGTGAACTTCCAAAGTTTTCAAGTTACAAAATGATTTTATGCAATAATAATGATCAAACATGGTTTTCTGATACACTAACAAATGTTAGACCCCTCTGGAGTCATGTAAACCCTCGCCTTTCAGGCTCTGGTTTCAACACCACCCTCGGTGTCCAGCAGATGTTAATGCAGAGAAAAACATGTTTGATCCCTATATTGATCCATGTTTGATTATTGTGATTATCACATTATCAACCAGTCGGTATTTACAAATAAATCAATGGCGTGATTTTACGAAAGCCATGTAGGGCCATTTCTTATTTCTAACTTCGAACTTCTTACTTCTTACATCGATTTCTGTATGTTGGCACGTATGTGTTCATGCACGCGCGCCTATATTCGTGTAGACACCCATGTCTGTCTGTCTGTCTGTCTGTCCGTCCTTACTCACGAACGAACCCTTTTTGGGTACTTTAAAATACCGAAATGAGGTTTATCCGTAAAAATTAAATGGGAATTATTGGGTATTTACGCTTTCTTGGCTACTTTTTCTAACACTGTAAGTACCCTGGAATATGTATGTATGTATGTATGTATGTATGTATGTATGTATGTATGTATGTATGTATGTATGTATGTATGTATGTATTTTTGTATGTATGTATGCCCAAATGAGGGTTTAATTGGAACATGAAACATGTTAGACTATATTGGCACCGGAATCCTGGAAGTCTGTGAGTGTCCGGAAAGTGTCATAGACCGATGGAATGGTTTTGGGCGGGTCTAAAAGGTAAAAACAGGACTTAACTCAGTTGGAACCTGAATCCTGGAAGTATGTGAGTCACCAGAAAGTGCCACACACCAATGCGTTGGCCATGAGAGAGTCAAATGAGTTCAAAGCAGTGCTCAGATCGATTGGCACCGGATTCCTGAAGTCTGTGAGTGTCCAGAAAGTGTCACAGAACAGTGGAATGGATTGGGGAGGGTCGGTATCTGTGTGTGCGCGCATGTGTGTGTGTCTATGTATGTGTGTTCATGAGTGCATACGTGTGCATGTATATATGACAGTCTGTGACTTTCCTTATTTCTAACTTCTAACTTTTTACTTCGATGTTTGTATGTTGGCACGTCGTGTGTGTCCATGCATGTGCACAGACATCCATGCCTGTCCCGTCTATCTGTCTGTTTGACTGACGGTATGTGTGTATATAACCATTCCACTGCGACACTTTCAGGACACTCGCAGACTTCCAGGATTCCGGTGCCAATCGAGGTAGACACTTTTTTTAACTCTTTTGACTCTCTCCAAGCCAATGCGTCGGTCAACGACACTTTCTTGTGACTCGCAGACTTCAAGGATTCCTGTGCCGATCGAATTTAGCCCTGTTTTCACCTCCTAGGACCCGCCCAAAACCATTCCACTGGACACCGACGGACTTCCGAGATTCCAGTGCCAATATAGTCTGACATGTTTCACAAAATGCGCATAGTGTTCCAATTACACCCTCACACACACACACACACACACACACACACACACACACACACACACACACACACACACACACACACACACACACACACACACACACACACACACACACACACACACAGCCAGTCAGACGGATGAACATACAGACAGAGATTGTAGATTGTACGTATGTACGCACGCATGCATGGACACATACGTGCCAATATACAAACATCGAAGCCAGAAGTTAGAAGTAAGAAGTTAGAAGTTAGAAGAAAGAAGTTAGAAGAAAAAAATTAAAAGAAAGAAGTTAGAAGTAAGAAGTTAGAATTTAGAAATAAGAAATGGCCCCACCCGGCTTTCCTATGATTTGGTACCAGTAAAATGCAGTTAAGGCCTCAGTGGCTTAGTCAGGGCCCTTAGGGACTCCCGTGCGACTTTGATGCCGATTTATGGTGACCTATACCAAATCAAACTTTGGGGGATAACTAATGAAAATCACCTGGTCACCCATCTGGGTTTCACGTCTGGACGTCATTATGACGTCATCAAAATAACGTATATTATATTAGTGCAATTTAAACGGTATGTCAACTGTAGTCTATGGCGATCAGGACTTTCTTGCATTCTATTGCCAATTTCAGTCGAAATGCACCAAATTTAATCTTAGGGGGTAAATAATTAAAATTAGCATGTCGCCCATATTGCTTTCGCATCAGAACAAAAAGATGACGTCATTGAAATGACGCCTAATATGCAAATACCACATATAGATACGTTTTGTCCATTTTCAACGCATGGAAATATTCCTTTAATGGACTGGTAGCCTTATCATGGTTGAATACAAACTCTTTTAAATCGTAACATACAAAATATATTCAGATAGGGTGAAGTCAGTTCGAGGGTGGGACATAAATGCCGTCACGATTTACGAACAAAAAGACAGGGGAGTGAATGAAAAGCAAACAGTGTTTTTGATAATTAACGGTGTAAATATAATCTCTTATGCTTATATATAGATGTACCACGACCTCTGACCAATGACCTTTTGGTTTTTCTATTTCAAACAATTGATGCAGATTACCTAAAATGAGCCAGTCTGGGTAGAACATATGTGTATGTCAAAGCTTTTATAGAAAATGTAAATAAATGCCTGAAACCCTTTTTTCTAGAGCAACATATCAATATTGTAAATAGAGTCACGCTTCAAAGCGTTTGGTTTATCTGTAGCTGCTTATCCTACTCCCAAAGAAAAGATAGTAGTAATAATCATTTGCATACACTATCAACCAAACTCATTATAGTCCTATTTTGAACCCTGAAGGATCAAAAGTTAGAAGAGTCTACTTAGTAGTTCATGATATGGAAACAAGGATAAAGCCCTCTACAAGTTACATGTATCCATGTATTTCGATAGCACGGGCAATAGAAAACTTTTACAATCTGGTTTATCTTTCGCATGCTTATAGGTAGAACCGTCTTCGATAATAAGGCATTCTTGTTGATACGGCCAAAGAAAAATATCTGATTCCACATGAAAATAGTTGTTCAAAAGTCAAAAGCAAATTGATCACTGGCAATATTTTACATGAGTCCTTTTCTGCTCCACAGCAACACAAATCAGTACAATATAAATGGTTTGCTTTGTACTTACACCGAGATGTTTTGCATACAGACATACTGCAACCACAAATTTTTTAGCTGCAGAGGGGTTTCGGGGGCAGGAGGCAACATGCGCGGATCCAGGAATTTTTGTCAGTTTTATTTAGTCCTCGTCTTATTTTACAGTTTACAGAGGGGGTCCAATGGTTTTATTGCTGAGAAAACTATACTTATACTTTACCAAGGATCCAGAGGGGGTCCATCATTTTCCAGGGGGAGGGAGTCCAACTTTTTTCCAGGGGGGGGGGTCCAAATGCTTATTTCTATAGAAACCCATATACGTACTTGTTATTTTCCAGGGGGGTGTCTGGAACCCCTATCCCCCTCTGGATCCGCACATGGGCAATGTCATCATAACGGGACAATATCTATCACAGTCCCGCTTCAGGCATTGATTTGTCAGGATTAATGACAGGTGAGGTTTTCCAAATGATGCACTGGTACTGCGCACGTTTGACACCTTCGAGAAACACAGATCTTGGAAGTGGTAGTTTTTGCAATTCAGCATTAATATCCACTACCTCAACGCAGTGAGTCGAACAATATCGGTGACTGGCTAACACAAAGTAAGAAAGACGGCAAAGATCAGGAATCGATACAATCAAGTACCACACCTGACCCAGGATACCAATGGGAAAGTAACAAACTCACAGTTGGACATCACAAACGAGACAATTAACAAATGCATTACTCCAGTGCATCCGCCACAGTGCTTTCTAAGGGCACTGAGCCGAGGTGAAAGAATGCTTCGTGGATGGAGTCTCCAGCATAGCTAAATGCCTGCCAATATGATTTCTTGCTCTTTCCTGAGATTGAACTAGTTAATATCAGCACCTGAAAGTGCATGGAATTCGATCAAGCCCTGGTTGTGACTTCACCAATGGTGCATTGACAGCTTTAATAAGTGTCCTGATCTTAGAAACTTGATGATATATACTGTTTAAGAAAATGTAAATTATCAACACTCTGCAATTGTTTTATATGTGTTTTATTTAAGCGACGAAAACAAAATTTGCTCCTCTGCAAAACTGGGGGTAAGGTTGTGCATTAGCTCAAATAAGACAAAATATTTAAGATAGAAAAGCAAACTTTGGTTTTCGCATTCGTCAATTAAATATATGTTTGTTAAACCTAATCTAAAACGGTTTGAAGCCAACTCAGAGAAGTCGTTAAACTAAATGACGATAACCAAAATTACCACTTTTAAATTATAATTAAGTTCATGTAACGCACATAATACAACATGTAGCCGTAAACAGCTGTCATGTGTAGTAAAGACATCCAGTAATTTGAACACTATTAGAATGTTCATCTTCTTTCTGTAGCTCAAATTTTCGATTTTCTTATTCTCAAACTGATAAAGTAACATATGTAACAAGCTCTTACAGGCTAACACCCATGCTTACAGTGTGTAAACATCACCTATTCGATGCATCTTGAATTGGTACATACGATAGAGTATGTCTAAAAGGGTTTGGGATGGAGCAGGTCATTACTCAGCTTGCAGTAAAAATCTTGTTTGATGATTATTCTGGATTTTATAAGATGAGGAGGACAATCATTTTACCAGAGAAGCAGAAATAACTGTCGATATTGTATATGACTAGGATAAGAATTGGTTTAGAATATTTACATTAGAAACGGACATTTACTAAATTGTACTGTTTAAATGTGAAACGATTATCTTATATGTTCCTCTAGGATGTATCTTTATTTTAGAATTATTTATATTAGGAAATATTGTAAACCAATTTTCATAACATCTGTAACAAAGGTACAGGGGCTAAATAATCATCAATACCTAAGATTGAGGCACCAGAGGCTAGAGACTTTAGCTAGAAAAACATGCGAAATATATTCATGTTTTCCTGAAATATCATCTCTTACATCAAGCTATTGTCCTTTCCCATTTATTATGTCATGTAACATATGCTACAGCCTTTAACAAGTGCTTCAATCTTGTTGTTAAACCTGCAAAATCTATAATTCGTTATAATATGAGCAAGGCAATCCCAAATATGCAAGACATCCAACAGCGGCAAATGTTTTTTAAATATTTTTTACTTAAATGATGCCTACCAAATTCGGCTCCTTAATATTGGGTGTAGCCTTTGGGTTGTTTAATTGCATGTATAAGACACTATATTTAAAGTATAAAAGCAAACTTTGAATTTTCTCTAACCCAAATGAGTTTGTTAGTACAAAATAATCAAAACATTTTGGAAAATGCACATAAAAGTAAATGATATTGGTCACAATTTTCATGTTTAAAGGGTAATCTAATTAAAGTAACGCACATAACACCACAGGAAGCTGTAATTTTGCTCCAAAAGAATTTATGTGTAGCTAAAGTAGTCAATATGCAGACCATATGAGTAATTTAAATAATAAACCGTCTTTCTGTAGCTCAAACTTTTAATTTTCCTTTTTTTCTCCTAAATTTAAAATGGTAACATATGTAACAGGCTGTTAGAGACTAACGCCCCGGCGACCATAGTGCAAACATCTTTTAAAAACGCAGCTTGAAATCCTCTTTTGGATAGGATAAGCTTGCGAAATTCCCGAGGGAGAGCAATAACCTTCTCAGCCATCAGTCTAAAGGTGGTTCGACAAGCTGGGTATTTATAGGAAACCTATGGTATTTCGCATGCAAAATATAGTTATAGAGAAATAATTCATTGTCAAAGTCAGGTAAAGCATTGATATAACCATCATATGACTAAAATAATTGATATTATGTTAATAAAAAGCGTTCGTGTTGGATAAATATGACCATATCAACACAAACTATAGCTTTTATTAACGGGGCAGTTTCTTATTATGGTCGCCATGTTTATGACGTCATGACTAGCCTCAGACGCGGATTTGAGATGGGTGACCACCTTTAAATTAAAGGTAAGACTCCAATGAAGGTTTTGATATAGGTCACCATAAATCGGCACACAATTCGCACGGGACCTATTTTTTGTCCCTAAGGGCCCTGACTAGCTTAGGCTGCTGTCCGTTCTAAGGTTGTTGATTCATTATTGATTGTTGATCCAATTGTGTACGGGGTTTGTTTTGTTGTGTAGTAATTGGTGTCCTTTCTAGTTTTGTAATCATCTTGAATGGGAAGAGAGAGCTGGTTGCTTTATTTTAATTTTCTTTGTCCGACTGATGTCTTGCGATTGTTTGTGTTTTTGACTCATACTCACGATGCGGTGTGTTAGTCTGCAGTTTGTGGTATTGTTATTTTCTGCTCGTATGAGGTAGGTCAGTTTCAAAATTTATTTTCGAGGTCAACTCTACTTTCGAGAATGAAATTTATACTGCCCATCAATGATAACAAGTGCCAACCGTTACTGGCATTCTTTTGCAGAATAAATTATACAACTTATCAGTTAACGACTGACATATAATACTAAAAATTCGAACAAATGACCACTCAACGCAATACGTTGTGCCCCGCGCACAGATTCGGTTCTGTGCATATAGGTATGCCTTTGACATAGCGCTGATTATCAATTGATTCTATGACTGAAAAGATGACATCGGGACTTATTGGTTGATGCAGTGCTAAAATTAACAAGAAATACTAAAACATTGTGGAAAACACGCTGAAGATATAACCATGACTGAGAAAGTTAATAGTGACTTGTGGCCTTGGAGTGAGAGTGGCTGCAGGTTGGTTTATTTATTTATTTGCTAATCAAAGCACCTTTCATGATCCGAATAATCAACACAATGAGATTTAAACATTTAATGATTTGTAAAAAATACAACGGAGATTGAAATGATTGGCTAAAAGACAATGAACACAAGATTATAACAATACCAATAATAACATATACAAAAGATAGAAACATACATTTAGATAAGTACTGAAGTACTAATCAATCATAAGTACTATCACAGCGATAGGACACCTAAAAGGTTAGGGCTTGATTTGCAAGTTCAATGATCAAGTTTAACTTCTCTTACTGTTAATATGTAATAGTCAATCCCTCTCACTAAATAATGATAAGAGCAATGTGCCTGTTAGCATACATTACTAGTATGTAAATGACTATGAAGTCTAGCATATGACACCATTGAATTTGTTTTGGCTATGTAAGTTAACCTATGCTGGCGTCTTTTCCTTTTGGTAGTATCGAGTGTACTGTAATGAAACACAATAACTATTGAATATACCTAGTTTAGTAATACATCTAGTTAATTAAAAAAAAGTCAGTATAACATTTGCATGTTCACCATACGCTGATGACAACCGCTGTAAATAAATTTAATCCATGGCCCGCCCACATCCTTTTATTTACAGCCAATGGAGCATATTCAGCGTGAAATACTTGATGAATGTATATTGCGGTCTGACAATAAAACTTCGTCAAAATGGATTTTTATGATTGGAACCCCAAAAGAAAATTGAGTGTAATTGGAATGTCAAAACGAAATGGTGTGAATTTCAAATTTCAGTTCATCTGGTTTACAGAGAAAAGTGACAATGGAGCAACCATTTGACAAGGCTGTGTAGAGAACCCTTATCAGACATTACATTGTTTGCCACAATATGCTATTTCATGGAGACAAATCAAGCAGCAAATCGATATTACGCTGAATGAGTGAGCCTCCACTGTTTGTGTATCAGGGTAGAATGCACAAACAGTGGTGACTGATCAGATTGTACAAATGCAACATGTCATCAGTAAAATGTTTCCCAGATAATATTGCAGAACTTTTAAAAATGCTGCTACTAAAATAAGAAAAAGGGCAAAGATCAGGAAACGATACAATGAAGTAAAATTCATTTGTCCCATCTGAATGCATCCCTAGCTAAAAAATAAATAACACATGGCGTTACGCCACATCATGTGACAATATGAAATATTGGTCTGGTAGTGTCGTCAACTGGTAACTTTTGAAAGCTATTTAGACCATTATCAAGGCCTTGTCAGCTCAAACTTTTTGACACTCTTATTGATGATGTTTCTGAAAGAATTTTGGAAAAGCTTACCTTAAAATTGCAGAAAGTGCACAAAAAAGTGAACTTATTCAGTAGGACACATGTCAATGTAGTGATTTTTTCATTTGCAATTATGCTGAATTGGTAAAAGTCTGAAAGCTATAAATCTGTAGTTCATGGCCTGTCCACTTTCCTTTGTTTTCAGCCAGTAAGATGTAAGAAAAAGAGAATATTCAGCGTGGTATATTTTGCATAACTCACACTTTGTAGGCCACCTCTCATAACCAAAGGAGGGGAATTTGTAGTCTAAAAGTGTCAATATCAACTTTTTTATATTTAGAAGACCAAAAGTAAACTAAATGTGGTCAGAATATCTACACAAAATCATGTAAGTTTCATATTTCAGCTGGTCGAAGGGGAAGAGTGACGTAAATAATGCAGGTACTATCTCACCAGGCTGTACATTGAAGAAGTAAGTGAGTATTGTGCATTGAAGCCTGGTCAGAAATTACACTGCTTGTCTCAACATTCTTTTTTGATTAAGATCAAATGACACATGGATTCATATGTCTCCATAATTTGTACATCGAGGTAGAATGTACATACTGTGGGGACTAATCAGCACATGCATCTGTAACATGTTATCAGTGACGTGTTTCCAAGATAATATTGCAAAAATGTCTGCTCCCAATTCCATTTGTCCCACCTGAATGCAACCACCACTGAAAGAGAAATGCGAGAATCTTCAATTAAATGCAGCAAAACACTACATAAAATGTTTATTTCAAGATCTAAAACTGGCGTGTCAGCGACATCCGGAATAGCTTGGTCAGAGCTAAATAGATCATACTTGGTGCTTAGTATTGGTGTGTATCCGTCCTCGTGTATATTTATCAACCAATATAAAACATGACATTAGGTATACATACATCCTCATATATGTGAAATTGGAAACAAAAATAACAATTTGAATCGTTATCTTATTGAGTCTATTGGACACTTTAGCAACGTCATTCCATAAAATACCAATTATTTGAGTCTTGTTAGTCAATTTTTTATTGGCAGTTTTCCAAATCTGGCACCAGGCTTTTGCATATGTACATAACATACAAGTATATAAAATATAACTAATTAATCAATACTTTATTAATATAAGTGACACAAAAATAAGAATATTTATTGATAATCCAATGTGTGATGTAGAACCAGAAATCGTATCATCATACTTCATTCCAGCAGCTGAAAGAAATCAAATAAACATCATTGTTATCAAATGAGCCAGTGCATTAGATTTCCAACAACGTGTCATGTGCGACCAGCAAAGCCTCAGATCAGCCTACGCATATGCGCAGTCTGACCAGAGCCTTTGCTAGTCGCTTGAGTATTCTATGATTGTTAATCTACTGACTGAACACCATTTGGAGTTTCTAAGCTTAAAAAGAGACTGCACAGGCTCGTCCCAGTCTACACGATTCGAAATGCCACATTGTTTGAAATCTCATGCAACTGCTCAAATGTAATATGAAACATAGTATTATTTAAAACATTCCAAGTAAGATGTACCTTCAGGATATGTGAACAGATAACATAATGGCTTGGACTCAAAATTGCAACGTGTCCTTAGAGTGAAGGACGACCTTAGTTAAGTATTGATATTTCATCATGGTATTTTAAATGTTTAATAAATAGTCAAATATGCCATCATGATCGACAGAATGCATGAACCAATTTTGGTTTTAATAAGTTAAAAACATTTTTTTCGTATCCTTAACAATCGATACTTAACTAAGATCGTCCTAAACAAAAAGGAAGCATTGTAATTTTGGGCCCAGATTGCTAAGCGAGAAAGCAAAGGTAGAATCATGTATAATATAAAGCAGGTTTATAGTTTTAAACCCAATCACGGTTTATAGCTATGGTTTCCTCTTTAATTGCACGACGGTAGGTCAGGCCTCAGACTCTATGACCGCTCTGACGTAAAGCTTTAATCGGTGGGTTGGTGCCTGATGCTTATCTGTAGCTGGACCCACCGTGGTTCAACTTGAGGTTTTCTTTAGCTCTGACTATCTGTGAGTCATGAGCCATTTTCTTTGTTTCATCATGGAGTGTTAATTTGATTAGAGTGTTTTCCATGATGATACATTGCATTACTTAGACGGCCTCCATGCGAGCTGAAAATTTCTTGTACTTCAACAACAGCAGAATCTAGGGCGAAGATTTGGTACCAGTAAAATGCATTTAAGCCCCTGGTGGCTTAGGCTGCTGTCCGTTCTAAGGCGGTGGTTCTTTTGTTGTTGACTTTTTGTTTATTGTTACTCCCATTGTGGGAGTCTGTAATTGTTCTGTGTTTTGTTGTACGTTACTTTATGCCCATTCTAGTATTGCAATCATCTTGATGGGGAAAAGAGGACTGATTGCTTTACTTAATTTGTCTTCCTGGTGTCTCGTGATGGTTGAGCGGCTCTTCCTCGCGGTGCCACAGGGTAGTCTGCAGTTTGTGATTGTGGTATTTCCTGATCATACTCACTTACTATTTTTATAGGTATGTCAGCTGAGTGCACTGGTTTCGAATAGCAGAGATTTAGATCATCATCACGAACTGGTCTACGTTTTGTTATTTACTATCTCATATGTTAATGAGCTACATCCGAAATTATAATATTCTGGATAATCGGAGGAGCTAAGCAGACTGGATTCAGCTTTATGTAGTCACAAACAATAAAAACAGGATTTCTCACAATGTGTCAAAATAGATCGTGTACATTTTACCACTGGTATGCAACACCAATGTACATGTAGATATGTTACTTCATAGATGCATCAACAAGTAATCTCGTTATAGGGAAGCAGAGGTAACTTAATAGTTTCCGGGGTATGTAGTATAAAAATATCATGTTGTCAAATGGTAGATATAAGTTTACGTTCAAAGTTACTATAATCTATTAAATTAAGCACGATTTGCAATTACCAATGGATACAAATATTTTGACAAGTTTCAATAAACCAATAAATGAAGTTGCATCTTTATTTATGAAGGTACGATAATTATTGAGCCACAGCATAAAATTTCCAACAATGTGGTATGTGCGACCAGTAAATGCTAAGACCAGCCAGTGCATAGGCGCAATCTAATTAGAGCCTTTGCTAGTTGAGCTACTGACCAAACAGCATTTGGAGTTTCTAAGCTTAACAGGAGGCTGCACAGGCTTTGTCTAAGTCTATACTTTAAAAAATGCCACATTGTTGGAAATCACATGTCCCAGCTCAAATGATATGTATAAGTATTAAGCTTGTCTACTGCTAAAGTAAAAATGTTTACTTTTTTCTTGTAATATTGAAAGCTACACAATATGCGTGAGTCAGGTTTTCTTACCTTATTTTTTTGCCCAATCCTTATAATTTACTATTGCCTTTTGATATCCTAAAATGAAAGTGCCAACACTTCCAGATAAAAGCGCGTACAGTAAAACCTGTGTTAAACGGCCACTAAAAAATAGTCAGAACAAAGCTCTTTATGACAAATGGTAGCTTAATGAAGGGCAAACGTATTGAAGAATGCACATTCTGCAACATATGAGAGAGGTCAGAGATCAGGAGTCGATATAATCAAGTACCACACCTGACCCAGGATACCAATGAGATAGTAACAAACTCACAATTAGACATCACAAACGAGAGCCAAGAAATCAGCCCTTTCCCAGCAGGTGACCACAAGGCATCAATAAACTGACGCGCATGAAAGCAAAAAATAAAAGACAGAAATAACATGAATGATCCACAAAAGAAGTACCGCCTTGTAAGGGTTAGTAAAACTATTTTACTGGGGGGTTTAAACCAGTTTCGTGGCGCCAACCTCACCCTTAGTTCAGATGTGGATCAAGTCACATAGAAGTTTGGTTTGCATAAAAGACCCCTAACTTATCAATGCATCATCTCCTAGAACATATAAATCAATATATAAAAAGGAGATAAAACAAAGGGTACTAATTGTGCTCCTCCTGTTACAGATTTGTTTTGTTTTGTTATGAGAGAGACTTTATGTTGTCTCTGTCAGACAATAATCAAACTGATATTATCCACCTCCAGATATTTAGATGACTTACTTAATATTGATAATCCTTATTTTGAACAAATGGTAGGTCAGATATATCCTACTGAACTTCAGTTAAATAAGGCGAATTCTTCTGATACTGAAGCTCCGTTTTTGGACTTGAACTTGTCAATAACAAATGGCATAGTTTCTTCTAAACTTTATGATAAACTGGATGATTTTAATTTTGAAATAGTAAATTTCTATTTCTTGATGGAGATGTTCCTCCCTCCCCTTCCTATGGTGTATATATTTCTCAGCTCATTCGTTTTGCTAGAGTGTATTCTACTGTTGATGACTTCAACAACAGAAACTTATTTTTAACTGCTAAGTTATTTAAACAAGGTAATAGATATCATAAAATTCGAAAAGCATCTTCTAAATTCTACCACAGACATTCAGAGTTAATTGATAAATGCAACATTGGGTTAAAAACTCTTCTGCGCACAAGGCATATCAGAACTTATATTTTATGGTGATTAGTTTATAAATTCAAACGAATTGTTGGAAAACCTAATTTTATTGATCAATTCAAAAATATTGTAAAACGTTATATAAGGGTTGGATATAACTTGGATATCATGCGACAGTGTGCATGCCTGGTTTTAAACCCAATCACGGTTTATAGCTATGGTTTCCTCTTTAATTGCGCGACGGTGGGTCAAGCCTCAGACTCTGTGACGGCTCTGACGTAAAGCTTTAATCGGTGGGTTTGTGTCTGATGCTTATCTGTAGCTGGATCCACCGTGGCTCAACTTGAGGGTTTCTTTAGCTCTGACTACCTGTGAGTCATGAGCCCTTTGTTTTGTTTCATCATGGTGTGTTAATTTGATTAGATTGATTCTCCATGATAATACATTGCATTAGATAGTAGGCCTCTATGCGAGCTGAACATTTCTTGTACTTTAACAACAGCAGAATCCTGGGCAAACATTTGGTACCAGTAAAATACATTTAAGCCCCCCCCCTCCTTGGCTTAGGCTGCTGTCCGTTTTAAAGGCGGTGGTTATGTTGTTGTTGACTTTTTATTTATTAATACTCCCATTGTGGGAGTCTATATTTGTTCTATGTTTGTGGTACGTTATTTTATGTCCATTCTAGTATTGCAATCATCTTGATGGGGAAGAGAGAGCTAGTTGCTTTGCTTAATTTTTCTTCCTAGTGTCTCGTGATGGTTGAGTGGCTCTTCCATGCAGTGCCATGGGGTTGTCTGCGGTTTGTAATTGTGGTATTTCCTGATTATACTCACTTACTATTTTTGGCCCGCATTATGCGATAATTAGTCTTGAAAAACAATTTTTGGTCTTTTTGAGAGTGGCCTGTATCCAAAAAGGGAAGTACCAAAACTTCCAGATAATAATGCGTATTTGAACATATTATATTTTCTTATTTCTCAATCAAAACATATGCTGTTGGTACTCAAAAGAACCGTCTCATTAAGGCGATTCTTCTAGTACACAACGGACATGTTAATACAGATGGTTAAGATATAATTCACAAGTGTACCCTGAAAAGATTGTAAGACTGTATTCCCACATTTAGCTGTTGCTGTCTTCACATAACCGGTAAGTCTCAGGTCAGCCTGGTTGCAGTCCATCAGCTGAGCATATGCAAATGCAGATCTGAGTCCTTTATGGGCGCACACGTAATTTTGATTGTGATATTTATTAACCTAATAGTCTGGTGTATGAAATCCAAAAATGCCCTAAATAAGGAGAAAAATACACCCATCATTAGAAAGAATGAAAATGGTCTCAAATTAAAGCTTATCATCACTAGTTTAATATCCGTCTGTTGACACTTCGAAAAAGTGTAGCCTCACAGACTGCTTTAAAATTCATTTTCAGTTTTTTATTATTTTCTTTAACTCGCGTTACGTTATGTAACTAACGGTTAAGTTACTTTGGTCTTTTATCGTAGCTTGTAGTCAGAAACGTTATAACGACAATCTGAGATGCCCATGAGAGATTTTATAGCACACAGCACTTCCCTTACTTTTAATATTTATTACTTGGCGTTATCATGCAGGAGGGTTGATATCTCCAAGTATTGTCTTTTATGAAAAAAAAAGTCAAATATTGCCGTGGCCTGCAAAGGTGTGGGTACCTTTAAAACGCTGTAACTTTTTGCATATAAATAGTAGAAATCAACCGTTTATATATTTTTAAAGCTGAGACAACTTTTGGTCTGATTATGAAGCAAATTTAATAGAATAATGAATAACCAGCTCAGGAATAAATGTGAAAAAGCTTATTTTAATGATTTTGGAGGGTTGAATCAAATAATGAGACATGATTAACGTCGAAACGACCTCAATGCTTTTTTTAAAATTATGAGTCTCCTTAGAATTAATTTGACTTTCAAAAAATTATTATCATTTGGGGTTTAAAAAGTATGAAAACGTGTCGAATTAATCAATTAAATGACAACTGGTAACTTTCTGACATGCATGGTAAAGAGCTAACTGCCTATTTTACACTATGACGCTACACTTTTTCGAAGTGTCAACAGGCGTATATTGAAAGCAGACATGATAAGCTAAATTTTGAGACCACTTTCATCCTTTCTAACGATGGGTGTATTTTTGACTTAAAAACTCGAGTCCATACACCAGACTATATCTATTGCATTGATACCTGGGCACCATTGACACATGGCAGGACACATATGCGGTACATTGGAGTATGCCTGGCAATCTGGAAGTCTAAACTGGGTATCACAATAGAAAGGTTCCTTGTCTTCAACGTCCGAGCAGTTCACTAGAATAAAAAACATATTTTAAGTTCTAAACCCTTGGTCATTCTGGATACAAGTAAACAGTTACGTTAGCAAACAGTTAAGACCCAGATAAAATGCTGCGAAAGGCGGCTTTTTATGAAAATCTGCTCTGTTTGCTAAAACCCCTGTCACACCAGAGCAGTATTCTCACGGAGTGCAAGAAAAGTGCAGATTGCCAAGGTGCACGCAGTATGATCGCAAGCATCTCTGCAGCAATGCAGTGGCATCGCAATTGGAAGTTGTGGGATCACATAGAGCTCCGATGGACAGCGCGCACTTCGAGCATGCTCAAATCAAACGCTGTGGCAACGCCGCTCTTGAAGAGCGCAGTTGGGGCGCCATATGGTCGCCATAGCCGCGCAGTAAGGTCTCCAACAATGCAGGGATTTTTACTATGCCAATTTGGGACCCAATATCGGCCCTTTCTCCAATTGAAAATTGAGCAAAAACTCTCCATCATGATTAATTATATTTCAAATCTCCAGTTTGGTGAAAATTCCGTGAAGATCAGGCGAAAATAGGAAAGTTACAGATGTTTGAAGAAGCTCTAGAGATAAGGCGTATATTTTCCCTAGTTGACATGATTACAAAAGCTGAATTTTCAAATAGCTCCTATGATTAAAAAAATCGTGTGATTGGGTAGTATAATACGTATAGTTAGCATCAAAATACGTTTCAAAGCGATTCATCATTTACAAAGCCTTGAAAACTTGCGCTTTCTACTCCCACCCCTCATTTTACGTCTTTATACTGGTTGTCATTTAGACCAGACTTTTAGTAAATCCATTATAGGTTTTCTAAAAGTAAAAGAACTAAATTATTAAGGATATAAATGCCCTTCGTTTCCAAAACTTTGCAGTATTCCTTCTGCGCATGCGTACAAAATATACTTAAATTGTGATATTTGTCATTAAAAAGACAAAACTGGTGTCTTTCAGTTTGTTTTAGATGCTTTCCCCCCTAGACCCAAGATGCCCTTTGGACAAATGAACGTCATTATATAAATATGCAACATATGAAAAGGGCTTCTTGGGTCTAGGGGGGAAGGGTTTGTATAAGCGAAAGAAGATATCAATCATCTGACAAAAATTGACCACTTTGCAAGATGGTCGTTTTTATTGTACATCAACTGTATAAATATACTCTATCGTGATAAATGTAGGACGATTGTTTACCTTAGTTTAATTGACGGATGGCTGAGAATGGGTTTGCTCCCCCCCCCCCAGGGAATTTTGCAGACATATCCTTTCTTGTAGAGAATTGAAAGCCGAGTATTTTAAGAGATGTTTGCACTCTGTGCTTTGTAGTGTTAGTCTGTAAGAGCCTGTAACATACGTTACTTAATCAAACTAAGAAAAAGTAAATTGAAAGGTTGGGCTACAAATTGAAGACATTAAGATATTCATTTTTAAAAATCCTTCATATAGTCTGCATACAGGATATCTTAACTACATATGACAGCCATTTGAGCAAAATTGCGGCTTCCCAAGGTGTCATATGCGTTACATAAATCAGATAACCCATTAAAATTTGCAAGTGTGGCTAACATCATTTACATTCACAATCTCACTGTGTGTTTTGCAAAATGTTTTTAACCATGTCTGACTAGCTTATGCAATTGGCTAACAGAAAACTTAAAATTTGTTTCCCTAGCTTGAATATTTTTTCTGGAATAAGCATTTAACAACCCGAACCCTACCCAGTTTTAAGGTGAAATGTTTGGTATTAAAACTAAAGTAAAAATAGTTAAAAAATATGTGCAGTTGATGAATGTGTTTCATTGCTTGGGATATATTTGCTTATATGAAAAGACTCATAAATCTGCAAGTTTGTTGCAAAAATTTTGATATCAGAGGCTGTAACATATGTTACCTGATGTAATAAATGGGCAAGCTCATTGTCTTTGCGAAAGATATGCCTAAAAATGTTTTAATCTCCTCGAGGGAATTTTGCAGACATATTCCTGCTTATAGTACAACTCCAACTGCATCGAATAAGGGATGTTTGCACTCTCTATGTTGGGGCGTTAGTCTGAAACAGCGTGCTACATGCGTTACTGCATCAAATAAAGGAAATGTAGTTTGAAAGTTTGAGCTAAAATTGTGAAAAAACTTGCAGCTGTTGGATAGCTTACATTGTTTAGGGATTTTAAACTAGCTCCTATGATAAAGACTTATATATCTGCTAGTTGTCATCAAGTTTTAAAGATCAGAGAGCGTTACATATGTTAGCATAATATGTAAAATCATTAAACAGTATTTTGACATCAAGCTGAGTAAGGGCCTGCTCCATCCTAATCCCCTTTGGAATTCTGCAGACATCTTATGTAGCCATTCAAGGTGCATTTAATAAGAAATGTTTGCACTCTGTAAGTCGAGGCATTAGCCTGTAACAGCTTGTTACATATGTTACTATATCAATTTGAGAATAAGAAATTAGAATGTTTGAGCGACTAAAAGAAGACATTAAAATTATCTAATAAATTGGCATTCTTATAGTCTTTATACTGGATGTCTTTACTACATATGGAAGCTGTTTAACATAAATATGGCTAACTGTGGTATTATGTGCGTTACATGAACCTAATTATAATTTAAAAGCTATAATTGTGGCTATCGTCATTTAGTTAAACAACTTCTATAACTTGGTTTCAAACTGTTTTATTAGATTTTACAAACACATACTCAATTGATGAATAGGAAAAACCAAGTTTGCTTTTCTATCTTAAATATATTGTCGTATAGGAGCTAATACACAGCCCTACTCCCAGTTTTACAGAGAAGCGAATTTTGTTATTACGGTTTAAGTAAAACACATGAAAGCGATTACAGCATGTGGATATTTTTCATTTTCTTAGTCTGTCTTGCTCATATATCTGCAAGATGTCATTAAGTTTAAGATCAAGACACTTAATGTGTACTTATAAGTCTTTGGTGCCAAAACACTAGAAATTATATTCATTTGTGATTATCAAGCCCATGGACTGTTTTTACAGATGTTATCAATGACCTTTTGGACACATTTCCTAATACTGTGCATATAATGCTAAATATAGAGCCACAAATTCTTGATGCAAATATTCAGAGTACATGTAATGCAACACGTAAAGCTTTACACTGATAATTTGTTATTTGGCTTGTTCATTTAGACAGAATAAATATACCCAAATTTTGATGGCACAAATGCTATTTTCTCAAATTAAACAGGCCCCTGGCCAAAACTTCGGGAAGGTGGGAAATCCTACATTGCGTCTTTAGCACGCCGTCAGCACAGTGCGAACGTCGTGGAAGCGCATTGCATGCATTGCGAGCGCCATGAAAGCGTCGTAAGAGCGCAAAGAGTCGTCAATGAGAACTCCGTAGAAACGCGATAGAACACCATACGAGCTCTGTAGCAACGCCATGGTCGCCCTGATAGGCCCTTTTCAGCGAAAAATATCAATATTTGCTTGCGATCTCATTGCGCTCTGGAAATTTGAACAACTCCGTGCCAATGCAGTTTAAAGCAGCTTGGTGTGACAGGGGCTTAAGATAAAACCGATCTTTGGGGAGAGAAATGTATCACTTTTATAGAAATTTTTACTGGTAACCCTGGAAAAATCCAAGTGTATTGCATCAATATGTATGGGATAATCTACCAGAATGAAAATGTTTATTCTTGCATGAAATTTGTTACGCAACGCTGTTTGAAGCCATTATCAAATCCATGTTCAAAGCACAAAAATCCATGTTTAAAGCATGAGATTCACATACTGTTTGAGCATGGGTTTAAATTTGAAAATACTTAAAAAATTGTTTGTCTTACGTTGCAGCCCAAACAGGTCATTACGTGGGCATTTCTGTTTGCGAAACGTTGCACGCATTATGACTTTGTGACAACGTAATGATGTCGAAAATTAAACGCTCATCCCATTATGTTTTGAGAAAACCAGTGTAAGAAAAATGGTATTTTAAGGTTTTAGCGGTGTTTTCATTTGACTCTTGGTTGGATTCGGGTAAAATATGCAACAATACCAATCACACATATTTGTTTCATTTTATTAACACTTGCCGGTCCCTGGGAAGATGTTTGAACACTTGGTCTATCTGCCTCCTGTTAAAACAGCTTTCTTGGGACCCAACAAATGTTAATGCACGAAAAAAACATGTGTGATCCCTATATCATAGTATATATAGACCATGATTTAGAGGTCCAATAACTGTTCATATTTAATAATAACCAAAGAGATGAATATCAATACGTCACATAGTATTTAAGATATAAGACTAAATCACTGACCCTGTCCTCTATGATAAGTCTATATATTTGTTTCTAGACAGACAAGGACATGTAACTCACAAGTCAGTGGTCTGGTTTTCCAATATCTAATTAAAATTAAATGGGCGTAGCTATAGTTACCATTAAATAAGCTACGGCTGTAGCAATGTCAAATGTGGAGTTTTATCACTCAAGGGCTGCTACCTCCATAATCAGTGGTCCCATCTTGTCCCAAATTAAAACTTGATCCAGCTTTATGGCAGCCATTGATTGCATGCCAGTAAGCTTCATTCAATCACGAGGGTGAATCAATAAGTAACTAGAACACATTCGATGGCGCGCCATCGCAAATCCCCACGCTCTCGAAGAAATCTAATGGTAATTGAAGGTCACCAGTTTGATCGTAGGTAAAAAAATTTCAGTGTATCCTGGTATACTGCTCAGCCCCGTTAATTTGATATGCCACATGTACATGTTCAGAAAATTAAATTTTTGACCCCTCCTCAAGGCCCCAGGGGGCCGGGACCCAAAAAATTGTGCCGGTGCATGTGCCATTCATGTGAGTAACTCAAACACAAAATCTGGTTGAATTTCGGAAAAAAAATTTTTTTGACCCCCCAGCCCCCCACGGTACGCCCAAGTCCCACCCCTGGGCATGACCCAGGCGGCCAAATGAAAATCCCGTCTGATATGTTTTATATCTTTCATTTGTGAGAAGATATACAAAGTTTGGTTTAAAAATCTTTGAAATTGACTTTGTAATTCAGATTTAATGATATTTGACCTTTTGGCCCCTCCCCAATGCCCCAGGGCGCGAGGACCAAAAAAATGGCGCCGGTGCGTGTGCCATTCATGTAAGAAACTCACACACCAAATCTGGTTGAATTTCGGGAAAAAATTTTTTTGACCGCCCCAACCCCCCACGGTACCCCCAAGTCCGACCCCTAGGGCATGACCCAGGCTGCCAAATGAAAATCCCGTCTGATATGTTTTATATCTTTCATGTGGGAGAAGACACACAAAGTTTGGTCAAAAAATCTTTCAAATTGACTTTGTAATTGAAATTTAATGACATTTAATGATATTTGACCTTTTGGCCCCTCCCGAGGGCCCCAGGGGGCGGGGCCAAAAAAAAATGTGCCGTTGCACGCCCCATTCATGTGAGCAACCCACACACCAAATTTGGTTGAATTTCGTCCAATGGTTTAGGAGGAGATAGCGTGACGGACGGACGGACAGACGGACGGACAGACGGACGGACGGACGGAGGCGATTGCAATATCCCCATCGCTTTTTTAAAAAAGCGTGGGGATAACCAGCCTGACGTATTTTTTATTGACCAACACAAGCAAGATTTTCAAAGTTTGTTTGGTCACCATATTAAGGCATATGTACACATTTAAGCATTATTGGTTCATGAGTCAATAATGCATCACGTTTTTAAGCATAGCCAGTGAATCAAACAATTTTGCATCGAATTTGCTTGTTTCGTACTCTTTACTATTTGATCATTACCTTTAGTATGAAAATGAAGTGTGCATGTGTAATATATGAATAGAAAGGAAAAACTGTCGCCTACATGGTGGTATAAAAACAATAAGATTACATAATTTGCTAAATAAAAATACAAAAGTAAGTGATTTATGGTTAAGGACATTGGAACATAACTCTTTTCAAACATGTAAGAGACTATCATAAAGTTTAACTTTTAACAACTTTTTATGTAATATATCAAATAGTATCCGTATATTGTAATAAATACATTTTGTCAAAATAAAAAGGAGTAAAATGATTAAATTCTCAAAATTTTAAAAATGAAATTTCTATTTGTTCTAAGGAAAAACCTAACTTTTAATTTTGAACAGATGATTTTTTTTTCAAGAGAAGAGAAACTTATCCTCATTTTTTAAGGTATGAAAATCTAATCTATTGGCTTCTGTTATAGCTCAGTTTTAGGTAATAAACTTTCAATTTGCCCTTTTCAAAATGACCCTTGAACATAGTATTGTTGCCTACAAGAGGTGTTCATTTGAACAAATTTTAAATTGCCATTACTCATTTATTTCTTGAAATAATTTGCAATAATTTATTTACAAAAGTTGTTCTGATCTTAAGAAATATGCAGTCACCAAGAAAATAGCTCTTGGTATCTTTTGTGTTGTAGAAATAAAAATCCTCTTCTAACCATCATAAGTTTTGATTAATGTGTATGTAAGAAATAAGTAGTTTGTCTTAAAAACGTAAAATGATTTGTTTTATTTATTTTTGTTTTAAAAATTATAAGGGACATGAATGGGCAATTTTTACAAATAGGTGTTCTTATTAATATCTTGGCATGCTTACATCAACTCTTATAAACAGTTTTGAAAAAAATCACCTCAAAGAATACAAACTCCTCAGAATCTGCAAAACCATTCTTCAGGTTTTCGCATATTATAGTTAAAAATAACTCAAAGATGTAATTATCAATTTTTGCCATAGGACATGAATGTTTTTTCTGCATGCTGCAAGTTTGTAAGGTTAATGGCACATTCGTCCAATATATACCTAGTTATTGGTTTTAGCTTCCAACACGAAGAAGACTTCAGCGTTTGAAGGTGTAAAGCATATTTATGAGCCAGCATAAAACTGTAGGTTATACCACCATTTCAGCAAGTATTGTTTTTTCCAATTGGCCCAATATAGACCACATTGTCCCCAATTAATCAATCTTTTGATCTGCCCGATGGTTGTCCTAAATCGCCTCCTATCGCCCCACTTTTTTTGACCAGACTGAGTCCCGACTATATTAACAAATCAGTTTTTTTGCCAGCTAGGAAAAGCCATGTACCAATAATCCGTGCCAGGGCTTGATTTTGCTCTTAAATTCGTTTTACCAGAACACAGTAAAAAGGTATTACATTAGGAAATATGCTGAGGCCAAATGAAAATATTCCAAAAAGAAAAAGAAGCAAACTTGCGAGTCTTTAAAGAGCCTTTCAATTGAGTTTCATTTCAGTACCCTTTAAGGAAAGTGTCAATTTTATTTTATTATATTTGGTTTATAATTTTCAGGTATTGGTATTATTTTTAAATATATTATAATTCATAGTGATTTTGAGTAAATAAAGAAACATATCTTGTTGTTATATGTAGTAACTATCGATTCTTTGTGACACCATTCGCACGATCCTCAACAGAGAGCTGCAGAGGGTATACCAAAGCTCCTGAGGGTAGAAGAGAGCTCCAGAGGGCAGGCGAGACAAGGAGACCTTCAGAGGACCCTCGAATCACCAAGATGAATGACCAAGACGACCAGGGGATGATGGATTTTGATTGGCTACTGTTTTTGAACATGAGGCCAATCACTTTTTTAGTACCTGACTCTCGTAGGACTAAGGCGATTGCGCCTGACCTTCCCAGGTGTTTGTCCGCAAGTTCCTGATTGTTTTGCAGATATGCAGCCGATCAACCAAAAAATATAAACGGGCACTCTCGGGACTAAAAAAATCCTTGGTCACATGGACACTTCTTTGGTATAGTGCCCAATCACCAAAAGCACAATTATTTTCTGATGTCATTATTTCATCATATTAAAAATTAAATAATACTGACCCTTGTTGTCTGTCTGATCTTTGTTTGTTAACCTCAGATTTCCACGCACCTCAGAATTTGGGCTATTATTTCCCAAGCTTCCTTATGCCGCTTTTTCAGAATTGTCAACATGGCAAAATATATCTAGCAGACATAACACATATCTTTAAAGAAAATTCAAACGTTTGTTTTATGTGCTGCTAATACCAGACCATATTTTGGCATTTTTTACTCCTCACTTGTATGAAAGCCAATAAAAAAAGTAAGATAGGATTCATCGTGTGGACGATAAAGTGTTGATCCTGAGCAGCTAGCTTTACTAGAAGTCCGTAGATATGTACCAATGCTGTATCGAAAGTTGTGTATAGGAGTTTGAAGAAACGATGCACTAAGTGTGTTGTTTAGGTTAAAAACAATACAAGAAAAAGTAATTCAACTTACAGCCACAGTATGGTAGAGTGTAGAATTTTAATCCCTTGTAACATGTACAGGTACATGTATTGAGATCCATTGTCCCATCATTCAGACATACAGCACCACCACAGTCTGAAACAGATGTATTGTGTCTGAGGTTTTGTTTAATTGTTTAAAATTGAGCCACGACATGTGATTTCCAACAATATGGCATTTTGACAAGTGTAGACTCAGACCAGCCTCTGCAGCCTCCTTTTAAGTTTAGGAAACTCCAAATGATGTTCGGTCAGTAGCTTTATATTCATAGAATATTCAAGCGACAAGCAAAGGCTCTGATCAGACTGCGTGTATGCGCAGGCTGGTCTGAGTCTTTGCTGGTCGCACATACCACATTGTTGAAAATCTCATGTCATGGCTCAAATGTCCATATTTCTAAAACACATTTTCCCATTGATAAGCTGGACTACTCTGTCCTAGGTTACATATGCCAAGATAAACCAATTTATTTGAGCTTTAATTGTAAATATTTACTTTCTCAGTGTAGTTGTCATAGATGAAACCTACATTTCTGGCTGCTTGCATTTCTCGATGCAAAACATTGAAATGCCATGTGATCTAGACTGCGCTTCTAGGCGGAGTAACAATAAAGTTTCTTTGTTTATCAACATTTGCTTGACGCCTTTCACGTATCGCCACGACGTTATGTTCACGAGTTTTGCGTTCTAGCTGTTCCAACACCTCCATTACAAATGAAAATATTTTATTTTATAAGGATAACTGAGGGGGATGAGTGGAAGATAATTAAGTAAATTTGATTGATAATATAGAATGTAAATATAAGGATTGAAATTCATATTTAAAGCTTGCACTGGATATTTGAAAATATTAGCTATTTTAATGTCTATTAAGCCCAAAGGGCTACTCAGAAACATTCTGTGAATAGAAGTCCGATATTGCTTCTCTGAAACATTAAATTAGCTCATGTTTTTCTTCATCCTGTGCGAGCTTAAAATATGAATTTCAATTCTTAATTATTTCCTTACCCATCATTTAAAACATGTGTTTTGGCTAATCAAAATAACCATTTAATTGAGAAGGCTCTTTGGATTACCCATTACAAATGAGTTAGCTAAGAAATCAGAAAAACAATTTTCAAATACGCACTCTTATCTGGAAGCCTGGTAAATAAATTACAATTATTTCGCTTATGACAGCAAAAACGTCCATGATCAGACTGCTTCTCTGTGATCAGCTAATCTGGGATCAATTTTTCTGCACATGTTTTCCAAAGTGCTCAAACTTTAAGATTAAGCATTATTTTGAAGCGTAAGACATCTTACTAAAAGTCATTTATTGCATCAAAAATGGTCAAGACAAGGGCCACCGGATATTGGTATCCCTGATTAGCTAATACATATATTTGCCTATACAGTCAGTGTATACGTGTGTTTTGAGCTGCAAGTCTCATATCAAATTGTATTATGATTCTCATCATATGGGCCATGGTGCGAAAAAAACTGCCTTTGATACTCCGCGTCGATTGACCTTTGCCTTTGTTGTTCGCCATCTTGAAAGTAAAATAATACAAAATTCTAATATTCTAGCTGAGCAGGCTGGTGGTTTGAGCCTCAGTTTGTTTGAAATTTTAAAGCTGGTTTCAAAATCAAATTGTATAGGTGTTTTTTGATTTTCTTCGTTTATGTTAGACTTACCACACAGATTATTCCTACATGTACGCTTGCAGTCTGCACAAGAAGCTCCAGCTTCATAAGGTCTATTGTAGTCAAAGTTGCCCCTGGAAGATAAGCGACCTAAACAGTTTCTTGGTGATCCATTCCATTAATAGCATTTTCAGTGATAACAAATTATTAAAAAAAAATAGGGTCATGGAGTCACTGGGTAGCTACCCTGAATGCATAGCACCAGAGGCATGTTGTTAAGTAAAATGAAATAATTTAAGAAACTTTGGTAGAGGGCAATATAAGTTAATGGAATACCATGGATAATTTGAGCCTTGACAAGAGAAAACTGTCTTCAAGGATATGTGAACAACAAGGAAGCAGATCATCCTGCTCACCTGCACAATCTGATCAGCGTCTTTGTTTTTCATTATTAGAAAGTATTAATCAAAACTTGCTACAAGCAAAATTTCACTATACTGGATATTCTAGCTAGTTTATGTAGCTGAGTAAAAATATACATGTATTTTCTCGTGATGCTGTCCATCCACAATGCACGTCAAAGTTGCACAATTTGTATTGCCACAATCAGTAAAATTAGCATTTTTTGACCATGTGTACATAAACATGGTTATCGCAATCACCACACGTAGTTAGATGGGAAGAAAAAGCGTTACTTACGCTGGTCCATAGTTGCACACATAGTAATGTGTATCGCCGCACTGTGCATACCCACAACCAATTTTAACTGTTTTTGACCAAACCATCTATAAAATGAACATAAATAAATCAATAATATGTTCTTTACATTATCTCACTGACATTTACCCGTTCCTTCATGAATATCTTTGTAAAGCTCCCCCCATTATGCATACTTATATAGATAAATTTTCACATTAGTACATGTGCAGATAAAATACTTGTCAGGTCCACTACTGTAAGTTCATATATAACCATATTTCTATAAGCAAACACAGTAAACTCAGATAAGGCAGCTCTTAAGAGCTGCATTATATTGGTCTACTCTGTTTGCAAAAGTGTTAAAAGGCGTTTCTTAGAGGTTAATGGTTAGGCTTCACACCACAAACCCCAAACAAAATTGGAGCAACGAGGAAAAGTGAATAAACGATAACAGAATCACCACCAGAACACACACCAGCTAGGTCTATCGGTAGGGGAAAGGGGCTTAAAAATATATTACCACCAAGTTTTTCTCTAGATTCTGCTGTTGCTTAAACGCTTAACTTGCTTGCTTCACACTTACTTCGCAGACAGTAAGGCCTTAAGACAACTTTGAGTTGGGCCCAGGTTGGTCCACTGAACGAAACGAGTCAGGCACCAACCTTACAATGAAAGGCTTAGGTTAGGGCCCTTATTCAGTCTAAAAGAATAAGTGAGTATGATCTGGAAAAATGCAGACCAACCCACTGACTCAGTATTTCTGAACACGGCATATCAGAACCTATATTTTATGGTGATTTAGTTTATAAATTCAAACGAATTGTTGGAAAACCTAATTTTAGTGATCAATTAAAAAAGATAGTAAAACGTTATATAAGGGTTGGATATAACTTGGATATCATGCGACAGTCTGCATGCCTAGTTTTAAACCCAATCACGGTTTATAGCTATGGTTTCCTCTTTAATTGCACGATGGTGGGTCAGGCCTCAGACTCTATGGCGGCTCTGACGTAAAGCTTTAATCGGTGGGTTGGTGCCTGATGCTTATCTGTAGCTGGACCAACCATGGCTCAACTTGAGGTTTTATTTAGCTCTGACTATCTGTGAGTCAAGAGCCCTTTTCTTTGTTTCATCATGGTGTGTTAATTTTATTAGAGTGTTTCTCCATGATGATACATTGCATTAGTTAGATGGCCTCTATGCGAGCCGAACATTTCTTGTACTTCAACAACAGCAAAATCTAGGGCGGAGATATGGTACCAGTAAAATGCATTTAAGCCCCCCGGTGGCTTAGGCTGCTGTCTGTTCTAAGGCGGTGGTTATATTGTTGTTGACTTTTTGTTTATTGTTTCTCCCATTGTGAGAGTTGAATTGTTCCATGTTTTGTTGTACGTTACTTTATGTCCATTCTAGTATTGCAATCATCTTGATGGGGAAGAGAGAGCTGGTTGCTTTGCTTAATTTGTCTTCCTGGTGTCTCGTGATGGTTGAGCGGCTCTCCTCGCGGTGCCACAGGGTTGTCTGCGGATTGTGATTGTGGTATTTCCTTATCATACTCACTTACTATTTTTGTTCATCAAATAGGAAACCATGCAGTATGGCAAATATAAACATTGACTGAGTTTAAACCCAGTTATGCAGACTATCGCAAAATATTCATAACCCACGTTTAACGTTTTTTATATCTTTTAATTGGTCAGGATAAGAATGTGTCTTGGGTCAGGTGTGTGACTTGATTGTAGCAACTCCTGATCTTTGCCTTCTTTCTTACTTTCCAACGAGTCTTTTGAATGTATAAACCAAATCATCATAAACTACTGGCTCTAGACGGTACACTCTATTGCAGAAGAGTTCAAGCCAACAATGTATTTAACAATCAAAAATAGTAAGTGAGTATGATCAGGAAATACCACAATCACAAACCGCAGACAACCCCGAGGAAGAGCCGCTCAACCATCACAAGACACCAGGAAGACAAATTAAGCAAAGCAACCAGCTCTCTCTTCCCCATCAAGATGATTGCAATACTAGAATGGACATAAAGTAATGTGCAACAAAACATAGAACAGTTACAGACTCCCTCAATGGGAGTAACAATAAACAAAAAGTCAACAACAACAGAACCACCGCTTTAGAACGGACAGCAGCCTAAGCCACCGGAGGGGTTAAATGCATTTTACTGGTACCAAATCTTCGCCCTAGATTCTGCTGTTGTTGAAGTACAAGAAATATTCAGCTTGCATGGAGGCCATCTTACTAATGCAATGTGTCATCATGGAGAAACACTCTAATCAAATAAACACACCATGATGAAACATAGAAAAGGGCTCATGACTCACAGATAGTCAGAGCTAAAGAAGCCATCTAACTAATGCAATGTATCATCTTGGAGAAACACTCTAATCAACCCTGAATGTCTGCAATAGAATTTAGATAATTATGAAGTTTATGATATACAATGTCTTGTTCAAGTAATTAAGCATTCAAAGTGTGTTTCTCTTGTTGATGGCACTGACATTAGATCATACTATCAAAAAAGTGATACCGTCAATTTTCTCCAGTATGTATGGAATATTCTAGAGCAAATCCCCTGTATCTATTAGAATTAAAATTATTTAGCTGTGACATGTGATTTCTAACAATGGTGTATTTTGACAAGTGTAGATTCAGACGAGGCTTGCATTCTGCTTTTAAGCTTAGACACTCCAAATAATGTTCAGTCAGTAGCTTAACACTGATATAATATTCATATGACTAGCAAAGGCTCTGTTCAGCCTGTGCGTATGCGCAGGCGAATCTGAGGCTTTGGTGCTCGCACATACCACATTGTTGGGAATCTCATGTCACGTCTAATATAACGCAAGGACGGTGACCATTACAGATGCATGAAGGCTAAAGTACAGAGGGCAGAGCGCCAGGCTTACTGGCAGTATGTAGAAAACCTGATAGAAGTAGGAGATGAAAATTGTGAACAACGCCCTGGGAAACAGAAAAGATTCTGGTCCTATATAAAAGCCCTACGGAAAGACAACAGTGGAGTTGCACCACTCAAAGAAAATGGGAAGATGCATGCTGATCCACTAGACAAATCAAACATACTTAACAGGCAATATGAATCTACATTTACCCGGGAAGATGAGACGAACATTCCGCAGCCTGAAGGACAGCCATATCCACCTATGCCAGACATAGAGATCAGCGGAGAGGGAGTCCTGAAGCTACTCAAGAAAATCAACCCCAACAAAGCATCAGGTCCAGACATGATCCCTGCACGTATCTTAAAAGACTTGGCAGAAGAATTGGCTCCTATCCTCACAGAAATTTTTAGAAGGACCTTGGTTGATGGAGAAGTTACTGTGGATTGGCGTTCAGCAAATGTCACAGCCATCTTCAAAAAGGGTGACAGATTCAAGGCCAGCAATTACAGACCAGTCTCTCTAACAAGCTTGTGCTGTAAACTCCAAGAACACATCATCGTCAGTAGCACATTAAAGCATCTAGAGCACCATAAGATTCTGACAGACTGTCAACATGGCTTTAGAGCCCGTCGAAGTTGTGAGACACAGCTAGTAACCCTATGCCACGAAATTGCTGAAAGCCTCGACAAGAACAAACAAACAGATATGATCATCCTAGATTTCTAGAAAGCTTTCGATCGCGTTCCTCATCAACGCCTGCTGATCAAGCTCCGCCATTATGGAATCCAAGGCACAACCTTCAAATGGATACAGTCATTTCTGTCATCAAGGAACCAGCAAGTGGTAGTAGATGGAGCAACTTCAGATAAAGTACCTGTCATCAGTGGAGTGCCTCAAGGCACAGTGCTAGGCCCATTGCTCTTTCTACTATTCATAAATGACTTACCGGCCTGTGTAGAATCCAAGACACGACTATTTGCTGACGACTGCATTGTTTACAGGAATGTGAAAACCCTCCAAGACTGTCAAGCACTCCAGAATGACCTCTACAAACTCACAGATTGGGAACGGAAGTGGGGTATGTTATTCCACCCGGACAAGTGTAACACCCTCCAAGTTACAAGGGCAAGAAATCCGCTGACGTTCACCTACAGTCTCAAAGGCCAGGACCTGGAAGCTGTCAACACAGCCAAATACCTAGGAGTGGACTTGTCCAATAACTTATCATGGAACAGCCACATAGACAGAACTACCAAGAAAGCTAACAGTATGCTGGGATTCCTGCGAAGGAACCTACGCGTAAACAACAGTGATACTAAGGCTGCTGCTTACAAGACACTTGTTCGACCCAACCTAGAGTATTGCGCATCAGTATGGAGCCCATATACAGCAGCAGGCAAACGAAAAATCGAGATGGTGCAGAGACGGGCAGCAAGGTATGCTACCAACCGCTACCACAACACAAGTAGTGTAACAGACATGCTGCAGGATCTGGATTGGGAATCACTAGAATCAAGGAGAGTCAAAATACAACTGACCTTACTCTTCAAAGTAATCCAAGATCTAGTGGACATACCAGCCTCAACCTATCTTAAGCCTGCAAGTACTCGGACAAGAGCCAATCACACGAAGAAACTTAGACAGATCTCATCAAAGTCAGATGCCTACAAGTACAGTTTCTTCCCTCGAACCATCCCAGTTTGGAATTCATTACCGGCCACTGTGGCCGAGGCCCCTGACTTGGTATCCTTCAAGCAGGGGCTCTCCACTCTTACATTTTAAGCTAGCGTAGGGGGCAGTCTGCAAGTAGGGTCAGAGGGTTCTTAGAGCTGTGCCGGTTGGGCGACCATACCCAGTGGCAGTTACTGTAGCCGGATTGGTCTTTTTACCCAATGAAGACTCCGAAAAATCAGACTGCAAACTTTTATCTTTTTCTGCCTTTCTATCAACTGATTTCTGTCTTTCCTAAATTTCCCTCTTTCCCTTTTCTACCGCCACAGAGACATAATAATCAAGTGTGATTGCCGTCTCTTAACGAACAGATACAGATACAGATACAGATAATTATTATAAAGCAGCAAAGTAAAAAAATAAAAAATTTACAATATTATTGACTTAGTATGGCATCAAGGCCAATTAAATCTTAAAAAAAAGAAATGATGAGAGAAATGCTGAAACTTCCCCAAGAATCCAAACACATGTAATTTCCGAATTAAAAAGGTTTTGATTTATGTAAGATCCTCTATGCATTTGACAAAAGCTGATAAAAACACCAAATACATGCAACTTACCTGAGTATAATGTCCAACTACTGCCGCATTATTTCGTGCGCCAAATACAAAATCTTTCACTTCATTTGACCAGAGAGCCATTGCCTGCAGCCAAGTCATCTTGTAGTTTCCCCAAGAGAGATTCTGTCCGACAGAAAAACGACCTAGAAAATAATAAAATGGATAATTATAGATCTGTGTGGCTAAATTATGCTAATAAGTCATTTTAGTATGCAGACGTTTAGTCAGTTGTTGTTTTTGTTTGTTATCTCGTTTTGGGGTGTAATAACGCCATGTATCAATCATTTATGACACAATAGCCTTATAAAGCCAGCATGGTCTGCATCATACAGTTGGCAAGCTGTAGCAATAAAGAATAATCAGAATTAATGAAGTAACACCTAGTGTTGACCCTGTTTTTGCTCTATTGTCCGTGCTTTTCCTATATAGGCCCCGTTTTGTTCCTGTATTGGCTGCAATATGGGCCTCATGGCTTCAGTTTTGGTCAATTCAGCAGGATTCGAACCATTATATGTACAAATATGAAAAGCAATGTGTAATAAATTCCTAGTATTTAATAGTTGATAAAGAACTAGTTGTTATGCCGTCCATAAGAGCGCCGGGTATGTATTGGCCGAATAGTGACGTTTATATACAAAAAAGTGCTTTCAAAGCATTTTAGTCATATGACAAATATAATTCAAATTTTGAGCTTTAGTATTACTGAATTCATTAAACTAAGTACGTAATTGTTATAAAAATGCTCGAGAGGGTTACGCATTTTATCTCTTCTCCTCATTTTATAAACTTAATGCCATAAATTCCACATTCTCATGCACTGCCTCATATATAATGTGAGCTTACCGTATATACGTCTCTTGTATCCTTGATCATGCCCGATACGACAATTCTCCGCCCATCTTTGTGCTACATTTGCTATCTCGTCGTCCCAGCTCTGCAATTAAACTAGACATAAGTGCCATTAAACGAACAGATAATATAAAGTGACCTGTGCATCCACCATAGACTCAGATCAGTCTGGGTATCCAGGCTGAACTATTTTTTGTTAAAGGATAGCATACATCAAAAGGTGAATGGGTCTGAAAATGTGTCTCCTGCGGTAAAAATTCAGCATTTTTACTCGTGCTACGCACTCGTGAAAAATACTGATTTTTTTACCAAACAAGATGAAATATACTTGTTATTCACCCCAAAAAAAGTAAGCATCCTTTATATGATCATCATTCGAACAAACCTTGAAAGACCATAATCCCCAATGTTACAAACCAAAACCCAAGGTGATTGGCCTTTTAGATCTCGAGATGTTTGAATGTTTCCTACATGGCATGGCAGACACGTTGATCGTATGACATAGGTAGCCTTATACAAAGGATGCTTCATTGAAATTCTACTTGAATGAGCCCTTTAATGTATGAGCATTCAAGCTCATTCAGATTTATGTCTCCCACATCTAACAAATTGTCTTCATTGTATGAAACTATCAATATAAGAGCCTTAAAATGCATCAGATAAATGACAAGATGCATGTATGTATGTAAATGCCTCTAAATTATTGGACTATAATTGTAGGAAAAAATGCAGACATATGGTATTTTGGTACTAATAACGCTGGAAAAAATGACTATATTTAACTTTTGAAAACAGGTAGCCAACAACGCTTTTCCTAATCTCCAGACCATGACAAGATTATCTTTGAAGAACTGACATAAAATGGTAGGAATTTTTGAGCATACAAGGTACCCACTTTCTATTAACTTTGATCTATAAAGTAGGGCTAGATACATTACTGTTGGTCTGGGCCTTTTTTCAGTGTTCATAATTTGTGTTTTGAGCAGTCAGTGACCTATATAAGAGTAACTGGACACTTCATTTTTCAGCCATATAGGTATGTCGTGGCATGTGTCACGTGACTAACGCCTGGTGCTCCTTTTATCGTACACACTCAAAACGGCGATGCAGCTTGTGAGACCGCTGCATTTATAGGTACTTTGAAGTACGTACTACGTCGTAAATATCGCTTATTGGAAAATATTGTTTATAACAAACGAAAAAAACATATATGAAATATTGCTAAATGCTTTGTTTCTGCAATGTAAAAACTAATCGGATTGAGTTATGACCGTGTAAATATCGGCCGATTTTAAGAAAGTTGCGGAAATCGGCAAAAATGGCTTCAAAAATACCTCTTTCACTATGACGAATAAAGCTTCAAACATGGCTATATCTGTGTCTCGATTTATCAATATTCATAAACTAAGATGTCCAATGATTCATAATTATTGTTATTATATAATTTCGAAGTTTATAAAGGTGTTAAAAATTTAGGTAAACAATAGAGAAATTACGCTGTGTATTCCAAAATAGCGATAAAAGCCAATCGTGTAGATAAATGATATCGAGTTTCCCTCATTTACCTGTGTAAGATACACGACAGTGTTATTTGAGTTGAGTATTGGTATTTTATTGGAGTTTCTAGTCACTCTTCTATAGGTCACTGGAGCAGTGGAGTCTCGGGTGAGACTGCGTGAATACTCAGGCTCGTCTGTGACTTTGCTATGCATTTATATGGTATGAACCATATTCACATAGACTATTTACTTTTGTGCTACAACTGTGCAACCACTAGTTCTTCAAAACAAATGATGATAGAGCTGTAATGTTAATATACACAATTTGCCATATAGTGACAGGTATTTTACTATTGATCAGCAGATTGACATGTTGTCAAGAGGCAAAGGCCATGTGCATGATACTTGATAAGCGTTTTTCCTTCTTTTGCAGTATCATATATTGTTGGTACACGTTGGAATTGCTTCATAGAGGCGCTACAATACTGTAGGTCGCTACAGTATATGTTCGATAGATTAGAGAACTTACACAATAAACTTTTTTTCACAAACGTTCAATAATTGTTTTTTTAATAAGATTAGCATGGTGAAGTGAACATCTTACATGTAGTTGGTATACACCTGGTTGACAATAATAAACAACAAATTCTATGTTATTGACAGCTCAAAATGTGTGGTTTCAGCATTATGCAATACTAAATTGGTATTTGCTTGGTTGTAAAGCTTCTACAAATCAACCTATATATGAGCCGCGACATGAGATTTCCAACAATGTGTTATGTGCGACCAGCAAAGCCTCAGATCAGCCTGCGCATATGCGCAGTCTGATCAGAGCTTTTGCTAGTCGCGTGAATATTCTCTGAGTGTTAAGCTACTGACAGAACATCATTTGGAGCTTCTAAGCTTAAAAGGAGGCTGCACAGGCTCGTCTGAGTCTTCACTTGTCAAAATGCCACATTGTTGGAAATCACATGTCGCGGCTCATATACATTTGTTGGATCTTAAGTATCGAACGTCTTACCAGTTCCCTCATATCCCTGGCGGTTGGATTATTTACGGCGCTCCTAACTCTATTATGTTCGTCAACTATGACATATTTGTCAGCCTCGCTCACACCTACAACACAAACAAAACAACAACACAAAATAAGATGTTAGCCACTTGAGGTCGCTAAATTCAAGCATTCATTCTTAACTAGAGTTTTATTTCCCTTTTCAGACAAATGGAATTAACCATAAATGTACATACAATTAAATCCTGATGTTTATTGTACTTATGAGTCTTGGGTTATAATTTCAAAAAACAACAACAAATATTGCATTTATTTTTCTTAAGATCGATTAAACTAGACAAATAGCGTAGACCCTGACGTAATGTCGTATTTTGCAGTATTTCATCTGGGTCTTTAGTCTACAAAAGGTTAAAGGTTATTTCATCTCAACAATCTGCCTGTCAATCCCGATGGTGTCATATATATTATATAAATATTACATTCCCTGATTGGGTGATAGTCGAAAATAGCATCCCGAGGAATGTGATTATCAACCGAGGCGCAGCCGAGGTTGATAATCATATTCCGAGGGATGATATTTTCGTCTATCACTCAATCAGGGAATGTAATATTTATTTTATTATACCGAACATTAGATCTTTATTTTCTACCGTCTGAGCCCTACCATGGTGAGGGGATTTCCAAAGAGAAAATAATGCACAGCCTCTTATCTATATGCATGAATGAAAATACATCTTTCACAAAAATATTTCTTTAGAACAGTTTGAATGCTCGAACTGATCATGACGTTCGGTTAAACAAATTACGTCATAAAAAGCCGATGACGTCAAACTGAATACCAAGCAGCGTCATTTAAATGGGCTACTATTCAAAACGCGGTTTTGTTGCAACATAGAAAATTTCGCCAAATCGGCCCAAATTTGGTCTCAACGTGTTCCTCTCGTCCTAACTAAGAAAACTAGTACCAACACTTTATGTCTCTGACCATAAACAACGACGTTATTGGAAGTTGAAAGTGGTCAAATCATGCCTCATGTCCGCCATTGCTGTTGAACGTCTTCTGACGTGAACGAACCGTACGCGCATCGGCGTTGCGCATCGTGTGACCGCCCTGATATTTTATAATATCACCCGCTGCTATGGCAAACACGTGGCAGTATTCACTGTCGCTGTAGCAGCGGGTGATATTATACAATAATTGACTTCAATGAGGTAGACATAAGGATTTATCTACCCGAAAAAGTGATAATTCACCGAGGCCGCTAGGCCGAGGTGAATATCACTTTTAAGGGTAGATAAATCCTCATGTCTACCGAAATTGAAGTCAATAACTGTTTTGTTATATAACTTTTCAACTAAGAATGAAAACGTTCTACTATCACTTTTAATGCTGAAGTCAACCTTCAACCTAAGGACTTTCTAACAAGTTTTATCAACTGTTATTAAAATATTTTAATGTAATATTTTGCAATTTGAAATGTATATTAATTCTCTAAATGTGGAATGTAAAATTTAATCATAAAACTTTTTTTTTACATTTTGTTTATTCAAACAAAGATAACTGAACAAACAAAACATAACAAAACAGTTGTTAAAATTCATGAAAGTCTTTAGTTTACCTATTGGGATGTGAAACAGCAAATCATGTCAATTTCATGCAGCACATGCTTGTTTTATACTCATCATGCTATTTTTAGCTCTCTAGAGGGTGATATTGCAGAAGTGTCAAAAATATTAACTTCTGGAAACCAGTTTGAGCTGGATTTCATCCTATATTACCTTCTGAGCCAGTTTAGACCAGTTTTCAGGTAGACATAGAGATTTATGAAGACAAATTGGGCCAATCAGACACAGGATTCTCTCCAGTCAGATAACAATATAAAATATCAGTCGTTCGTCTATGGGAGTTTTGTATGGGGAATTCAAGTGAGGTATAATATATATATATATATATATATATATATATATATATATATATATATATATATATATATATATATATATATATATATATATATATATATATATATATATATATATATATATATATATATAATATATATATATATATATATATATATATATATTTGACCAGTCTCTTACCCATTCGTCTTGTAAAAGGAAGGATTAACCAGAACTTTACTAGTTTTAAGATGTGTCCTTCTTTGAATAAAATCAATAGAAAGCCCCTGCTCTTGAATACATCTAGCATTAACGCCTTGCAGCAATGCCACCAGATGCAGAAAATATTGATTTGCTGTTTTAACTTATTTATTGATGTAGTCACTGGTTATAGGTATATACTTTCGGCGGTATTGCAACCAATAAATAGTATCTCAGTAGGTCAACACTCATATATAATCAAACTTCCATACTTAATCTGAAAGGGGTTATCTATTCAACAAATTCTACCATAATGAGACTTACAGTTGGTCTTGAATATGTTACAAAAACAGCCGTATGAGCTTTTGAGAAAGGTTTCCTTGAACTACTCTATTTTAAGCTAATTATCCTTATGCTGTTTCTTATGCATATTTCTAGACGCAGTGACCTACAGTCTTAAAGAATTGTGAAAGGTTAAATTTGTGTATAGATAAAGGGAATCACTTTTATTCGCCACGGTTTGGCAAAACAAGACAGAGAGGGTCATTACGGATCTAAATATTTGTGGCCATTATATTGGTATTTGAAGAACTTTTGGTTATTAACAGTTTGTTCTGGCGGAACTGTAGAATGGGAAAAATCTTAGCTCTCAATAAACCTCATCAGGCTGTGTCTACAAAGACAATTGCGAATTGAATTGTTCAGACTATAAGAATGGCATATTATGATAAATATCTGGAAGTCAAAGCACATTCTACTAGAGCAATTGGCCATGCCTATGCTCTCTTTAAAGGAGCTTTTATGAATTCTATTTTAGAGATGGCAGCTTGGAGCAAAGAGTCTACATTTACAAAAAAGTAGATATTGAAGTATTAAACCAATAAGAAACGTATGTAAATATGTGATAATAAGAGAGTTATTTTATTTGGATTTTTTTCAATTACGTAATTTTTTTTTTGTGTTGTTTCAGCGTCATTAGCGACGTCATTCAAAAAATGCAACGTCATCATGACCTGATAAAGGTAACATGCCCTGAGATAGGAAACGTTTATTGGGTTATGTTGAAACAATTCAGTTAATATTAAGGGTGACTGATAAAACTGATTAAATAGTGCATGCACAGTAAGATATATAGTTGATGCATGCATATTGAAAGGTTTGGCGGGTTACATGTATCAATAAACGTGGAGAATTCATAAGCATCTTCTGAATGGTAAGTAAAGTTTGTTCATAAAACTGCAACTTGATTACAAATTTACCAATCTCATTCAAACAAATTACTTATGCTCAGATTTGCATTATAAGGAAATTCCGGAATTTGTTAGAGCGAGGGACCATTATACAATTAAACAAATCAGTAGTGATGGCCGAGCTGTAAAGGTGTTGTGCAAATACTTGATGATGATCATTAGATCATATTCACTTGGGTTCTGTAGCATTATACGCTGACATATGTCCAAAATGATCTCTATTTGAAAATTCTACATACATTGAAAGTGTTGAAATACCATAACAGCTAGAGAAGCGCGGTGGCGCAGTGGGAGAGTGCTTGACTCAGAATAGAATGGTTGCGTGTTTGATTGAGCAAGACACTTTATCCTCTGCTAAGTACTGGTTCAGCTCATGAAGAACCTCTCCCAACATAATTGAAAAAAAATCATAACAACTGTAAACAGAAAGATACTGTTCCAAGGAGGGAGATCGACATCGTTATCAACTGATAAGTAAATTACCAATGTGGTGACAAACTTACTCACTTACTTTTGGTGTTATGTCGGCTAGTTGAGTCGTACGTCAATGCCGATCCGTATGCTGTGAAATCAAGATGACTTTTTGAGTTTTGACTGAAGAGTTTTGACGTCAGTTTGAGGGTACTCTGGTAATTTGTAATAGAAGTATTTTTCCTGTAAAGCAGTTGATGTGTAACCAACATCAACGCACAAGGGTGCCAGACGAAGTGTATAACATCAACTTTCAACTTGTCTAACTTATACCTTGACATTGATTATTTTTGTTCATTGGTCTCTGATACTGTACATTGATAACGTCGGCGATCAGGACGAAAGAGGTGAATTTGAATTGAAGACGAATAATTAGGAAATAATTACCTATGATAAAGATGGAAATATCATCATAATAAATTTGGGTACAAACCTGTGTTTCGGACAGATGGTGATCTTGACAAACATGCTGTATGACCAGGTGAGATATTGTAAAATTTCGCCGCACACTGCGCCTATAATTCAAAGAAAATGAACATGTGATCATAGACATGAACTTATTGTGCCATTTCATTAGATTTTGGTACTTATTGCATAATTATACAATCAGCGAAGGCTCAGAGCCTTCACTGCCCGGAAATACAAGAAAGAACATTTATGAAACACAGGTGGGCATCAGCGGAACTGCCGCGAAATCGCGTAAACGTAAATTTGTTCCTTCGTCACATACGGGACCTTTCGCGGTAGTGGCATCGTCACGGAAAAGCCAAACAAAGGTAGGTACTCTTGCTTGTTTTGATATTTTGTAAAAAAATGAGCTAACTATGTAAAAATCTGACAATGCTATTCCATGTAGATATGATTTACCTTGCTAAACAGGCCAAACGCGATATTGAAAAAAAGCTTTGCTTTGAGATGAGAACCGTAACCAAATCGAACCCAGAACGGGATTTCTTTAATTTTATGTCAAAACGAAGAAAGTATGCAGATGTTTTGCTAGTTTTAGCTCAGAACAAGAGCATTTTACACATTTCATGTACATGACAGCCATTATTCGTCCTTTTGACGTAAAAAAATCGAACTGATCATGTTCTATGAAGGAATAAATGCCAAAGTTTTCAGGCGCAGTATGGCCTTCGCCATCGCGGTATTTGTAACGTCACGCTCTAGTTCCTTCGAGTATACCATATCATCCTATAAAATAAAATATTTTTTACTGACCGTTCCAAGGCGGTACTTTTTTTGAATCATTTGTGTTATTGATGTCTGGTGTTTGTCATGTTTTCGCGTCTGTCCATTGCTGCCTTCTGGTCATCTGCTGGTAAAGGACTGACCTCTTGGCTCTTGTGTGTGATGCTTAATTCTGATTTTGTCATTTTGTCAACGTCCCATGTGATATCCTGGGTCAGGTGTGGTACTTGATTGTATCGATTCCTGATCTTTGTCGCCTTTCTAACTTTTATGATTATTTTTTTTTATTCTGCATTGAGAGAATTTATACGCATTTCAAATTAAAAATTTAATAACAATTGCTAAAACTTGTGAAATTCCTTAGGATCAACATGACTTCAACAACAAAAGTGAAAGTCGAAACTGTTCTTTCCAAGTTGAAAAGTCTTTCAATTTCGGGACATAAGGATGTTTCCACCATTAAATGTGAAATTCACGTAAGCCTTACAGCCTTGGTGAATATCCCTTTTCGGGCAAGTTAATCCTCATGTCTACCTCTTTGAAGTCGATAATTGTATAACGCAACATCAATAGACTAGTTTAAATGATTCCTGAAGAAATAACATACAGGTACGTAGAGGAAGAGATTATCGAGGCACCCAGTGTGTGTGGAGGTCTAAAGTTCAGCCTGATTTTTCATCTACATCCAGACCTTGTGTATATGACCGACAAAACTGTGCATTTGTCATTGCTTGGCAAATTGAACAAAGTGGAGTTGTTATATATAGCCAGTAAATAAAAGTGGCCGTTTGAAATCTAGGTTATTCGAGTAAGATTTTATAAATGTCTTATTTGCGTCGGAAACGAAACACCTTTTCATTAGTTGTTGCCCTGTCGTTTGCGCTATAAAATTCCTGCTTGTCGCTGGTAAGGAGTGGGATAGAAAGCCTATCAGTGCCCACTGCCTCGAAAATGATCTATCCATTACTCGATATTAATATAACGTTCTGTAGGCTACGTTTCTTGTAGTTTTCCTATTTCCTACCTCTCTTTTTCTTCTGAATTTAAAGTATGCATCATGGAAACTTGTGTCGATGGAATGTCCTGAGCTGTAGTCTGAAAAAAGAACAGAATGCAAGATGTGGAAAATACAATACTGAATAGTTGGCGTTAGTTTCTCTCCTAAGTCACCAAGTCGTGTCGTGTGGTATAACAAAGCTTTAGGGTCACTGTAAAGGCGGCAACTTTAATATTAATATCTGGACGAGGCTCGGCTATTTTATCTGCTATGCAAGGAAAATCAGGTTGTATGTATTGATAAAGAGTTAATAAGTTGTCGCGCGCATTTCATGAAAATCGTGACCGTACATACACTTAACTGACGTGTATTAACCCTTAAAGCGCCAATCACAACAAACGTCCGCTTTCGTCGCCTGCAGAAATGTTTTGAAACCTCTTTGAGAAACAGTATAGATGCAGATCAAACTGCTCCTGCGAGTGACTCAAACGTTCTTTAATACTGACTTTTTACAGAGTTAGTGTATGCTTGTTTATGAATGGTCAAATATTTTACAATTGACGATTCTATCCTAATTTTATCAATATGTATGGTAACATCCATAAGTGCAAAACGGTTAAGATATATCTTATTTCTATCTTTTAAGCAGGTACGGTTCCAAACAAATTATGCTTAGCCGACAACTGGCCATTACATGTAAACAAAAATAAGCATACGATGTTAATGGGTGATAAACACTGACATGAACAGGAACTCTACACTAAAATTCACTTCCCTCATCGATCCGATTATTCAACAAATAGTTATCGATACAATAATTGGTTTAATGGTGGCAATCTCCGGCCATGTTATCATTTTATCTTATACCTTCATATCTATCACAGGTTTGCATTTTCTGGCCAACAGGATTTTAGATGTGCAACACCAACTAGATTTTGGCGAACTAAACTGGTCAAAATAAATTAAGCCCCACCGGATATTATCCCATAGACTTAATGTAAATACAATCCTGTTTGATTTATCATAACATTTTACTGAAAAAAGATTTTCTGATAAAATTTTCAGCGAAGTAGCAGCAATGTTTTCTCTAACATGTGCTAGGTTTCGCTTTCATTGATAAATTTTCCATAGAGGTTCAGACATTCCAGTAAATGTCCTGTTTCGTTCCATATCAATCCTATAGTAAAATTGGCAAAAATTTGGATACTCTTGGAAAATATAGCACATACCCAAAGAAAAACGATATTTTCAATTGAAACTTTGTGTAATAACACCTAAGATAGTGTTGTCCAACTTGGATGGAGTTTGAATTTTCAACTACCTTCGATATTTTTTAAATAAACAATTGAACTTTGGAAATTTAACATTATGGCTATGGAAAAGAGTGACATGGGGCTTAACTTATTTTGACCAGTTTAGTACCCTTTTCAAGTTGCAACAACAAAAATGTAAACGAATATAAGCTTGGGAACAGCCACATAGAAGCGACTCTGTTCCTACGCCACATGACATCAAGCGGTAGCTCTGACAGACAAATCCTTTTTTATGGTGTTGGAGTGTAGCAAACTTATAAAACAATTTCAGCTTATAATTTTCCTCAATCATACAATGAATACAGTAAAAAATTGTATCACTCAAAAATAAGACAAAACTTTTCCAGACCGATTATCGCTTACTGCATGCCAAATTATTGCATAATGCTCCAAAGGGAGCATTCTGCAATACGTTTGACCTACATTAAGCTAAAAGTTTTGTTTGTCTATTTCTGAGTGGCGGCTTAGGATAGGTTTTACTGTACATGTATTGAATATGAAATGCCATGCCGCAATAACAGTACTTACAGACCAATTCATGGTACCAAGGGGAAGTGAAACTAGTGAAACTAAACCACAGACAAACAAAAACCTAAAGCAAGAACACAGTAAGAAAAGCGACCCGCCCCCTATATCTTCCTCAGTGAGATGATTGCCAAACTAGAGTATAATCCATCGCAAATACACAACACAAAGACCACAGACAAAACATAAACAATTAAAAATCTAAATAGAGCTATAACGATCACTAGTTGAGCTGCGGTTGGCCTAACAGAGGATGCGTATCAGCTAGGCACTAAGTCCATAACCGTCAACCCCCCCCCCCCACACACACACACACACACACACACACAAACAAGACCGTGGAACTGTTCCTGTAAGCGCCATCACTGAGTCATTGTACTGATGGTAGAGAACCTTGATTCCTGTCATGACTCAAATATGTTCAGCATAGCTACAGAGACTAGCGAGATTACACAAACTTAGTTGTGTGGAATAGGGGAAAAGGGACAGGGCTCAATCAGGTTCTTTTTAATATAGAGAAGGAGAGAAATAACTCAATCCATCTTCGCTCATCAAGGACCCGTCGCTTGAGATAGAGAGGGAGACACATAGAGAGACAGACAGACAGACAGAGGGAGAGAGAATGGTTATGACAAAAACGTATCATACGTACCTAACACATGGAGAATGAACACTGTGATATAGATCCTCATTATATACACACTTTTTATGTCCATTATTTATATGTCGTGGCGAATATTTTCACTCAAATACATACGTAAGATTTGTCATTTTATTGTCTTTGTTTATGTATCCTGACTAATTGTCACACCAGCACAAGCTACTACATATAAAAAGATAAATGCTAGACACGACCAGCCTATGGTCTCAGTCCAATTTGTAGAGAAGATGGAAAGAATGGACAGTGCGTTCAGCAGTCTTATATATACAAGGGATGCAGCGCATGCAGCCGGTCAACAAATGGACAAGAACACGAAAGTTTGAGTACTTATCACACATGTGGAGCAACAATGGCTCAGGTGAACCTGCGTAAATGTGCAGACTCTCCAGAGCATTCGATGCTCACATACACAAAGTAATGATTTAGAAGAAGACTTGGTTCTAGCTGGATTCGTCAGTATCGATGGTTAAAGAAGGCTTTTGCGCATATGCTCTCACGTACTGGAACATATAGTTTGGGCCACGACGCGAGAAAACCCGTTTTCGGGAGGTTTCGAACAACAAAGGCGCAGATCAGCCTGCGCATCCGCGCAGACTGATCAGCATCTTTGTTTGTCGGTTACCGGAAGAAAGTATCATATCTAAACTTGCTTTAAGTGAAAAATCAATATTATAGCTAGTCTCTGTAGCTGAAGAAATTGGTTTGAGTCTCGATTTGTCGGGAACCCCGAAGACAGAGGCCGATTTGCCCTATTCACATGATACACACGCAGCTATATCTAACTGGACCAGAGCAAAGTTGTCTAGTTGGTCTAAGCTATTATCTTCTTCAAGCGGTAAAGATTCTAACAAGACTGCGGATAAATAAACTCGAATCTCTGGCTTTATAAATGTTCATGTAGCTGTATCCGTTCATCTACATCTTTTTAAAAATGTTTAGAGCCAACGTCTAGACCATTTATTAGAATAGAATGTCTAGTTCGATCCAATTGCACTTTTCTTGAGTTAGTTTTTTTGTTGTATGAGGTGGCTGCATCACTTAGTTGTCGATATACATTGTACTACTGCATCATCGATTCTGCTGTATTGCTGCTCACTATTAGTAATGCGCTATTACATGTAATGTCATCAAGCGGAATGTTACTCTGCGGTCCCTGGCCAAATGTGCAACGCTATAAATTTTTGTCATAACTCAAGAAAGATTTACACAAAAAAGCTGGGTTTTTTTCTAAACAATCAGACAAAATCCAACAGAGTATGCAAGATTAACATCACTCCGACAGCTACATGTATCGATGAGATAAAATGTGTCATCAAATGAGAATAATTTAGTTGCAACATGTGATTTAAAAAAATGTTGCATTTTGACGGACGAGCCTGTGCCGCCTCCTTTTAAGCTTAAAAATCCATATTTAAAGCGACGAGCAAAGGCTCTGATCAGACTGCGCATATACACAGGCTGATCTGAGGTTGTGCGCAGGCTGATCTGAGGCTTTGCTAGTCGTACATACCACATTGTTGGAAATCTCATGTGGCGGCTATCCCTTTTTTTTAATTTGTTGAACTTCGTTTTTACGTCCCAGTCAACAGCTACAGTCATGTCGAGATGGTCAGTTACAATAACCTAACAACACTTTTTCCTGGTCAAGATTGGCAGTACTTCGTGTATCAGTGGAAGGGGGAGTATGTCCCTAGAAAATAGTTTATGGTCAATCTCCATAAAGGTATGAGGCCATGCCTGGATCGAACTCACGACCCATGGATCTGTAATCGGCAATCGGGCTTGTTACCGATTGCGCTACGGATAAGCCGCGACATGAGATTCCCAACACTGTGGTATGTGCGACCAGCAAAGCCTCAGATCAGCATGCGCATACTCGCAGTCTGATCAGAGCATTTGCTTGTCGCTTGAATATTCTATGACTGCTTAGCTACTGACATCATTAGGAGTTTGTAAACTTAAAAGGTGGCTGCACAGGCTCGTCTGACTTTAAACTTGTCAAAATGCCATATTGTTGGAAAGCACATGTCACAGCTCGCATGTACTAATCAAATATGCACCAATGCCTCCTTTATCCGCCCATGCTAGATAAAGCTAGGGTTGAGGTATTGTCGTTGGACTGAGTCTCCGCGTACGTTCAATCGTTGTGTATGCGAGCAGCGAAGGCTCTTGCGAGTCTGCACAGGCTCGCCTGATTCTTCGTTGCTCGGCAATGTTGGAGGTTCTTAGCGAAGTTTATATTTTGCACAATTATGCAACATCACTGAGTTATTACAATTATCACCTGAAAGCGATCAAAATATTTAGACGAGACTGTGCATTAGCACAGTTTAGCCAGATCGTTTGCTAATCGCAATCTCATATATAGTACGATGTTTAGCAGTATGGTTCTAACCGAAGAGTACATATTCGCACTTGGTAACTGTAAATGTACTTTTAATGGATATTCATTATGTACATGTACCACTCAAATACAAAAAAATCCTAAAATTATGAATCTGTAAAGCATCCGTTTAATCCGTTTGTCGCGTTTAGATGTCTGGTGCATCACACATGCATCTTCGTGGACGATTAATTTAAACCGTACCCTATGTCCATAATGAATACTTTCTAGCACATTATTTAAAATTTCCAGCCATCAATGTTTACACAACCGATCATTCGTGTATCCATGTTCTTAATGTTGTAAGTTTTCTATATACAAGTGTATTTTGCTGAATTCGTAATATAAAATGTAAATAACTATTCATGTGTATGAACTATGCCGAAAAAAGTGTCTATGCAGTAAAGCCAGGGTTAAGACCAGCCTGTATATCTGCGCAGTATGGTCAACACCATTGCTGTCCCATGTCTAGATTTTTAAATATTAATGTCCGAATTTGAAATACTATGTATAGTTTATGTAGCTGTGCAGCTTGGTTTGAGCATCAACTGGTTGCAAATATACTATAGTTTTATCTTGGCTTATATTTTGAGGTGTGGTACTTAATTGTATCGATTCCTGATCTTTGCACCCTTACCTACTTTGAATCATCAATTGATACATCAACCTTTAGCATGTATATCCGGTTTGGAACAAAGCGTAGATCAAGATCTGCTGGCTACTGCCAGCTGATCAAGATCCACACTGTTTACAATCTGCGTGTACTTTTTTGTACATACGTGCTCATAACTGAATGCCTGAAAGTTAATATTTGATGAAAATTGGAGAGGTAAGCTTATAGCAGCCTGCATGATATTGGTTAAGGAAAACACCGATTCACTTTTGATTAATAGGGCAGTAAACACGGAAGTTGATGTTGGATGTACACTTGTTTATCCTAGCCTTATAACTGTGGATGATAAGTGTCTTATTGCTCATTAACTTGAAACGGCAAAACGATAATTAAGAATAAATCATCGATTTCAAAGTACACATGACATCACACTTAACATGCCTAAAACGTGATGGTTATAAGGAACTGCGTTGCTTAGGGGCTTGCCTGCCCCCTACTATGCCGGAGGTGCGCTCAAGCATTAGGTCAACGAAGTCTCAACTGCTAGAAAAGCAAAATTACACACATGAAAAGCAACAGTTGCTATATTATTTTCAAGTAAAAAAGGGAGAAAAATATGGTTCATCATGTATGACGAAAAAAAGTATAAAATAAATATAACCGGTTATCGCTGACGTTCACGCTCAGATGGTGATGTATACTAAATGTCGAACAGCAAATTTCACACTTCGCAAATTTCACACCGCTCAAAAAATTGGTACCAATTCCTTACAGCGCGTGAAAAATCGGTACCAATATGTCACGTATTTCATTCCAATATTTCACATTTTATAGAAAATGCGCACGTAGTAATCACATGATAAAATACTCCCCCCCCCCCCCCAAATCTGCTGCATTTTGCATTTGATTCCATTTCTTCACATGTATGCCATTATTTTATAACTGGCACAGTTCTAAAAGGTTATAAATTTTCATAAATTTTACAGCTGAAACATCTAGGACAGGAGTTAAACACGGATTAGTTAGAAGGCTTCCATGCGAGCTGAACATTTCTTGTACTTCAACAACAGTAGAATATAGAGCAAAGATTTGGTACCAGTAAATTGCAATTAAGCCCCCCCCCCGCCCCCCCCCCCCCCCCACGGTGGTTTAGGCTGCTGTCCGTTCTAAGGCGGTGATTCTTTTGTTGTTGACTTTTTGTTTATTGTTACTCCCATTGTGGGAATCTGTAATTGCTCTATGTTTTGTTGTACGTTACTTTATGTCCATTCTAGTATTGCAATCATCTTGATGGGGAAGAGAGAGCTGGTTGCTTTGCTTAATTTGTCTTCCTGGTGTCTCGTGATGGTTGAGTGGCTCTTCCTCGCGGTGCCATGGGGTTGTCTGCGGTTTGTGATTGTGGTATTTTCTGATCAAAATCACTTACTATTTTAGAATATATGATATGAGCCGCGTCGCATGCTCCAGATTCGCCAGCTTGCGTCCATGTAGGTACAGAAACAATTCTAGTCTTCTAATTTTATATTGAGAATCTTTGGAGAATTTTCGACCAGTGAAGGAAGATTTTCAATCAGTGTAGCAAAGAAACATAGGGTCCGATCCCCCTTGTAGTTACAAAGCTTATCTGCGCCCTTTGACATATGCAAAAATAAGGTTTAAAAATAAGGTTCTTGATTGTATCGATTCCTGATCTTTGCCCTCTTTCTTACTTTTCTCATGTTGCGGGCTGTATATAGTTAAAGGAGAGCTAGATTCAGCTTTCCCTCAGTTTCATACATATCTTTAGATTTTAAGCCCACATTGTGGTTATAGAATGTCCGTCCTACGTCAGGCGTTCCTGGCAGCCACACGTCCGCCCTTCCGTCAACAATATCTTCCTCATAACCCCTGGGCGGAATTTCACCAATCTTGACAGGTTCGATTGGTCCCCCTTCAGAGTTGTTCAAAATATTCCACTTTATAAAGAAATCTGGTTGTCATGGCAACCAAAAGCAAACACTCTAAAATCTTGTAAAAAAGGTTCTGGTCAGATTTCAAAATAATTTGGTACAAATGGTCCTAGGGACAATCTCTATCAAAATTGTTCAGACTATTTTGATTGGTATTTTGATTAAATATGACCACCAGTAACTGCTAGTGTGGCCCGTTTTTCCTATGTCAATATTTTGGAACTTTTTTATCTGAAATCGTAAGGCCTAGTAAGGGAGACGGGAGACAACATTTCTTGTCTGAAATCACTTGATCTAGAGCCTTGATATTTGGTATGTAGCATCAGCTAGTGGTCCTCTACCATGTGTGCTCACAATATGACCAAGGGGCCAAAAATGGCCACGCCCAAAATGTCAGCATCCTGTTAATTTTGTCAACATAATTGATGGACACTTTTCCATGTAAGGGTTTATTATGAAACTGCTGATAGCTGTGAGTTGGGAAGAGCTATTATTTGCCATTATCCTTATAAACATTCATTCTCATAGAAGGGCCCGCTTGCTTCTAATGAATCGTGTTCCTGAGAGACATATTGATTTTGTCTGTGTCATCTTTTACAAAATCATCTCTACCCTGCCATTCAAAATTATGAAGGAAAAGTTTGTAGAATATTTTACGAACTAGTTTTGTGGTGCCTAGGGACCTATTGAATTTCGGTATCCAGTTATTCTGAAAAAACAACAGCATTCTAATATTGTTTTGAAAAAGTTCTGACGTATTATTTCTAATGCTCAATTAGAATTTTTGTTCCATATCCTTAAATCATCAGAGTGTGTTTCAACGCACATATTTCGCTTTACTGTTGATAAAATCACGCAAAATCATTATTTCAAGCCTTTTTGCATATAGCTTCTTATTTTAGATGACGTACAGACAGCAATACCTTAAGGTACATTCATAGAATGTCATAAGAAAATTAACCAAAATTTGAAGACATGCAAAACTCAACAGCCATAACTCTAGTATTTACACTTTTCAGTTGTGTCCCTTTGATCTACGTAAGAAGCTGTTTCTAAGACGAATTTACATCTGCTTTGAAAAAATGTTTCGAAGCTCTCTTTCTCTCTCTCATTCTCTGTCTCTCTCGCTCTCTCTCTCTCTCTCTCTCTCTCTCTCTCTCTCTCTCTCTCTCTCTGTGTGTGTGTGTGTGTGTGTGTGTGTGTGTGTGCGTGTGCGTGTGTGTGTGTGTGTGTGAGAGAGAGAAAGAGAGAGATGTAGTCATCCAGTCGCTTGCAACCGCAAGTCATGTGATAAATATAATCATTCACACGTGATTAGATAATTCCGTCATTGATACCTGTGAATATTAAGTATCAATCCTTCAAATCTGTGATAATTTTGTACCAATTTTTCACATATTTAAGGATTTAGTCACATTTGTGAAAATTAAGTACCAATTCTTCACGTCTGAGAACAATCGAACCAGTTCTTCACAGATAAGACGAATGCGTACCAATGCTTCACAAGTTACAAATATAAAAATGCGAAATTTGAGCACAGGTTTTAGACCCCCAAAATTATCAAAATTAACGCACCAGAATTTGGCAAAATCACATCACCTTTCTAGTTTTGCAAAAGACTCAAAACACTTTAATACATAAATACATACTTAAATTAGTAAAACATATGCATTTAGACCCCAAAATAATAATTTTGTCATAGTGAACAAAAAGGTCGTTTAAAAAAACGAGGTGTTTGGAAAACCCCTAGGGATTTTTGCAAAAAACCCGCAGGGTTTTTCCCCCCACATTGTCAAATGGGGGGAAAACATCTGCAGGGCTTTTTGAAAAAATAAATATCATAATTTGTTCAAGTAACAAGTCGGTTTGACTGTAATTATTGCAGAAAATGAATGGTATGGATTTATTCCCAACTTTGATTTCCCCCAAAGGGTTTTTTCTCCCATTTCAGATTGTGGTGGAAACAACCCGCAGGAATTTTTGAAAAAATAACAAGTTATGTATTCAACTGTATTGCTTTACAAAACAATACAGGGGCTGAATTGAAGTTTTTCGCATCATTTGAAGCCTTTTAAGCCAAAAAAACCCAACTTCGGGGGAACTCCCCCCCCCCCCCCAATGAAATGAGAGAAATATCCTGTGGGGTTTTAAACATAGAGTAATTATCAGTTTAATTAATGATTGAGATAAGTTATACAGCTAGAGGTCATATAATTGAAGTTATTACAGTTATTCAAGGCCATAAATAAATTCTCTCGATGCCCCACCCCCTCGTCTGTCATGCCCTGAATCAGCGGTGATCGCTACTACCAAGTTTGAACCACGGAGATGTCCAAAAAATATTGTTCAGGTAGCACTGATATCATTTGTTAAGCACGATTCATTACATTCCAATCAACCATTTATCAGTCATGTTAGGATGGGTCTTTATGGGTTGAAACAGTTCTAGCAGCCAATAAAAGTAAGAAAGGGTGCACAAATCAGGAATCGATACAATCAAGTACCACACCTGACCCAGGATACCAATAGAAAAGTAACAAACTCACATCTAGACACCACAAACGAGAGCCAAGAGGTCAGCCCTTTCCCAGCAGGTGACCACCAGGCACATAAAAACAGACACATACAAATGCATAGCAAACACAAGTCTTGGAACGGTCAGTAAAATATTTTACTGGAAAGCTGAAACCAGTTTAACGGTGCACCAACCTCACCCTTAGTTCAGATGGATGTTTGGTTTGCATGAACGACCCCTTTCTTATCAATGCATCATCTCCTAGAATAATAATGAAAATAGATTGTACACACTAATAATAATTATAAAGGCAATTGCAGCACAGTTCATACATAATTGCAATCTTATAAGCTGGTAAATAAGTAGTACATTGACAGACAGTGCTGACCCAGATCAGATGCAGCAGAATGTAGCATCTAATCAAGGTCTACATTGATTGTTTAAGAATCATGGAATGTGTTTGGCATCTAGAAATTTGGGTTTTTTCTATAACCCTGTGTGTATCCCATAGAAAGATCCTTTTCTAAAGCAGACCAATTGCACAGATCTTGATGTACAAATTCTGGCTCCACTGTGTCTTTGATGCAATCTATAAAATGTAAAGAAGGATCCATGATGGTGGGTCGCGCTTAAAGCAAAGCACCAAAACCAGTCCATTGAAACACCCTAAACCACCTCATACCATGTCCCATTCGTCCTGCCATCGTAATGTGAACTCCTACATGACCACAATTTATATCGTTTAGGTTGTTCAGAAGTAAAAAAGGCATTTTTATCACTACAAGCCAAATAAAGTAAGCCATCTCTGTTAAATATTTGTTCAAACAAATCTGTGAGTTTATCTTTGATTAGATTATGAGGAAATGTAGTATAGAGAGTAGACAAATCATATGTAGACAAAACAGATGCTAGAAAACCTCTAGACTTCAATTTATTAAAAATTTCACCTAAATTTTTACAAAATATAATATACCAAAATAAATTTTTACCATTTCTTTCATAAACTGTTGTGCAATATTTAATGACATGGTTTTTAATCGCAGTGAGGCAAGAAGTCAAAAGAATAGACATATAGGGCCATTTATGAAGTCTAGGTAACCAGTATAACGTAGGAAGCTTGCTATGGTCCTCATCAACAAACAACCCAAACTTAGCTGCCATATGGCATTGATGCCTTTCAACGATAGACGTCTCATCAAGCCTGTTTTGCTCATATGTTTTTGCAGTGCAAAGTTCTTGCTTTAGGGTGTTTATATAGTACCTTTATCAAACGACCAAAACATTGTTAGCAGCCTTATCTGCCGGGGCCAGAACAAACCTCCTATGGAATTCCTAGATCCATTTCTTCAAATGTCTAAAAGTGAATTTAGGTTTAGATGGTAGAAGCTCTAAATTGTTGCAATAAAATGAAATGCTACCATCAATAATCTTAAAAAGATTTGGTTTCCAACTATTTAAGACTTAACATGCTCTCGTTTACACCAGCGATTACAAAGTTCTTGTAAGGCTCCTGCAATTTCCTCACGACATGATTGAAGTCTATTTATTTAGGTCTTTTACATATAATAGACCAATTCTTGAATCACTTATGATTTTATGAAGTCTGATGCACAAATGGTGTACAATCTATTTATTCTGGACAAACAGGCTTAAGCCTGCACACACGACCCTTCCGGTTACAAATTAGCATGAAAAAAACACACACAACATTTTAGAGTTTGAAAACAATAAATGTCTTCATATACAGTATTTTAGTTTTATGGGCAGTTGAAATTCCATGCTTAATGTAGTTTAGCATGACAAAGTAGTTATAACCTTGGGGTCTCACTTTGGGCTGGTATCCCGGCAAAGACAAATGAACAACAATCAAATAGTATTGGAGACTTCATTAAATAATTTTGCCTAAAAATACAACAACAACAAAAAAATAAACACACTATGACAAGAAAACACACAAACAATCACGAGTGCAAAATTAACCAAAATAAATGGAATGGTTTTATATGAGCCACCTCATGAGACTTCCAACAATGTGGTATGTGCGACCAGCAAAGCCTCAGATCAGCCTGCGCATACACGCAGTCTGACCAGAGCCTTTGCTAGTCGCTTGAATATTCTATGACTGTTAAGCTACTGAATGAACATCATTTGGAGTTACTAAGCTTAAAAGGAGGCTTTACAGGCTCGTCTGAGTCTACAATTGTCAAAATCCCACATTGTTGGAAATCATATGTCGCTGCTCAATTATTATTAAAAAATCACGATAGCAACCAATGTAGTTCTATATGAGAATGTCACTTAAACTGTCTTATCTTTATCCACAGTTTTAGCAAAAACAAAAAAAAACCCAGGTCATATGACTTATTGAGAGCCATCCCATTTATATCTACAGTTTTGTGAATTATTTAAAATTGAAGAGTCAAGTATTCAAACAAATTCAATAGATATGCATAATATATAGAAACAAAGCTGTTTTATAATGAAAATTGAAAGTCTAGACGGCAAACACTGTAGATGAATACGGGAACAATATCATCTTGATGCAATGTTCTCTTGGCGAACTCTTATTATAGATCCTGCTGAGTCCTGAGGTCACCAGTAGCTGTCTCATCTGCATCTACAGTTGTTTTGCGAATTTACGTTTTGTTGTAACATACACTTTTATAGCAAGCGAATGAAAAAAAAGTAAGTATGCAAAATTAACGAAAAATAGTTCAAACTGTTTTACAGAATTTGCTATCTGCTGCTTTTATCAAACAGTATTGATCCAATCAGACCCAACATTATGCACTGTTTGCAAAAAAAACCAAAATGTTCAATATTTCATCAGGAATACCATCCGTGTCAAACAGTTTCGATCCTCATCAGACATTATGTCAGGCCTAATCTGGGTCCAAACTTGTTTTGAAGAAAAAATCAACCATTTCAAAACAACTCTCATGAACACCATCAGAGTGTAATACATTTTGGATTAAGATCAGGCGGGGCATTAAGTCAGGCCTGATCTGAGTCCAAACTGTTTGCAAAAAAAACTTTTTTTTTCTCAAAAATTCTTTCAGGAACACCATCAGAGTATCAAACAGTTTGGATCCCACATGATGTCGGGCCTGCTCTGGATCCTAACACTTTACAAAAGTTATCAGCAGACGACACAAGAAGGCAAAGAGCTCAACTTGTGCACATGGACAAAAAAATAACATTCTTTTAGTTCTTTTAACGCACATAATTCAGTTATTTTTTCTATTGAAGAAATCTTTGTCTTTTAGAAAAATATAGACCGAATAAGACATATTGAATTGTGTTCGCTCAAATGCAATAAGTCTAACTCGCAAAATATGAGCCGCAACATGAGATTTCAAACAATGTAGTATGTACGACCAGCAAAGTCTCAGTTCAGCCTGCGCACATTCACAGTCTGATCAGAGCCTTTGCTAGTCGCATGAATATTCTATGAGTGTTAACCTACGGATTGAACAGCTTTTGCAGTTTCTAAGATTAAAAGGCAGCTGCACAGGCTTGTCTGAGTCCACACTTGCCAAACTGTCACATTGTTGGAAATCACATGTCATGGAAATCATATTATGTTTGAAAGGAGAAACATTACTTCAGATTACTTAAACTCTTTGTAGATTAATGGACTTTTCTATAATACAAGAATCTATGATGGGTGTGAAGGTAGGATAGAAAAATCTGTCCCGAGAATCGCCGTTTGGCATCACGAGGCTTGCTGAGTGATGCCAAACGGAAATCATAAGGGACCTATTTTTCCATCCTACTCCCACGCGAATAATGGGTTCTTTTTCTTGCTCACCAATGTTTTTTTATTCAAAAATAAGCTTCCAGAAGTCCCTAAATATGCTAAGATACAATTTCACATGATGACGTCCTTTTAACATAACAATGACATCAATTGACGACAATATAACCAAAGTATGCTGCCCTCACGTGACAGCCTGGGTAATATAGCATGGGTTAGATAAAATTTTCTAACTCAGGGTAAAATCTCAGATATCCGTATCCAGTCTGCAAGAAAAGTCAGGATGGCTCACTGTTTTTTTTTTAATTTTCATAAATCTATTATATATCTTTCTCTTAAGATATAGTTTGCGTTAGCGAATTGTGCAGACCCTGATAAAATGCCACACATGCATTTCATCTGGGTTTTCACAATCAGTTCGTTTTTTTCTGTTTCATTTACCTAGAAAAAGTTAAAGTCGATGTCAAATTCGAAAAATACAAGGTTTTTGTTTTTTAAATTAAAATTAAATACTAATCATATGTGAACGAAAATGTAAATAAAAACAAATTATTATTTTGAGCTATTGCAGCTTTAATTTCGCTAAGAAACGCTGCGAAAAAGTTATCAGCATCCATGGCCAGGTGAGCTTAAATTCGCGGAATAACTCAGAGAAATTCCTCCACGAAACATCTTGCTGTTTTGTCTGTTTTGCCCTGTTTCTCTGCTAAAAAGTAGAGTTACCATTTGCTTTTTTTGTATGAAGCGAGAAAAATGATGTTTTTTTCTTTACCGGTACTGTATGCCAAATTCCATACACATGGGTGAATGCTTAAATATTCTAACATAACGAAAACAACAAAATAAAACATCAACGTTAACGGAATGAAACGCTTCACAAATATAAACCATTCTTGTCAAAATGTTAATCAAAGCGACTATAATCTGCCAAGTTCAGTTTTTCAAGATTGACTTTCTATAGCATTAAAATCAAGCATTCAGAAATGTTCCAGAAAACTTTACTAATTAATGTGACAGCACAAGACAGACTGTTTTTTATATTTATTTGGTTTGGTTTGAGGTTTAACATCCCAGTCAACAGCTATGGTCGCGTCGCGACAGTCAGTTAACCTAACCACACTTTTTCCTGGGCAAGCTTGACAAAGCGGTTAACCAGTATTTTGTGTACATACTTTTGCTTATAACTGACAACAACCTTTCTTGAATCAGCGGAAGGGATGAGAATGGCCGTAGAAATTATTTCATGATCAATTTCCTTGAAAGTAAAGGACCAGGCAGGGGTCGAACTCGAGTCACCTGGATTTGCAGTCAGACATGTATTTGCAGTCACACAAGTTACCGACTGCCCTACATGGTCCTTACTTACTGTTTAAATAGGCTTATTAGACTACTGGTCTAGCATAAAGCTTAGGCACCACATACAACTAAAAAGGACCAGTATTCTATCTATTTTGCACAATGTACCAATGCTTTGGTCTGTGGTTTCATCATTTGTGCTAGTGGTTGTCGTGCTCTGAGTAACAGCTATCTGGAGTATGGTAATTTCAGGTGATGTATCATCTCTCGAGTCTGTAGAACTGTTCTCCGTTGTTGTAACTTCCTGTAGTGTACTACCCTGGAATGTAGAGCTGTACTCCGTCATTTCGGTTGTGTCTGTTGTGATGGTGCTTGTTATGGATGGCGTTGAAGAGGTGCTCTCATCTGCAAATAATGCTTTCTGAATAAACTAACTAAACTAAAATGTTTATTACTTTAGGCAAGATCAAATTGTAGGGCAAATATTTTGTCTTTTATATATATTTCAGCCCCTAATGACTATAATTCAGAGCCGCAACATGAAATTTCCAACAATGTGGCATTGTGACAAGTGTAGATTCAGACGATCCTGTGTAGCCTCCTTGTAAGTTTAGAAACTCCAAAAGCTGCTTGGTCAGTAGCTTAACAGTCATAAAATATTCAAGAGACTATAGCTAGCAAAGGCCCTGTTCAGACTGCGCATACGCACAGGCTGGTCTTGCGTGCAGTTTCTGCGCTCTCTTAGCCTTTGCTGGTCGCACATACAACATTATTGGAAATTTTATGTCGTGGCTCAATGTTGGCCACATTTAGAGGATGTTTCTGTTTTAATAGGCCTTATGTTGCAGTTACTTTCACTGTTCTAGTGGGTTTTCTGTTAAGTGATGAAAGTAGTAATAAATGTAAAAACGAATTATTATTACTTTTAATGGCATGTTTATGATGAACCTCAAAACTTTCTGTCCTATAAAATTTAATGGTGGAAATCAAAATTTTGGAAGTTGACGTCGTTTTTCCTTAGTTTTTGCTAGGAATAAAAAAAAACATGTACGTGATATGGTTTTCTGGAAGAGAACAATAATAATAGCAAATAAAGATGATCATAAATCATGCGTTTGACACAAATTTGCATCGCCTACAATTTTATTCTGACATACAGATGGTATGTGAAGTTCGTTAACGTCTTCATTAACATCAAAACGAATGTCGCCATTTTTACATTAAAATACAGATATTGCTTACACATGTTGCAAACAATTGTCATGTACAGTTTTATCCATTTATCTCTCGCCGTTTTGAAGTATTCATGAAAAATCCAAAAACGTCAGTTTCAGTCAGTTTTGAATTTGGCGTAGACATTAGTAGAATTCCATGTGGTGATACGATATTTTCTTATTTTTTGCGCCACTCACTAAGCCTGCTACGTTTTTTACCATCATAATGATCACCTGGTAGGTGCGGTGGCTGAAAACCCTCTTTTTAGCAGATGACTTCATTATGTCAAACATCATGGATAAACTACTTTCGAAAAATAGGAAAGATGTCGCAAATTTTTTCGTCTGCTGCAGACGTGATTGGCGTTTTAAGGTTTAATTTGTAAACAGTATTGTAATTAGCTAAATGAAGAGTTGTAAACCTCCAACAGCTAGTGTCAGATTTGACAAGACTTCATACATTTTTATAAAACCCTTTTTTCAGGGGCAAGCTGGGCCCCTAAATATTTACTTTTAGGGGCCCAGCCCAAAATTTAGGGGCACTGGGCTTCTTGGCCCTTGTTAGTCTTTTTCCCTGAGAAGCACGTTACCGGACCAGGTATAAGCAAGATCCAACACAAATAGATGACCACAAAAAACACACTGTAAAGAAATTGCAACAGGAGAATCAGCACTTTAGCTACTGAGAACTTATTAATAAGTAAGCTAATTTCATACTGAGTTTTCCTGACATGTTCAGATAAGCTCTGAGTCCTCCTGAATAGAAAAATATCTGGTCAATCAAAAAAAGCTTACCAACAACGTGACGTATATTTCAATAAGCTTTGCAGATATCCAATGTCGACAAGTGAAATTGTGCATATTTATGTAGTTTTCGTGAATATTTGGAATTTATATTGCCAGATCGATGCAACATTACCAATGATGTTTTTGACGCGATTTTTAGTCATTCTTCAAATGGTGAAATGTTAACATAAACATCCACTCAGTAAGTGACACTGGTGCTGTGTTAAAACAATATTTCTTTTGGTGTTTTGATACTGACATTGAGCACATGGCTGCTTGGTCTCGTGGCAACAGAAGTAATTTCTATTGGCTAAGGAAGTCATGTGGTATAAGTACATGTGACTTGAGTCCAGATGGCATGAATCAGTTATAGCTTTAATTTTTAATGATTAGAATTAGAGGACAAAAGCTGAATGACAAGTGCGGCGATACCAAGTGATATCCACACACCTACTGATATTGCACCCCATGGGCGGATCTAGGGGGGTGGACAGGGAATCCAAAGTGGTACATTTACCACCCTCAACTGCAATAACTTCAACTCTGTCTTCATAAACATGTTAATATTCTAGTAAAGAAACATGCCAGGTACAAAAATGTGATCTATGGACACTACAGAACAGGGCAATTCTAATCTGATGAACAAATTACTAGCAAAGACGATTAATCAGTATGCGTTGTATCTGTTATTGATAAACAGGCCCATAGCTTCAATAAATGACAAAATATATGTAAGTTTGTGACTGAACAAGTGCCAAAAGTGCAGTAAAGATAAAACTGAAGAAAAGCCAAAATGTATAACAATTCAAGCAATGTCTCATAATTTTAAAACAAATTAGTTGCTTCTGTCTATGCACGTTTATATTTATTTTACGTTAGCTCATATGTGAAATAAAGGGTTTTTTTTTTTTAAAAAAAGAATATATTTTCTAACACACATGTTTTGAATACAAATTTTTCAAATTTAAAATGAAACAACACAATGTTTAAAAATGCCTGATTTTTATTTGTATTTATGATTGTAGGTTTGATACTAATACACGGAAACATTGCAATAGTATGCATTTTCGGAAAGCTTTGAGCAAGCTCTAAACAGTGGTTTAAATTGTATTTTATTTATTCTAAGCAGAACAATCTTTTAGGGGTATAACACAAGCTAATTTTACCTTCCCTTATTGCCTATCTTATCTTGTTTTAGACGTTCTAGTTTTCACTCAAAATTTAAATTTAATTACAGGAAATGAGTCAGTTAGCTATCATGTGCATTCATAGTTTCCTGTTTCTCTAAATTATACTAAAATCATTCAGTCAATAATTGTTTTAGATTAAATGGAAATCACTTAATTTTTTAAAATGCTATATAATCATACTACAGTCATAGTGTCCCAATTAAAGCTGCAACAGATTACATTCAAATTACTCATTAAGATTATGCGGAAATCGCTGCTATCCTGGATGTGATTCATTTTTAATCATTAATTTCATGTTTGTGATCAGCTAAATTTGCTATTATTATTATTATTATTATTATTATTATTATTATTATTATTATTGAAGAAGATAAAGAAAATGGAATTTCTTTGAATACAATTTATTTTAAATACCACTAAAGATTACTATACATTGTTATATTCCTACAGCGTTTAGCTGGCTTTGTTTACATTCTATATTTACAATAATATTTACTGAAAGCTAAGTTATTTTAACTCAATATTTTTAGAACAATATATGTACAGATGAATCAAAAAGATGCATGATAATAGGATTATACTATTTACATAGAAACAGGTGAATTACGGTGTTTATTATACTGCAGGAAATTATAAAGTACCCATTACCTGGATTATTTTATAGTTTTTGTTTACAGCGATTCTCATGTTTCTTTGAATTAAGATGTTATATGCACATACCAATCACAAGACGATATTTGTAGCTTAGTGGATGATCGCTTGTATACTGTCAAGTGGTTGCTAGTTTGAATCCTGCCACAGTACCTTTTTTCTTTTCTTTTTATTTACAATTTTATTTATGTTTTTTATTGATACAATTGTTTATATTCAACTCATAATTGATTTCAAATCATTTTGGTTGGTGAATATCACTTTAATCGCAGCGAACAGTACATACTCTTTTAAGTGGATGCAATCTGTGACATCTCGCATACAGGGACCACAGTGGCTTAGTGGTACACTGCTTGACTATAGACTGAGGGGCAGCAGGTTTGGCCTCACCGGTGTAACTTCATTGTGTCTTAAAGAAAAATTAATTAAGCCTTGCTTACTCCTGGTTCAACCCAGGAAGACCTGTCCCGACATAACTGAAACATTGTTGACTGGGATGTAAGAATCAAATCAAACAAAAGCATGTCGCATATGCATTTTTGTGTTTTCTTACGTCTTATTTAAGGGACCATTTGCGTAAATGTTAAAAATGTTGTCCAAATATGATTAAAGAATACTTGAGAAAATATTAAACAATAAAAATGCCAAAAAAAGAAATAAAAACATTGATGGGATTCAAACCAGCGCATAATGGAAAAAGAATGCATTTTCTGCTGGCAGTGACTCTCCCTACTCCACTAGCCATGCTGACAACAAATAATTATCAAAACTACACCTGACTTCTGAATATGCCACCCAAGTGTTTTTATTTCAATGTTAAAAACAAACAAATGTAAACATAGCCATTAGATATTGGGAGAGCTATAATTAATTTCTCTTCAAAAGTGTATTGTTCTTAATACAGTGGCAAAACCAATGAAATAAAGGAAAAGTCAGACATGCAAAATATAAAATCTTTTATAAATTGCAGACCAAAGATAATCATTTTTCAATGCATCTAGATTTATTTTAGTGCCTCAGACAGCTGATAATGTGGTCCTTAGTGCCCATCTTTGATGTATCGGGGACAAGGGGGGATGTTGGGGCAATAAACTCATTAGGAACAGATAGAAAGGGGCGGGGGGGGGGGCAATAATCTCATTTGGAACACAGAGTGTGTCCTACTGTAGTAGGAATAATTGCCTACAAATTGGAATAGAACCAGTGCATGAAAGTATCAAGTTCTGATCAGCGTCAGCATCAAAATAAGCCCCAAAAGAGAAATACTTATGCACCCAATGTGCAGCTGGGAGCCTATTTTATTCACGTAGCCAGGGAAAACTCTGATCAGGCTGGGCGCATGCCAAGAGCTTGGAGCATCCCAGGGCTAATCTGAGTCCGTGATGGGCGCATACTTTATCTTATTTTGTTTTGTCATTGACTTAATTATATATTGACTGACAAAAGAAACGCTACATCTAAATTCAAAACCATGTTATATCAATGTTTATACATGGGGTAATAAATGGAAACACGAATTATTTTTACTTTAAATGGCACATTCATGTTGTCCCTCGAAACATCCTGTTCGAGAAAATCTAATGGTGGAAATAAATTTTTTCAAAACTGACGTCGTTTTACCTTAGTTTTGGTTAAGAATTCAAAAAGACATGCACGTGATATAGTTTTTTGGAAGAGAACAATAATAATGGCAATTTGATTTATCATAAATCATGCGTTTTGACACAAATTTGCATCGCCTACAATTTGATTCTGACATGCAGATGGTATGTGAAGTGTGACGTTTACGTCTTCAGTAACATCAATATGAATATCGCCTTTTTACAATACAAGATAGATATTGCTTACACATATTGCAAACATTCGGCATGTACAATTTTATTCGTTTATCCGTCGCCATTTTTTGGTATTCATGACAAATCCAAAAATGTCAGTTTCAGTCAGATCTTAATTTGGCATAGACATGAGTTGGCAGCATTCCATGTAATGATACATTGTTTTTTTCTTAAACTTTGCGCCACTCACTAAGCCTTCTACGTTCTTTTACCATCATTATGATCACCTGTTAGGTGTGGTGGCTGTAAAACCTCTTTTTAGCAAATGACGTCATATCGTCAAAAAGCACGGATGAACTACAAAAAATACAACACCAAACACGACCTGGTCTCTAGACTTCAAATTTAACTTACAAATATAGCGTGTTAATAGCTTTCAAAAGTGCTAAAAATCAGGAAGTATGTAGCGTTTCTTTTTTCAGTCAGTGTATATATTGAAATGATACCTGGACACCAATTACACATAACAGGACACTCAAGTGGTACATTGGAGTAAGCCTGGCAATCTGGAAGGTCGAAATGGCTACAGAAATAGGAAGTTGGCTGGTCTCGAAGGCCCGTGCAGTTCACTAGAAAATATAAAACCCAAGTCAATTACCTTTTACATTCTGCATGCTGGGGAACAGGTACTTTGGCAAACAGTGAAGACCCTGATGAAATGCCGCTTAATGCGACATTTCATCATGGTCTGCACTGTTTGCTAAGACAAAACCAAGATTCAGAAAAAGAAATGGATCGCTTTATAGTAATTTTGACTTGCAACCCATTAGATATAAAATGGAAAAAACATGCTTATATCTTATTGGTGCATGGTCAATATGTATGGGATAATTCATCAGAATGTGAAGGGTTAAATAATAAAGTATGAACATTTTGTAATCCATGCGCGGATCCAGAAAGTCTTTTCAGAGGGGTCCACTTTTGCCCAGGGTTTTTTTTTATTGCTTTTTTAGTTGATGAGGGAAGGGATGATCCAACAATGACAATAAGCGGGCCATCATCGCCCCCAAGTGAAACGTCATTTAAATGGCGGTTTGCTGGCAGGCTGATGATGGTCCCACATTGAATACTGGCTTGGTAGCTTTGTGATTTTTATGAGATATGGACAAGTATTGCTAAGAAACCCTATATAAATGTGATTTTCAGGTGGGATCCCGACCCCCTTTCCCCTCTCTGGATCCGCGCATGTTACCGAACAAAATACTAAGGCTAGTACCAGCCATTTTGGTACCTATTGCATTGATGATCAGAAACAAGCCTCTTCTGCCAAAGTGCAGCTTCTTACATAAACAATATACACGCTAGAGAACAACTGTACTCGAACATGTGTAGTCCTGTGGTGGTTTCAGTCGACGAGTGCACAAAATAGTGTACCTAACTGTTAAAAATGGTAATATTTTGGTGAAACGCCTGTTTACCAGTTCATTCAGAAGTAAAACTACAGTAAAACCTGCCTGAAGCGGTCAACCCCAAAAAAGAACAAAATTTGTTTTTCAAGATTTATTATCGCTTAAGGCAGACCAAAAGGAGCATTCTGCAGTACGTTCCACCTGCATTAAGCTATCATCAGTTTTCAAGTCCTTTGTTATGTATATTTCTGAGTGGACACTTTAGACAGGTTTTACTGTACCTCATTAACAAGGTTCCAAAGTGTAAACTTTAAAGCGTTGATCATTATTACTAGTCAGCTTGACTTTAACCCATGTAAGCCTAGCGTCCTTTTGTGGGACATAGGCTAAAACAGCACAGAGTCCGATGGCGTCAGATCAGAGTCTCCACTGTTTGCTTACAAAATATTCTATGGAAATTTGAATAAAAATGAAAAAATACCACCCAAGAACACTAAAAACAGGAATGGACTGGTCCAATTGTGATCAGTGGGAAATTCCTTTCGACTGAAATGGTTGATTTGGCTGACTTGGATCAATGCTATTGGCTGAGCTCCCTTTACGCAGTTACGCATGTACGTAAAAAATAGTAACATTCAAGTGAGGTCACCTTATGAAGTAAAAGTTATTTTCCATACTAAAAGAAACTGCTCTTAAAGGAAAGAATTTGCTCCCAGAGGGAGCAAATCCTTTTCTTTAAGACACGTTCCGAAATGAAAAGGGATGCAATTGGTGAAAATTTTAGCTTTTTCCAGTATCCTCTCTTTGGTGTGCGTACTCTTTTCGGCGCTCTGGCTTCACCATTGATTATGCTATATCCAGAAAACGGTGTTGCGCTTTGAAAAATGTGGTAAGGGCTTATTAGATTAAAAACAGTACAAAGAAAAGTAGCTCTACTTACAGCCACAGTATGGTAGAGTGAAATAGTAAAGATTCTTGTAACATGAACAGGTACAAGTATTGAGATCCATCTCTCCATCGTTCTCACAAACAGCACCACCACAGTCTGAAATAGACTAATTGTGTAACTAATAGTAGCTGTGCTATATTTATAAAAACAGATCATCCAGGCGCGGATTCAGAGGGGATGAGGGCTCTGGATGCGCTCCCCCCCCCCAAATCACAAATCAATAGAGTTTCTGAGCAATACTGATCCAGATGTCCTTGAAAATTACAAAGCTGCGAATCCAGCTTTCAATGTTGGGCCATAATGGGTCCGCCAGTGAAACGCCATTTAAAATGGCGTTTTGCTGTCGTGTCAATGATGCTGCTTTTAGTGGTATTTAGACCATCTAACCCTTTGTCTCATCAACTCTTTTTTTTGTCAAAGTTGAGTTGGACCCCCTCTGACAATAACTTCTGGATCCATGCGTGTATTTTGTGTGTTAATCTTGGCTTAATTTAAGACTATAGGTAGGGTAGGAACACAATTTTTTTGTAAGAAAACCTGAAAACATTCTAGTTTTTATCCAGTCAATTTATGGAGCCGCTGTGGTGTAGTGGATAAACCGCTTGCCTTGTAAACTAGGGGTCACAGGTTCGATTCCCAGCTTTAAGCCGTGGCCCCGTCTCCAAATGACCTTAGCTGTTGGTGGGACATTAAACACGAAAACAACAACTTATTTGGCCTTATCTATATGTCAAAGTGATTGCAAAAAGGCAAACAAGAGTTGATTGTTTAGGTGCATGTTGTGGACCAGTTTGAATTAATGCCATAGAAATATTGCATCAATCAAAAACACTCTTATAAAATTACCAACCAAACGCTCTCACCAAGTACTCATATACTGTATTCAAAAACTAATGACCAAATCATTAATAGTAAGTGAGTATGATCAGGAAATACCACATTCACAAACTGCAGACAAACCCATGGCACCACAAGGAAGAGCCACACAACAGTCACGAGATACTAGAAAGACAAACTAAGCAAAGCAACCAGCTCTCTCTACCCCATCAATATGATTGCAAAACTAGAATGGACATAAAGTAACGTACAATAAAACAAAGATCAATTACATAGTCCCAAAATGACAGTAACACTAAACAACAAGTCAACAACAGCAGAACAACCGCCTTAACACAGACAGCAACCTAAGCCACTGGGGGGCTTAATATTATTTTACTGGTAGCAAATCTTCGCACTAGATCCTGCTGTTGTTGAAGTATAAGAAATATTCGGCTGGAATGGAAAATATTAAGTGAGTACGATCAAGAGTTACAACAATCACAAACTGCAGACAATCGCATGGCACCGCGAGGATGAGCCACATATCAATCACAAGACACCAGGGAGACAAACTAAGCAAAGCAACCATTTCTCTCTTCCCCATCAAGGTTATACCTACTAACTATTGCATTGTATAATCATGGAGAAACACTCTAATCAAATTAACACACTATCATGAAACAAAAAAGGGCTCACGACTCACAGATAGTCAGAGTTAAAGAAAACCTCAAGTTGTGCCAGGTTGGGCCCAGCTACAGATAAGCATCAGGCAACAACCCACTGACTAAAGCTTTACGTCAGAGCCGTCATAGCGTCTGAGGCCTGACCCACCGTCGTGCAATTAAAGAGGAAAACATAGCTATAAACCGTGATTGGGTTTAACACTAGGCATGCATACTTTCATAGGAGCAATAAATTGCTGTATATTCTGCATGGTTCTGGTATGGACACTAGAAACTCTGCCTTGATTGTTGCCTAACAACAAAGATGCAGACACTTCTGTGCATTAGCGCAATCTAATCTGCTCCTTAGTTATTCATTTTCTAGTAAGAAGTATGAAAGTAAAAAGACGACAAAGATCAGGAAACTATAACCTGACCCAGAATACCATATGGTAGAGTAACAAAAATACATAAAAATCACCAACAAGAGCCAAGAGGTCAGTCCTTTCCCAGCAGGTGACCACAAGGCAGCAATGAACAGACGCAAAGGCATAAGAAGCACAAGACACAAAAAACACAAATGATCCACAAAAAAGTACCGCCTTAGAACGGTCAGTAAAAGTATTTTACTAGAGGGCTAAAACCGGTTTCACATTGCCAACCTTATCCTTAGTTCAGATGTGGATCAAGACACATAGAAGTTTGGTTTGCATGAAAGACCCCTAGCTTATGAATGCATCATCTCCAAAAACATAAATCAAGATATAAACAGGAGATGACTCCACCTTCTACATGCAAAATTTCGATATTCTAGCTTGTCTCGGTAGCTGAGCAGATTGGTTTGAGTCTCATTTAATCATCGGAAATCGGAAGCCAATTTCAAAATCAAATTCTATAGTGATTGTCATTAGCAGGTCCTCATTGCAAGAAAACCTGTCTTCAGGGTTTTGCCAACAAAAAAGGTGCTGACCAGCCTGCAGCCTGCACATCCACGTAATCTAATCAACACCTCTTTTGCTTATTTATAAGTATATCATGTCTAAACTTATTACAGATGAAATTTCGATATTTTATCTAGTCTCTTTAGCTGAGTAGACTGGTTGGCACTCATTTTTTTTGAAATCCAAAGCCAGTTTTAAAAGCAAATTGAGTTGCAACATGAGATTTCCAATAATATGGTATATGCAACCAGCAAATCTTCACATCAGGCTGTGCATACGCGCAGTCTGGTCAGAGCATTTGCTGGTCTTTCGAATAATCTATGACTGTTAAGCTACTGACTGAACACCATTTGGAAGTTCTAAGCTTCAAAGGAGGCTGCACAGGCTTGGTTGAGTCCATTAATGTCAAAATACCACATTGTTGGAAATCGCGTTACTATTGAATGATGATTGTCAATAGTTTATGTTGGACTTACCACACAGATTATTATTACATGTAACACTGCAATCTTCACAGGGTGTTCCTACTTTATAAGGTTTGTTGAAGTTTAAGTTACCTCTGAAATATAAGCAACCAAATATAAATGATCTTACAAGAGTGTTTGTGTTTTATTGTATTTGAGCCGTGGCATGATATTTCGAACAATTTAACATTTTGACATATGTAGACTTGACGAGCCTATGCAGCCTCCTTTTAAGCTTAGAAACTCCAAAAGATGTTCGGTCAGTAGCTTAACACTCATAGAATATTCAAGGGACAAGCAAAGGCTCTGATCAGACTGCGTGTATGCGCAGGCTGATCTAAGCTTTTGCTGATCGCACAAACCACCTTGTTGGAAATCTCATGCACTGACTCATTTATTAAACAAGTTTGGGAAAAATGATAAAATGAAAGGCTAGCCGAGCATTTTACCACTGTTTCACAAAGTTTAATAAATTCAATAATATAGGAGCACGAATGTTAGGTTCTATTCATCACAGGACATTAAATTACTTAAAAACGCATTTTTGGAGAGAAAACGCAACGTTATGATTAACGTCATTTAGTAACGTTACTAAATAATCTGGAAGCATAGATCCTTTAGAAATGAAAAGTACCTACCGTATTAGAAAACAGCTGACTCAGTTTTATTGCATCTATTCATGAGAACTAATGGAAAACGCAACAATTTTTACGCCCCAGCCCCGGCTTCAGCTTAAACCAGTGGTTTATCGATTTTATTGCATGGCTTAATATAACTCGTAGACGCGACGTCATGTGTGAAAAATTCTTTAAGGTACTAGGCGTCTTCAACTTCAAAGCCAATTTGCCATTCAAAAATGCCATTTTAGCGACCTTGAGAAGAGGGCAATAAAAGAGCATTGTAGATAAGATAAATGAAAAACATTTGTGTAATTATTTTAAACCTAGACCAATGGATCGTCAGATATGCTGTGTAAGTTTCTTCTATAGTTCAGGTGGTCATTTAAATACGATGAGTTGGACATTATGGTCAATTTTTTTATCTTTTTTTTTTCAACTTATTTGGAGGCAATTTTAACATGTAACATCATCATATATGTGTATATCCAATGGATTAAAATTTAAGATCCATTATTTTTTCACAAACTTTTCAACTATTTATACTGTTTGAATGAGTCAGCAAGTAACCAGTTTACACCTGGCTGACAATAATAGGCTACAAATATTACGTTATTGACAGCTTATCTTGTGAGGTTTCAGTATCATGAAATGCTTAATTGGAAGTTGCAAAGTTGTATGATGTTTAAAATTCACCATAGATACATGGACATATAAAGTCAGTGGCCATATACATATTTCATCTGAATGGAAAAAGCAAATTTTTAATCATAAATTCAACAAATTAGTGTCTATTACAAAATAAATGTGTATCAATTTAAGGACTGTCGCATATAGTGACCTGGAATGATCCTATGTTGAACAGATTGAATTTCAGACATACTGACATAATCTGCACATCTTGTTACCAGGCAAGCATAGAACACTAGTGAAAATCTCTTACCTTTTTCGTTTTGGTTCCTATGGTAACAAGCAATCATATAATTGAGCCACGGTTTGTGAAAAACTGCCTTAATGACATTTAAGATTTTTTATGTTAAAGTCATTTGAAAAACACCCAAAATTTAAGAAATTTGACATGTTTATATATTGCCTTAAACCTATTCAGGTGGATAGCAGAATGAAACTGGCTATATTTTTGATTAATTTGCTTCGTAATATTGCCATATGTTTCCATGGCAACAACTTTACCCTAGCAACTGTCAGAAGTTTTTAAAGTATGGTCAGTCGTTTTCAGATCATGCAAACTTTGGGCAAAAATTAATCAGTGTCAACTGTTCTGCGAATTCCATTGCACGAATGCTAAGGATAATAAAAAAGTATGTTATCAAGAATTAGCATATTATTCATGCACGCGGTAAACCTGAAATCAGGAAGTTAACTTTGACATCATTAGATATGTGATGACATTTGGGACATTGTGTGTTAAAGTTAAGACAGTGTATAGTTTCAAAAGACCATATTTCCATGAATAATGGAGCTAGCTTCATAAAATTGAACTTCAAAACACTTCGTACATTAAGTGTATTTAATTGACTATTTTTTTACGACTCCGTCATTAAAGGTTGGTTTTCACAGATTGTGGCTCAATTATATTGTGACTAGCAGTAATTACAATAAAGGATATATCAATTATTGATTATTTATATATATGCAACGCTATTAACAAATCAAACTAAATATTGAAAACATTCAGATAATGTTTCTGTTAAAATGCATGTAAAATATGTAAAATTAAAAAGAAATTTAAACTTATACAATTTCTCGAAATTTCGTTAAATCAGCAGCATCCCTGCTGGGAAGGGTTGACCTCTTGGCTCGTCTGTGGTGTCTAACTTTGAGTTTGTCACTCTCCCATTGGTATCCTGGGTTAGGTGTGGGTCATGATTGTATCGATTCCTGATCCGTGCACCCTTACTTACATTTACTTGCTGGTATATTTTGTCGTATTTGTCTCAAACAATCAAATTGATACATGTCAAGATTTTGTTTCCATAGCAACCATATGATAAATTTAAAGCAAGTGGTGTATTTTTAGTGTTGTCCTAAAATCGCTTAACAACCATGATTAATCGTGGTAATGCATGTCAAAGTAATTGCTTTTTACCAGACGTTAGATTGGTTCTATTTGCTTGAAACATGTAAAGCGGTACCATGCATAATAAGTTAGCATTACAAGACTCACTGACATTGAAAAAAAATATTATTCAAATATATACTGGACAAAAGTGAAAACGCTACACATGAATTGTTTGCCATCTATATACAAAATTATGCAAACCAAGAATGCAAATGAAAGCGTATCTTAATGATCAAATACTGGGTAATGCATAACAGTAAAAGTTATACGGATGTTGTCACGAAGAAACACATAAAAGACATTTAAATGTGACAGGGGTCCAATTTTTCAGGTTGCAAATTTGAACATAAATGACTTATCTCATGTGTGTTTTGATTGTTTAGAAAAGCAATCTTAAAAAGCAGGGTTTCCGTCAAAATTGGCAAGTTTGAAAGTTTAACACTGAAATCTCCATTGGATATTCAATGTTGTTGCATCTTAGTAAGAGGACATTACTAGTCGAGAAATGGTTGAAACAATTTGCTGAACAGTCTACCTGATTTAGCAAAAGAAAATTATCGAAAATCGTGATGAATCGAAGATTACCAAACATTCAATATTTCCTATTTGTTTTTGTCAAAGGGAGACAATTTTCAATTTTTTACAAAGAAATTCGAAATTGATTTCTGAGCTTGTTTCAAGTGATTAATCAGTTTTCTTTTGATATTATGCAACAAAATCATGACCAATTTTGATAAGCATTACAATTTTAATTTACGCATGCGCAATAGCAAATTCCAGTGAATAAAGCTTTAAACACTTAAAGGAGCATAACTCAGACATCAAACAAGGCACATTGGTGGAGTTTCGGCAAATCGTTTGCTGGACATCTGGGAAACATTATTTAGCCTTAGTAAATACTTCTTGTCCAATGCTTTCCACAAAATATAGATAATTGTAGTGTAGCGTTTTCAGTTTTGTTCAGTTTATATGCCTATCTATTGTATCGTATTGTTATAGTCACACTAGTTAGATACAAAGGAAAAGTGGTACTTACGCTGGCCCATAGTTGCACGCATAGTAATGTGAACTTGCGCAATGTGCATATCCACAACCAATTTTTGCTGATTCTGACCAAACCATCTATAAAATGAATAAATACTTAATCAATAGTTGTTTTAATATTTTTACATAACCTCACCTTTACTTACGTATACGTTAGTAAAGGTGTGGTAATGTCAAAATACGTCAGTAAAGGCGATGTAATGTAAAAATACGTCAGTAAAGGTGAGGTAATGTAAAAATACGTCAGTAAAGGTGAGGTAATGTAAAAATACGTCAGTAAAGGCGATGTAATGTAAAAATACGTCAGTAAAGGTGAGGTAATGTAAAAATACGTCATTAAAGGTGGTGTAATGTAAAATACGTCAGTAAAGGCGAGGTAATGTAAAAATATAAAAAACAATTATTGATTCATATGATTCAAAGTATATTATTAAGATGTTCGTTGATGTCACAGATTTTCCCCAAATAAGGAGTTTAGCAAAATAGAATTCTTATGCCTTGCTTAAAGTGACTTAGTCTGCAATTATGAACATATTCCAAAAAGTTTTAATTTACTTTTAAATCAATTGTACAAAATAGAATTAAGTTATGCTTTCACAATAAATTGTTTCACTTCAGCTGAAACTGCATAATTTCATTGATTTATACTTTGCAGGCCATGCAAAAGCATTTTAACTGAAATTATGTTTTTAAAATACATCTTTTGTATTGATAATTTTTGCTTATTCTAGGTTTTCATTCTTTTTGAGATACCGAATTTGATAGGATATTTTCTGAGCGATTTTTGCTAAGTTACGTATCAGAAAATAGACCAGTTTATGAGAATTTCGCTCTTATTGCACGGTATTGCATTAGTTTCAATCTTGTTATAGTCTTCGTTGGAGGCATACATAAATGAGCCGCGACATGAGATTTCTAACAATGTGGTATGTGCGACCACCAAAGCCTCAGATCAGCCTGTGCATAGGCACAGTCTGATCAGAGCTTTTGTCTGTCGCATGAATATTTTATGATTGCAAGGCTACTGACCGAACATAATTTGGAGTGTCTAAGCTTAAAAGGAGGCTGCACAGGTTCGTCTCAGTCTACACATATGAGAATGCCACATTGTTAAAAATCACATGTCGAGGCTCAAATAATAAAGAAAGAGAAAGAACCTGACGAAATGTTAGACCTCTAGCGTCTCTAGCAACGTCAGCATTGGCATTTAAGGTGACTTAAAATTTATCTAACGACAGGGACTTTTGCACCCAGAGTTTTATGGCGACTAAGTGTATAAATTATAGATAATTGTTGGCACTAATATTCTTTTAACACTGTTTGTTGTCATTATTTCTCATTATAAAAATATTGGTTATAGCATTAATGTATTGCAACAATCTGCATGCTTGGTGGCCAACCGCGTCACGGTTGGTAACTTTGCTTTGAGAGTGTATGTAAAGACTCTAAATATTGCCATCAACCTTCTAGTCACATATTCACTGGGGATTTAAGTTTTATTACTGCCTAATAATTCGTTTAAATGACGGACCTAAATACAGGTTTCCTTCAGAAATTGTTGGTGCGTTATAAGAATTTTGTAACCTATTGGGTAAGCAAAAGCATATTGAATCAAATACTTTAGATACTTGGTAATTCAGTATTTCTAATGTAATTGATTATAGTAAAAAGTCATTTGGATCATCTTCCGCCTAAATTCACTTTTCGAAATATGAAGATAGGGATCTAAACCTTACATAAATAAATTGGTTTCTGCAATAGGCCATGCTGGAGCTGGTATTTTATGGAAATTTAGTTTATTTGTTGGTTAGCTTAATTTCAGTGAACAATTCAAAGGGATAATTCAACGTTATAAAATGTTAAAATAAAACACGGAGATCATGCGACAGTCCGCATGCCTGGTTGTTAACTCAATTATTGTGTATAGCTTGATTTCCTCTTTAATTGCAATAGGGTGGCTCATATCAGGCCTCAAGTTCAATGGCTGTCCCAAAATAAACCTTTAATCAGTCGGTTGGTGACTGATGCATGTCTTTGGTAGGGTCCACCATGAACTTGAATTATTCTTTAGCCTCTGACAATCTGTTAGCTGAGAGCCCTTTTCTTTGTTTCATCATAGTGTGTTTATTTGATAAGATTGTTTCGTTGTGCTTATACATTAATTAGGAAGCCTCGATGCCAGCTAAACAGTTGTTTGTGTTTAAGGAACTGCATAATCTAGAGGCGAGGAATTGGTACAAGTAAAATGCACTTAAGCTCCCAAGTAATTATCCGTTCTAAGGCGGTATTTCTGTGTTGTTTTTGAGGATTCATTCTTTATTGATGTTCCCATTGTTTGTTGGGGTTCTGTGTATGGTCCTTCTTTCGTTATGTAGTAGTTAGTGTCTTTTCTAGTATTGCTATCAACTTAACGGGGTTCAAAGAGGCTGGTTGTCTCCGGGATATTTTGACAATTACTGTTCTGTGACTCTTCTTCTATGGTGCAGAATGCTTGATTGTGATATGTCCTGATCATACTCACGTAAATGTTTGTGGCTCAGTCTAATACAGGAAAAGTTGACTGGTCTATAGGTATATTACCTGTGTATAATGTCCCATTTTTTTCGGATCGTTTGGACCGCCGTATGTAAAGTGTTGCACTTCGTTTGCCCAGATAGCCATTGCCGCCAGCCAAGTTATCTTGATGTTACACCAAGAGAGATTCTGTCCCACAGAAAAACGACCTGGAAATCAGCAATATGGATATTATGACACATGTGTTCCAGTACTGGTGTATGTATTAAACTCTTTGCAAAAAAGCGATAAAATTATCAGTCTGCCTCTTTTGAGTTTCTAAACTCATTTTTAAAAAAAACGCAACTGCCCATGTGTCTCTCTGTCATAATTCAAAAGAGTTGTCCTATTAAGGCGTGAAATCTCCTTAAAAGTGTGAAAAAGTCAAATTTTCAAACTCTGGGTTTTGCAATATTTTTTGTGACAATGAACAATTATATATATATATATATATATATATATATATATATATATATATATATATATATATATATATATATATATATATATATATATATATATATATATATATTCAAAAAACATTTTCAAACCATGGGCAAAGGAGTGATAAATACGGCTTAACTTTATTACTCCGAAAATTGTATTTCGATGCTTTATCAGTTGAAGGGGCTAAAAAGCATTTCTTTTTTATTGATTCCACAACTGTGTTTTACCATCAAAGAATGTAAAATAGATTTACCTAGCAACTTCTGGTTTGATCCGTCTGATCAGTTATCCTGCGCACAATTTAAGCATGCAAAATGCAGTTAATACTTCCGATTATAAATAGACAAATGGCGACGCTTCAATGTTTTTCGTGTTAAAGTATGTTGCCCACCTCGTCCCAGCTTCCCACTAACATATTTTGTGTAAATCTATTATAGACGTATTCCTTTTAAACAATCTGCTGGGCCAAGGTGGATAACATACTATTATACGAAAAGTATGAAGCATCCCAGTTTGTCTATTAACATACCGAAGTATTAAAAGACTTTGCATGCAATGCTTAAATCGCGCGGAAGCATACTGATCAGAAAGATTGAATCAGACATTGTTGGATGAATATATTTTACGTTCTTTTATGGTTAAACACAGTTATGGAATTAATAAAAAAAAATACTAATAGCCATTTGACGGACAGTATCAAAATCCAACGTTTGGAATAGATATGTTAAACCATATTTATCTCCCCTTTGTTCTTGGTTAGAAAACCATTAAATATGTTTTTGAATAATCTTTACATGTGTCTATTCATAATCACAAAATTTATTGCAAAAATCACAATTTGACTTTTCACAAATGAATTTTAGGGAGATTTCACGCCAGCATATCTCCTTCCAAACATCACGATGACTGGAAGATCAGATCCTCGCAAAATTAAAGCTGGCCTCAGATATCGAGGTTATAACAATAATTCATGCTCAACTCAATTCAGCATGGAATGTATCATGCTTATAAATAATAAAATACCGACAAATGTTGGTATTAAGAAATTTATTAGCAAGATAACTACAACAACTGAGAGTTTTGTTTGATTTGATTCTTTACGTCCCATCAACAATCTTTCAGTTATAAAGGGACGGGTCTTCCTGGGTTGAACCAGTACTAAGCTAGGATTAATGTCCTTGCTCAAGGACAACAACGCAGTGACGCCGGAGAGGCTCGAACCCGCGGCCCCTCGGTCTCGAGTCAAGCACTCTACCACTGAGCCACTGCGCTCCCTAACTGAGAGTTTTCAAGCAAGCAAATGAACAGGTTGATCTGTACGATTATGATTGCTGGGATCTTTCAGTGATTTTGTTACCTGCGCATCATGCATCTTTTGCGCATAATTTTGTCTCTGGGGTGCATTTTTTTATTTCAGCGAGTCACAGGATGCAATAGTATTGCAGGCTTGTCATTAAAATAGTGTTCTGGAGTCATAAGTGTGCAGTTGGACTCATTGATATGGGAAACAGCGAGTCCCAGGACCCATAAGCTCAAGATTGTAAATGAATCACTGATCTTTTCAAATATTTTACCTTAGATTATTTATTAGCGGAAACTTTATAAGGACATGTAAATAAATAGGTTTATTTTCTTCTTTTTATCTCCACCATAGGCCTATTGTTTGTGTGTTATAAACCAGAAGAAATGAATTAAAACAATGTGCAATGTGTAAACAGAAAGGAAAGCAGATTCATCGTCCAGCTGGCTCATCTAGGTCTTTACTCAACCGCAAATGTTATTACTCCAACTCTCACAAGCATCTTCTCCACGCAGAGCATAAATGCAGAATATATATAGCAACAGTAATGTATTTAAATCAGCATGCTTGTAGATCATGCATGTATTTTGAAATAACTAAAACTTGAAACTACCAGTTGCCTGAAATCTAGCTGTCAGACACAAAACTGGTGTGTCTGACAGCTAGTTTTTTGTTACTAGTAGTTTCGTCAAATGGAAGTTTTGTTTTCGTGATTTTTCAGGTGTCCCATGATTTCCAGAGCTCGTGGAATCCCTGACATAGCTATTCAGTAGGGCTAAAAGCATAAATATTGACTTGACCCTTCATCTATGTTCCAGCCTTATGGATCCGAGCAGCGACGACTCTAGCAAGACTGTGTGGATGCGCAGGTTTGTCTGAGCCTTCGCTGTTTGCTTGAATGCGATAAGTACATGTAACAAAAGTACATGCATTGCCTCATTTACAATTGAGCCGTGACATGAGATTGCCAACAATGTAGTATGTGCGACCAGCAAAGGATCAGACCAGCCTGCGCATACGCGCAGTCTGATCAGAGCCTTTGCTTGTCACTTGAGTGTTTTATGATTGTTAAGCTACTGACTGAACGTCCTTTTGAGATTATAAGCTTAAAATGAGGCTGTATATGCTAGTCAGAGTCTACACATGTCAAAATGACACATTGTTGGAAATCACATGTCACGGCTCAGTCATGTGTCATCCCCAAAAGAGGTACTTTGACAACGAATGAAGACCCAGATCAAATATAAGATGATTTTTCATCAGGGTCTGCACTATTTTCTTTGACAGAGTCAATATTCAGAGAGAAAGATCTAGAGTATTTTAAGAGACTATAGCCTTTGAACAATCGCTATATACAATGGATCATCCTGAAGTTACTGTATCAAACTTTATGGCTTAAAGCTTCATACTCTGTAACTATGAGCATTTTTCGAAAAGTTTTATTTTCTTTTTAAATCATTTGTAAAAGTAGAATTAAGCTATGTTTTCACAATAAAAATGTTCAGTACAGCTAAAAACTGCATGGAAAAGTGAATTATCTTATCAAATAGGTGTTTTTTTCTCTTGTTGGTTATTATTTGCGTCCCTCCAATAATTCTAGACCGTTGAATTTTAACATAAATGCAGTTGTTTTGATAGTGATAACTTGTTAAGATTTACGAAAATGGTAAAGTGTTTACCTGAATTTGAGTAGTTTTACTGTGTTCTTGAAAAATAAAAAAATTATTTTTAAAATTAGAAGATCAAAAGTTACAGACTATGCAGCTTTAAAAGGATAGTAATGCTGGCTTACCATATATACGTCTCTTGTAAAATTCATCATGTTCTATGCGACAATGCTCCGCCCAACTTTGGGCTACATTTGCTAATTCGTCGTCCCAGCTCTGAAATCAAACGAGACGTACATGCACGTGCGAGCACATGACAAAACCACTCATATGACCTGTCCACCCACCATATAAACTCAGATCAGCCTGGGTATACAAATAAGCCGCGGCATAACATTTCCAACGATGGGGAATGTGCGACCAGCAAGGCTCAGACCAGAGCATTTGCTTGTCGCTTGAATATCCTATGACTCTTAGGCTACTGACCGAACATCATTTGGAGTATCTAAGCTTAAGATGAGGCTGCACAGGCTCGTCTGAGTCTACACATGTCAAAATGCCACAGTGTTGGAAATCTCGTGTTGCGGCTCAAATGTGTGTTGTCATTTTTAATTCGCTTTATGCCACCTGAGGATCATAAAGCTCTGAAGCTCTCAATGATTCAATAATTTTAACTCTAGATCAGCATATTTATTTATTCATTCATTTATTTATTTATTTATTTATTTATTTATTTATTTATATAATATTTCAAGAGGGTGGCATGCCAGTCTACAATATGGCCCTCTGAACATACAAATAATATATAAATTATGGAAACATTCACACACCTCTGTATATACAAGCATGCATTGCATCGCTAAATAAAAAATAATAATAATGGATAACAATGTAGTTTCAGACAAATTAAAAGTATCACACAGTCTTACGTCAGGTGGCACATTTCTTGTCTACATTGTACATACGATGTGTTCTGATGGGTATATAAAAAATAGTGTGTTCATAACTTCATAAGTAAAATTGCAGTCTCTAAAATGAAGTATATTCTATCAAAGCTCTTTTAAATGTTTTCAAGGATGTTGCTTGTTTAACTGATGTAGGGAAAGTGTTGCATAGCTTAGGGGCTGAAACTGTAAATGAGCCGGTGTAAAAAGACGTCCTGGTTTTTGGTACCATTAATGAGCCATTTTCTGATGACTTGGAAATCACATGTCGTTGGTCAATTATGATGAGTACAAAAAGTCTTACCAGTTCCCTCATGTCCTTTGCGGTTGGATTAGTTACGTTTCTCCGAACGTTATTGTGATAATCAATTATTTATGCCACCTGAGGATCATAAAGCTCTGAAGCGCTCAATGATTCAATAATTTATTTTAACTCTAGATCAGCATATTTATTTATTCATTCATTTATCTATTTATTTATTTATTTATTTATATAATATTTCAAGAGGGTGGCATGCCAGTCTACAATATGGCCCTCTGAACATACAAATAATATATAAATTATGGAAACATTCACACACCTCTGTATATACAAGCATGCATTGCATCGCTAAATAAAAAATAATAATAATGGATAACAATGTAGTTTCAGACAAATTAAAAGTATCACACAGTCTTACGTCAGGTGGCACATTTCTTGTCTACATTGTACATACGATGTGTTCTGATGGGTATATAAAAAATAGTGTGTTCATAACTTCATAAGTAAAATTGCAGTCTCTAAAATGAAGTATATTCTATCAAAGCTCTTTTAAATGTTTTCAAGGATGTTGCTTGTTTAACTGATGTAGGGAAAGTGTTGCATAGCTTAGGGGCTGAAACTGTAAATGAGCCGGTGTAAAAAGACGTCCTGGTTTTTGGTACCATTAATGAGCCATTTTCTGATGACTTGGAAATCACATGTCGTTGGTCAATTATGATGAGTACAAAAGGTCTTACCAGTTCCCTCATGTCCTTTGCGGTTGGATTAGTTACGTTTCTCCGTACGTTATTGTGATAATCAACTATGCCTTGTTTATCAGCCTCGCTCACACCTACATTAAAAACAAAACAACACTGTATAAGAAGTTAGCCACAGAGGTGAGCCCGACAATTATACTTAAGGTTGTTTAATTCAAGCATACATTCTAAATCTGGGCCCGGAATTACAATGCCTCCTTAAAGTTAAGCAAGACTTTAGTTAAGTAGTGATATTTCAACATGCCATTTAAAATGCTAAATAAATTGCCTGGATCGGTGCAGTACTTGTGATCAAAGATATCATTGTAATCTACCAAAAAAAATGAAAATATTTTGATTTTAATCAGTTCGAAACGTTATTTTTCGCATCCTGGAAAATCAATACCTAACTTAAGTCTTCCTTAACTTTAAGGAGGCATTGTAATTCCGGGCCCTGTTTAATATCTTCCCGTATACAGATGCACAAACCATAAAATAACTTACAATTATGCCAAATAAAGAAATAAGTGTGTTTGGGGTAGTATTGCTTTAATTTATCAAAATATTCGATTAATTAGTAAGTAGACTTGCTATTGGTATATATCTATATATCGATTAAATTCTTTCACAGTCTTAACGAATCTTTAGATTTTACAACCGTTCATAGCCTCATATAAGACATACGTTTGATTGAGAACTGCCAAGCTCACCTTCCAGTGCAATAGGCTTCGAACATCGAATTTGTTCGCCAGAACTGACACTGGTGTTGTAATTGACAGCCGAGTCACACCTGGGTCACACGTGCAAAACAAGCCTTGTGTTTGCGCCATTGGCTGTCCGTGTTCACACTGGCTGTTCCGTTTTACACTGGAACAAAACCGTAAATAAGATAACATATGAAATAAAAAAACTGTTCTGTTTCCTAAATTATAAATAATTTCTATCTTTTACATAATTATAATATAATCTAAATACAAGCAATAAATTCAATTTTTGGCCTATTTAGGGAATCATGAATACTTCACATCTCTTGCAAAGTTAACGTGAATCCTCACTTACTTTGCAAAAGACCCAAAGAATTCATGATTTCATTAATATTCCAAAAATTGAATTAATTTCTTAAAATGAAAACGCTGGCAATTAAAGGAAATCGCAGACAAATTTAGGGGATATACAAACAAAAGTGCTTATGTCTAGAGCTCCAAATTACCCTAAAGTAGCAAGCTTGGTACCATATTAGGTTTTGTCAGGCCTAATCTTGGTTTGCAAAGGTTATCTGCAGGCGACAATTCTAAGCAAAGAATTGTTTCGTCTTTCGGACTTATTCATTTTCTTGGCATCAAATCATGTATGTCTGTACGTCTGCTGGTCCATGATCTGTCTTTTTCCCAGCCTGCCTACCATGTTTGTCCCCAATCACGCCTTTTTGTCCGCCTGACTGCCTGTTTTCCTGTCTGTCTGTCCGTTTTCTGTCTTCGTGTCTGGCATGTCTTCCCTGCCTGTCCCCAGACCCGCCTTTCTGTCAATTGAGCTGTCTTCCTTCCTATCTATCTGTCTTTCTGTCTATTTTCTGTCTTTCTTCCAGCCGTTTTCTGTCTTTCTTTCTGCATACCATGTCTTTCCCCACCCCGCCTCTCCGCCTATCTGTCTGTCTCACTGCATTGCGTGCACTCCTGTCTGTCTGTTTGCCTGACCTTTTTCTGTCTTCCTTCCAGCCAACTGCCCTGCCTGTCACAACCCTGCCCTTCTGTCAGTTTTTTTTGACTGTCTGTTCTCCTATCTGTCTAATATCTATCTATTTTATGTCGTTCAAGCTTGCATACCCTCATTACCCTGGCTGTCCACATCCTCGTTGTTTTTGCAGTCTGGCTCTCTGTCAGGCTGTCTGCCAGACTGACCTGCCTGCCTCATGCTTGTCTGACTGCTTTTTGTTTTTCTTTCTTCCTGCCTGCCTACCTTGGCCATCCCTAAACCCGCAAGAGGACAAGCATTCATATGGACATTTTGGCTTAGTTGTAGTGTGCTTGGCTCAGGATTGAATGGTTGTGGGTCATGTGCTGCATCGTGTCCTTGAGCGAGACACTTTATCCTCTGCTGAGTACTAATGAAACTCAGGACGATCCGTCCTGGGCATAACTGAAAAACTGTTGACTGGGGCATAAAGAATCAAACCAGAGACATGCAGCCAGACTGGCAAAAAGGCGTAGTTAGGGACAGGCATGGAAGGCAGGCTGTAAGGGACAGAAAACGTACAGACAGTCAGAATGCAGTCAATCAGTCAGACAGACAGACAGACAGACGTACGGAAAGGCAGGAGTTCGACAGACAGCGTAAGCAAGCTGGAAGGAAGACATAAAACAGACAGATACACAGGCATGCAGAGCATATAATCAAACAGGTGGGCTGAGAGGCAGGGCTGGGGACAGGTAAGGGTATGCAGGCTGGCGGAAAGACAAAAAACTGACAGACTAATAGACAGGTAGGAGGGTAGGCAGTCTGACAGACAGGCAGATAGGCAAAAAGATGGGGTGGGGACATGCAGAGAAGGCAAGCTGGAAGAAAGAAAGCAAATGGACAGATCAATCGGCAGAAGGACAGAACGATACGGTTGGGACAGGCAGAGGAGACAGGCTTGAAGGAAGACACAAAATGGACAGTCATACAGGAAGAAAGGTAGTCAGACAGGCAGAAAGGTATGGTTGGCAGTGTCTGCAGGCTGGAAAGAAGACAGAAAACAGACAGGCATACAGACAGGCGGAGACATGAAAAGACGTCAAGAAAAATGAACAAGTACGACAGACAAAACAACTCCTTGCCTACATGTGTTGTCTGTGGATAACTTTTGCAAACAGTTTTTTCTGATTGATTGATTTATTTCGGTATAAAAGATGTACATGTTACAACAACAATGTGATAACAAATATACATGCCAAAACATATACATCTAAAAGTCACATTTAAGAGATCATGGTTTGCTAATCAGTACCAAGGATAATACAAAAAAGAGAAAGTGATTTCTCTTATTTCCATTGTGGTCCTTAGGTTTGATTGCAAGTCATAGTGAGGCACGAAGCGTAAAATTGATTCAGGAAGTAAAATACTAGTACATGTTCATCTAAAAATAATAATAATAAGACGAACCAGTTTGGACCTTGACCTCTATGGACAAAACGTAGGGCCTGATCTGGAGTCAAGCTGTTTGACGCCTTAAATGTGTTATTGAAACTCCTGTTTTATCTCAAGGTTATCAGTTGTACACATATTGATGATGAATGACAGCAATAAACAAATTTAAGCCAACAGTTCTTTTACTGATTTCAGATTTAAAATGAAAAGTAGATGTTAAGAGCAATTCTCTGTAACCACTTTAAAAGTTGTGCCACGCATAGTCACCGATTTTGCTGAAACTTTCCTATCTTGGTCATGGTGACCCAAAACCAAGCAATCAGCACGCCTTACATCCATATGCATGCCCATTGCCATGGAAACGGCGTATGAACATTTTAGATAAAATAGTGACAGAAAAATCACTTAAAATTGATGGATTTCCAAATGAAATCATCACTTCAGAATGAACCAAATGCCACAAATGATCCATATGTATGAATATATAACACATCCTGGTTGGAAATGAATAATCAAAATTACATTTGGAAAACCTCGGTTTTTATCCATGCTCTGCAAAGTGGGTGGGGTTTCAGAAATTTGACAAAGGTGATTTTTGAGCATTTTCAAAGGACATTTTCATATTGAGTGCGGTCGGTTACAAATATGCCGGCATATTCCAGAAATATTACAAGGTTTCCTCAATTGATATAGGAAAAGACATGTTTGGGAAAGTATGGTTCCTGAAGCGTTACCATAGCAACAATCAGTGTACCGTCACAAAAAGCAAATTTATCTGTGACTGTATTTCTGATCTCATAAAAATCTGCTGAAGGGACATATTTGATTTTTAAATGAGGAAATTCGTTCCTTAATAAGATAATGTACCGAAAATAATATATTATGTTGTAAGCGACCTGCTGAAGGTCAAGGTCAAGGTCAAAGAAGCAAGAATATGACTTAAAATGAGAAATTTTCGCACATATTTAAGTCTATTTCTCCATTATTTGATGTGACTTGGTTTGTAAATTTAGTCTCCTTATACGCAGCTACACTGCCTTTTAAAATGTTATAATTTTATCCTCCATATTACTTCAAGGTCAAGGTCAAGGTCAATGAAATCTTAATATTTTTGCTTTTAAATTGGAAATATTGACAATATTCTTTAACCTTTTTTATTTAATTCAGTTATATTTAGCTTCGTCCTTTAGAAATATGCTGCACAAGTCTATATCTCTCAACTCATTCGTTTTGCTAGAGCATCTAGCCATGTTGCTGACTTCAACACTCACAATAAATTGTTAACTCAGAAACTTCTTAAACAAGGCTATCAGTATCATAAACTTTGCAAAACCTTTTCTAAATTTTATAGACGATACTTTGATTTGATATATGAATTCCAAATTGGACTTAAATCTCTCTTACGCCAAGGACTTTTGGTCATAAATTCTATGGTGACTTGGTGTATTAATTGAAGAGGATTGTTGGCCCTAATAATTTTTCAGCGTGGTTCATTAAAATAATTTCCCATTATAAAAAGATTGGCTATAACATTAATGTATTGCAGCAGACTGTATGCTTGGTTGGTGGTCAATCCAATCACGATTGGCAACTTTGCTTTCCTCTTTAATTGCACGCCGGTAAGTCTGACTTCAGACTCTACGACGGTTCAGACTTAAAGACTATAAAATGTATTGATTAGATGGTAGGGGCCTAATGCTTTGGCTGTTGTCAGGCCCACCGGTGTTTACCTGTTGGATTTCTTTTGCTCCGCTATTCAGTTTTATTTACTGTTGAGTCCTTACCTTTGCTTTATCTCCTTTTTATACCTTGATTTATATGTTCTAGGAGATAATACATTGATAAGTTAGGGGTGTTTCATGCAAACCAAACATCTATGTGTCTTGATTCACATCTGAATTAAGGGTGAGGTTGGTGCACCGTTAAACTGGTTTAAGCCCTCCTGTAAAATATTTTCTGACCGTTCCAAGGCAATGCTTTTTTGTGGATCATTTATGTTATTTCTGTCTTGTTTTGTTATGCTTTCATGCACGTCTGTTTGTTGATGCCTTGTGGTCACCTGCTAGAAAAGAGCTGAACTCTTGGCTCTCGTTTGTGATGACTAATTGTGACGTTGTCACTTTCCCATTGGTATACTTGGTCAGGTGTGATGCTTGATTGTTACGATTCCTGATCTTTGCCCTCTCTCTTACTTTTTTTTAATTGGAAATAATTTTATCCTTCACATAACTTCAAGGTCAAATTCACTGAAATTTTAACATATTTTGTCATACAAAGGGAAAATCGACAGCATCCTTATTCCAGTTATGTCTAGCTTTTGCCTTTAGAAATATCAAGCATAGTACAATACTGGTAGTACATGACTATGTGCCTGAAATAGGTCATAAGCTAGAATTTAACATAAATTCAGCCATTTCCTCAATAGTTAACTTCTTTTATCAGTAATTTAATGTGATATTGTTTTGATATTCACTCTTGGTATACATAGCAAAAATACTTCTCAAACTAAACAATTTTATTAATTTGAGATTTTTGCAGTCTATCACACACATTCTGGCAGGATTGATAAAACGCTATGCAATAAAATTGATTAACCACTAGTGGTTTACAGATTTATTAGCATACTGTAGTGACGGTTTCACCTCAAAAATATGATTTTTGGTAATTCCGTAGTCATGTGATAAACTGAATCTAACATTGATGCTTCTATAATAGTGAATGTCTTAATTTTAGTGAAAAGCTATAGAATGTTTAACAAATCTCACAGTTGATCCCTTTCCCTATTTTTTTTAATAAATTGATTTAAAAATGAGCACTTATATAAGATTTTTTGATGCTGTTATTGACATCTATCATATTAAATTGACATTGCCCAAATGTGTAAACCAATAGTGGTAAATCAATTCTAATACATGGTGATACATTTGTTTATCACTCCCAGTCTCGACATCATATAATAAAATATTGAAATTTTCCTCAGTATGTTTGTTTCAGGTTTATATTGTTTGTATGTTTATGACTTGTGCCCAAGCTAGGGGTTTGGTCAATTAGAAATATGTAAACTCTTTCAAACTCTTTTAGGAGCTAGAAACTTTGTAGGCTGATAAGGAGATAATAAACTGTAGTCAACAATTTGATTTGGGAGTTATATCATCAGATACATGGTTAGTTTTCAGCGTAGTCGTAAAAGATGATTTCTGAACGTACTGACAATTGAAAAATGGTTATCTCAATTCCTTTTCTAATGGTTATCAGATTCTTGTTTACCTGTTCTACTAAAACACATCAAGAAGAAGGTATAAAGTACAAATTTTAGCTGCTAAGGTGACCAATCACCAGTGATGTGGCTTATGGCGTCATGTTTCCCTTGATATATGAAAACATATACTGTCAGAGGGAGAATTTTAGAAAAAAATCTAAACATAACTAGAACAAGGAAATGGGTTAACAAATATTGTCAATGTTTATCCCCACGCTTTTTTTAAAAAGCGAAGGGGATATTGTTATCGCCTCCGTCCGTCCGTCTGTCCGTCCGTCCGTCCGTTATGCTATCTCCTCCTAAACCCTTAGACGAAATTCAACCAAATTTGGTGTGTGAGTTTCTCACATGAATGGGGCGCGCAACGTAATTTTTTTGACCCGCCCCCTGGGGCCTTGGGGAGGGGTCAAAAGGTCATTTTTATTCCAAACTTTGTGTGTGTTTTCACAAATGAAAGATACAAAACATATCAGACGGGTTTTTATTCTGTTGCCTGGGTCATGCCCTAAAGGTGGGACTTGGCGGTACTTAGGGGCCAAAATCAAATTCCGTCCTGCTGTCTGTCCGTTATGCTATCTCCTCCTTAACCATTGGACGAAATTCAACCAAATTTGGTGTGTGAGTTACTCACATTATTGGGGCGCGCAACGTCAAATTTTTTTTGCCCCACCCCCTGGGGCCCTGGGGAGGGGTCAAAAGGTCAAATATCATTCAATTTCAATTACAAAGTCAATTTCAAAGATTTTTATACCAAACTTTGTGTGTGTTCTCACATATGAAAGATTCAAAATATATCAGACAGGATTTTTATTCTGTCGCCTGGGTCATGCCCCAGGGGTGGGACTTTGGGGCATTTTTTTCAAACATGGTCATGCGGCAAATCAAATCGACAGGGATGACAAGCAGAACAGAATGCAAGTAAAATTTTCATCCTAGGGTCAAACTGGTGACCTTTGGGCGAGGTCAAAAGGTCAAATATCATTAACATGTCAATTTCAAAGATTTTTATACCAAACTCTTTGTGTGTGTTCTCACAAATAAAGGAAAGAAAACATATCGAACAGAATTTTCAATTTGTTGCCAGAGTCATAACCCAGGGTGGGACTTGTAGTTGCTGGGGGGTCAAAAACTGTAGCGTGGGGATTTGCGATGGCACCCCATCAACTGCGCGCGCTATTTCCAATTTAAAACCAAAAATATAAAAATTTTATTGACCTTGACCTTGATCTTGAAATAATGTGGAGGATTTAATTATTTCAGCTTTAACGCCACTGTAGTTGAGAATATAAAATTATATATACAAACCAAATCACATCAATTAATGGAGAAATAAACTTAAATATAAGCTAAAAGCGCTCAATTTACGGTAGTTTCGGGCTTCTGTGACCTTGACCTTGAGATTCAAATTGATAATTAAAGCACATTGTCATGTTATTTATACAATATTATACTGTGGGGCATATTTCTAAAGAAATAATCTGAACATAACTGAAAAAAAGAAATTGAATAACAAATATTGTCAATATGTCCAGATTACAACCAAAAATATGACAATTCCAGTTGTGACCTTGACCTTGAAATAATATGGAAGATAAAATTATTTCATATTTAAAGGCATTAAGGTTGCTGTTGTAAAGATTAAATATACAAACCAAATCACATCAAATACTCGAAAAATAGACATAAATATGTGCGAAAATCGCTCATTTTATGGTAATTTCTGGCTTCTGTGACCTTGAACTTTAAACTGATAATTAAGGCATATTGTCACGTTATCTTAACAATCTTAAACTGTACAGCATATTTCTTAAGGAAGAAGCTAAACATAACTGAATTAAAGAAATTGGTAACAAATATAGTCAATATTTCCAATTTTAAACCAAAATCATTAAAATTTCATTGACCTTAACCTTGAAGTTATATGGAGGATAAAATCATTTCATTTAAAAGAAAGTGTAACTGGGTATAAGAAGATTAAATATACAAACCAAGTCGAGTCAAATAATGGAGAAAGAGACTTAGATATGTGGGAAAACTGCTCATTTTAAGTCAATTTCTTGCTTCTGTGACCTTGACCCTTAGCAGGTCACTTACAACATAATATTTTATTTTCGGTACATTATCCATATTTCCTCATTTACATCCATATTATATCCTACTTTTTCTACCATTTTTAAAATTTGTAGAGACTACAGACTGTAACCTGGTAAGATACTTGTCCCATGCAAAGAAGCGGTGACTGTTGTAGTTGTTGGGTTATGACATATGTTGTCTATAGCTGCTGTTGTGAAAATATGTTTCTTAAAATAAAAATACAAACCATAAAAAAGAAAAAGAAAGATATTTCTTGAGAAAGAAGCTAGACATAACTGAAATAAAGAATTCGATTATCAAATATTGTAATTTTTTCCAATTTATGTACAAAAATATTAAAGTTTCAGTTACCTTGACCTTGACCTTGAAGGTATCTGGAGGATTAATCTATTTCAATTTTAATGCATTGTAGTTGTGTAGATAAGGATTAAATATACAAACCAAATCACACCAAATTATGGAGAGATAGCCTAAAATATGGGCGAAAATCGCTCATTTAATGTAAATTTATTTATTCTGTAACCTTGACCTTGACCCTCAAATTCCTATTTAAGGCCTATTGTCATGATATCTTAACAAATGCTATACTGCGCAGCATATTTCTTAAGGAAGAAGCTTAACATAACTGAAATAAAGATATTGGTTTACAAATATTGTCAATTTCTCCAATTTATGACCAAAAATATTATGTGTGAAAATCCCCCAATTTATTCCAATCCTTGACCTTGACATCTAAAATGACAATTTAGGCATATTGTCATGTTGTTTTAACAATGTTATACAGTGCAACATATTTCTTAAGCAAGAAGTTCAACATACCTGAAATAAAGAAATCAGTTAACAAATAGTGTCAATATTTCCAATTTACAGCCAAAAATATTAAAGTTTTAGTGACCTTGACCTTGACCTTGAAGTCATTTGGAGGATAAAATTATTTAAATTAAAAAGGCATCGTAGTTGCTTATGTAAAGATTAAATATACAGCCCAAACCACATCAAATAATGGAGAAATAGACTTAAATTGTTCGAAAATCGCTAATTTTATGGAAATTTCTGGCTTCTTTGACCTTGACCTTCAACTGATAATTATGGCATATTGTCACGTTATTTTAACAATGTTTTACTGTGCAGCATATTTCTAAAGGAAGAAGCTAAAGATAACTGAATAAAAGAAATTGGTTAACGAATAGTGTCAATATTTCCAATTTAAAACCAAAAATATTAAGATTTCATTGACCTTGACCTTGACCTTGAAGTAATATGGAGAATAAAATTACTTCATTTTAAAAGGCGGTGTAGCTGCGTATAAGAAGACTAAATTAACAAACCAAGTCACATCAAAAAATGGAGAAATAGACTTAAATATGTGCGAAAATTGCTCATTTTAAGTCAATTTCTTGCTTCTGTGACCTTGACCTTGACCTTCAGCAGGCCACTTACAACATCATATATTATTTTCGGTACATTATCTTATTAAGTAACATATTTCCTCATTCAAAAATCAAATATGTCCCTTCAGCAGATTTTTATGAGATCAGAAATACAGTCACAGATAAATTTGCTTTTTGTGACGGTACACTGATTGTTGCTATGGTAACGCTTCAGGAACCATACTTTCCCAAACATGTCTTTTCATATATCAATTAAGGAAACCTTGTAATATTTCTGGAATATGCCAGCATATTTGTAACCGACCGCACTCAATATGAAAATGTCCTTTGAAAATGCTCAAAAATCACCTTTGTCAAATTTCTGAAAACCCCACCCACTTCGCAGAGCATGGATAAAAACCTAGGTTTTCCAAATGTAATTTTGATAATTCCATTCCAACCAGAATGTGTTATATATTCATACATATGGATCATTTGTGGCATTTGGTTTATTCTAAAGTGATGATTTCATTTTGAAATCCATCAATTTTAAGTGATTTTTTGTCACTATTTTAGCCAAAATGTTCATACGCCGTTTCCATGGCAACGGGCATGCATATGGATAAAAGAAGTGTTGATTGCTTGGTTTTGGGTCACCATGACCAAGATAGGAAAGTTTCAGCAAAATTGGTGACTATGCGTGCCATGACCCTATGTAAAAATTTAAGTGGTTACAGAGAATTGCTGTTAAATACAGCAGCGGTTCAGTAAATGGGTGTGGAATAACAATAAGAAATCATGAAATAGTCTCCACTGCATTACCAGCTTAGAGGCATCGGAAAGACACTCTTCTTGAAGATGAAAGCATAGTGCAGAGCAGTCGTCGATGTTATCCTCTAAAATCTCTGATTTGTCCTCTTTTACATCTGATTAAAAATCGATCGGTCCAGAGAGATATCATTTTTTTCAGACACCAGGGGCCGGCAGCTTGTTTATTAAACTGACCTGTGAGATCAAATTTTGCGGAACTGCTGATAAATATTTGTAGTTTTAGTTGGCGCAAGTGACTATAAATATGGTGTGCTTTGTAGATGTAGGGATGGAGCAGAAAGCTATTTTATGCAATTTTCTTGAAACATATTTTTGACGAGCTGACAAATGCATTATTTGGGCGTAAAAGCAAATTCAGATTGCTACTGCAGTAGTTCTTGTTATCAGACATCTTTGCGAGCAGCAACAGGAGTCCATACATTCGATCATTGTTTATGAAAAACAAAAAATCGTTACCTACCCATTCCTTGTAAAATCCGAGAGGTACTGTCATCTGTCTTCAAAACACGCATTTGTACGGTGTTTTGATTTCACGTAGGCGTTACGTCACTTTGACACTCTAAGGTTGTTGTATCTAATTAATGCCAGTGGTTGTAAGGCTATGGCGATCGGTACACAATGATGTCAAGGTGACATTGAGGGGTTTTGACTTCAGTTTGACGTTTACGTCAAAAGGGACAGCTATGGTTTGTTATGGACGAATTTGTCCAGTATAGTAGTTAGTGTGTAACCAAGCGAGTAACCTTTTCAGACCTAAATCACTTTATGGGTGATTCTCTTTATTTTTTAAAGCTGGTTTTTTTTCATGTCAAAGCACACAGGTGTCGGTTGACGTGTATGACATCAACTGTCAACACGTCTATCTTATACCCTTTATTAATGATTTCGCTAATTTATTTCTGGTATTGTCCATTGATAACGTCGACGATCAGGACCAAAGAGAAGAATATATTAAAGTAAAAAAGGTGGCAAAGATCAGGAATCGATACAATTAAGTACCATACCTGACCAGGATACCACATGGGAAAGTGACAAAAACACAATTAAACACCACAAACGAAAACCAAAAGGTCAGCCCTTTCCCAGCAGGTGATCACAAGGCAGCAATGAACAGACGAAAATGCATGACAAACACAAGCTATAAAAAACAAATTATCAAACGGAACGGTCAGTAAAAACATTTTACTGGAGGGCTTAAAACAGTGTGGCAGCGCAAACCTCACCCTTAGTTCAGATGTGGATCAAGACACATAGATGTTTGGCCTAAAAACAAATAATTAGGAAGTGATAACCCGTGAGTAATAAAATCAAACTTGATGGAAACTCCATTGTTATAAATACCTGTCTCCATGACGCCTTCTGCTCTTGGCAAACATGCTGAATGGTCAGGAGTGACTTTGTAATATTTCGCCGCACACTGTGCCTATAATCCAAGCAAAATACTCAAATAACTATAAACTCATTTCATAAAGATTTTGATTCTTATCGCTTATATAATGCTTTTTATCAAAGGCGTATCTGTGATTTTTATGTTGATGGGCCATTACATCATTTGGAATTAAATTTCGCATAAGCTGTTACGAAAATATTGTACAGTCCAGGATTTTTTCAAAAGCCTATATAAAAGTTACAATTATAGGGCACTTTCATTATAAATAAGAGAAATCAAATTTGATCAATTAGGGCTCTGTATGTTCTGTTGAACTAAGTTTTGAACAAACTACTTGGTGGCTAAAAGTGCCTCGGTACCAACAGCCAGCATGTGAAATTTGGGATGGATATGCCTAGTGGTTCATTCACAGTACACAATTATGTCCCATTTTTGGGACAAAAATACAGATTAAATCCCTTTATTAGTTCTAGAGAAGTAACCAACAGTTGATATTCTTCAATTTTGTTCCAAAATGTCCTCTACAGAACAAGGATATAAAAACAACAACTTGTGTATATTTTTAATCAGGAAGCAAGTTTTCAACTAATAAAGCTAAAAAAATATAGAATCTCTTCAGTTTAATTTGATATGTGAAGCAGTTTGTCAATCCAAAACCATGTGGATGCAATTGATTTAAAAAATTGTCCCCTACAGAATTATTGTTTTTTCAGTGCTACATCTTTTGCAATGGTTAAGGTTGTTTTAAAGAGTAAAAGAGTAGATTATATATAACCACGGTAGTAAATCAGAAAGATAACATTGATATTTCATGTAGAAATACAAAAAATACATGGTAAATTTAACATGTCTGCTGCAGAATATCCATTTGTGATGTTTAAATCGTTAATAATCTTTGTCATTATTCATTCAGATTTTTTACCATGTAATAGTTTGAGCCCAGCCCTAAAATGCATTGAAGCATGCTTCTGGCCATCTCATTTGCATGAATTCATGGATTTGACTCGTTGTGTTATCAATTCTACTGAAAAATCAGAAAAAAAGGTCAGCACTCTCAAATAAAAGTTTAAAATCTGTTTAATTCTTCCTGATCTTTGCCCTCTCTCTTACTTTGTATTGGTATGTTAGCCAAATTTTATTTTCTTCAGCTGACTGACAGAGCATACATTTTTATATCATTAACGATTTATCCTAAAAGACAGGTCAACTGTTCCGGTGGGGACATATTTTTTGGAGAACTTTGAGATTTACTAAATGGAATAATTTCCCTGATATATGCCCACTATTTCAAGCTAGCTTGAAGCTAGTATTATCACCTTTATTCCATTTACTGTTTAAACTTAACTCTGAGTGACTTGCAATTAATATTTAATATATACCTATTAATGTCTAACTTCTGAATAGTGTGACTGCAACGAAAGGGCAATTGAGATAAACATGATAAAATACAAAAGCTTTGATCAGAAGCTAAGAATTTTTAACTGAGGTAGCAGTCTTTAATATACTGAGGGAAAAAAGTTTAGAATATACTTTGAGGATTGACAGTTTAGAAGAAATAGGACATTTAATTTCATAGTGTCAAAAATATATGTTGACAAACGTTCACGAGTAGGATGACATTAACAGGTTGACATTTCACATAATGTAGAGTCTGATTTTATGCCCCCTTACTAAAACATGTTGTCTGGCAACAGTGTGGATAGTTTTCGAATAAAAGTTTCATTTTTCTGTCAAATGTTTAGATCCAAAAGCAAGAAAATGAAAAACGGTTTAAAATTGAATGTTATGTTCACCATTTTCGTACCGTTCTTAATTGAAAATCGATTTTTTCCAAATTACCTCCCTTTCAATTGAATAACATTTGAAATTAAAGTGCTCAGCAGATCAAATCCTCTCTATGAAGTCGGATTTTGTTTCTTTTGATCACTAGCGGGTAGCCATTAGGTCATTTTCAAACAACTGACATGTTTGCATACATGCCAATTAAAAAGATCTAATGCTTCAAAGATCGCCTATGGGAAACCCCATTATAAATAATTGCTAAACTATTTTCCCTCAGTATATATAATTGCATACTATTATTGATGAAGTATAAATGGTAAAAAGGTTGTGTATCGTTCACTATTATTCAAAAGGTACTCTATTCTGAATTTGAGAGGTGCTACCTATATCAGTGCGCGTCCACTTATTGTTCAGTTTAATCCCTCTACATGCGGTTCAATAATAGGGTCTTGATGGGGTATAATGATAACTGAATAATGGCCTTTTTTATAATGAATAGTGAATAATGAGCCAAACAAATTATGAATAGTGAACAATGAGAGCCTAATAAATAATGAATCATGAATCCTATTTTTTAATGAATTGAAGAAAAAATAATGAGTAGTGAAGGATCAGATTTCTTTGCCACCTTTCTTACTGTTAATGAATAATTGGTCACATTTTAATGAATAACCCAAAATTTATTTGAATGAGATGAATAATGGGCTAAATTTTTAATGAATAGTGAATACAAGACCCCCCCCCCCCATCCAGACCCTCCGTTATGACTATCATATAGTTGCTGAACATCCTGCAAATGTAGTTGAGTGTTACTTTAGTGTTATTGTAAATTATAGCAAATGTCCCGTTCAAAAGATCAAAATGGTTGCTTGTTGAGGCATGCACATCAGCATGTTTTGTTTGAGCAAATGTAAACAATATGTCCCAAATGCATCTATTTTCTTACATGCTACATTTCAGACAGTGTCAGTGTCACTTAAATGGTTGACACCTAAAATAAAATCTAAAATTGATTTGTTTTCTAAACATTTCATACAGTTTAGAATTTCACACACTTTTTTTATATAAAGGCCTTTCTTTTGGACAGAATATTGCTAATATTGGCAAAAACTACGTAGAGAAAAGGTACGGTATAATGTTGTATGGTACCATTATATGAGATTAAATAGTGGACATATTTCCCCTTGTTTTAATAGTTTCTATTGGATTTAAAAGGAAAAATATATCAGCTTATTTGCAGATGGAATTGAAATTCCAGAGCTTAAATATGATGTCGCAAAAAATATGTCACTACATAACAACGCATAGTAGGGTTATTAACACCATTGTAAAAAAGAAGTGTCCAATCCACGGTACGAACTATGGCATGGCGCTGTCCGTCCGTCTGTCCGTCCGCCCATAAGTATTTTTTTAAGATATTTTATGGAAACGTATATTAGGTCATGACAAAGTGTCCCACACAAGAATGACTGTTGCTTTTTTTTTATTTTATAATGTATGCCCTTTGAAAATCGTAAAAAATTGTATGTGCCATAACTCAGCAACTGCTATATATATATATCTTCACGAAAGTTTATAGGAATGTATATCAGGTCAAGACCACGTGTCACATATAATTATGGTTACTTTCCCCTTTTTTGTTTCAGAGTTGTTGCCCTTTGATTGTTTTATGCTTATTTTGTGTGACTCTCATTCTTGTATACCCCATAACTCTGTAACTGTTTGAGATATCTTCAATAAACCCTTATAGGAATAGGAATTAGGTCAAGACAATGTATCGCATACAAGAATGATTGTTCCTCTTTAATTAGTTTCTGAGTAATACTCCTTTGATCATTTTTTTTACATTTTGCCCAAAACTCTTGTACGCCCTATGACTAAGTAATCCTTTGGGATATCTTCATGAAACTTTATAAGAATGTTAATCAGGTCATGATAATGTGTTGCGTACAATTATGGTTTATTTCGATTTCTTCGTTTCAGAGTTATGACCCTTCATTGTGTTTTATGCTTAATTTGTGTAATGCACATTCTTGTACACTCCATAACTCCTTCATTGTTCATGATATCTTCATGCAACGTTTTAGGAGTGAGTTATATGTCAAGAAGATGTGTCGCCTACAAGAATAGTTTATTCCCCCTTTCTAAATTTCTGAGTTATGCCCCTTTGATTATCTAAAAAAAAAATCTTATACCCACCATAACTCAGTAACCGTTATATATATATATATATATATATATATATATATATATATATATATATATATATATATATATATATATATATATATATATATATATATATATATATATATATATATTAGATGAAGACGATGTTTCGCATACAACCCATTTTTAGTTTCCGAGTAATGCCGCTTTGATTGCTGTAAAAAATGTATGCATCATTACTCAGTAACGTTATATATCTTGATGAAACTTTATAGGAATGAGTAAAAGGTCAAGACAAAGTGTTGCATACAATTATGATTACTTTCCCTTATTTCATTTCAGAGTAATGGCCCTTTGATTGTTTTTGTGTTTATTTTGTGTAATTTTTATTCTTGTACACCCCATAACTCGGTAATCCTTTGGGATATCTTCATGAAACTTTATAGGAATGTGTATAAGTTAAAGACAATGTGTCACCTGCAAGAATGATTGTCATCCATATTTACTTTTCAAGTTATATTCTTTTGATTGCCAGGCACACGAATGAATGTTCCTACTCTCTAAATTTGAAAGTGATGCCCCCTGTGTCTTTGCAAACGGGCGTATAATGTACCGCTGGCGGAGCTCTTGTTTATGGTTTCCCTCAGTTGTCAGAATCACAAGTAACAACTGACTTTAGCGAGGAAAACAAGTCATTTGTTTTGATTCAGATTTGATGATAAAATAGTATTTCCACTAAAACCGGTGTATTTGTTGTTTCATTAGATGTCCTGTATCTATGTTCCGTAGATGATGCATATTTTAGACATCATCTAGCACCACAACCACTGCATTGATCAATTTGTACCTATGTGGGGCAAATAAAGGAATAAGTGTGTTTCGGGTAACGTCTCTGAAAATTTTAGGTAGTGAAGGCACACATTTTTTTTAATTATTTTGAAAAAAAAGATTTTATGCATTTTGAAAGCATTTCGCCTTTCAAATTCCTTAAATAATATTTTTCAAGAAAAACATGAAAACAATTCTAGGTTTCATCAGTAAATTAAGGTAGGGTCGTTTGCCCTAAACACAGGTATTTTTTTATTTGGCCTGAGCATGATGAACCCAACAGAACATGCATTTGCCTTTAATGTAGCATATTTTCTATACACAGGAATGAACTACAACGAATAAGAGAAGGGCTAATCAGATATTAAAGACGGGCAGCAAAGTGACAATTGTTATTATAGAAAGGGTAAAACAAACTGCAAGGTTTGGGGTAATGCAAGTCAGTTATGCTACCACATTCTACCACAATGCTATATTTATTCGCTAAAAACTGCTTGGCAGCCAAAGTAATAAAAAAAACTTACATGTTTTTCTTTTAAATAATAGCTATTTTTGACTTTATACCATGATTTTTTGTGTGAGATAGTCTTAGTCGCCAGTTCAGATCTTTTTCCATGGAATTTATGGTATGTACAAGTGAATAGAATATAGGAAAATCCTCTGGGAGGGTACTTTATTCAAACACCCTGTGAGGCTGTTTTCTCTAATTCATAATGAAAGTGTCATATATTGCAACAATTATGTGTGTGTTTATAAGATTGCTTTAAAGATCATATGGTTATGATTCCTGCAACTGTAACTATCATACCTCTCTTTTTCTTCTGAATATAAAGTATGGATCGTGAAAACTTGTGTCGATGGAATGTCCTGAGCTGTACTCTGAAAGAAGAAAATAATGGGATACAAAGAGATTCTTACATGAGTGGCATTATTGAGTGCTCAAGTTTTATCGAATTTATTAAACGAGTTGGAAAAAGAGATTAAATGCGAGGCTTGCCGAGCATCTTATCTCTTTTTCGCAACGAGTTTGATAAATTCAATTATATAGGAGCACGAATGCTAGATTCTTTTTATTATGTAATTTGAAAATCTTGAATCATATTTTAGCGAGAAACAGGTTAGGGTTTTACAATGTATGCGTGACTGTCAAACGCCAATTAGGGTATAACTGTATTCAAAATTTCCATTTCGGGAGGTATATCGTCGGATATACGCTCGGAAATTTAGTTTTACAGTACGTTATTGATGACGTCAAACTATTTCCGACAGTATATCGTAGGACATACTTAGTCTGGTTCCCTCCCCTAGATCTACCCATCTTATTGACCAATTTAAGCCTAATCGAATGCACACTTCACAACTGGACCAGTGCATTTCCGTTTTAAGAGTAGTTGGGTGGTATTTTGATATTTTGTTAATAGATCTAGAACATTCTGAGATCCACGGATTTGGCCGAGGTAGTTCCGATTGTAATCCCAACGCGAAACCTCGCCAGGTAAACATGCATAATTGCTGCTTCTTTTTTAGTACCTGAGCTAAGCTCTATGTCGCATAGCGCTAAATCGTCTCTAAAGTTGAAAGGATTTATGTATTTGAGGTAGATTTTAGGAACAGTTTGTTAAGTTGGATCTGGGCTTTAACTTTGCAAAGGCTATCAGCAGGATAAATTATCGTAGGCTACCCTCGCGCGGTTGTTTAAACAAAGAATGGTACAGATTTTGAAGCATTGATTTCTTTCTCCATATATGTTAAGAGGACTGTTTTCTTTTCTTTTGCAGGAAATGAGGAAAGCTTATGCACATGACAGAATCAGTCCACACTGATGACAGCACTACATGTACACCTCAGCCAAGCAGTAAACAGATATTAACATGATATATTTCTTTTTGTAAAGTCATTGTTATGTTGTAATTCAAAACAATGTTTTGAAATAAAACACTGAAGACTCTTAAAAAGTGTTTTTGTGTTTTCAAATCGTTACTTTGCCAAAACACGTGTGAAGCATTTTTAGACAAATCACCAGCGTTTTAATAGAAATCAACAGTGTTATATTATAAAACAACAGCGGTTTTTTTAGAAAACACTTAGAACAGACTTGATTTAGCTGTTCTCTTTACTCCTTCCACTCCGAACAGGTAGAACAGAAATCAAGTGCGCTGGAACATCTGTGCTGGCGTCGGCCGGAGTACTCCGTCTTCCGAGGTGGTGTAGACAGAACAGTCACGTGACCTGTTCCCAAAACGATGGCGGATCACTGCCTGCATGCGTGAATATATTTTGTATCGCTTGATTTATTCCGGAGTACTCCAAGTGCCCAGTTTTACTTGTTTGGGTGGATGTTCTGGCGTACGCCGAGTACTCTAAAACTTGCTAAATCAAGTCCGCCCTTACACATGCTTTCAAATCGTTACATAGAACTGTTTTCATATGTGTTTGGAATCAAAACTCCTACTTTTAGAGTGTACGAGGTAATTGTTGATAAACACTAATATGAAGAACAAGAACTATATATAGTATATATTAGACTATTTCACTTCCCTCATCAATTCGATTACGAGCCGCGACGTAATTTCCAACAATGTGGCCGACTAGCAAAGGCTCTGATCAGACTGCGCGTAAGAGCAGGCTGGTCTAAGCATTTGCTAGCCGCACATAGCACATTGTTGCAAATATCATGTCACGGCTCCATTGTGTTCCTGGTTCCATCCCTGGCTCTTCCAATCTGTCGAGTGCTACTTTTTAGCCTTGGCCCGATCTCTGAATTGTTTTAACCAGAACATTTTCTAGTTGAGCTTACATGAAACCACAAGCCAATGGATACGACCCTGTACCGATTATTGCCTAAAAAGCATGCACTTCACGCACACACGAAGAAGAGAAGTAAATGAAAGCGAAGACCAATTTTTAAACCATACATGAAGTTTTAAAGCTGAACTTGTAGGCCAATATGACGTGGGTACACATTGGAATGTCTCACTGAGTTGGGTTCGAATAGCAAACGGTGTTATTCATTAACTGACTGATCCTTGATGAGTATGCGCAGGCTGATCTCATGCTATGCTGGTCGCATATATCACAGTGTTGGAAATCTCATGCGATTAGTAGTTATCTATACAATAATTGGTTTAATGGTGGCAATCTCCAGCCATGTTATCAATTAATCATAAACCTTCATGTCAATTATGGGTTTGCATTTAGGAGTTTTGCAGAGCAAACTTGATTTTAACAAACTTGCACATGTACCTTTCTTATACATGGGAAATACTACGTGATTTTATGATTTTATTTCTACGTACTAGGACATCAAGCGTTATAATAGTTCCGACAAAAAAATGGTTATTTGTAGCGTTTGGGATGATTCTTCGAGCAAATCATACAAACAATTCTAATGTAGGGTGGCAGCAAACAATCTGAGCTTGGGAAAAGCTACGTGATTTTATTTCTATGTAACATGACATCAGGCGTTAGTTCCGACGTGGTAGAGCAAAAAACAGCGAAAATTGACCGATAACCCCTCCCCATCTGTAAAATGGAATCTGATTGTATGAATGATATGGCAAGATGTTGAAGTTTCATGGATCGCCGGAATTACTTTTCAAAAGAGGGGCAGTGATGTTAAAAATTGGCAAAAACTTCAGTTTTAGAAATGAAATTGCGAATTTCTGGAATCCATTTTAAGCAGCAGATACACGAAATTGGGAAAAAAACATGAAAAATGGTTGACAATTCTGATATAATCTCACTCTAGGTTTGTCATCAAGTCAAAACCAGAATTGTAATGCCTTGTTTTTTGGGTGAAAATCGTTGTTTTTTATTAACAAAGGCGTGAATTTTTGTAATCCGACATGTACAGTTTTTAATAGTAAAGTTATTATTTAATTTTTTTCTCCTTTGATGCTGAAATATTAAACTTCTACATATTTTGTCTTATTTGCATATAAAACCCGTCACATTTTTCGTTGTTTTTGTCACAAAATCAGACATTTTTATATCAAGGTATAATTTAGGAAATGCGTGTTTGCTAACACTCGTATATCTGGACAATACAATATTAAGAATTTGCAGTGCATATAAAAAGCATTTCAAATGCAATAACATTAATGAGATCGTATGAGCCGGGGGCAATTGGAAGGGCTAATAATATACCAATGAAACCAGCGCCTGTCGTCTGTGCGTCCGTCCGTCTGTCTGTCACATTTGAAACAGCTTCTCCCATGAAACGACAGTGTCAGTTTATCTTTTAAAGTAATTTGGAGAATTTTAAGGACAGTGAAACAAAAGTTTGCTGAAATAATCCTGGTCACATGACCAAGATGGCCGTCACGACCATATATTGTAATGGTAGAGTAAACATCTGACAAAAGGTCAGTAAGATAAAAGCAAACGCCCTTCCCACCTGTAAAGTATGGTTGGTAAGGCAATATCGTAGTTCCGATCTATGGGGGCAACCGATTGTGTGCAACTGTGATTTTTTGTCTTTTACGAGATGTAAAGATTTACAAATATGAGATGTAGATTGTAAACGCATATGTAAAGAAGAATTACACAATTTACCTTTTCGAAGTTTCATTTGGAATCATATTATTGTATTGGGTGTCTTAAGCAAATAGTATTATTTTAACCATTTCGTAAGAATTATTTTCTACATTGAGAACACAAGTGAACAAATAATATCGCCCTGTTGTATTCCCGCTTTACGAGTAGTTAAAACGAACTGCTAGAGGGTTTGAAATGAAACTGAGTACACTGCTTTGCCGGTTATAAAAATTTCAGGCAAGAGGATTTTATCATTCATAATCTACTTTTATTGTGCTTAAGATTTTATCGACAACAACAAATCTAGAATAGATAATATCATCACCTGATGGGAAACTGCTTAAGTAGAATTTAGAAATTCGAAAGTTCAGTAAATTCGATTTCACGACTTTTATTGCTATTTTTGTTTTATAGGTAGAAAACCTGTTCCTAATATTCTTAATGTTTAAACTGGGCGACTTCTTTCACATATGTCATGAACTCAAACCAACAGTTTAATTTTCAAGAAAAAATACACCGCACATAACTTGGAAAGAGAAGTTCAACCAACCGCATCTCCTACCTTTCTTCTCATTTTGGACACTGGCAGGCATCAGATTAAACAGCCTTTTAACGTTCTCTGCTTTTGCTGTTTTAACAGAACGCGCTTGTCAATACATAGCCAAGTAGTGACCAAAGAAATATGGTTTTATTCCTTGCTTTGAAATACAATCTCTACGTCTGATAATTTTATCAGCTGCTTAGAATACGATCAACAAAGGGAGACAGTAAATCTTACCAGCATAAATATAATCGTTGCCTGATATTTGAAGCACCAAAACCACCAAACAAACGCCTGATAATGTAACATCTCTGCCTGATAAATGTTTATAATAGCTTCCCTGCAATTAAAACTTCAGCATTCTTGAAATTAAAAGTTCATCAATCCACATGAATTAGACAAAGTTTCTTTACCATCCCTTTTTATTTTCTATTTTCTTATTTTACACATATTCATTGGTTAAAAGAATGCTATACTGGGCTTATATTAATTAGGCTGCAAAGGAAACAAATATTGATAAACGACAGCTACTCTGTATTTTGTTACATGTTCCAAAAATGGCCATTTGATTTTTAATACACTGAAATCGCATCTTATTAATGCAATATGGATAAAGCAGGTTCGCCATTGAAAATAACTCCATCAAAAAAAAGGAAGAGGCCTAGCAGTGACTTATCACTTTGTATCATTTGTCAAACGCCCAAAAATATTGAATTGATGTGTGCTACAGCTGAAGGCAAAGAGAGTTTATGGAATGCTGCATGTATTAGAAAGGATGTTGTATATCAAAGAATTGTAAGTGAATTTAATACCACCTTTCTAGAAGCAAAACGTGAAATATTTTATCACAAAAATTGCATTGCTCCATATAGAAGCCAAACAAATCTTTCACATAAGTTAGGGGAACAGGTGGCTGAGAAAGTTGGAAAAACGGAAAATAAAAATGGTGTGGAGAATGAGATAGATTGGAAAATATGTATTATATGTCAGAAAAAGAAGAACAAATCATTAAGAAAAACACATAAGCTTGTTAAGCATTCCAAATGTCAAAAATTGCTAGATGCTTCACGGAGAGCTGGTGACCAGAACACGTTTCAGCGTTTCACGGCTGATGATCTTGTCAACAAAAAGCCAGTGTATCATGCAGCTTGCATGCAGTCTATCATCCACAGATCTGAGAATAAGGAGAATAAGAAAACTGCATGTGTTGACACTAATCATGACAAGGCATTTCAACTCCTAGTTGAAGAAATAACAGAAGATCTTATCAACAGACATAGGATATTTAGTGCAGCAGAACTGCTCACATTATATAAATCTTACCTGCCAATTGAACAACGTGACTCATACACAACCTGGAAGCTTAAACCTAAGTTGGAAGCATGGTTTGGTAAGAATATACAAGTTCATTACTTGAAAGGTGAGGAGGCTATCATATTCAGTAGTGAGGTTACCATAGCTGATGCAATTAGGTTAGCCACCAAGCTGAAAGAAGACGCTGTACATCAAAATGTCATATTTGATACCAAACCCATGTTTGATAATGATCAAGTGATATTGAACAAAGCGGTGAGAATTTTAAAAGACTCAATGTCTGATATCATGGCTTCAGATCAATATCCTGGTCCTAAAGGTATGTCTAAATCTTCTTCAGTGAGATTTATACCAGCAATACTGTTAGAGTTTGTAAAGGAGCTGATCAACTGCTCAGATGAGAAGCAAGATAGTACATCCACAAGGGCTATAGCAATATCAGAATGCATTATATATAGTAGTAAAGGGGTGTTAGCACCATTACATTTAGGAATTGGCATAACAAATACATCAAGATTATGGATCAAGAAAGCTTATCGATCTTCTAAATGCATTTGGCTTTAGTGCAAGCTACCCAGAAGTTCGTCAGTTCGTGACCAGCCTTGCTGCAAATGAGCTAGATAAAATAAAAGATGGTGTTTACTACCCAGCTGGTATAAGAAAGTTATCTGAAGGTGGAAATCTGATTCAAGAAGGTGTTGATAATATTGACATAAACACAAACACAATAGATGGGAAAGATACATTTCATTCTCTTGCTAGGGTCTGCTTTCAACAAACTGGGGATAGTGTGTATGCCTCAGAAGATCTCAGTATACCCAAGCGTAAAGAATATGCACTTAAACTAACACCTGAAGTGGAAAAGACAATTAAAACTATGCCTTTTTCAAAACCAAAAGAGAGACCAGTGCCTCCCAGGTATAATATAGCCACAGAACGAATCAAAAGTATTATGAAGGACAGTTTCAATGTCAAGGATTTCATCTGGGTTGTTCTGAGATCAGTTGCTAGAGAGCCTTTGCAACTAAACGTTGACATAACTACAGACGTTACCCAGATCATACCTTTCTGTAGCGACTTTAATAAGTCTACATCTCCAGTGCACAGGTTTAATACTCTAGCATCGTACAGCCCAATCATAGATTCGAATCCGACAGAAATGGACACGATTTACACGTCCATGGTCAACTGCAAAGCAACAGCCAAGGTACTGGGGCAAGATTACTCTGTCCAAACCATGGATCAGCAGCTTTATGCCATAGCACAGCAGGTTAAATGGGCATGCCCAGAAAGTTTTCTTTCCCATCACAATCGACTTGGTGGTTTCCATACAATATGTTGCTTTGTAGGCTGTATTGGAAAGCTATGGGGTGATGGAGGACTAACGGATCTGTTGAAAGATTCAAACGTCTATGCATCATGTACAGTGGACAGTATGCTTGATGGTAGGCAATATCACAGAAGCGTCCGGGCACTGACTTTAGTGTATGAAGCACTAATGCCTACACTTCTACAAACCTTTTTAGAAATCTCTGATGGAAGGGAAGTTTTAACATCAGAAGGCCAGGAGACAATTAACACCATGTACTCTTCGTTGACAGAATCTGGAGGACTCCCAAAGGGTGCATCAGATGTATTTCAAAGCATCAACATTCTGCAACCAAATCTGATATCTGAAGATTTCTTAGCCTTCTTGGCGTATGGGTGTTCGAAATATCCTACCTTCAACTACTGGTGTATACTATTGGAAGCAATACAGATAATGCTTGAAAATATACGTGCTGAAAGAAGCGGTGACTGGAAAGGACACTTGGCTTCACAAGCTAACATGCTGCCTTATTTCTTCTGTACGAATAAACAGAATTATTCCAGATGGTTGCCTGTTTATCTGTTAGAAATGCTTGTTGACCTTCCAGAAGAATTGGAGGCAAAATTTGAAGCTAGAGAATTTACGTTCAGGATTTGTCCCAATGCGTCATTTAATGGAATTTGGACAGATATGGCTGTAGAAAAAACAGTCATACGAGACTCTAAAAGTAATAGTGGGATAGTAGGTGTTACCAGACGTAAAGGGGCGCTATTGCGCTGGTACTTATCAAGACACATAATGGGAAATTATAGTGAGGTTGTAAAGCACCGTGCAGGTCTCATTCATTCTGAAGAAGATCCAGTAATAAAGGTTTCTGACTCATCTCTACAGAAAGATGAAGATGACGTCAAAACCCTTATGAACCATATACATTCAAGCATGAGTAATCCCTTTGCATTGGACACTGACAACGAAGGGGTTCTCATCAATATATCAACAGGACTTCAAGCTACTGACGAAGTGAAAGATTCCTTATTGGAGGCTGTAGAAACAGGCAAAGCAAAACTGGAGTCTTTTGTACGCTCTAACCTTGAACTTGGTTCAAATGGAAATTTCTATTCACCAATATCAAGATTGAAATTGAAGACATTTCAGAGCATGACTATTCCAACTAAGCTAAGTACTAGATCAGAGGGTATTAAGCGGGCTAATGATAGCCCAGAAAAAATCTTTCGAAGAGGCCTAGCACTAGCTGAGTTTAGGGAGGATGTAACAGTCGAGGCTCTCATGAGCCATCCTATTGGATCTGTTCCTCTTTCACTTTTCAATGAGGATGGCCTTCTGCGAAAAACAAATAAATCAGATCTGGCATTATATCTAGAGTCTATCGCTGACATCTCAGACATGGATGAAACGACCCCATCTAATGTTATATACATTCGTGATGGTATGGCAGTACTTCACTCTTTATCAGCAGAGACATGTACAACGTTTGATGACTTGGTGTTCAAATACGTACGTGGCGTAATTTCTGATATGAGCATAGCAGATATAGTCATAGATGTTTTTGATAGGTATGATGTGCAACATTCAATCAAGGAAACAGAACGAAAACGACGGTCAAGAACACTGAAGTCTAAGACATACAGTGTAAATGGATCTAGGCCTATTCCAACTTGGAAAGACTTTATGAGCGTCAGTGCAAATAAAACTGCTTTATTACAGTTTTTTTCAGAGGCAGTTCCCAACGTAGCAAAGACATACTTCAGAGATGAAAAAATGTTGTACTTGTCAGGGTGTATGAAAGATCCAACACAAGTAATGTCTGTTACAAATAATGAAATCTCCTGTTGGCCTGAACTTCAAAACACGAACGAAGAAGCTGATTCAAGGATCATATACCACATGATGGAAATAGACAAAATACCAAGTTCTTATAAAGACCCTAAACGAGTCATCATTAAAGCTACAGACACTGATGTATTAGTACTGGCAACATACTTCTTCCCACAAATCAGTAATATTTCTTTCATTTAATGCTCTTATTTTTCCAATCCTCAGGATTGTGTGTACAATCTCCTTCCATTATTCCTGTCCCTGGATATCCTCTATGTCTTGTACCGCATTTAAGATCACTAGATGACCGATTTTCATATCCCGTTGTATAACTTCTGCTTTCTATATACCTGTGGACTTGTATTAGCCATTTGGATTATCGCTTGCATTTGTTATACCTTCCTTTACTTTTAAGGACTCATATTATACTGGCTTGTCATTTTAATAACCGGTGTGTTGATTGCTTGTCTTGGGATGGTACTTACCCAAACAACTTTTAATGATAAGAACGAAAATAACAAAATTACATTTATCTCCCATTAGTTTACATTCGGCGTCCTCTGTTCGTATTCCTAGTTCAGTTAACAATTTTCGGGATATGCTTCCTACCATTAGGTTATCTCCTCTTGGGTCACCTATTATCAGGAAGTATACTAAACCATTTAATGCATTCAAAAGACGCGGAATGTATCCTAATGTTTCTAAGTGCAATGCCAAGAGGTGTGTCTGTTGCGCACATTTATGTACTAAAACTACCATTACATCCTCTGTAAATGGAAGAAAATTCTCCATAATTAATAATAATGATTTGGACTGAACTTCATCGGATCTGATTTATGTTATAACTTGAACGGAAACTAACTGTGGAATGCAATATGTTGGACAAACTGGCCGATCCCTCAAGACTAGGTTTCGTGAGCACTTTTGTAAAATGAAAAAGCCTAAAAAATTTGACACATTTCTTTATCGCCATTTCAAAAATAATGGTCATTCACCTAGTAAAATTGTAATTCAGCCTGTTGAAAAAATTATATATGATCCTAATTCATCAACTAGATTAAAAATATTAAGAGACATGAAACTGAACTTAAATAGATTAAATTTTTGCAATCACCTTTTCCTTTAGGCTTTAATGATAATATATACCATGAAGGCAACATTTCTAAAATGCCAGATTTTGATGTTTTTTCTGTTTTGGAATGTAAAAAACGTAAAAGTAGATCTCATGGTAAACGTAAAAATGGCAACATTAAGCGCAAAATTTGTACTAAAAAACGCTTAAATACTTCTCTAAAGGATCTTTCTTTGGCTTTAACTAATCATGGTCGACATGGCTTATTTTCATTTTTAAGTTCCTTGCCTATCTCAGTTTTACGCAATTTAGAGTTAGAGGCTAATAAACTTTATGATAGAGCAAATAAATTATATAAAGCAGCACTCCTTACAAGGTGTTATGTTCAACATTTCCTTAGTCCTTATATCGATTCTGAGGTCAACCATAAACGACATTTTATCAAAATTCCATTCATTAACAAAGGTATTGAGTTTATTGATTTACATAGTATCTTCAAGGATAATTCAGTGATTTCATCTATTCCAAATTACTTTAATAATTCTGAAACTCCTATCATTTGTTATAAATATAACAAACCAATAAGGTCTACGATATTTAACTTTAATAAAATTGTAAATGATTTAGATATAGATTCCAATACTCCTGCCTCCTGAGATTGTAAAAATTCAAATTATTTATATCCCTTTGCAGGGCATGTTATTACAGGTAATCTAAATGGCATTCCTGACGCTAGAGTTCGCAATATCATTTCTAAAGGTCCTAAATATAGATTTCCCTCTAATATTGATTTCTCTAAATGTCGTAGAGAGATCGCTGCTTCTTTAAATGACTTCAGTAATCGATGGTGCAAACGGGAAAATGTTGAACCTGATGCTTTGAAGGAATGGAAGATTAACATTTTTAAAATTATTGATACTCGTATTTCATTTTACTCTCGTAATACACATCTTTTGCCCCCTAAACCTAAATCTTCTTTTCGTTATCTTAAACGAGGTATCCAGGATTTTCATATGAACTATGTTTTGGTTCCAGCAGATAAAGCTGCTAACAATGTTGTAGTTGTATGACGATTGTATTATATTAATACTCTTAAGCGTGAGCTTGTTGACACTAATGCCTATAAACTGCAGCCTTCTTTAAGTGAAAGGGTAATTGTTGATGGGCATGGTTGTCATACAGCCCTACATTTTGGTGTCAAAGCTAAAGAAAATCAAGACAAAGTTCCTACGTTGTACTGGTTACCTAAACTCCATAAAAAACCCTATAAAGCAAGATTTATTGCAAATTCTAGTTCTTGTACGACAACAGAACTTTCTAAATTGTTAACCTCGTGTCTTACAGCTGTTAAAAAACATGTTATCAAATATTGTGAAAAAGTATATGAGAGATCCGGTAAAAACCTATTTTGGTCGATTAAAAATTCAGGTGAAATTTTAGATAAACTTAAAGCTAGAGATTTCAATGCGACCAGTTTGTCTACTTATGATTTTTCTACTCTTTACACTACTTTACCTCATAATTTAATTAAAGATAAACTTATTGATCTTATTGAAAGAACCTTCCAGAGAGAAGGCTCTCCTTACCTTGCATGTAGTGACAGAAATGCATTTTTTACTTCAGAAAAACCTAAAAAATATCATGCATGGTCGTGTCAAAATGTATGTGATGCGCTGACCTTTTTGTTGGACAACATTTTTATTCGATTTGGCACCAAGCTCTATAGACAAGTAGTTGGGATTCCTATGGGCACTAATTGTGCTCCCCTGGTTGCAGATTTATTCCTGTTTTGTTATGAAAGGGACTTTATGATGTCTCTTTCTGATGATAAGCAGGCCGATGTTATTGATGCGTTTAACACTACTTCCAGATATTTGGACGATATTTTAAATATTAATAATGTTTATTTTGAAAATATGGTTAGTCAAATATACCCTTCAGAGCTCCAACTTAATAAAGCCAATGCCTCTGATACCGAAGCCGCATTTTTAGACTTGCATTTGTCAATTTCTAATGGTATTGTTTCTACCAAAATTTATGATAAACGTGACGACTTTGATTTTGAAATTGTCAATTTCCCATTTTTAGATGGTGATGTTCCTCGTTCTACATCCTATGGAGTCTATATCTCTCAACTCATTCGTTTTGCTAGAGCATCTAGCTATGTTACTGACTTCAACACTCGCAATAAATTGTTAACTCAGAAACTTCTTAAACAGGGCTATCGGTATAATAAACTTCGCAAAACATTTTCAAAATTTTATAGACGATACTTTGATTTGATTTCTAAATTCCAAGTTGGACTTAAATCTCTCTTGCGCCAAGGACTTTCGGAACCTGATTTCTATGGTGACTTGGTGTATAAGTTGAAGAAGATTGTTGGCTCTAATAATTTTTCAGCGCAGTTCATTAAAATAATTTCCCATTATAAAAAGATTGGCTATAACATTAATGTATTGCAACAGACTTCATGCTTGGTAGTCAACCCAATCACAGTTGGCAACTTTGCTTTCCTCTTTAATTGCACGCCGGTGGGTCGGACTTCAGACTCTATGATGGTTCCGACTTAAAGACTTATCTATTGATGAGATGGTAGGGGCCTGATGCTTTGGCTGTTTGTCGGGCCCACCGGGGTTTACCTGTTGGATTTCTTTTGCTCCGGTATTCAGTTTAATTTACTGTTGAGTCCTTATCCTTGCTTTATCTCCTTGTTATATCTTGATTTATATGTTTTAGGAGATGATGCATTGATAAGTTAGGGGTCTTTCATGCAAACCAAATATCTATGTGTCTTGATCCACATCTGAATTAAGGGTGAGGTTGGCGCCGTTAAACCGGTTTAAGCCCTCCAGTAAAATATTTTACTGACCGTTCCAAGGCGGTACTTCTTTTGTGGATCTTTTATGTTTTTGTTCTGTCTTGTGTTTGCTATGTTGTGCGCGTCTGTTTATATGTGCTTCGTGGTCACCTGCTGGGAAAGGGCTGACCTCTTGGCTCTCGTTTGTGGTGTCTTCTGTGAGTTTGTCACTTTCCCATTGGTATCCTGGGTCAGGTGTGGTACTTGATTGTATCGATTCCTGATCTTTGCAACCTTACTTACTTTGCTGCTGGTCATGTTACAAAAACTGTGGATAAGCGACGTTTAATTCCTGTGCACAGAATTGTGGCAAATTCTAACCCAACTTTGTTAAACATACTTCCAGCTGTCCATGCACTGACTGGATGTGATTCAGTATCTTCACTTTATGGAATAGGCAAGAAGTCAGTTATGAAGATTCTACAAGATAGTGGTAGCGTTACTTATCAGAACCTCTCCGAGATAGCAACTGACTCAAATGAAGAAACAATGGTCAACATTGCATGACCTTTTGTGGCGCGACTGTACGACCCGAAACAATATCATACCTCCAAACACTCGAGTCTGAATAAACTGAGAACAGCCATGTCGACTACAAAAGACATAAGCTTAGCTAAATTACCACCTTGCGAGGATGCATTTAAGTTCCATGTCAAACGAGCAGCATATCAGTGCAAAATATGGATGAATGCTAATAAACGAAATCCTGTGGATGAGTCACCACTTGAACATGGATGGGAAGAGGATAACAGCGGACTTGCTCCCATATACTTTGAAGGACAAATGGCTGTCGATATCCTTTCTAAAATGTACTGTAGTTGTTCATCAAAGAAGCCATGTTCATCCAAAGCGTGTATATGCAAGGCGGCTAACTTGGCATGCATAGGTATTTGTGGCTGCAGTAGTACTGATAAATGCGGCAATCAGCAATATAGTGAACAGGAATAATAAGTATTTAGCATAATGAATCAAATGGATGTACAAACTGATTCATTTATTGGTACACTGGTTCGCGGTATGTCAAATTTGATAGAACACAAAGCATATTTAACATCTGGATTTATTTCCTAATTATGTGGGTACAGGTATTTTAAAAATATCAGAATCAAATGGCCATTAACAAAGTATGCAAACACATGTAACTTGGCACAATGGCTTTAGAGTATAGATATACTTTGTTACATGTTCATATCAGTGACCAACTGGATATATTAAAGAATGGAAATCAATTAAAATGTATAAAAAGATTTAAAAAAAAAATAAAAAATAAATAAAAAAGTAACAAAAAAGTAAAAAAAAATAAATAAAATAAAAATAAAAAAAAAATAAAAAAAAAACTATCGTGGGGATATCTATTGCATGTTTCATGGTTGCAACGTACATCTTATCCTATAAGTTATGCTTTCTAATTGGTGTACCTTTATTTCTAATTTCTATTCATGAAATCTGCAATCACCACCTGATGATGACTCATGGAGGAGTCGAAATAGTTTTTGTAAAAGTCACCTACAATTAATTTATAATTAACAGTGTTCATAGCCTGGTATAGTACATTATTTTAGTGATTAGCTCTTCAGGTTACTTAACTTAGCATGGAATACATTTTCGCCGTGTGCAAGATCAATATTGTTCTATATATTTATTTAAGTTTCTTTTTAACGCAAAGCATGCTCCCGATGTATTACGTTATTATGTAACACTCTGATCTCGGTAAAAATGCTCGCAAACCAACGAGAACTAACTTGGCTGATGGTCAATGGTCAAATATGACATTTTGTGGTAACAAAAGTATGTCTTATTAGTGACTTTGGCTTCAACAGTTATAGAAACTTCATCTGTTTAATGTCTAGTCCCATATAAATGAATTCAGATACACTGGTATAGACTTAAAGTAGATTAAATTTAAAGGTATCATTCGAAAGACCTGGTAGGTCCTACATCCCAATACTACATACCAAGTACTTAGGTCATTTGACGTGAGGTTCTGGCAAAGGATATTTTTCAAGAGTTTTTTACAATGTGACCAAAACATTTTGTGCACAATTTCGTTCTCTTGTCCTAAAGAAATATGAAATTTACGTTCATTTGGCCTTTTGGTTTCTGCAGAATAAACTTTTAAATATATAGATGCGAATCCAATAAAAGTAACGTCAGTTTCAAGGTCAAGCGCCAACCTTGACCCTTGAGACTTATAAAAGAATCATTATGATAATTTATTAGGTTAAAACCATATAATAGATAATATGGCTATGGATTCATTATTTTATCAAAATTTACTTGTGAATACTTTTCTCGTTTAACTGCATTAGTAAGAATACGTGACCTTGACGTTAAGTACGTCAAGCTAAACTTAAATTATAACTTGAACAAATACGACAGGCTCTATATCCAAAATATAATATTAGTTCACACATCCTAAGGATTCTCCATAGGTAAGTGTATCAAAAGTTTCAGGGATGAAGATGCTTACAATTTATGACAGACAGATGGACACATGCAAGACGTTAGATGCTGACGTCATCGTTATACTATTAGCTCAGCCATTAGCATCCTGCACCCGTGAGCTAATGTACCGGGTATGTTGTTTTCATTTGAAATTTTAAGTATATGTACTCCAGTTTTCTAAATATGTTTATTCACATATATACAAGTAAAACGAATATCCCCATTTTCCAAAATGCACATGGGTATTAAAAGGTAGGATTTTGGGACAGAAAACAAACAAAAATCGCGAGTTTTGGAATTATACCATACAAAAATGATGTAAGTTGAATATTGCAGCGTCAATTTTGAAACAAGTTAAATGAAAACTCTAAATTTAAAAACTTTACCAGTCAAAACACAAAAATGTGTGATTTTATGTATAAAAACACTGATTTTCACAAAAAAACCATGGCCTTACCATTTTGGTTTTGACTTCATAATAAAGCCTGAGGTGGGTTATATACAACTCAATAATCATTTTTTAATCTTTCTTTCCTGGTTTCATGTATCTGGTGCTGGAAATGGATTTCAGAAATTCGTATTTTTACTTCTAAAAGTGATGTTTTTGCCCAATTTTAACACCACTGCCCCTCTTTGCGCAAGTAATTCCAGCGATTCAATACTGTACAGTTTATAAGCTTTAAATTGATATATCACAATCCTATTTTACGGGTGGGGAGGGGTTCCTCCTTAACTAAGCGACTTTTTGCCAGTTTTTTGCTCTACCAACGGAATAAATGGTTAATAGCTACTTCACGTACGAGGGTCATACAATAAATAGAGAGAATTTCCTTATAATACATAGTCGGGGAACCAAAGTCGCGTATCGTGCAAAAACACACATTTTTTGCACCCGAAAGGTATACGGCTGGAATTTTGTATACTGATAGTCTAAATAGTGCTTGATATGAAACCACTGTATAGCAATGCGACAAGAATTGCATTTTGCGGGAAAATGCATTTTTGTATGCCACATAGGTCATGTTAAGAAATCTTTCATAGCATAGAAATTGTGATGTTTCCTTTATCAATAAGTTAAAGATTGTGCTTTTTGTCTTTAGAAGAACCGTCTCATTTAAAAGGTCCATTTAAGTACCCACAACATATGTTTTGGTTGAAAAATAACAAAACTTATTTTCCGTTACGCACTCTTCTCTGGAGGATTGGTATGAGAAGCCGTTTGTCAGTTTGATAATACAATAATACACTATCAAATGTATTTAAAAGTATGGGCAGTCATTTGTGCACCAAAATAATCTTCTTAGGGACATTTTTGTCTTTACAAGTACTATGCGGTTACATTTCTGCATCTCAGACGGGGACAGACAGGTTTTCCATGGTGATATGATATAGTTTTACGGGTTTTTTCATATCTATTATACCACTGTTAAATGAAATTATTGTTTTCAGTAGATATAAATCCCCTTGGTCCCTACAATGACCCTCTGTTTCAAAACGGCTGTAAATATGGAAGATAAACACCCTTTAAACCTTGATAAATTTCATTTATGTGTTAAACTGCTCTTAAGTTGTCCTGGTATGTAACTACGCGCCCGCTGGCATGAAATAAATTTCCAAGTATCAAATTATCGTGGTTTCATATTTTTACTTTACAGCTACCTTTTCTAGTTTGCCATAGAAAATAAAATAAATTGTCTTAAATTATGTCCTAAACGTCTGTCTAACTGCATGCAGTGTTTAAACACATTCAATTTGAAATTTATTTATTTATGTAAAAAATATGCAATTCAAACCACTTCAGCGGGAGGACAAAAGTGAATAAGTTAGCACACAATTTTTTACGAGATATGCTTCAAAGCGATATATAAATAATTATCAAATACATTTTTGGGCAATAAATGTAGTTTTAATGAGATTTGAAGAAAGAAATATATAAATTTAATTTCAAAATGGGGGTGCCCTAATCTACATGCTTTAAAAATCAATAAGCAGTATTCTTAGATGGTCACCACTGCTTCTGAGGTCTACGCTGATGTTGTATTATTATATAAACTCAATATTTTTCAATCCTGAACTTTTTTAATAAAAATATATAACATCTTGAAAAATAAAATTTTGACATGTTCTTGCTGGGCTTCCGTAGAAAATTGCCTGCTCTGGCGTTATGCAAGTCGATCGAGTCTGCTATACAGTGGTTTCAGATACACCATAGAATTACCTTTGCAACCATACAAAATCCAGCTGTTTACCTTTCGGGTGCAAGGGTTAGCATTTTTTCTACCTCGGTTCCCCGACTAACAAGAGTTCGTACCAGCTAAACAACGCACATGTAATCATCAGGTGGCATAACTTGTTGGGCATGCAGCAGCATATCCAAAACTTTGTTGGAAAGTGAGGTCGTTTGTTGCTTAGCAACGAAAGTGATACTAAAGCTAACCTTATACAATAACGTCATGCTAAAGAAACACAGTCTGGCATGTAATTAGTATCATGTATCTGAACAAAGTTTGTCCTTTAATCTGCTATACTACTTTAATTGTTCTCAATGTTACATATAGAATATGGTCATTACCATATACAATCTAGTCATGGTTGCCTAGCAACCAGGCAATTGTGGGAAAATGGACTGGATGTTAAGTCTATACTTTACTGTTGCAAGGCAACAAGGATTACATTTGACGCATTTTTTAAAGATAATGTTTTAAAATATAGAATATATTTAATACTTTTAGGGTAGCTTAAAACTTTTATACCAACTAACATAAATTAAAGGGCTAATTCATGACCCATACCCATATTTCTGATTCAAAAAATCCTCATTTTTTCACTAGCTTTTTTACACTAAATGCCCTTGCCAATTTTACATTTTTCAAAAGAAGTCAATGAATTTTACAGAATAATTACCTTACGTTGTAGTTTATAGAAAATATTCCTTTTGGAACTGATCTGCACATGCCAGTAACCATGACAAACATTTTAACGCATCTGGCCAGGTCAGCTTTAAGTACCTGTTTACGTTGCTAAGCAACAAGCGACATCACATTCCGTCAAACTATTGGATATGTTTTTGCATGCGCAACAAGTTATGCCACCTTATGGTTATTTTTGTGATGTTTAAATGGTACAAACTCTTACATTATAAGAAAATTCTCCCTATTTATTGGATGACCCTCGTAAGAGCAACCTATAAACAAGGTCCTAAACCTGTAAAAGGTATATAAACAAGTAAACATATGCATCGACGCGAGAAACCCTGACTTCAGTGGTTTGCAAACATCAAAGGCGCAGACCAGCCTGCGCATTCGCGCAGACTGATCAGCGCCTTTGTTATCAGCGTTACGTATCATATATAGCCTAAACTTGCTGCAAGCGAAATTGTGATATTCTAGCTAGTCTCTGTAGTTTGAGTCTGGCTTTGTTGGAAACCCCGAGCGTCGAGGCCCATATGATAGAAATGACACAATAACGGTACTCACGGACCAATCCAAGACACCAGCAGGAAGAGAAACTATACCAGAGACAGACAAAGACAAACTGACACTAAGCAAAGTAATCAGCCTTCTATCTCTTCTTCAATCAGATGTTTGCCAAACTAGAAAGGCCATCACAAGTACGCAGACACAACAAAAACAATTTACCATTTCCTTCATGAATAATGATGCTAAGCTCCACCCACTATGAATCATTATATAAAAAAAATCACGTGTTGTACATAAAACAAAGAAATTACCAGCAAAAGACACGCATCATCTAGACACTAAGTCGTCAGTACGTTGATTCGATAGCCGCCCGAACCCCCCCCCCCCCCCCACACACACACACACAAATGGACCTCTGTTTGTTTGTTTGTGTACGTCATATCAACAATCTTTCAGTTATGTAGGGACGGATCTTCCTGGGTTGAACCAGTACTAAGCTAGATTCAATGTGTCTTGCTCAAGGACACAACGCAGTGTGCCGATGAGGCCCGAACCCGCGTCCCCTCGGTCTCGATTCAAGCACTCTACCACTGAGCCACTGCGCTCCCCAGGGGGGGTACTCTCATTTTTCTTTATACGTAGGCTCGGACCCAGCATCTACCGTGCACCCCCAAAAAATATCAGGAATTTCAAGCACCCCCAAAAAAATATTTGAATTTTTAGCAACCCTAAAAAATACCCCCCCCCCCCATTCTGTACCTTGACCTTAAGAAAAGACCCTTAACTGCATAGAATTGACCTCTTGATATAGTCCAATTTTGTGATGACCCCAAAAGAATATCCACAAAATCTTCATACCCCAAAAAATATTAATTTTTCTGAAAACTCCCAAAAATATTGAAATTCAAAATTTTGAACCCAAAAAAATGACCCGAGCCTACGTATGTATGAAAATATCAGAGTACCCCCCCACCCCCTTTGGGCTGCGCTCACCTCCTTCTGTAAGTACCCTCACATATCCATTGTCCATAGACTGTGCTGATGTCAGTCATGACCAAAACGGTTCAGCACAGCTACAGAGACTAGCGAGAGATTACAAAACTTGAGAAAAACGATAGATAGGGGAGACCGGGGCAAAATGATACACGGGGCAAAATGAAACAGTGCGATTTTTCAAACGATTATGGCATGTATGACGTTTCTTACTCAAACTGAATGCGCATTTTGAAATCCGCCGTATTATAAGAAAGGCACAGCCAAAACAGAGCAAAGTTAAGCTTTTTATATAAACGATTGACTTTTGAGGCACCCTGAGTAAATTTCGAAGGTATCAGTTATTTTATGAATGTGAAAATGTGGTAGATATATATTTAATTGTATCGTGTAAATTGAACTATATAGATACTGATATGTCTCCAAATAATCAGAACTATTGTGGGGTGTCGTATTTTTAAATTGTTATGAGAACAGTAAATAAGAGGTCACTGGGGCAAAATGATACAGCGTGGTTGGGACAAAATGATACAGTCTGAAATAATCTAATTTGACTCTGTTTTAAAGCATTTTCAAGATATTTTTTATCGAAACTGTCTATTCCTATCACAAGAAAATTAAATGATACTGCTATGTCAGAAAACTTGAGAAAAGTACCATTTTATTTTTCAGAATGTTGAACATGGGTGGTCAACTGTATCATTTTGCCCCATGGCAAAACATAAAACATGAATGGTAACAAATGTGACTCAGAAAATTCAGAAAACTGTTCATGTTCAATCATATTTCCGGGGCGATATATATCATTATAAATTGTTTAATTGTGTTTATAGTTATTTCTGTGCTACGTCTTGAATATTTGAATCTGAGATGAGATCTTACTGTATCATTTTGCTCAGTGTACTGTATCATTTTGCCCCGTGGACGGGGCAAAATGATGCAGATGACCACACATTTTGAATGCTTGATTTCAAGCACTAATGTAACTTTATGCTTTTTTTTCTTTCTCTCAGCTTGTAGCTAATATTTGACATTGTATTATACATTTAAAAGCAATAAGGTATATCCAGTCATAACAGCAGGAAAAAAATATTTAAAAAAAAGTGGATCATTTTGCCCCGGTCTCCCCTACGGCAGTATTCATAGGCATGCACGCTCGCGAAGGGCTACATAATCAGAGCAATTAAGTTGTGCAGACTCGCCAGAGCTGAGCGCCAGAGCCTTCGCTGCTCGCATAAATGACACATAAATCGCCATTTCAGTGAGCAGGCACTGAGATTTTGGTAATTTTCGCATTGTCAAGTGACAAAGGCTCAGGCGAACATGCGCAAATATGCAGACTCACCAGAGCCTTCCCTGCTCGCGTAAATGGCACACAAATCGCCGGCACGAGATTTTGGTACCGTTATTGTTGAGCGACGGAGGCTCAAAGAAAGCATGTGCAAATGTGAAGACTCGCCAAAGCCTTCGTCATGTTCTTTCAAGCTATGGAAACAGTGCACATTAAAACCAGGGCATCAACGGGGGTTAACTGGAAAAACGTGAAACGACGGGTAAGGTGTCAACGCATCAACGGGTTTTGCAGTGAAAAAAGGTATGTTATTTATTTACTTCCATTTTCAAAGCAACGGCTAGAATAAATACTGCAGACAATAAAAAAACAAACACTCGCATGAGCTGTAGGAGTCTTCGCTTCAATTGTTCTAGATATTTTTTCTAAAAAAATATCGTTTTTGTGAGCGCTACAGTGCGCCCCATTCTACTGGTGGAAAAATAAGGGTCACTTGGCCCTGCTTTTGATGATTTTTCCATGTTTTACATCTACATCCTACCTTTGAATATGACAAGATAGCAACGTATGTCAATATCATCAGCATGCATTGAAATTGTAAAAAAACGCAGGGATTATCGAAATTCAGGCAGGTGAATGGGTTTTCTGTGACACCACGGGCACGTTGCGTGGATCAACGGGTCGCAACCGAATTTTGATGATATTTTGAAGCAACTTTCTCTTTGCATCGCGAGTAGAAGACTGTTTAGTTTAACTTTTATGCTTCGGCTCATCAATTTTGTCGTAATTAAGGATGTTATATACACAGAGAAATCCTTGACTTTAGTGGTGGGGACTAGGACATTCCTCTCACAAATGTGCCCGTTCATGTTCCGCTTCGAATGCATGAGAATTCGAGGTCGACCTAAGTCTTCGCTACGGTCTGTCGAGAGACACTTCTCTCTGATGCTTAATACATAATACCACTTTTTTGCCGAATATGCTTCCCCCCCCCCCCCCCCCGTATCCGTTTTTTTCTCGGTTCGGCTCTTTAGTATTTCAGCTTACCTCTGAAGTGTGGAAGAGAGTTATGGGCCATGTCGTAAGGAAACCTGACGTAACTGCATGCGAAAAACAAAGGCGCAGGCCAGCCTGCGCATCCGCATAGTTTGATCAGTGCCTTTGTTGTTCACTCTCTGGAAATTTTAGTTGATAAACTTGCTACACGTACAAATTCAGCATTCTTAAGCTGGTTGGTTTGATCAAGTCATGCATGGTCAGAAACCCCCGGAAGACAGGCTTTCTCGCGTTGATGCCCATTTATCAGTTTGCTTAAATTCACGTGTTTTTTTAACTGTTCTAAATAAAAGAACCATATCGGGCGACACAGTTTGTTTTAAACGTTTTTAATGTAGATATATGAGCAGCGTTAGCCTTACTGAAAGATCCATGTCAGTTTTGTTACATGTATTCCGTTATAGTTCTTCAAGTCCTGCCTGTTCCGATTCAACCCAAGGTTTTTCGGTCCCCCAACGTTCATCTGGCGTAAAGAAGCCTGAGCAGAGAAGTGTTAGCCATCGTCTAGGCCCTGACTTCGTTACGATGAAGCCAAAGATCTGAGGCTTGTCACCGTTAAGGAAAGTTGCACAGCCAAAATCTAAAAAAAACCTGCGCTAACAGAACTTTGCCAAAACTCTGCTTGGACATATGTAAAAAGCATGCTGAAGAAAAAAGTGAAATCCGTGACACTCTGAAAAACGTTTTTGTCCAGCATTTGGGTTTTCACACGCCAAAGAGTAGGCCTATCTATTCTAGCAAAATACCGTGACCAAACGGTTGAAATATTTTCCCAAACGCATAAGGTTGATATCAGCCTATATTTTCACAGTAGCGTTTTTTTTTTTGTTTTTTTTCAGCGGGAGCTGTCTATAATCGACTTTACTCTAAATTATCCACCAATCAGAAACAATCTTACATCTGCAAGTCTGCTATCTATGCTCATTGAAACGGACTATCTAAATTATCCACCAATCCGAAACAATCTTACATCTGCAAGTCTGCTATCTATGATCATTGAAATGGACTATAATCTGTTAGGTATGAAAGCCGGAACCGTGCCGCGCTGCCGCGCCGAAATCTGCCGCGCCAGAAATATATTTTTCCTTTCCCGAAGCACTAAGAGGTGTAATTCCCTATTTTTTTCGCTCTGTCATCTGCAAATAGTATTATTAACAATTGCCAATACAAAAATACATTATTTTTTTACCGAAATAATGATTTTAATGGCGATTTGACATGTGTCAGGGGTAGGAAAGCCCCTGCCGTACCTTGTCACTTGCGTTAGTGGCAGTTTGCCATTTTTTTAACAGTCGATTACTGGAACATTTGTCCTGGCTGCATTTTTACTAGAATCCATGGCACGGATGATTCTTAGTGGGTGTTTTAGGCATGCAATGGGATATATAAATAATAATAACGCATACACTCAATTGGCCCTTTTTCATGCGTTGTTACAGCTGGACAATTAATTGGTTAGTTAAACTTGTTTACGGTCCGCTTGCATTATAATACAATCAAGGGACCATCATTAAATGAATAATATTCTTGACTTTGATCAATAATAGAACCGAACAAGCTCATTAAAGAATCTAATCTGATCAATTAGCGCCGAAAGAATTTGGAACAAGAAGTTTGTGAACTTCAATGAGCTCAACATTCATTTGTGTTACTCAGAATCTAGTATTTATTTATTTATTTTTTTATTTATTTATTTATTTATTTATTTATTTATTTATTTATTTATTTATTTAAGCATAGCTAATGCGCCGATGCGTCGGCTGGTCTGCGCCTTTGTTTTTGTGCAAACACCCACAACATTAGCTACGGTTTTTCGTCATATGTTTCACAGTGTCGGCTGAGACGAGTCTGCGCATTTGCACAGTCTCGCCATAGCCTCTACTGCTGGTTTATACAAGATGATAATCTTTATACATTAACCACGTCGCTCATCTAATGAAACTAGAATATGGTTATATTACAAGATAGATAACGTTCGTTTATCATAAATTTGTTCACAGTGAAGGCTCAAACGAGCTTGCGCATACGTACAGTCTCGCCAGGGCCTTTACTGCTTGTTTACTGAATGGGAGAGCATTTAATCAATGGAAATGACGCCTTTCCCGAAATTTAGAACAAAACTAAAACTTTGAAAACAAATTTATTTTCTGATTTGAGGGTGCGTCATCCATAGTGAAGTGGGATTCCCACAGCCTATAACATGCTTTGGGAAATATTACTGTGTTTATAGTCCATCCATGTATGATGTCATTGATGCCAGCAAACAAGACGATTACCTGCACTAATACAGGATTTTTTTTATTATTTAACTGAACTCTATTTTTTCTGAGTCCAATGTACCCTTCATGTCTTGTGATGTGATAGAAACCATGTTATATTGTATAAAAACAATATACTGTAAAGGCTCTAGCGAGACTGCGCATATGTGCAAGCTCGTCTGAGTCTTAACTGTGAACTGACTAATGATGTACATGTACATCTATGACCATGGAACAGAACTGAGTTTTATTCGAAATCCTGTAGGCTATAGAGCTCGCAAGGAATACAATCTACATCTTTCGGAGAAGGCGTGCTTAATTTTCTAACTTGCATATCCACTACCTTCAGTAAACAAGCAGTAAAGGCTCTGGCGATACTGTGCGTATGCGCATGGGCGGATTCAGAGGGGGGACATGGGGTCTCGACCAAGACTGTGCGTATGCGCATGGGCGGATTCAGAGGGGGGACATGGGGTCTGGACCCCCCCTGAAAAATCACAAAACTATAGGGTTTTCTAGCAATACTGGTATGGATCTCCAGAAAAAATCACAAGGTTATACCAAGCCAGCATAAAATGTTGGGCCATCATTGGTACGACAGTCTCTCCATCAACTAAGAAAAAAACAACAACAAAAAACGTTGCCAAAGTCGGACCCCCTCTGGCAAAACTTTCTGGATCCGCGCAAAATGTGCAAACTCGTCTGAGCCTTCTTCACTGAGATCTGACTTATGATGTACATACATGATCATTGAACAGAACTGAGTTTTATTCGAACTCCTGTAGGCTATATAGCTCGCGAGGATACAATCTACATCTTTCGGAGAAGGCGTGCTTAATTTTCTAACTCTTCAATAAACAAGCAGTAAAGGCTCTGGCGAGACTGTGCATATTCGCATGGGTAGATCCAGAGGGGGGAAAGGGGGTTCGGACCCCCCCCCCTGAAAAATCACAACACTATAGGGTTATAGCAATACTGGCCCGGATCCCCTGAAAAATCACAAGGTTACAAAGCCACCATTCAATGTTGGGCCATCATCGGTACGACAGTAAAACTCCATTTTAATGGCGTTTGCTTGGGGGCCGATGTTGGTCCGCTTATGGTGGTATTTGGATCGTCTCTCCCCTCGTCAACTAAGAAAAAAACGTTGTCAAAGTCGGGGAACGGACAAAAGCCCATTGGGACAAAAGCCCACTAGGACAAAGCCCACTGGACAATATCCCACTGGACAAAAGCCCACTGCTTAATTTGGCAGGGTGGACAAAAGCCCACTTCTTTGGAAAAATAGGTTTATGTCTTTTATAAACCTGTTAACCCTGATCAGACTGCTCTTTCAGGGTATTTCACACCTGCTGTGTGTTTTCACTGACATTATTATTTCGTCTGTATGTTGTGACAAACAACTTAATTTAGGCGTTAGAAGCCATTGATATTTGAAGAAAATCAATTTACAGTTTGGGTCAAACAATCTACTATAAAATTGGGAAACATATGTCTAATTAATCCAAATGACCTTTGATCTGGTAGTAACAATTAGCAGGGGAACGGACAAAAGCCCACTGGGACAAAAGCCCACTAGGACAAAAGCCCACTGGACAATATCCCACTGGACAAAAGCCCACTGCTTAATTTGGCAGGGTGGACAAAAGCCCACTTTTAAAAATAGGTGCAAGTCTTTTATAAAACTGTTAACCCTGTTCAGACTGCTCCTTCAGGGTATATCACACCGCTGCAGTGTGTTTTCAATGACATTATTATTTCTCCTGTATGTTGTGACAAACAAGTTAATTTGGGTGTTAAAAGCCATTGATATTTGAAGACAATCAATTTACAGTTTGGGTCAAACAATCTATTGTAATTGGGAAACATATGTCTAATTAATTCAAATGACCTTTGATCTGGTAGTAACAATTAGCATGCATTTTTATGAGAGGTGTCAAACAAAAAGAGATGTTTGAAATTTCAGATTTGAGAAGAAGGGTGATTCTTCATTTTTTTTTTGGGGGGGGGGGGTTAAAAAGTTTGAATTCCAATACTTTTATGGGGTTTTCAGAAAACTGAATATTTTTGGGGGTATGAAGATTTTGTGGATATATTTTTGGTTCATCAAAAATTTGGATTATATTTAGAGGTCATTTCTATTCATTTTAGGGTCTTTTCTGAAGGTCAAGGAACGGAATGGAGAATATTTTTGGGGATGCTAAATTTTCAAATAAATATTTGGGGTGCTTGATATTCCTGATAATTTTTGGGGGATGAAGGGTAGATGCTGGGCCCCAGCCTACATTTGAAGAGAAACTGAGAGTACCCCCCCCCCTGGGGTTTGTCCAGCAGTTCAAACTTATCCCTGTAAACTGCATATAAGTGGGCTTTTGTCCTAGTGGGCTTTTGTCCCAGTGGGCTTTTGTCCTAGTGGGCTTTTGTCCAGTGGGCTTTTGTCCTAGTGGGCTTTTGTCCTAGTGGGCTTTTGTCCTACACTCCAATTAGCATGCACTTTTATTGTTGTTTGTTTGATTTGATTCTTAACTTCCCATCAACAATCTTTCAGTTAAGCAGGGACAGGTCTTCCTGGGTTGAACCAGTACTAAGCTAGCATAAATGTGTCTTCTTGCTCAAGGACCACAGTACAGTGACGCCTGTGAGGCTCGAACCGCGGCCCCTTGGTCTCGAGTCAAGCACTCTGCCACTGAGCCACTCACTCCCGAATGCACTTTTATGAGAGGTGCCAAACAAAAAAAATGTTTGAAATTTCAGATTTGAAAAGAAGAGAGACTCTTCATCTTAGGTCCGCCTGTCCGTTTGTCCACCAGTGATGCAGGGGGAAGGGGGACCAAAAATTTTGGGGGGTATATATTTTTGGGGGGTCATCACAAAATTAGACAATATTTAGAGGTCATTTCTATGCATTTTAGGGTATTTTCGGAAGGTCAAGGTACAGAATGGAGGATATTTTTTGGGTTGCTAAAATTGGGGTGCTAGAAATTCCTAATTTTTTGGGGGGTGAAGGGTAGATGCTGTGGTCGAGCCTACATATGAAGAAAAAATGAGAGTACCCCCCCCCCCAAGGTTTGTCGATCAGTTCAAACCTATTCCTGTTAAATGCATATAATTGGGCTTATGTCCTAGTGGGCTTTTGTCCCTGTGGGCTTTTGTCCTAGTGGGCTTTTGTCCAGTGGGCTTTGTCCTAGTGGGCTTTTGTCCTAGTGGGTTTTTGTCCTACACTCGTCAAAGTAGGACCCCCTCTGCCAAACTTTCTGGATTCGTGTAAGATGCGAGAACTCGTCTGAGGAGCCTTCACTGTGAACAAATTTATGATGTACGAACGTTATCTATCTTGTAATATAGCAATATTCTAGCTAGTCTCATTAGATGAGCGACGTATTTAGTACTTTATCATCTTGTATAAACCAGCAGTAGATGCTATGACGAGACTGTGCATATAGGTTTGATAGGATTCTGAGTAACACAAAGTAATGTCGCCTTATTGAAGTTCACAAACTTCTTTCTAGAAAATGATTAAGGAAGGGGAGCGCAGTGGCTCAGTGCTTGACTCGAGACCGAAGGGCCGCGGGTTCGAACCTCACCGGCGTCACATTTCAAGAAAATCGCAGCAGTTTTCTTTGGGTCCTGTTTAAAAGAATTCCATTCTGTCTGGAACTGCCTGTTCAACATAATCACCTTTTGTTTGAAAGATGTTAAGCTATTTGTTTTGTAGTATCTGGCTCAGCCCTGGTTGCCCATTTCACCCGGTTGTGTCTAAAAGCTGTAACCGAACCGAATTCGGCCGAACCGACCAAATGTTCACTTTTTTAACCTATTGAATATAGGTATGTGATTTTCTTTATATCCCTTCAAGGCTTTGGCCAATATATCTGTATCCTTAAAAACCCTTCCAGTGCCTCACTAAGAATACATGTAAAGGTGTCGCCGCTTTGTCTCATAAAGTGTCGCCGAATTGTCTCAAAATCTGTCAACGAGTTGTCTCAAAAAAACGTGTCGCCGTCGGCGACTTTCCGGTATACTTCGGTATGTTCTGCCACCAAGTTTATTTGAAGTAACTATAAATAGCCTACGCATGTAGATAAATACAACTATCTATGCCAGATTAATATCATTATTAATGAGACTACAACTGTATTATTTTCAAGTGCATACAATTTACTTATTTAGACAATGATCTCAAGAAATGTTGTATTTGTTAAACATATCAGGTGCTTTCATAGTTAGTGACTTCCAGTTACCATTTGTATTAAAAGTTTTTCCCACTTCACATTCTACTTTTAATCCCTATATTAAATATTAAACATGAAATATACAAAATATACCATAACTCCAAACATTCTAAGTTATGAACTACTTATAATACTGCAATAGTGTAACAGGGGCTTTGAAACCTACGCAGCCAGATCAATGCTTAAACTTGCACTTCTCTTTTACAATGCAACTCATCCACCAACTGGCTTTCCAGACTAATTACAAATTTTCACCTTGTCCCTACAACAGGCTTACAATACACTGTATCCCTTTGATCTGCAAAAGACATCGTTCACATACTTTGAGTCAACCTTTCACGTTGGCAACCTTCAATTTTCATCTCATCCAATTAATCAACATCTAACACCAATCTATTGTGCATAAAATATCTTACAATTACAACAGGACTTTAAATGTATGTTCTCCTTTGAATGCCGCTGAATATCTTTTTTAAAGATATTTCTTGTTTGGAATACCTCTGACTTTTCCATTCACTTAATTCATTTAACTTCAGAACTTCAAACGCCCATAAGTTCTTGTTTGCGAACGAAAACATCAAGTGTGGTTATGCATTTTCTTAGTTAGAACGTATCGAATATTTTGGTACTAAAATTATTTGGGTTTGCTATTACTTTTTTTTTTTTCGTTTTTTGCATTTTTCAATGGGTGAGACATTGCATATAGCCTATAAAAGGTATAAAATAAAAAGAAAATTTACTTTTTTGGGGGTAAATACCAAAAATATTTCATCTCGTGAGTTGAAAACATCAAAATTATCACTCGTGCTGCGCACTCGTGAAAATTCTAATGTTTTCAGCACACTCGATAAATTATATTTGGTACACAAATGTATTCACCTCAAAAAAGTAAATATCCTAGATATAACGTCGCCGTGAGCGTAAGGTCACGAAGTCGCAACGTTTTTATTCACGTAAAAGTGACGAATATGCCATCACAAAGTCAATCACTACCATTCCAACCTTTACAACTCCAAAATGTATGAGACCAGTCTGCATACCCTACAACCCGATCAAGGCTTAAACCAAAAGCAAAGCACAAGACGAAGCTTCCCACAAAACGGCGCATAATACCCAGCCTATGAGGCAAAAAAAAAAATACGTGTTTCATGCTCAACTTGACCAAGCATGAAACTGATCATGCTCACAAATACCCAAATATCAACAATTATTGGCATTCTTATACTTATTTTCATGACGGAGCCCAAAGACAAAAGCGCCACATCTTTTAAGCATAATAGTTATCGTGCGCAGTGGCACAAGGATGAGCATGAAAATTGCCTCGCAAGCCCAAGTAAGGTCTGAAATATATCTTTATATTTGGTCGTCAACACCTTAAATGTGATGTGAGTCTGCGTAGTTGAGCCAGAGATTCTGGGTAAAGTTAAATCAGGGATTCTGAACATCATCGTATTGAGGAGAATAATTGACCAAAATTAAATTTTAAAAAAAATCAAGCATAAAGGAGGTATGAAGTGGAGATAAAGTTCAAAGCTTCCTTCAACTGGGATCTTGACCTTCAGTCTTTCATATTCGGTGACATGAATGATAAAGGCATACGTGTACATGCATATTGGCGGAAGAACATTCAGTGTAAGCTTTCTTTTTTTTGTTCAGTACATATAGAAGTACGGTCAACCATATGTAAATGGACAGTTGTAATGAAAAACCTGAAGCGCAGTGGCTCTGTGCTAGAGTGCTTGACTCGAGACCCAGGGATTCGAGTTTGAGCCGCACTGGCACAAATGCGTTCAGTGCGTTATGTCCTTGAGCAAAACTCATTACTCTTTGCTTAGTACTATTTTAACCCAGGAAGACCCGTCCCGAAATAACTGAAAAAATGTTGAATGGTATGTAAAGTATCAAATCAAAGCAAAAGTAAACATGCGTGGATCCAGGAATTTTCGTCAGGGCTGGTCCAGGTCCATCTGACATATACAAAATTATGACAACGTTTTTTTGGACCTCAACTTATTTTACAGAAGACCAACGGTTACTTTCATAGAAAACTATCATTTTCCGAGGTTCCAGAGGGGATAGTAGTATGTGTGGCACTTTAGGGTCAATGACGTCACGACGTCAGATCCAAGATGGCGGCCCCCACGACGTCAGATCCAAGATGGCGGCCCCCACGACTTCCGGTCCAAGATGGCGGTCCCCCACGACACCAAGATGGCGGCCCCCACGAAGTCAGATACGAGATGGCGGCCCCTGTGACGCGTTCGGTTACACCTCGGAGGGTGAGTCAACGCCCTAGACCACGAGAAGGTAGCGTCACGTCCTAGAGCGCGGTGTCGTTCTTCTCTATATACAAGGGTGAGGGGCCTCTCATGTATCGAACGAACACGGATCTGGAGGAGTCTATATTGAGGATTTTTTTTTTTACGAAGTTCAGAACGAGATCCAGTCTTTAATGATGTAGCGGGTCGCAGCGCTCTGTTTATCCCGTTCCCCGGGCGGACCCTTTTTTTCAGCACGGTCCTTTCTCGTCTTTTGGGCGGGTTCGGCGTTTTCTTCTCAGAAGATTCCATTATTTGCTGTTCGTCCTTTAGTATCTTAATGAATTCCAGTCCCAAATTGCTGTCTTACGCCCTCTGTCCGTTATACTATCCTCTCCTTTTCGCTTAAGCTCCGATTTTGCCATTTCTAAAGCTTGGGCTACTGGGGTGACCAGGTTCACTACGGGTTTTTCCTTTTGTCTCATTTCTTTCAACTCTCTGTATTTTCGGCCACTACTGACAATATAATGACCCTGACTGTCGCGTTCCGCGTAGCCATCTCTAACATCCAGCAAGTGCTGAAACCATTTGTCGGGATCCGAGACGTATGGAATCCATTTTTGCTGTTGGTAATCGTAAACGAGTCTAGTGCCCATCTCTTTTCATCGATTTCCTCCTTCGAGCTCGAGTTATTCTTACGCTCTATTCATACGAACGGGCAAGAGTCCAGTTCACTATCCTCAAGCACCTCAATTAATCGCTCAGCAGCCTCTCTGGCTTCGCGCCGTAGTTGTCTACATCTCATCCGAAACAACAGTTCATCAAACAAAGCTATACACATAAAAGTAATGGCGAACATATTTACGCCTACTCAATACTTAATCCCTTTTATTAGTTACCAGTTTTGATAGTCATTAGGGTTACACTCCAAACACCGTAATGCCCCTAACTGATTCATGTGATCACTTTGCACGTAACAGGGTACGACCCCGTCTAGTTCGAGTAAGGTCCTTCCAATTTCTGTTAAGAGTTCTTTGACGGCAATGTATTCTAGGGGTCTCAGGTATAATCCCTTTTTCGTAGGTATCACCTCTTCTTGCGGCTTCCAATACTGCCTTATATCCATACATGCGCTGCCCTCGGTGATGGTACAATAAACATTACCTCCAAGATGACTCTTATAGTTTTGTTTCTCTGTCCTCGCTTGATCCGCGTATTCTAAGTAATCCAACCAATTCTTCCATCGCATCAAGGTTAAGCTGATACCTTTTTTGGTCGGTTTGTCATCTTTCCATTCTCTCAGGTCAACACGCAGTTCACCTTTCCATTCTGTGACCTCGATAAAGCGATCGTTTCCGAGACTGAATCTGCATCTAGACATGTTTACTGTTTGACTGTCAGAATAGATATGACTAGATTGCTGCAAAGCGCCTTATATAGTGAGAGGTCTCTTCTGATTGGTCAATTATCCAGCCATCCGATTGGTCAACCTCTTCACTCCTGCTCCCTCCTCCTCATTCTCCTTCACGACGTAGTAGAGTCCTCTTGGTCTTCAGAGGCTTTCTCGGTTTCTATATTATGATTCGGCCATACGTCCATAAATAAATCTTTTCTGAGTTTGATGGCTTGTCTGATAGAGTCCGCCTGATTCATATCGTGTTGGTTCTTGAACGTTTTAGCCGATTCCAGTATTCGCTGTTGAACAGGATCCTCTTGTAGCTCGTAATAATCTATTAGAAATTGGGCGTAATCTCGTCTGAGTTTTTTGCGGAGAGAAGGCAAATCATCATTGGCTGCGAGATGAATAGCTTTATCCGAACTAAAACCTCGCTCTTCATAAGCATTCACTTTAGCTTTAAACTGCTCTACGTTCTCCTGCCTGATCGGATTTTGAAATCTCCTGTTCCAGATGTTGGGTTTAGAGCGCTCATCTCTTAGTTTTCTTCCTTTACCTGGAGGGCTTAAATCGCTTACCCTCCTATTCCATATATTCGGTTTATAACTTTCATCTCTTTCTTTATCCGGAGGGCTGATAGAGCGTATATAATCTAGGGACTCCACACTGTCAGCATCTTCATCATCAGAAATATCTCCGTCATCGGGAGACTGTTGATTGACAAATATGTCAGTGTGTAGTCTGTCCTGTTCGGATGTACTCGATTTAAGATCTAGGACGAGGTAACCATAAGGTCTTGCCGTGGCATCTTCAAATTTCCTCATAAATGTGGCGCAAGTGGACGGATAAATTCTTCTTGCCAAGGTCGCAACTTGTTGTCTGTCGATCGGATTATTAAACAAGACCAAATATTGCGTATTTAAAGCGATATCCCTGCAAGCTCTACCTTGAGGAAATACGTTTTGAGTCAAATACACGATAGATATATTTCTGTGGTGACTGCCTTTCGTTAAAAGGTCGGCAATTCTCTGGTCACACTTTGCTTTGGTCATCAGATCATCAAAAATGATTAGGTTCCTTTTTGAGGGATCGATAAACTGAGCATTATCGAGATAGTCTGGGATACCCCGTATAAATTCTATACACGGAATTCTCTTTTGAAGGTCTTCGTACAGGGGCTGCCATTGTCCAAAACACCATAAGATTCGTTCCGGTGGCGGTTGTACTAACGAGGAAAGTAACAGTTTTCTAGTCCATTCCGTTTTCCCAGATCCACTGGGTCCAGTTACCATCATAGAGAATGGGTGTCTAAATGTCATTTTCTTCAATGGTTGTGACTGGTCGGTATATTTCCCACTGCCATGGACATTGCGTTCATGTCTTTGCAATGCATCACGCCTACTATAGGACTGGTTGCAGATCAAACACCTGATCATTTTGTCTCAGTTAGTATTGCTTGTCTACCTTCGTACTGGTGCCATCCTTCTTACGATCATTGGATCATTGTTACCACCACCACCACCGACAACACCACCAGCACCGACACCAACCACCACCACCACCACCACCACCACAGACACCACCACCCACCACCACCACCCACCACCACCACCACCACCGACACCACCACCACCCACCACCACCACCGACACCACCACCACCCACCACCACCACCACCACCCACCACCACCACCACCACCACCACATGGTGGACCATTGTTTCCTGACTGTACATTCACTACATCCTCACTGTATCCCACTGTACCCCAACTGAACCCTCACTGTGCCCCAATATACCCTCACTGTATCCTCACTGTACCCCACTGTACTCTCACTGTATCCTCCCTGTACCCTCACTGTATCCCACTGTACCCCAACTGAACCCTCACTGTGCCCCAATGTACCCTCACTGTACCCCACTGTACTCTCACTGTATCCCTAATGTATCCTCCCTGTATCCTAAATGTATTCTCCTTCTCTCCTCCTCCTCACCCTCTCCTCCTACCTCCTAATCCCAATGTACCCCAACTGAACCCTCACTGAGCCCCAATGTACCCTCACTGTACCCCACTGTACTCTCACTGTATCCTCCCTGTACCCTCAATGTATCCCACTTTACCCCAACCGAACCCTCACTGTATCCTCACGGTGCCCCAATGTACCCTCACTGTATCCTCACTGTACCCCACTGTACTCTCACTGTATCACCACTGTATCCTCCCTGTACCCTCAATGTATCCTCCTTCCCTCCTCCTCCTCGCCCTCTCTCATCCCTCCTAATCCCACTGTACCCCGACTGAACCCTCACTGTGCCCCAATGTACCCTCACTGTATCATCACTGTACCCCAATGTACTCTCACTGTATCCCCACTGTATCCTCCCTGTACCCTCACTGTATCCTCCTTCCCCCCTACTCCTCACCCTCTCCTCCTCCCTCCTAGCTCCATTATGAATTTGAACTATCATGATCACTGTTTTTACAGCCATTATACTCGTTGTAGAACGTTCTATCATCGTAGGTTCACCGGTAATTGTTGGTTGACCATGATTATATAATGATTAAGCATAACAGTTTCGCTTTAAACAACCAGTCGTCAGCATTTGCGCTATGTATAGTCTTAAGATGATGTACTATATTTAGCACATACTTTCTATCGCATATTGGACACTGGATCTTGTATCTATGAGGCATAGTTTTGATCTGTTTTTAAACACCATTTAAAACGAAACTTTATGTATACCAGCTTGCTGGGCAAGCCTTTCCTTTTAAATCGAAACTTTTATAATACAAACGCGAGCCTTACTTTTAAAACGACACTTTTATGTATAACCTGGCAAGCCTTTCCGTTTAAATCTAAACGCTTGTAATACAAGTGCGAGCCTTCCCTTTAAAACGACACTTTTATGTTTCAGCTTCCTGGGCAAGGCTTTTCACGCAGTCTTATAACGCGAAGATGAACCACGCTATGAAAAAAACGTGTGGTGTTCCAAATCACCAAACGTTTGAGCTACATCGTATCATTTAAACTGTTCAATTTGCTGTTCGATTGTCAGATTAGCTATGACTCGATTGCATGCGATTCGCACTATATAGCGAGAGGTCTTTTCTGATGGGTCAATTAAAAGTAATATCGTTATAAATGTATATCATAAGCCATACATCTCGCAATTCGACTCTAGACTATGAACAGACGATACGTAAGTTGAATTTAGGGGTTAACTGTCTCATGTACCTACCTGTACACGAACAGCGCAGACTCGCCCCTGCGCGAGTTAGGCTAGCTCTGTGATGCGATCATGAGTCGACTATTTAATGTCTACATACGATGATGTCATCCAAAATGGCTACCGCCCATGCGCAGTGAAAGCATTTAATTAAACAACATCTATATCCGTACTTTGTACATTAGTTCTCAGGTAAATGAAGACGTCTATCCATGCCATCTAAGCAGACGAATGAATGAGAAGATATGAAATTGGTGTATTTATATGCCCTAGACCTTAGAAAAGGGTCCATCGCCTTTCCTAGTACATAACATAAAACGTCTGGTCCGATGGACAGGCTCATCTTGCAGACGTTAAATAACGCACTCTGATCAGTAAATTCGATGTTGAACAGCGAAGACCCAACGCAATGATACAGCACAGTTGTGCGTATTGAAAAGGTGGGTTTTCCGTGGGCCTGTCTCAATTCCTCCTGAATTGTAAAATCGATAAGCGATTTCATTACATGGATCAAAGTGGAGGCATCTGGTCAGATCCGGTCAGCAGCTGATTATATTGGTGAATGAATTGAGACAGGCCCACGGAAAACCCACCTTTTCAATACGCACGACTGTGCTGTATCATTGCGTTGGGTCTTCGCTGTTCAACATCGAATTTACTGATCAGAGTGCGTTATTTAACGTCTGCAAGATGAGCCTGTCCATCGGACCAGACGTTTTATGTTATGTACTAGGAAAGGCGATGGACCCTTTTCAAAGGTCTAGGGCATATAAATACACCAATTTCATGTCTTCTCATTCATTCGTCTGCTTAGATGGCATGGATAGACGTCTTCATTTACCTGAGAACTAATGTACAAAGTACGGATATAGATGTTGTTTAATTAAATGCTTTCACTGCGCATGGGCGGTAGCCATTTTGGATGACATCATCGTATGTAGACATTAAATAGTCGACTCATGATCGCATCACAGAGCTAGCCTAACTCGCGCAGGGGCGAGTCTGCGCTGTTCGTGTACAGGTAGGTACATGAGACAGTTAACCCCTAAATTCAACTTACGTATCGTCTGTTCATAGTCTAGAGTCGAATTGCGAGATGTATGGCTTATGATATACATTTATAACGATATTACTTTTAATTGACCCATCAGAAAAGACCTCTCGCTATATAGTGCGAATCGCATGCAATCGAGTCATAGCTAATCTGACAATCGAACAGCAAATTGAACAGTTTAAATGATACGATGTAGCTCAAACGTTTGGTGATTTGGAACACCACACGTTTTTTTCATAGCGTGGTTCATCTTCGCGTTATAAGACTGCGTGAAAAGCCTTGCCCAGGAAGCTGAAACATAAAAGTGTCGTTTTAAAGGGAAGGCTCGCACTTGTATTACAAGCGTTTAGATTTAAACGGAAAGGCTTGCCAGGTTATACATAAAAGTGTCGTTTTAAAAGTAAGGCTCGCGTTTGTATTATAAAAGTTTCGATTTAAAAGGAAAGGCTTGCCCAGCAAGCTGGTATACATAAAGTTTCGTTTTAAATGGTGTTTAAAAACAGATCAAAACTATGCCTCATAGATACAAGATCCAGTGTCCAATATGCGATAGAAAGTATGTGCTAAATATAGTACATCATCTTAAGACTATACATAGCGCAAATGCTGACGACTGGTTGTTTAAAGCGAAACTGTTATGCTTAATCATTATATAATCATGGTCAACCAACAATTACTGGTGAACCTACGATGATAGAACGTTCTACAACGAGTATAATGGCCGTAAAAACAGTGATCATGATAGTTCAAATTCATAATGGAGCTAGGAGGGAGGAGGAGAGGGTGAGGAGTAGGGGGAAGGAGGATACAGTGAGGGTACAGGGAGGATACAGTGGGGATACAGTGAGAGTACATTGGGGTACAGTGATGATACAGTGAGGGTACATTGGGGCACAGTGAGGGTTCAGTCGGGATACAGTGGGATTAGGAGGGATGAGGAGAGGGCGAGGAGGAGGAGGGAAGGAGGATACATTGAGGGTACAGGGAGGATACAGTGGTGATACAGTGAGAGTACAGTGGGGTACAGTGAGGATACAGTGAGGGTACATTGGGGCACCGTGAGGATACAGTGAGGGTTCGGTTGGGGTAAAGTGGGATACATTGAGGGTACAGGGAGGATACAGTGAGAGTACAGTGGGGTACAGTGAGGGTACATTGGGGCTCAGTGAGGGTTCAGTTGGGGTACATTGGGATTAGGAGGGAGGAGGAGAGGGTGAGGAGGAGGAGAGAAGGAGAATACATTGAGGATACAGGGAGGATACATTAGGGATACAGTGAGAGTACAGTGGGGTACAGTGAGGGTACATTGGGGCACAGTGAGGGTTCAGTTGGGGTACAGTGGGATACAGTGAGGGTACAGGGAGGATACAGTGAGAGTACAGTGGGGTACAGTGAGGATACAGTGAGGGTATATTGGGGCACAGTGAGGGTTCAGTTGGGGTACAGTGGGATACAGTGAGGATGTAGTGAATGTACAGTCAGGAAACAATGGTCCACCATGTGGTGGTGGTGGTGGTGGTGGTGGGTGGTGGTGGTGGTGGTGGGTGGTGGTGGTGTCGGTGGTGGTGGTGGTGGTGGAGGTGGGTGGTGGTGGTGTCGGTGGTGGTGGTGGTGGTGGGTGGTGGTGGTGGGTGGTGGTGTCTGTGGTGGTGGTGGTGGTGGTGGTTGGTGTCGGTGCTGGTGGTGTTGTCGGTGGTGGTGGTGGTAACAATGATCCAATGATCGTAAGAAGGATGGCACCAGTACGAAGGTAGACAAGCAATACTAACTGAGACAAAATGATCAGGTGTTTGATCTGCAACCAGTCCTATAGTAGGCGTGATGCATTGCAAAGACATGAACGCAATGTCCATGGCAGTGGGAAATATACCGACCAGTCACAACCATTGAAGAAAATGACATTTAGACACCCATTCTCTATGATGGTAACTGGACCCAGTGGATCTGGGAAAACGGAATGGACTAGAAAACTGTTACTTTCCTCGTTAGTACAACCGCCACCGGAACGAATCTTATGGTGTTTTGGACAATGGCAGCCCCTGTACGAAGACCTTCAAAAGAGAATTCCGTGTATAGAATTTATATGGGGTATCCCAGACTATCTCGATAATGCTCAGTTTATCGATCCCTCAAAAAGGAACCTAATCATTTTTGATGATCTGATGACCAAAGCAAAGTGTGACCAGAGAATTGCCGACCTTTTTACGAAAGGCAGTCACCACAGAAATATATCTATTGTGTATTTGACTCAAAACGTATTTCCTCAAGGTAGAGCTTTCAGGGATATTGCTTTAAATACGCAATATTTGGTCTTGTTTAATAATCCGATCGACAGACAACAAGTTGCGACCTTGGCAAGATAAATTTATCCGTCCACTTGCGCCACATTTATGAGGAAATTTGAAGATGCCACGGCAAGACCTTATGGTTACCTCGTCCTAGATCTTAAATCGAGTACATCCGAACAGGACAGACTACAAACTGACATATTTGTCAATCAACAGTCTCCCGATGACGGAGATATTTCTGATGATGAAGATGCTGACAGTGTGGAGTCCCTAGATTATATACGCTCTATCAGCCCTCCGGATAAAGAAAGAGATGAAAGTTATAAACCGAATATATGGAATAGGAGGGTAAGCGATTTAAGCCCTCCAGGTAAAGGAAGAAAACTAAGAGATGAGCGCTCTAAACCCGACATCTGGAACAGGAGATTTCAAAATCCGATCAGGCAGGAGAACGTAGAGCAGTTTAAAGCTAAAGTGAATGCTTATGAAGAGCGAGGTTTTAGTTCGGATAAAGCTATTCATCTCGCAGCCAATGATGATTTGCCTTCTCTCCGCAAAAAACTCAGACGAGATTACGCCCAATTTCTAATAGATTATTACGAGCTACAAGAGGATCCTGTTCAACAGCGAATACTGGAATCGGCTAAAACGTTCAAGAACCAACACGATATGAATCAGGCGGACTCTATCAGACAAGCCATGAAACTCAGAAAAGATTTATTTATGGACGTATGGCCGAATCATAATATAGAAACCGAGAAAGCCTCTGAAGACCAAGAGGACTCTACTACGTCGTGAAGGAGAATGAGGAGGAGGGAGCAGGAGTGAGGAGGTTGACCAATCGGATGGCTGGATAATTGACCAATCAGAAGAGACCTCTCACTATATAAGGCGCTTTGCAGCAATCTAGTCATATCTATTCTGACAGTCAAACAGTAAACATGTCTAGATGCAGATTCAGTCTCGGAAACGATCGCTTTATCGAGGTCACAGAATGGAAAGGTGAACTGCGTGTTGACCTGAGAGAATGGAAAGATGACAAACCGACCAAAAAAGGTATCAGCTTAACCTTGATGCGATAGAAGAATTGGTTGGATTACTTAGAATACGCGGATCAAGCGAGGACAGAGAAACAAAACTATAAGAGTCATCTTGGAGGGAACGTTTATTGTACCATCACCGAGGGCAGCGCATGTATGGATATAAGGCAGTATTGGAAGCCGCAAGAAGAGGTGATACCTACGAAAAAGGGATTATACCTGAGACCCCTAGAATACATTGCCGTCAAAGAACTCTTAACAGAAATTGGAAGGACCTTACCCGAACTAGACGGGGTCGTACCCTGTTACGTGCAAAGTGATCACATGAATCAGTTAGGTGCATTACGGTGTTTGGAGTGTAACCCTAATGACTATCAAAACTGGTAACTAATAAAAGGGATTAAGTATTGAGTAGGCGTAAATATGTTCGCCATTACTTTTATGTGTATAGCTTTGTTTGATGAACTGTTGTTTCGGATGAGATGTAGACAACTACGGCGCGAAGCCAGAGAGGCTGCTGAGCGATTAATTGAGGTGCTTGAGGATAGTGAACTGGACTCTTGCCCGTTCGTATGAATAGAGCGTAAGAATAACTCGAGCTCGAAGGAGGAAATCGATGAAAAGAGATGGGCACTAGACTCGTTTACGATTACCAACAGCAGAAATGGATTCCATAAGTCTCGGATCCCGACAAATGGTTTCAGCACTTGCTGGATGTTAGAGATGGCTACGCGGAACGCGACAGTCAGGGTCATTATATTGTGGGTAGTGGCCGAAAATACAGAGAGTTGAAAGAAATGAGACAAAAGGAAAAACCCGTAGTGAACCTGGTCACCCCAGTAGCCCAAGCTTTAGAAATGGCAAAATCGGAGCTTAAGCGAAAAGGAGAGGATAGTATAACGGACAGAGGGCTTAAGACAGCAACTTGGGACTGGAATTCATTAAGATACTAAAGGACGAACAGCAAATAATGGAATCTTCTGAGAAGAAAACGCCGAACCCGCCAAAAAGACGAGAAAGGACCGTGCTGAAAAAAGGGTCCGCCCGGGGAACGGGATAAACAGAGCGCTGCGACCCGCTACATCATTAAAGACTGGATCTCGTTCTGAACTTCGTAAAAAAAAAATCCTCAATATAGACTCCTCCAGATCCGTGTTCATTCGATACATGAGAGGCCCCTCACCCTTGTATATAGAGAAGAACGAAACCACGCTCTAGGACGTGACGCTACCTTCTCGTGGTCTAGGGCGTTGACTCACCCTCCGAGGTGTAACCGAACGCGTCACAGGGGCCGCCATCTCGTATCTGACTTCGTGGGGGCCGCCATCTTGGTGTCGTGGGGGACCGCCATCTTGGACCGGAGGTCGTGGGGGCCGCCATCTTGGATCTGACGTCGTGGGGGCCGCCATCTTGGATCTGACGTCGTGACGTCATTGACCCTAAAGTGCCACACATACTACTGGGGATTCAACATTTTTCAGGGGGGGGGTCCAACTATTTCCAGGGGGGGTCCAATTGCTTATATCCTATAGAAACCAATATAACCTGTGATTTTCCAGGTGTGGCGGGGGGGTGGGGTCCGGACCCCTTCCCCCCCTCTGGATCCGCCCATGGTAAAACTAAAAACCTGTAGAATCTCGCTCGAACTCAAGTGTATCGAAATGCTTGATATCGGGGATAGGCTATTACAGCGCTGAATGGTTTTGGATTTGTACTCATATTTGGCCGACAAACGGTGCTTACCGCATCGGCGAGCAGCGAACATTTTGACGAGTCTGCGCATACGCCTTGGCAGACGAGAGTTCACGCTTCTCGCAAACACAAAGTATGAAAATAGATAAATGTTGAGTCAAAAAGGTAGATCTCCAGCTCAGTAAGATACTTTAGCTTTTGGTGTTCAAAGATGGTTGTTGCATATATATGATAAGTACTGGCCCAATGACAGGTGAAAATTGGCTGTACCAGACGGTCTCGTCAGAGCATTCGATGTCTACACGCGCTAGGCTTAGTTTACCATAGCAGGGATTTCCCTAGGTATTTAAGTAGGAGAAATTAGGGGAGGTCACCCTGAAATACTTTCACGTTTGTTAATTAAGGAGCGCAGTGGTTCAGTGGTAGAGTGCTTCACTCGAGACTGAGGGACCGCGGGTTCGAGCCTCACGGGCGTCACTGCGTTGTGTCTCTAGAGCAAGACACATTTATGCTTAGGCTAGCTTAGTACTGGTTCAACCCAGGAAGACTCGTCCCTACATAACTGAAAGAGTGTTGATGTAACGGAAAGAATCAAATCAAATGTTTGTTATTTCAAACATAAAGCAATGGAAAAAAGAATTGCGTGCATGTCACGCATTGTCTTTGTTTGCCATTGAAGAAAACAAAAGACACAAAGCTTCCCCCAGCTAAGTTCATTCAAGGAGAATTATTGACCGAGACACACCTCTTGCCTCGACATTATATGCCCATCAAACATTAAATGGTATCAAAAACTTACCAAGCAAAACAAAAGTTTACATGCTTTACAAGGTTTTCGCGATAAAGTTCATTAACGATTAAAGATTATATAAAATATACAGGAAGCAAGGGAAAGCAATATTTCTTGCACCTGGCACACCGTCTTGGTATGATTAATATACTTACCAAATATAGCCAATATAACTCAAAGGGTATAAAAGTTACAAACTTTCTTTAACAGACGGACAGACAGACGGACTAACGGACAGAAAGACGGATAGGCCTTAGGCTGATAGCTATGTCTTCGATCCTTGTTGGTTTTGGGGATAAAAATGTGAATAAAAATTAGCTATTTCGTTTTACACTCCATTTTAGATGGAACGCGCGTTATCAACACCCGCTGATTCACATAATTTTCACCGTCGTCACACTCAACTTACCCGACGTCTCGCATTATATACATACACCTAGCATTAAATGCATTTTCCTTGCCTGGATTTTTTTTCTTTTTTAGTATTTATCAATTTGGCTTTTATCCAATTTGCAAATACCGAATTGGGCTCCTTGACTTACTACTTTTGCTAGAAAATCAACTTTGAATGCTATGAAATGTGTTTTTGCGACCTTTTACCATAGGGTCTGTAAAATGGGGCGCACAATGACAACTTTGCTAAAACATCTTTTTACAACATTTTTGCATTGTAAGAGACAAAAATGATTTCTACAGCTCCTGCAATAATTAAAATTCTGATTTGCAACGTCAAAAAATATGCTAGGATAATATAAAGGAAAGATTTAAAAAACGTACCATGAAATCCTTGCAAAACCCGTTGATGCGTTGACACCTTACCCGTCGTTACTCTTTTTTCCAGTTAACCCCCGTTGATGCCCCGGTTTTAATGTGCACTGTTTCCATAGCTTGTCTTTGCTCTCATAAATTTCCGCCTTCTGCTCTCATAAATAGCACTCCAGCCGCCATTTGAGTGAGAACATGAGATTTTAGAGCTCATTTGCACAGGCTCGCCATTTTTAATATCATGTATCATACTGGGCTCTGGGCTCCACATATGAAAAGGCTTACCTCAGCCTTCGTCACAGTACATGTACCAAAATCTCACGTGCTGGCTCAAATGGCGATTTGTGCGAGTAGCGAAGACTATGGTGAGTCTGCACATTTGCACCTAAGGCACAGGTGCTTGAATTGACGAATATTTGCTACTTTGTCTGATGCTTAGGTTCCTACTCTTCAATTCCATCCACAAAATGCGAGAAAATAATAGATTATGAAAAAATGAAATTTGTGACCAAGCTGATTCAGGGATAAACCTAGGATGGGCCTGATCCATTTTGTGCGAAAAATATTAATGTTTTTCTAAAATGGACTTTATTTTTGGCTGGGTCCCATATACAAGCTATTCAAACCTCATGTCAATTATGCTCCAATGTGGATATTAAGGATTATTTGACCCATCAAATTTTGCAAAGGGCCCCTAAAAATTTCAAAATGACCCATTAAAACTTGGAAATTTGCATGTATTTGAATGGGATATGGGCCATTGGCCCATTTTAATGGCTCATTATCATATGGGCTAGGGTTATCCCTGCTGATTCATAAAAAAAAGCTTCAAAATGCTCTAAGTGCATGTAAAAAAAGCTAGACCTAGTAGACTAGATCTATACACAGAAAATAGTTGGAGAACGGAAATCGCGATAGTTCACTACAAAAATATTTCATACAACTGCTGTACGTACCTAACATATGGAGAAAGATCACTGTGATACAGATCCTCATTATAAACACACTTTTCATGTCCATTATTTACACAGTAGATTTATAGGGGAGACCGAGGCTAGTTCGGCATCGGGGCATGTTCGACATTATGGTTAACTTTGACAAGAAAGACACCTATTAGTACCGGGAACCGTATTGTGACGTCATTTGTGACGATTCTGTTATCGCCAGTTTCCTGGAAATCATAAGAGTAGATCTAACCAAAAATAGTATTGAGTATGATCAGGAAATACCAAAATCACAAACCGCAGACAACCTAAATTTTGTTTTCTTAATGGTGATTTTATTATCTTTTTTTTAAATTTCAAATGTATTAAGATTCAGATTTAATTTCTATATGCTCATCACGTTATGAGGACAATTCGCTTGAATAAGATACATTGTTCATTTTTTCTTCTTATAGCCGAATATACCCTGTACAAGTTACACCTATTTGGCAGATAATAAGTAAGAGTAGATAAATTTCTTCAAAAAGTAAGTGCGTGTGATCAGGAAATACCACAATCACACAACGCAGGCCAACCCAGGGCACCGTAAGGAGGAGCCACAGAAGCAGTATGTATCTAGATCAGACTGTCAAGTGGCGGATCCTGTGGGGGCTCAGGGTGTTCGCTTGAGCTCGCTCTCAGTTTTTAAATATGGGATATTTAAGTGATTCTTAAGTAAATGAGATAAAATCAGCAAAGCGAGCCCCCACACCTTTAAACATATATATGAACCCCCACTCCAGAAATCCTGTGTCTGCCTCTGTTGCCCCCTTGGGAGAAAGCTGATTATGGTTCAAATCGTTTGTGCTCAAGAAAAAAAAAACTAGTCCGAAGTACAGCAGACGTAAAAGGCAGACGACTTTTTCAGAACATATCATGGTAGATCTAGCGGTATAAGGGTTAATTATGCCAGTAAAACATCTGTTTAGATGTATATCTAGAAGAGTAGAAAAATAAGATTAATCATTAGGCGTAGCCTATAGTTGGATAATTCTTTGTAAGTTTCGTTAAATAATTCCGAAATAATTTGATCTGGAAACAGTTTCTTCAGAAATGGAGAGAACCTACAACATCAGAAAACAACAGAAACGGTTTAAATGAGTCAGTTCATCAGAAAGTGTAACAATTTTATGCCCCCCCCCCCCCTCCCCCCGGCAGACCAGTCTCGGTGGTATTCTGGCGAAGAATGTGGATACTTTAAAAGATGTAAAAAGCAAACGGACCTCAAACATGATACCTGTGTTATTTTATAATCGTCATGTGAGCTGCATAATTAATTAAAACTATTCGAAAACTTGGCTAAAAACGTTGTTTTAGATTACCATGCAGAGATAGGGTTTTTTTCAGGTACAATATATATTAGGCATGTATGGCTATTAGTGTTTTATTGCTTTTTCATGTTATTATTCAGCACAAACAAACATATTCCGGTTCATTCATATAATCAGTAGGACATGCAGAGGGTCATTTCTATGCATTTTAGGGTCTTTTTTAGGTCAAGGTACAGAATTGGGATATTTTTTGGGTTGCTAAAATTCCAAATATTTTTGTGGGGTGCTTGAAATTCCTGATATTTTTGGGGGTGAACGGTAGATGCTGGGTCCGAGCCTACGTATGTGGAAAAAAAATTGAGTACTCGCCCCCCTCCCCCCCCCCCCCCCCCCCCTGGGATGAACACCAGCATGCATATATGTTAAACGTATTACATGCACAAGCTTATTTGCTGGATTCTTTTTTTTATTCACATAAATGTGCTCCTATATATGTAGGAGGGCATGCAGAATAAATGTTTCAGTCGCTACAATATATTTAGGAATATGGTTATAGGTGATCATAGGTAACATGTACAGAATGCATATCGTCGCTTCAGTGCTATAGTGTTCTAAGTAACATTTTGGTCAAAATGAGTTATGCATACCGTTGGAAAGGGGGTCAAATGTTCTTTATGATGGTGAAGGTTTCATATGCATATCTCCTCCCAGTAAGCTTAAAATCGCTGTGCGTTTCTGTTCTATCTACAAAAAGACAATTTCGTTCAGTGCTATAGTGTTCTAAGCGATTTCTATCCAATGACAAATGATGATAATGTCACGTGACTTGATGAGTTCAGTGCCATACTGTTCTATCTCCCTTGGAGAAATTGCTTTAAAAATTGCAGTTACCTCCCTTACATAAATTTAAATTTCCTAAATTGAAGTGGTTTGTCGGTCTTATGACGAACTAATGGCTATATCAGCTACTTTTAGGTCCAAATAATCCGCTCAGTCAAAAATATAGCGCAAATTGATCCATGGACAGAATAATAAGCTGTAGAAACAGATTACCTCCCTTACACATATCTAAACCGCCTTAATTTAAGTAATGTGTCGATGATATTACAAATCAAAGGTTAAATCTGCTACTTTTAGGTCCAAATAATCAGATCAGTCTAAAATATTATACAAAATGACCCCATTGACAGAAAAACTAACTGTAGAAACGGATTACCTCCCTTGCATAAATTTTAATGGCATAATCCGTGCTTATTGTTACTGCTATGCCGAAGAAATAACTAAATCTGCTACTTTTAGGTACGAATAATCATTTCAGTTCAGACTAGTATATGAATTGTCTCCATAACCAGAATAATTAGCTGTAGGAAAATATAGAACACTATAGCACTGAACGCAGAACTCGATTTTTAGGGCATAATGTTCTATCTGCAAACTGTAAAATGCCCGTAAATAACTGTAAAAATTTCTTCAAACCAAGGTTATTTACACTGTTTGTATACATTTTAACCCTCTGGTATGATTCAAAGGTCTGTGATAGATAAAGCATCAAAATCAGGATTCTAAAATTTTCAAACTCTTTTTTCTCAAAACTTGTGCAATGGTACATAGAACACTGAGACGTCGCGCACAGTATTGGCGTACAAAACGTGGTTTTACCCTTTTTTCTGTTTACAGGAACCGATTTTAAATGTTCTGGTCATTTTTTTTTTGTTTGGATACTAGGGGTGTACATTCGCCTTGTTAAGAGTTTATTGATTCTTAGTTTTTATTTATCAAAACAGTCAAAGGAGAGCTCAAAAACTCAAAATTTGGGGGTAAAACGTCTGTAACTCTGTAACAATACCGCTGTAGTAGACATGCGCAAATGCGTATAAAAACGCCATTTTGACGTCAATTTTTACGAAATTTAGTCTACGTTTCAGTAGCCACATTCACTATTTTCCATTTGTTAATGTCACTCAAAATTACTTTCGTCGTCCCCATAGGAAAATTCAACTCCTTTAAGTCTTTGAGCTCGATTAAGGAGAGGGCCTCCTTAGATGTGAGTTCTTCCTGCCTAAGCACTTGAGTTATTTTCCTACTCAAATTGAGTGATGTAGCCCATTCATCAAAATTAAAATCCGTGGGCACGTCCTGTGTTTCATGGGTGTCCTCTGATGTAGCCATAATTATCACTTATGCAACAAAATAGTTATAAACAAATAGTATGTCCACAAATATATGTACATTCTCGCAATTAAAATTCGTCCATAGCGCACGCAGCAAACAAAGCAACTGAAGGCGCCAAAGCAGATGCCCCATTACCCTCCTGAACTGATAAGCCCAAAGGTGAAACAGCGTTCAAGAAAACAAGACGCCATCATGGTCATGTGTCTAAATGAAATTAATTTTTAATTCTATAAAAAAAGAGTTTATATGTGAAGTATTACCCTTAACTGCCCTACACTAGCTAACTTCTAGTACAATCATAAACTTCAGTGACGCCTCATCAGGTTTTTGCACTGGTCATTTATAAGATTGTTATTTTTTGTTAGGGCAAGAAAAAAAATCAAAAAAAAATGGAGATGCCGGGGATCGAACCCGGGGCCTCTCACATGCGAAGCGAGCGCTCTACCACTGAGCTACATCCCCGTGTCAAATACAAGTTGGAATATAGATTATATATTTATAATCCATATTTATTTCAACGCATAAGTGATTATCTCAAGTACCACATATAAGCAATATCACGTTTTCCAGCCTCACCCACAAATATAATGCGCATCCATACGCATAAATATTAATTGTGCCATTTCTTTTTATCATAGCGCATTTAACGATTTTTGAGTTATCTCGCTTGCAGGTACCAAAAAACACAAGTATTAGCTTGTGTAAAATAAATGTCTACGTCTATATTGTCGATTGTGTGCATTACTACAGCGTAAACCCCAATGCAGAGAAGCGTCATTTATCATTTATCTCTATTTTCGAATCGGCCTTTCGCGTGCACATGGGCATTCATTGGATGTGTAATAAAAGGGATCACGCAGTGGGGTGGAGGGGTGTAGGCGGTAGCCTAAAAATCGTCCGGGGATCCAGCAAGTGTTAATTATTAATACGATAAAAAAATGTGTAATCGTTATTAATGCATACTGAGCCCGATTAAAGTATCGCACAGAAAACGACGATCAAACAAATAATTTTGCATATATGTATACTACTCATTTTTTTTTATAAACATCACTATAAAGATTTCCATAGGGCTCAATGCACTGAGCCTACCCCTTTGACACTCGGTAACCTTTTGACTTTTTTCTTCATCTGCAATGAAATGAAAATGCATTGGGCTACAGCTTCTCATGCACATCACGCACTAGACCACGGGTCATAATCGAGTCGAACACAAAATCGTTTTTCTCCAGCTTTTTGACAACAAAGACACCTCTGTGCATAATTTATTGTTACAAAAAATACAGGCCTGGTACGCTTGTCCCGGTTGCACAAACACTCTGTACCACCTGTCAGTAAGACAATGATGAGAGTCATTTAAACAAATGACTCGGTTGGAAACTGTTTCGATTTCATGGGCGGATCCAGAGGGGGGGGGGGGGGGACAGGGGCTCCCTGAACAATCACAAAAATATAGGATTTCTAAGCAATCTGGTCCGGATGCCCTGAAAAATCACAAATCTGCTAAGGTCCACACTTTCAAACATGAATATCTCTGAGACCAGTCGGCCGATCGTAATCAAATTTTACCTGAAGCATCATTGGGGTTTGGGATTGGCTGCATTAGGTTTTGGGCCAGATCGGATCAGAACTTTGGATTCCATGGCATCTTATAGTTCCCATAGAGTTATAATGGGGAAAATCTTTCGAAAACTCTAGCTCCTTCAGTTTTGATTGGTTCTTCTTTATTAACCAGGACAACCATAAAATCTCGGATGGGTTTGAAATTCGGCAAGATCCGACTAGGGACTGCGGAGTTATCTGCCCTTGAGCGTCTCGAAAATCCCCATATAGACTTATAATGGAAGAAATGTTGTGCCGACTCCACTGCCTTCATTTTTGGATGGATCTTCTTCATTCTTGCAGGTAACACGTACAATAATTAAAGCTTGGACAAGCGAGGCCCTGGAAGGGTTTTTTAGGGATACAGAGATATTGGCAAAAAACTAAAAGGGATACGGGATATTTTTGTAAATGTTCAAAGGGATACTTGGATCAATTTTTGAGATATGGGGATACACTGCTTTCTGAATTTGGGGGATATTTGTCATATTTATTTTAGGGATATGGGATATTTTCAAAATAATTAAAGGGATATGGGATACTGGACCCCCTTTCCAGGGCCTCACAAGTGTGAATTTCGGCAACATTCCATCACCGACTTCGGAGTTAGCTGCCCTTGAGCATCTGAAAATCAACGAATAATGTTGTGACCACTCTAGCGCCTTTATTTTTGATTGAATCTTCATTGTTGCAGGTAACAAGGACAACCATAAAGTCTCGGATGGGTTCGAAATTCGGCCTGATCAGACCTCGGACTGCCGAGTTAGCTGCCCTTGAGCGTCTGGAAAATCCGCACAGACTTATTACCACTACTCACTATTTATAATGGGAGAAATGTTGTGACCATACTAGTGCATTAATTTTTCATTCTTCAGGTAACAAGGACAACCATAAAAGCTCTGATGAGTTTGTATTTCGTCAAGATCCCTTCACCGACTACTGAGTTAGCTGCTCTTGAGCATCTAAAAAATCAAAATCAATAAATACTGTTGTGATTACTCTAGTGCCTTTATTTCTGATTGAATCATGTAACAAAGACAACCTTAGTGTCGGATGGGTTCGAAATTCTACCAAATCAGACTTCGGACAGTGGAGTTAGCTGTTCACCTGAGCGTCTGGAAATTCCCCATAATATACTTATAATGGGAGAAATGTTGTGACCACTCTAGTGCGATCATTTTTGGATGGACTTTCCTCATTCTTGCAGCTATCACGGACAACCATACACGCATGAATGATTTTGAATTTCTGCTAGTCCCATTCCATGGAGTAAGCTGCCCTTGAGCATCTTAAAAATTGATAGATAATATTGTGACCACTCTAGCGCCTATATCTTTGACTGGATCTTCTTCATTCTTGCAGGTAAAAAGGACATACATAAAAACTTGGATGATATGAATTTCAAGCGGAACCAACCTCAGATTGTGGAGTTAAATGATCTTTAATGAGTTTGATTTTCGGGCACCCCGACCACCAACTAGAGTTAGTAATGTACTCTAGTATAATGTAACCACTCTATAGCGCCTTCATTTTGCATTTGATCTTCATTCTTGTAGGTAAGTTAGACATACATAAAAACATGGATGGGTTTGAATTTATGTCAGATCCCAAAACAGACTACGGAGTTAGCTGCCCTTGAAGATTTAAAAAATTATAGTATCATCAGGTTTCCTCTGCAATTTTTATTCAGATCTTTGTAATACTTGCAGATAATGAGAACTGGCCTAATATCTTGAATGTTTGAATTAATTCCTGATCAATGTTTCAAGTTCAGATGAGCATCATAAATTATGGTGTCACCAAACAATATACTGGCTCCCAGGTGAGTGATCGTTGCCCATTGGGCTACTTATTTTAAATGCAATAAGTAATGCCCTCCTGGTGGCCATATTTGATTTATCACACCTGTTTTAGCTTTTTTTGTAGTGCGCCACCAAGTAAACATTCTTGTCAATTTTGTTTCTATTCCGACTATTCAAAGGAAAAGCTGTTTAAAGCTCTAAACACTTGAAACAATGAAACTAATATTCCAGATGAAAGTTGAGTTTTAACAGCCAAGTGATTTCTGGAAAAAGATGTTTAGAAGTGGCAGTCCTAATGATTTCGGCTTAAAAAGTTTATGATGAAAATTTCAAGATTTTCCCCATATAAATGCATTAGGAATCAAATTTGACCTTACCGTAAAGTAGGTCAAGGTCAACCCAGAAGAATCATTTGTGTAAAGTTGATAGGGCCCCCATCCCCATTGCTTAATGCCAAGTCCCAAGGCAATCGGCCTTCTGGTTCGGGAGAAAAAGATATTTAAAGGGTTTTTACCATATATGAGTGTGGTGCCCATCTTGGTAATGTGACCAAAACAATTTGCATAATTTTTGGCTACGTATCATAAGGAGTCCCCATTTGAAATTTGAGTTCAATTGGCAAAGTGGTTTCTGAGAAAACTATGTTTTAATATATTGATGGAACTCAATCTAAGTGACCTTGGCTGAAAGGTTAAAGGTCAACCTTGACTTATGTTACTTATCTATAGCCATTGTCTCATTAGGTTTAATATATCAAGTAAGAATAAGGATTTGGGTTTCAACATTATTCAAAAAATCAACTTTTCAAAAAATTTCCCATTTAAATGCACTAGGATGCAAATTTGACATTGACGTTAAGTAGGTCAAGGTCAACCTAGGATTATTATTTGAACAAACTTGAAAGGTCAAAGGTCAACCTTGACCTGTAGAACTTTCCTATAGCCATTGTCTCATTATGCTAATCATATCAAGTGAGAATAATGACTTCGGCTTCAACAGTTTTCAAAATATAAACTTTAAAAAAAATCCCATTTAAATGCATTAGTATGAAAATTTGACCTTGATGTTAAGTAGTTAAAGGTCAATCTAGGATCATCATTTGAACAAACTTGGTAGGCCCCACATCCAAATGCTACATACCAAGTCCCAAGGTCATCAGCCTTCTGGTTCTTGAGGAGAAGATTTTTTAAAGGTTTTTTACCATATATGGGCATGGCGGTCATCTTGGTCATGTGACCAAGACCATGTGAACAAACTTTCGTTCTCCTATCCTAAGGAGTCTCCATATGAAATTTGAGTTCAATTGGCCCAGTGGTTTCAGAGGAGAAGATGTTTGAATATGTTGACGGACGACGGACGGAGGGACGGACGACGGAGTCATTGGTATACTATAAGCTCATCCATGAGCCTTTGGCTAAGGTGAGCTAATAATAGTTAGAAAAAGAGTTTACCATTGCCATTTTCACCTGACTGGAGACAATTGGCAATCAAAAACACTGCTTCTAGCAATTTTTGATCCCCGTTTGTCCATTATAAAGAGCATTTTTGATTTCTGCCTATTAGGTGTGGAGATGAGACAACAAGAATGTTACAGTGTAAAGCTGCTTTTACAAGATACTTTGAAGACAGTTTTAGACTTACAGTGTAAAGCAGCTATAGCAAGACTGTTAAGTGTAAAACGAAGGGCAACCTGGAAATCTAAAATTGCATTTACACAACTAGAGCACTAGGAATTAGTTTAAACAAAAAAAACCCTAAAATTTATTCAATTTTTCTTCCTCTTTTCAACACATACAATGTAGTTGCATCATCATTCATTGGTCAAGGTCTGAATGTTCTTTTAGAAATCGAATTACCCCAGTACCCATGGAGCATGTACTGATTAATACTCACATACCTATGATTGGCTTTGTTTAAAAAAATTATCTATAGGGATGAAGTCACTAACAGACTGGCCACCCCCTTCGGTGACCCCAAATGTGTAGATTTTTTTGTGCCACAAGACATGGTTTTAATGAATATTAGAATGATCCACTAGGGGATGCTACATACCAAATATCAAGGCTCTAGGCCTTGTGGTTTCAGATATGTTTTACCCATTTAAACCTGTGTTAAAAATGTGACCATCTGGGTGGGTCCAAATTGGCATAATACAATGACTTGAACAAACTTGGTTTGTATGTTTGTTTGTTTGATTTGATTCTTTACGTCCCATCAACAATCTTTCAGTTAAACAGGGACGGGGTCTTCCTGGGTTGAACCAGTACTAAGCTAGGATAAATGTGTCTAGCTCAAGGACCACAACACAGTGATGCCAGTGAGGCTCAAACCTACAGCCCCTCGGTCTTCAGTCAAGCACTCTACCACTGAGCCACTGCCCTCCCCAAACAAACTTGGTAGATGTCCATCTGCTAGGTGATGTTATGTATACTAAATGACAAGGCTCTAGACCTTGTGGTTTCAGACAGGATAATTTGTAAAGTTTTCATTCTGAAAATCTATTTCTAGCCCATGTAATCTAGTTACACAATAGACTGGAACCATTTTAAGGGCTATTGCTTTCATAAGCTCTTACTTGTATAAAATTGTTTCTGTACAAACAAAAAAGGCTATTTTAGTAAGGAGACGGATACCTTTGGCTATATTGTTGTATGAAAAATTTAAAAATCTCACACAGATCACTTTACGCCCCAACACACAACTTTTGAGCAATCTGCAGCATGCTTATCAGTCTCTTTTGAGTCACTTCCTGGTTCTATTCTTTTTGTAATATTGTGGCATACTGGGTGAATTTTAGATAAAAATGTTAACATGAACAAGAACTAGTTATCCAACTACAATATATAAAAGCATTATGACCCAAATATATGTATTTCTGGTAATAATTTACAATTTTGAACAATCATAAGCAAAAATTGTTAAAATATATTTTTCTAACAGAAATTTATACATTTGGGCGAAAATACTTCTATATATTGTAGTTGAGTAAATGTAATTCATGTTCATGCAAATGTTTTTCCCTAAAGTTCACCCAGCGTGTCACAATATCACAAACAGTATTAAACCAGGAAGTAACTAAAAACAACTATTAAGCATGCTGCCCATTGCTCAAAAGCTGTATGTTGGGTCGTAAAGTGATCTATGTGAGCTGTATAAATTGTTCATACGACAATATGGCCAAAGGTATCAATCTCCTTGATTTAAAGCCATGTTTGTTTATACAGGAACAATTTTATACAAGTAAGAGACCAATCTGCTAATTTTAGTTAAAATCCAGCCATCGGTTTTATAGTAAGAGATGTTCTTTGAAGCAAGTGTTGTTGAAAGTATATAAAGGGAGGACTTATGACAGACATCCACCAATCACAATAGCTAACCTTCAGGCCAGGTGTCGCCTAGAACTAACAATGTAAGTTTGATCAAAGAGGACCACTTTTGGCCATACTATATAACAGGACAGGTTTAAGGACAGACAGCTTCACTTCAGATAGGATCAATGAAACACTGTGTTCATATTATGTTTTTTTAATATCCTATAAACTTTAACAAATCTCTCAACTGAATCCTTGTCATGAGGAGAAAATTTTGCTACAAAAAGTAAATCCTATTGTCTATCTTGAGTATCACTCACTAAGTTCTTTCAAAATATATGTATCTGCATAATTTCAATGTCTGACTTTTAAATCCAACCAAAAAGATTAGGTCAACCAAATTTTTCTATACTTCTCTAGAGCCAAAAACTGAAAATTGCTTTTCACCAATTTTGCTTGATTGGTTTATTAGAAGAATAACTGTAGTGTAAAATTTCAGCATATATTTAACAAAAATGGCCGACAAAATGGGCTTAAAATAGAGAAATTGCCATTTTGGACCAAATTTCAGGCTTTTGGAGACCATTTTTTTAAGAATTAGATATCAGCACCGCTAAATACCAAAAAATCCTTTTAATATGTTGTGTGCTGTGGTAATTCTCATCTTCCGTAAAAATGTCTATTTGGTATTTGCTTGTGCTCTATGTTAATTTTCCGTCAAACCTCTCAAATTTGCTACACAATGGTCAATTTCCTATTTTCAGCGTATTTTGACGGCCATTTTTGTTACCATAGCAACGGTAAAAGTCGAAGTAATTCAAGATTTTTTACACTTTGGTTATTGTTCTGATAAACTAATAACAACAGATTGGTGAAAAACAATTTTGATATTTTAGCCTGAAAGGGGGGCCAAAATAGCCTCTTAATGCACGTCCCCCTTTGATATGAATCATGAACACCTCCAGAAAAAATATTTTGACCTTTTGACCCCACCCAGAGGTTGAGGGTGTGAAAAAGGGCAGAATATTTTCTTGCATGGTGTTCTTTGCTTCATTCCTGTTAATTTGATATGCAACATGACTACTTTAATAAAAGAAAAACAATTAACCTTTTGACCCCACCCCAGGGGTCAAGGGTGTGTGTAAGGGCAACATATTTGCTAGCATGTTACTGTATGCTTCATTTCCTTTAGTTTGATATGCAACATGATCATATCTTAAAAAAGCTGATTTTTGGCATCGGTCCAACTCCCTAGGTCCACCCAGGGGATCAATCCCTGGCCTTCAAAACTAAAATCCTGCTTGATTTGGTTCACATCTATTGTTCCTCTGTTTGCATGTAAAATTTCTGATAAAACTTATAACTACTGATTATATTATAGGCAATAAAAACATTTGACCGTTGGTCCCTACCCAGGGGTTAGGGGGTGAGGTAAAATTTTGACATAGGCTTATCTAGACTACAGGCACTTGGCAATCATGGCTCATAATGTGATTTCGTTTGATATGATAGCTTTGGAGAAATGTGAAGTTCCTTACACAAAAAGCCAATATAGCTTTTGGATTATAATCATCCTATATATAAAACAGGAGACCATGGATGGGGGCTCTTTTTGGCCTTAGGGCCATAGTATGAGCTAACTTGGTAAAGGTACATTAGGTGATGCTACAAAAAATATAAAGGTTTGTCTTCCCTCTATATGCCTAAGCTGCAATACATGTGATCCCAGTATTGGAACAATTTGGACGACATGGGCATAACTTTAACAAAATTGGTAAAGGCCCACAAAATAATGGTACATACCAAATATCAAGGCTCAATGCCTTGTGGTTTCAGACAAGAAGATTTTTAAAGTTTTCATATTGAAAACCTATCTTTAGCCTGTGTGACATACATGTAGATATGCAACGGAACAAATCCATTTGAACAATTAGTAAAGAGGGCTGTATAAGGATCATTCCTGCCATGTTTGGACAAAATCCAGCAAGTTGTTTAGAAGTTTTCCTATGTAGCAAGTGTTGATGTCACACAACAGATGATGCACTATAGACATCCAATGATCACAATAGCTCACCTTGAGCCTTAGGCTCATAGTTCACCTTGAGCCTTTGGCTCAGGGGTGAGCTAAAAACAGTCTAAAACCAAATCAGCTGGTTTCTGACATTCAGCTGGTTTCTGATGTCAGAAATCAGCTAATCAAGTTCCACACTGATTTGCTTACACATGATAAATCCATAATATTTTGAGCAGCAACATGAGATTTCCAACAATGTGGTATGTGCGACTAGCAAAGGCTCAGACCAGCCTGTGCATATGCAGAGTCTGATCAGAGCCTTTGCTAGTCTCTTGAATATTCTATGACTCTGAAGCTACTGACTGAACATCATTTGGAGTTGCTAAGTTATAAAGGAGGCAGTACAGGCTCATCTGAGTCTACACTTGTCAAAATGCCACAGAGTTGGAAACCACATGTCTCTGCCCAATTATAATACCGTGGGAAAGACTAAAAATCAGAAGTTTGTAAAGTGTAAAAAACATCCAATAATGACTTCAGTGTGTGTTAATAGGAACATGATAGCTTATTAGATCAAAAATGGTTAATGTCTTTCTGACAGAGTATTTTCTGAAGAAAGATAAAGGGGTATGTGCATTAAGAGGCTATTTTGGCCCCCCTGTTAGGTCAAAAAATAAAAGTTGCTCTTCACAAGTTTCTTCTTATTAGTTTATTCGAACAATAGCCGAAGTGTAAAGTTCTGGTATTGATTTGACTTTTACGGTTGCTATGATAACAAAAAATGGCTGCCAAATTAGGCTGAAAAAGGAAAATGACCATTTTGGAGCAAATTTGAGACATGTAACAGAGGAATTAATATAGAGCACAAGCAAATACCAAAAAAATATTTCCACAGATGATGAGAATTATCACGGCACACAATATAGTAAAAGGGTTATTTGGTATTTGCTTGTGCTGATATCTAATTCTAAAAAAATCAGTCTCCAAAAGCCTTAAATTTGGCCTATAATGGCAATTTCTCTATTTTAAGCCTATTTTGTCGGCCATTTTGGTTACCATATCAACCTGAAAAGTAAAATAAATGCCAGAATTTTACACTTGGGCTATTCTTCTAATTAACCGATAAGATGAAATTGGTGAAAGGCAACTTTCAGTTTTTGGCTCTAGAGGGGCTAAAATAGCCCCTTAATGCACGTACCCCTTTAGTGATTAAGAGGAAAACCTGACAAACCTAGGTAAAGCTTGTTAGTTAATTGACTGCTTATCCAAAAGAGCATGATTTTTTTCGTACTATGTCTTAAGTTTCTTGATCACATTGTCAATTGATTTCTTCAAGAAAGTCTGGTGTGTGTCTGCTAAAGAGGAAAATTTGGCAAGGCTCTCACTTTCCATAACACCACCATGTTTGTTCGCCACAGCCAGAAGTAATTTTCCAAATTTCAGGTTCTTCTTTAAACTTTGTGAATGTATTTCAAAACAGAGTAATAGTTTCTGCATCAGCTCACTATTAACATTAACTGCTTCTACTAGACTCTGAATCAGAGCAATTTTACTATCAGTTACATCAAACTTACTCTCTAGTAACTTGGAAAAGAAATTTAACTGATTACTTTCATTTAAATTTTCTTTAAGCAATCTCAATATAAGGTCCACTTGCGGAGAAGCAAAACTACTTTTAAAGCAAGGAACTAAGACACCATCTATTAGTTGTTTAGGATATGTATTCGCAACTGCAGACACGGCTCCAACTAACACCCTAGAAGCATTCTCTGTTAAGGCCATAACCTTACCACATAATGTACAGTTCAAAAAGCTGACACAATTATCATAGCTTATCATCTCTGAAACTGCTGCTACTTGACTGCATGCTAATGCAGCAGCTTCTTCTGAGAGATCTTCCAATTCAAGTTGATCTATAGCAATCTTCATTTCTTCTGAATTGAATGCAACAAACACTTTTAACTCTTCATCAGCTGATTTCTCCATGCCACCGTTATGCCAGACTTCTTTTAATTTCTCTACAGCCTGTCCTTTTATCTGACTCAGTTGGAATTCATTATCTGTTTCCATAGATATATTATTAGTTTTAACATTGTCAATGGCAGTTTCAGTGTCTGACCCATGCCCCTTTTTCTTTCCATCATTTCTACTACAATTTAGTATTACTTTTGTTGTTTTGTCATGTACTTTATCTATAGTACATGATGAGATAGCAGACAAATTACATTTGTCTGCTATCTCTTCATGTACTATATCCATACAAATGTCACTGGAATGTGTTGTCCAGGAGCCCTCTAGTCGCCTTCTTTTAGTGATAGGTTCACAATCTTCATCATCAATCACTATGACATCATCATCATCAGCAGCATCATCATCATCAGCATCATCAATCTTCTCAGCAGCTGCAGTGTCTGTTTTAAGCTTTCCTTCTAATTCTCCTATCTCTGTTACTTTATCATTCTTTTCAATGTCACTTCCTGCAAAAATGGCAAATGAGATAGTGTGAGATTTTGTAGTTATTACATATGTGAGGCCTCAAGATAAGAAAGTGCACTGGAAAACTATTTTCTTTATTTCCCATCCAAAACATATGTTGTGTGTACTCAAAAGAACCGTCTCAATGAGACTGTTTTTTGAGCACCGAAAACACATGTTTAGTCTGCTAGATATGGATTTTCTTCTTTAAATCTGCCATTTTTTTTTTTTTGGGGGGGGGGGGAGGGGGGGGGGGCTTTAAACTGGACTAATGATGACTATGGTGAGATTGTAAATATACAAAGTCTTGTAAATGCCTTCCATTAAAAATGTAACCAATATGATAAATAGAAATTTCATATGGCAATTTCATATCATACCAATTATCAACCAAAGACATCCATGTAAGCGCGAGGGCTCAAGGGTGATACTGGACAAGGATTGGTATAGAGTATGATATGAAACTTGCCATACCATAATCTCTTTAACATATTTTTTGTCTTTCTGACTTGTGATCACATGTTATTATTTTATCATTAGTTTACATGTAGATAGCAATCAGAAAAATAATCTTTCTATAAGCCCATCTTGTGGCCATTTGGTTTATATCCATAAAGCAAATGTTTTGCATCATCCAGTGAAAGCTAAAACTTTTGATTTCAATTCTTGATAACATTACATATTGAGTATAAAATATTATTTCACACCTGAATTTGTTTAGTTGCAATAACTTTAAAATAACTCTCTCATAACAGGTGCCTTTGAACATCCATTCAATACCATTCATGATACATACCTGAGGCGAGTTCAACAATGCGAGCGTTCGTGGGTGCTCGTTGTCCTGGGACCTATCTTTATTCATAATATGTAAAACCTGGCATCAGTACAACAAGCGCCCAAGAGCACTGGCATCATTGAACTCGCCTCAGAGTTATTGTTCAACATAGCTAACCTTTTAACCCTAAAAGTGCCCGCAAAAAATGCAACTAAGCCTATCGTCTACTGAAGTCATCTTCTACATGCTAACCTTTTTGACTTTATAAATGTAAGGCTTAAATGAAATATATGTGTGGTTCCTGTTGCCTACCTACCCTAATTTTTTTAACCCTACCCTAAACATTAAAATGGTCTTCGGAGAAAAAATACCTAAAATGAGCTGCTCATTTTAGGTATTTGTTTCGAAGACCATTTCTAATGTTTAGGGTAGGGTTAAAAATTTCCCCTACCCTAAATTTGGGTTGGTAGGCAACAGGAACCACATATATAATTCATTTCGGCCTAAGTATAAAGGCAAACAGTGTGGACTCAGAGGAGCAGTCTGGTCTGGGTTTACACTTTGGGAGATGCTTCTGAAACATTTCAGCAGACGACTATTGTTTATATTGGTGGTTTATGGTTTAAAGCACATTTCTTGACAATTTACCTTCAAGCCTTTCTGATGTCTTCTCCCAGTCTTTAAATAAACCTGTCACTTGCAGATCATGCTGAAATAAATACATTGAAATGTCAGAATTGTAAGGTTGTAAAAACTTGGGAGTTAGACAAATAAGCTATATTAATTAACCCTTTACTCCATAGGCTATTTATAGATCATGTTTTAGATCATGACATCATTTTCTATTTTAGACAAAATTTAAAAAATTCAAGAAAAATTTAAGTTAATTTTTGAATACTTTTGAAAATAATATGGAAAATAGAGCATTTGCTCCAAAAGAGCAAATGCTCCATTTTCCATAATAATTTAAATGAAAAAAAGTCAATCAGCAATGCTTATTAGATACCCCCGCACAGTAAGGGTCAGTGAAAAAAACTAAGTTTTGGCAAGTGATAGTTCAAACCAGCAGACCCTAGTTTTGAAAAAAATCAGTAGAATCTGTGAAAACAAGATTTCAGTAGAGTCTGTGCAAATGATCTTAAAGCTTGATATCTGGAACATTTGTTTAGATCAAATACACAAAATTATTCACACCTGAAAGCTCTATATCAGAGCTTATATCAGAAAAAATAGTCTAAGTTCTCATAGATGTCATTTTATCAAAAATTCAAAAATTATTTTTTCCGAACCAAACTCCTTTATGCATATGGTCAATGTGTCTATATTGTATAGGCAACATATCAAATTGCTCCATCAAAAGCTGTGGTAGGAGTTGATCGGCACATAAAGGCACTATCCATGCATATACAAAAGCCATATAAGTGAAAAATTGTCTAAGTTCTCATAGGTGTCATTTTGTCAAAAATTATTTTTTCTGAACCAAACTCCTTCATGCATATGTTCAATGTGTCTATATTGAATAGGTAGAGTATCAAATTGCTCCATCAAAAGCTGTGGTATGAGTTGATCAGCCCATGAAGGCACCATCTATGCACATACAAAAGCATTATTAGGGAAAAATTGTCTAAGTTCTCACAGCTGTCATTATGTCAAATTTTTTTTTTCTGAAACAAACTCCTTCATGCATATGTTCAATGTGTCTACATTGTAGTGGCAAAGTATCAAATTGTTCCATGAAAAGCTGTGGTAGAAGTTGATCGGCCCATGAAGGCACCATCAATGCATATACAAAAGCCCTATTAGGGGAAAATTGTCTAAGTTCTCACAGATGTCATTTTGTCAAAAATTATTTTTCCTGAACCAAACTCCTTCATGCATATGTTCAATGTGTCTACATTGTAGTGGCAAAGTATCAAATTGTTCCATCAAAAGCTATGGTAGGAGTTGATCGGCCTGTGTATGGCCTATAATAGCATAAGCATAAAACCCTATACAAAAAGCCATTTAGAACTACAAAGGGAAATAACTCTAATAGAATTGACCCCTAGCCCTTACTTTTTTGTTTAAAGTATTTGTCTTGCATATATGAACATGTTTGCAAGGTTTGATGAAAATCCAGCAATGACTCTTCAAGATATTAAGGAAACAAAACGTTACGGACAGACGGACAATGTGAAAACAGTATACCCACCACAAACAAAGTTTGCGGGGGGTATAAATATGTGATATTTGAAAGGCGTCAAAAAGGCATTATTATGGAGAAAAGGGTTAACATGTATCCCAGTATGTTGTTTTTAAGGGCTTAACCTTGCTTTCAACAATTTTCAGTCATAGCTAGGCCTCCAGATAAGTGAGCTTAATGAAAAATTAATTTCCTTATTTCTTAACCAAAACACATATTATCAATGAGCACCCAAAACGATGCCTCTAGTTAAGAGTGCATGCAAAAAAATTAATTTTCTATTTTCTCAACCAAAACATATGTTGTGGGTACTCAAAAGAACCATCTCAATGAGACAGTTCTGTTGAGCAACCAAAACACATGTTTAAACGGATGGATAAGAAAATATTTACAATTTTTACGCTCAAAAATTGTGTTTATCTAAACATGTGCAAAACAAGTGTTTAACTAGAATTGTTTTTCTACGAAAAAACAGATGTCTCCCCCCTTTTGATGTCAAAAGCATGAGTCATTAAATACAATTTCAAATAGAAACATTAAATACAATTTCTAACGGAAATTCTAGTCATTTCATGCAGACAATCAGCTCGTATCTAGTAAAGATATCTGTCAATGTAGTTAACTATTGCACAATCATAACCTGGTATAAAATAGTCATAGATAATTGTTTTTGTGATAGACAAAGTCTAAGGGAAATAACTCAAATAGTATAAATGACACAGTTACTATTCTTGCACTCTGCATGTCGACTCATGTTGATTGATACTTGTATAAAGTTTTGTGACTATAGCTTAAGCAGTTTTCAATTTATAGAGTGGACATGGTTTTTGTGATGGACAAAGTTCCAAGGAAAATAACTCGAAGGTATAGAAGGCAGATTTACTATTCTTGCACTCTGCACGTCATCTCATGCTGATTGATATTTGTATAAAGTTTCGTATATATAGCTTAAGCCGTTTTCAAGTTATAGAGCGGACACGATTTTTGTGATGGACAAAGTTCCAAGGGAAATAACTCAAAAAGAATAAAAGGCAGAGGTACCATTCTTGCACACTGCATATCATCTCATGCTGATTAATTTTTGTATAAAGTTTCGTGAATATAGCTTAAGGCGTTTTTAAGTTATAGAGCGGACACAATTTTTGTGATGCACAAAGTTCCAAGGGAAATAACGCAAAAAGTATCAAAGGCAGAGTTACCATTCTTGCATTCTGCATATTATCTCATGCTGATTGATTTTTGTATAAAGTTTCGTGAATTTAGCTTACGTGGTTTTCAAGTTATAGAGCGGACACCATTTTTGTGATGCACAAATTTCAAAAGGGAAATAACTCCTAAAGTATAAAAGGCAGAGTTACCATTCTTGCACTCTGCACGTCATCTCATTATGATTGATAGTTGTATGAAGTTTCGTGAATATAGCTTAAGTGGTTTTCAAGTTATAGAGAGGACATGATTTTTGTGATGCACAAAGTTCAAAGGGAAATAACTCCAAAAGTATCAAAGGCAGAGTTACCATTCTTGCACTCTGTACGTCATCTCATGCTGATTGATGTTTGTATAAAGTTTCGTGAATATAGCTTAAGTGGTTTTCAAGTTATAGAGCGGACACGATTTGTGACAGACAGACGGACAGACAGATGGACAGACAGACGCCCGGGGAAAAACAATTTGTCTCCCGACCCTAAAGGGGGGAGACATAAATAGATGGATAAGAAAATATACACAATATGCTCAAAATGTTAGTTTATCTAGACCTGTCAATTATCTTAGTGCTCTGTATCGGCAGGACTAGTAAAATCATGGCATATTCATACTTACGTTTCTAACTGACAACTGCCCTACTTCAATCAGAGGTACATGTAAAAGTATATTATGAGACCAGACAAATGTTCACCCTCACAATCTCACTATAACAGTGAGTCCATAACAGACAAATACCCGATCTGACTCGCTATCCATGTTGGCAAGATCAGGATAAAGTGAGTCCCCTTAGAACACTATGTTTGGTGTCCCAAGGAATGGACCATGCTATACGAAGCAAGCAGTGTTAAAGGGATACTATTACAAAGGAATTCTAGGAAAATGACCATTCTATGGTCATTTTCCTATACATTCTTTGTAAAATTCCATGGTAAATAAATTTCAAGCCACACCTGTCACTATGACCATGTTATATGCAATTATTATATGTAATTTTCTCATCAAGTTAAGCCTATCTAGTAAGTATAATGTCTGGTTTCAACAATAATAAAAGAAACAATATTTTTTCAAGATTATATCCATTAGAACAACCATTATGCAAAGTTTAAATATAGAGGAATGAGAAATATTGGAGTTATAGATTACACAAACAAGGCACCCCAAAAGTGTTTCGAATAGACGGATGGATGGATGGATGGATGGATGGATGGATGGATGGATGGATGGATGGATGGATGGATGGATGGATGGATGGATGGATGGATGGATGGATGGACAGAGTGAACTCACTACCATACCCACGTTTCGTCAAAGCAACACAGGTAATAGTTATAATAGTCTTATTATTACAAAATAGTAAACTATTGTATTTTAAAGAAATTCAAATGTAAAATTGATTGACATATCAATTTTTCAACTTCAAATATAAACTCTTTAAAGCTTTGTAACGACAAGACATTTCCAATAAATATGAGCCGCGATCTGTGAAAACTTGCCTCAATGACATTTAGGACTTTTTGTGTAAAAATCATTTGAAAAACACCACAAATCAAGAAATTTGACATGTTTATATATTGCCTTAAAACCTATTCAGGTGGATAGTAGAATAAAGCTGGCAATTAATCCTGATTAAACTTCTCCATTATCATGCCATATGTTTCCATGGCAACAACTTTACCTTAGCAACTGTCAGATTTTTAAACTTCCATGACAATGCATTTTTAATTTCTAGATGATTAGTCATCCTTCTAGAAAAATCTTATGATCAAATAAACACCTTGTTTACAACAAATTGTTTACCATCAATATCTCCAATATCTGGGTCAACAGAAACTTAGTAAATGACATATAAATATTAAAACAGACAAACATCATACATGTTACACTAGGATTTTAAAAACGGGAGTCCCAGAGCCCTCCTTGCCTAAAAGTGGGAGTCCCACCATACAAAAGAATCTAGCCTCCTTCAAAAACAGGAGTCCCAGCACCAAAAATGGGAGTTCAGGACTGCAAGTCAGCAGTTAGTGAGAGGTCTGGGATAACTTTTTAACACTTCATAGATTAAGTGTGTGTAATTAACTAAATTTTGATGACTTCGTCATTAAGGCTGGTTTTCACAGATTGTGGCTCATATACTGAACAAAAAAAGAAAGTTTACACCTGATATTCTTCTGCCAATATGTGAAAGCACATATAAAATAAAAGCCTTTATCATACATAGACATAGCACTACTTGAAAGTTTGGTCATTTTGCTGTAGAACCAGTGATTCAAATTAGAAGTTTTACTCCTGTGGTGATGTCCATGATGCTTTAAATGCTAGAGGGGTCGTTTTCTAAAATCAAAGATTAAAGGTTAAAATTCAATGCTTTTCACAGCAGCAAAATTAAATTGAAAGTTGACTGAATCCCAAACATATGGCTGTCATTTGTTTATTGGGGCCCTTAAAGGGCAGTGTTTCAAATGTTCCATTCACAAACCACTTTTAATGTGCAAATTCAAAATGTAGGAAAAGTGCTTCCCAGTCCCAATATTCACAGGAATTCAGTTTTAAGTTGGAATGGCATAGGAAACTCATTTCAGTAAAACGAATGGAAAACAAAAATCTTCAAGCTGTTGCCATCCCATCAACAGTCTAGGGACAATCCACACAATATTACAGAATCCGCAGCATTTCATGCATGGGTAAAAAAACGGGTCATTGAAAATCACTATACTTTAAATCAAAAGAGAGATACAGCTACAAGATCAATTTCAAACTCATTTTGAACCAGATTCTGTATAAATTAACAACTTGCCTTGATTTCCTTAGTGTCTAAACAACACTGATTATCATGATGAAATATTTTTACTTCTGCGTGCACAGAGCCAATTTAATACTAATTTTGCTTGAAAACGTCTTATTGCGATAACTCTAGCAAGGGATGAAAGAGGGTATTAACTGATAATTGCATTTGGCAGTTGGATGTCTCCAAATTCATACAAAATTAATGCTAATTCGGCTTAATCCATATAACACACAGTCCACAAATATGATCAGAAAACTGTACACATTATTTTTTTGTTCAATATATGTGCTAAATTTACTAATGTCCTGTGTCTATTGTGAATAAGTCCAAGATGCTATTAATAGACTTTTCGCTTACTGTAAAGGCGGCAACTTTAATATTCATATCTGGGCGTGGTTTGGCTATTTCATCTGCTATGGAAGTCAAATCAGGTTTTATTGATAATTTGGTAAAGAGTTAATAAGCTTTTTGGGCCGCGCAAACATGCATGCATTTCATGAAAGTCCTGACCGGTGTATACACTGACCTCACATGTATTAACCCTTAAAGCGCATATCACAAAAAGTTGTATGTCTTTGTTGTTTGCTGAAACATTTTGAAGCCTCTTTAACAAACAGTGTAGATCCAGATCAGACTGCTCCTATAGGAGCAGTCTGATCTGGGTCCACACTGCTTGCTAAACAATAAACAGACACTTTCGATTGTAGTTATTTTGCTGGCGTTTTAAAGTTTAAATAATTACGGTCTTTAAAGTGTTATGGTACAATGATACAGTTACCTTCAAATAAAATCACACCTCATTTTCAGCTTTTACTCATATCTAAAGAAGACCAGACCTATTTACGCCTTCATGAGGTGCTGCACTTACAGAAACCAAAAAGTTCAATAATACCAACCTTTACTGAGCCCTGTATCAGTTTCAGCTGAGCTGTAATATCTGAGCATTCTGACAAATATGGAACTATTTTCTCAAGGAACATGTTTATTTCCTTATCTGGAATTCTGCTACAATGCCGGTGAAAAAACTGAAGAAACCTGACCTGGATATATACTGGGAGGTGAAGCATTCTGGGTTTGCTGTAAACAATACAAAAAGTATTTATTCATAAGTTAAATAATGGCCTAGACCGCCCCAAAAAACACTTTAAACCAGTCTTCAGGAGTTTGTGAACAATAAAGGCGCACACCAGTCTGCACATCTGCACAGTCTGATCAGCGCCTTTGTTATTGGCTTATCATATCAAAACCAGCTACAAGCGGAATCTCTCTATTCTAGCTAGTCTCTGTAGCTGAGCAGGCTTGTTTTTTAAATCATCTTTTTAAAATGAACTGCATGCTTGTAAAGGCATTATGGTAGCACAAGATAATAAGTTAGAACATGTGTGAAACCTTGAGACTAATGTAAAGATACATACTGTCATAGGGACAGTTAAGCAAAAAGTTTTAGTGTAAAATTGCGACAATTTTCTTATCCATCAGTTTAAACATGTGTTTCGGGTGCTCAAAAGGACCGTCTCGTCGAGACGGTTCTTTTGAGTACCCACAACATATGTCTTGGTTGAGATATAAGAAAAATAATTTTCATGTACGCACTCTTATCTGGGGGCCTGCTTGTAGTCCGGAACTGAGTTTCTAGACTCTAAACTCCCCTGAAATTTTTGTTGCCAAATATGAGATAAAAAATGATTTATAAAAAATATTAAAGTTGACAAAATTGTGTGAAAAGCACAAAATGTGCAATTTGTTTAATTTTGCACAGATTTCATATTTCACATAATTTTCAGTGGTTGTAAAATTGCCACATGCATTTGAAAGCAGATTATTTTTCAATTACATTGACAGCTCATTCGTGAAATGATTGGTAATGCCTGTCTTGGTTTCTACTGCAAAGTTACAAAAATGACACTAGCGATTAGGCAAAGGGCCCTTGTTTTGTTTGTTTGTTTGATTTGATTCTTAACATCCCACCAACAATCTTTCAGTTAAACAGGGATGGGTCTTCCTGGGTTGAACCAGTACTAAGCAAGGAAAAGGGTGTCTTGCTCAAGGACCAAAATGCAGTGACGCCGGTGAGGCTCGAAGCCGCGACCCCTTGTTCTCGAGTCAAGCACTCTACCACTGAGCCACTGCGCTCCATCAAGGGGCCCTTGTACATTGTGGTTTGTTTGTTTATAAAAAAAATGCATAAACCAAGTATAACCAGTTCAGAAACAAAGGACATCACTCACAAGCATAGAGTTTCTTTGTCTTCATCAATGTATGGGTCGTGGATGGTCAGAGCCTTTAGAACATCATTCCATACAGGTTTATGACCATACTCACTCCCTGTAGACTCACTATACCAAATGTCAGCTTTCTTTTCTTGTAATCTACCTGACCATAGGGCTTTGAATAAGCCTGTCCATGATTCTGGCAAAGCTACTCCAAAAACCTGCTGCTTGAATCTTACCATTCCTCAGTCATATCTGTAAGTAAAAGAATACTTCATCATAATTATTTTTTTGACACAAATTAATATCATAAAGCACTAAATAAGACCAAGTCTATAGATAAGAGTGTGTAAGTGAAAAATAATTTCTTATTTCTCAACTAAAACATATGTTCTGGTACTCAAAAAAAACATCTTAATGAGATGGTTCTTTTCAGCACACACAACACATGTTAAAACCGATAAATGAATCCTAGCAATATTACACACTTTTTTTGTTTTTAAGCGGCATAATGCTCAGATTTAGACAGAATACTTGCTAACTGTCAGACTGAGTATGGTTTAGTTACTAAGTCATAAGTCTTGCAAAATGAAGATCTATGGTGTTAATCAGCCCATGACATTATAGGTAACTTGAATGTGGTTGTGAAACATGGACACAATCAGATTTAATCATTATGGACCTCATAAAGGCTTTTGACAAGGTACAACACAAGAGGTTTTTATAAAAACTCCATATAATTATGGGATAAGAGGAACAACAAGGGCTCACCCTGCCACTAGCCATTGTAGCCATTTGCTACTAAAAATGTAGAGTGGCTACAAATATAAGTAATTGGCTTAAAGTACACTCTAGGTGGTTCAAAAATTACATATCTGCAAAAAAGTGTATTTTGATCAGCTTTTGGATTTTCCAATATTGCATTACTTTTCCTTCACAGTTTATTATTGTGCCATATTTAACTCTGAATGCTGTCATCAGGGTGTCAACAGTTTGGATCCTGATCAGGCCCGACATTTTGTCGCGCCTGATCTGGTTCCAAACTGTTTGCAAATGTTATCAGCAGATGACAAAAGTCACCGGTAGCGAGCAGTGCTAAATACAGAACTACTTTCTGGCTCAAGTCAATTTCATTTGGCTCCAACTTTTTCTATTTGGCTAAAGTGTTGGCTACAACTAATTCTGAGCCAGGGTAAGCCCTGAACAACCAGCTAACTAGTGGATTGGTTCATCTCTCTCTTTGCACAGCTAGCATGTTTTAGATTAGTCAAGCCTTAAATCAGATCCTGGCCCATTTTATATGGTGTAACCACACAAAAAATCTATTTTACTACACCTTTGTCAGTAAACTTTGGAAAATGTTCAATTTGCAAAACATTTTGGTATAAGCATCAAAGAGAAATGAATTTGAGACAACATATTTATAATATCTCACCTAAAGCATGTCAGACCTTCATCCTTTGCAGCTTCTAATAATTTAAGATAGATGCATACAAAGCTTTATTGGGCTGTTAACTAGAGTAAGCAACACCAGTCTGTAGTTCTTATTCTAAAACTCAGATCTGACAAATTGAAAACATGCTGAAGATACTGGCAACATAGTTGACCAGCAGGGATTATTTTCTGAGATATATATTTTTAGAGATTTGCTGATTTTTATGCCAAATATCTCATTGGAATTGGCCAAATTGGAGAAAAATCTCCTAGCATAATGTAATTTATCTAAGGATAGCTCAGTCTGTCAAAGTAGTCAATTTTGACATCAACTCATTTTTCAGACTTCTAATCCAGTTGATAAATGCATTTTTATAGTCACTTTTGAAGATAGTGCCAGGGAATTGAAGTTTTGATAATGTGTTCTTCAGAGAGTCAAGCCTGTTTGGAATTAGAAACTTCTTGATTAAAGGATTAAAAAAAGGGCATGGGGCAAGATATGGGCTGTTTGCAGGGTGCAGCAAAGCCGTCTTCAAATTATTCTACATTACAGCAGAATGGTGGGCTGGCTGTTAATATATAATATAGAAGTTTCATACCACACACCCTCGTCCGTGGAATCCAGGTAAACTGGGCCTTGGGTCAAGACGGCCTCGGTCAAGTCCGCCTGTTCCCATAGAGACTACCATTTTACACTGATATAGACTACCATTTGTACTGATGGATGTCAGTATCATGCAGCAGCAAAATTCATGCTGGTGGGTATGTGTTTTATAGAAATAAGCAAGAGCTTGTTCATCACAGTTAATGGGAAGGATAATTGCTCCCAAGAAATATATACTTACAACTGTTAAAATACAAACTGATAAAAGCATTTTTCCTTATAAATACATGTAGCAGAGTAATACACTTTGTCTATGTATCAATAAGTTCCATAATTGTCTCGTGTGATGTTTTGTTTAAACCGGAAACAATATGACAGCTGTGAAGAAAGCCCAACCTTATCAATAGTCTGATGGGTGCCTAGATTTACCGGCAAGACTAGAATTACCGGAAAGACCGCCGAAATACCGGAAAGACCAAAGAATAGTTGGGATCAGACGAACTAACGTTTTACCAGAGCCAGGGCTCGAAAAATCCACTCGTCCGCTCGTATTTACGAGTGCCTCAGGCTGCAGGGCAAGTGAAATTTTGGATGATTCGCAATGTAAATTAATATTTTATCCATATATGTCAATGATTTCTGTGATGCAGGGCAAGTGCCTATTTTGAGATATTTCAAGGCCTGAGAGCTTTTAACGCTGCAACAAAGGCTCAGGCGAGTCTGAGCTTGCCGCGTGCCCCCTCCCCAATCCCAATCCACAGCGCTATTTTTCAAATTCCAAAATTGTTTCATCCAAGCCACTGGTCAATTCATGATCAATTAACTGGTCAATTAAATTTTAACAGTAACAGATTAAATCAATGAACAGATTAGATGATGGCAAACAAAAGCGCAGCCTAGCTATATAGTTGGTCATAATTATCCCAATCTGAATCAAGATGTCAAAGGCCTAAATGAAATATATGTGTGGTTCCTGTTGCATACCAACAAAATTTAGGGTTTGTTTGTTTGTTTTGTTGCTTTACGTCCCAAGTCAACAGCTATGGTCATTGCGGGACGGTCAGTTCACCTAACCACACTTTTTCCTAGGCAGGCTTGAACAAGCGGTTAACCAGTAATTCGTGCACATACTTTCGCTTGTAACTGACAACAACCCTTCTTGAATGAATCAGCGGAAGGGAGGAGAATGACCGTAGAAATCATTTCATGATCAATCTCCACGAAAGTATGGGATCGGACCGGGATTGAACTCGTGACCCCTGGATCTGCAGTCAGACACGCATCTGTAGCCAGACACATTACCGACTGCGCTACGCGGGTAATTAGGTAGAAATTATTAAATTTTGTTATAACATTTAACAAAGAAAATAGTGACAAAATCTGAAAAAGTGCCCATTTTAGGTATTTTTTATTTTTTGTTTAGGGCAGGGTTAAAAAAAATTAGGGTAGGTAGGCAACAGGAACCACACATATATTTCATTTAAGCCTAATTGGAACTTACCAGCCTAATTAAAGGACCATTGTTAACACCAAGAACTAACAACCCAATCAATGTATGCTACATGTATAGTAAAGTAGTGAATAGTTGACACCGCATACAAACAAAATTTATTATATTCATTATTAAATAAAAAAAAAAAAAGTTTTCGCAATTCGCTGACACATTCATCAATATTGCCCTATTATTCTTTGGTCTTCATGATATTCCGGCAGTCTCTCCGGTAATTCGAATCTTTCCGGTAAATCTTGTTACCGTAGTCTGATAACTCTACAGCAGTTGATGACCCAGTGTTTGATTTCCTCCCTTTGTGGACTTAGGACCTATTGAAAGCTATTCCTGGAAGATATACAAAGGAAGTGGCTACAGGTGCGGGCCCGTATCCCTAGACTATGATTCTAGAGGTACCGTCCCGTATCTCTAGACTACGAGTCTAGGGATACGGGCCGGTACCTGTAGACAGTCCATACTGAGGATTGGCTAGAGGTATGGCTCTAAAATTTCAGCTATATTTGGTAACAGTTATTTTACCGTTTGAAATAATCTAATCCAACAAAATATTGTGTTGCAAATTCACATCTGTTTGGTCGCCATCTTTGACAGTTGAAAGGGAGCCTTCGATCAATTGTAAAGGGAAATACAATCATTGTCGGATGTCCATTGTGAACAAATGTGGATAAACTGCGAAAACCAATAAAATGTTTTCTTTTTAGCTCCCCCTAATTGCTCATCTGCAGTGAATACAGAACTATTGTCTTCTTTTATAATCTTTACATTCAATGGGCCCCACGCGTGAAAACCTGTCTTAGGCATTTGCGAACAACATATGCACAGACCAGCCTGCGCAGTCTGATCAGTGCAATTGTGATTCACAAATTTATTGAAAAGTATCATATCTTGTCTTACTATGAACAAAATATTGTCAAAATTTCAATTTTCTAGCTAGTATCTGAGCAGACACTTTGTCTGAACCCTGAAGACAGGTTTACTCGCCATGCTCGCGTCACGGCTCTATTATTTAGATTTGTCTGACAGGTTTTCTTGCACCAAGGCACAATTAATAGCTGGGCATCCATCCATTAAATATCCAATCCAAAGTCATCTGGTCAAAATGGTTCAAAGTCCAATATCTGTAGGACAACAATTTTACATTTTTTCTGCTGAATGCCGAGATTAAGTTTTCACTCGATCATCGCAATGGAGACAGCTCAACGTCTGATGCCAAGCAAGTCTTTCAACGTTGGCATAAGGTACAGTCAAATCACGAAAATAAGTTTAAAGCAGTGATCTAGCGTGAAATAAGTAAACTAGCTTCACATCGGTTTTCCCCGAAATGGATTTGAATTTGCAACTAGAGTTATGGTTGGATTATACATCTCAAACGGTAAAATAAGTTACAACATATACATGTATTGAAATTTTAGAGCCGTACCCCTAGCCAATCCTCAGTGGACTGTCTACAGATACAGGCCCGTATCCCTAGACTCATAGTCTAGAGATAAGGGACCGTACCTCTAGAATAGTAGTCTAGTTGGGAAGAGGACCCATGACATGAATCTAACTATAAAAGTTTCTGATACTCAAATAAGTTGTGAGGATGTAGTGAAATTGCTTGGTGTAGATATAGATTACCAACTAAATTTTGATCATCATATCAGTAATCTTTGTAGAAAAGCAGGTCAGCAGTTGAATGTCTTGGAGAGGTTGAGTCCTTTTTTATCAAGACTAAATAAACTTACAATTTTTCATACTTTTATATTATCTAATTTTAATTACTGCCCGCTTGCCTGGCATTTTTGTTCTGAAAGTAACTCCAAAAAATTGGAAAAAATTCAAGAGCGTGCATTGAGATTTGTTTATGATGATTTTAAATCAACTTATGAAGAGTTACTAAACAGAGCAAACATTCCTTGCTTGCATATTAAGAGAATAAGAACAATGGCAGTGGAGACATTTCGCATCTTAAACGATATGTCTCCCCCTGTATTGTCTGATCTGGTTAGGATAAGAGACTGTTCTTCTTATAACTTTAGATACCAAAATGTTTTGCAGGTGCCGCAAGTTCGCACAACAAAATACGGTAAGAAAAGTTTCAGATTTGCAGCTGCCGTCCTGTGGAACAGCTTCCCAGATAATTTTAGACAAGTAAGCTGCTTCAATCAATTCAAAGCTCTAATTTCCAATTGGAGTGGTAAAGACTGCAAATGTAATTTATGTAGGTAGCTGTTCTGCAGGATGCCCAGCAGCCTGTCTGAGTTCAATCGCATGTTTGTTGTTGCGCTTTCTGTGTTGTTTCAGCTTTGTTTGTTTCATTTAAGTTAATGTTAATACATGATGGGGCAGTATTGGCACCAGCATGGATTGCTGGTCTCAATACTGCAACATGATGTATTCTTGTGCTATAATATATATGTGCTTTTATTTATTTTAGCTTGAATGCCCTAGTTTCATTATTATTTGCTCTTATGTGCTGCATATACTCTCTTAATTGTAAAGTACTCATTTGCTTTTTTAATCTTTTAGCTAATGCTTAGTATGTATGAAGTCTTAATGCCTTAAGATAGCTAAAATTTTATATGTTTATGTTTCAGATATACATTAATTTATTTCAATCTTTTTTTAGGTTATCCCTTGTAATTATTGTCGAAACATTATCTTATCTTATACAGTTTATTCCCCAATAAAGAATCACTAAGGATTCTATTCTTGACAATTTGTGTTTGTAACTGCCAACTGATTTGAAACAATACACATATAATACATCCATCATACCTCTTACAACCCATGTACTTTTAATATCAAAAGGCTTTGATTAGCAGAGAAGTGGCAACTTATAACTCTTATGCAGTGTCTCCAGTAAAGAACCACATTCCCCAGTAAAGAATCACCTGAAAACAGTCCAGTCCCAAGGTGAAAATGGATTAAGCATCACATTAAAAATATAGTGATATAAAGTTTCACCCCTAAACAACATATTCAAGTAGTTTAGGTCAGCCTTATACAGTTTTAACACAAAATTTTGGTTCAAATTTTAAAAAAGCTCATTATAAGCTACAATATTCGTAAATATTTATAAGTTCTGACCCCAGTAGTATATTTTTGTTTAAGGTTCAATACAATCTACTTTATTTGCGTTCATGTAGTAGCAAACTTTTAATTGATGAGTAAACTCTATGTTAGGATGCATACTTTCATTCTCTGTCACTACCAACTCAGTATAGGTCATCAGAAGACACATCTGAAAATAAGTGATTCTTTACTGGCAACTGTACAGTGTCCAAGATAACACTGTCATCTGTTAAATTTCCTGGCAGCTGGAAGTCAATTTTTTTTATATGCAAGTCTTATATCATAGGGCATGTCCATAACATAATTTTGGAACCACCTTGTTTCCTTTCAACTGAACAATTATCATTTTTTTGAAATTTTGCTTTCAAAACCAGGCTTAAAATTGCTTTACTGACAATATACTACAACACATTTTAGCCAAGTTAAGAGGTAATTTTTAGGAATTTAGAAGAAACTAATTATGTTCTGCATCATTAATGATTATCCTTTCTAACAATACAAAAGGTTTGGCTTTGCTTCATCAAGTGGAAGAAATATATGGGAAAGTTTACACAAGTGATTCTTTATTGGAGACGGTTCTCTATTGGGGAATAAACTGTAATTGTATGTTAACTTATAGACGGTCAAAAGCTCATTAGAGCTTATGTTTTTCTCTGTTTTACTGTCATGCCGTCTTAAAATAAATTTTCTTATCTTATCTTATCTAGGGATAGGGGCCCGTACCTGTAGCCACTTCCATATACAAAATCAGAGACTAATACTGTATTTGTGGCATTTCACCCAAAGCCCTGGCCTGTTTTCATAGCATGGGAGTAGCAATCGCGAAAACTGGTGACATTGACAAAATTACACTAAACCATTTAATTTTATTATTTTAACCATAGAATTCACCTGTTCACTCGAAGACACGCTTAACTCGAATACTGAGGTTCACTGTATAAGGACAGCATTCACTTAAGAGTTTTGAGGCAACTGCTTTGACTTTTTTATGTAGACTGGTTCTCTCCCTTTAATAGCTTGTCAGCATTGCATATTTAGATTGGTTCCCCACGTTGATAAAGCTCCACTTCCGCTACGCATATGACGTTTGGTAACTAGTAATTTTTTACAAGTAGAGAATCCCACTCATCCGACTGCGCATGCTTCAGAAAGAGCATCTGTTTACATCCTGTGTCAATTTCGCACATCAAAATGAGAAATGAACATGTACTGAAAATTGAGAAGATTTGCCGCACTTTATTTTCGATACAAAGTCTTTCAAATATTGCTGTTATTGGTAATTTCGATTTTAATAATTTTTAAAATGTTTATAGATTTTAATGTAAATGACAACCGACATTCGCCCAAATAGCGCAAGTGGTAGCGCTTTAGCTTAACGAGGTTAGGGTCTGGGGTTCGATTCCCACTCACCTGATTTTTTTTTCTTCCGCATATAGTGTTTTTTTCAAGTAGAGAATCTGCGCATGCTCCAGAAAGAGCGATTGTTTACATCCGTGGATCAACGTGGCTACAGCATGGGTTAGAAATGTATAGGACTCCCATAAAACAAAAATCTGCACCCTGCAGAGCGTGTCTGGTCTGTGGCAAGGGCGCACAAGAGGTCCGAAGGATCGAATCTACAAAAAGATCCGAAATCAACGCCAAAGCATTGCTCGCCAAATATGGGGGCATAAATGTAGAGAGTGGCGTTATGTGTAGAAACTGCTACTCTAAATTACAGAACCTCGATCAAAGATGTAGACTTTTTTATGAGGAGTGTCAAAGAAATTCAAGGACTAATACTAAAAGAATGAGCTCCTCTCCTCTCTCTGGACCACAAAAAAGAATAAACTTCTCCAAAACACAACGCAAAACACAATTGTTCAAAGAGAGTGCCGCCCCTGAAAGTACCACACCCGAGGAAATTGGCCTTAAAGTGGATTTTGTTACTGGTAGGATGTGTTTCCAGGTTTTAAGTGACCTCCGTTTTTTCTTTTTTTTTAAACAGCTTTAAATTGATCTTAGAAGAACGGCACTTAGCACGTGGATTTAAATGCACATCGCGTAACTAAAACACTAAAACCTATGGATCCCCGGAGCCCCCCCCCCCCCCTTCCTGAAAAATCACAAGTTATTGTGATAGCGATTAGCATTTGGACCCCCCTTTGGATGGACCTCCCCTGGAAATGTTGGACCCCCTCTGGATCCTTGGGAAAGTATAGTTTTCTCTGCAATAAAACCATTGCCCCCCCCCCCCTCTGTAAAACAAGCAGAGGACTGAAAAACGTCTCAGTCTGGACCCCTCCCCCCTGGCAAAAATTCCTGGATCCGCGCATGATATTATACATGCTTTAAAGTCATATTAAGGGGGTCGCGCACATGCGTTCCTTTTTCGCCACGCTCCCTAACTGTGAATGATGACCACCCCGCCCCCTCCCCTAAAATATCCACAATTTCATCATAGATCCCATAAAATATTTATTCAATCTGAACCCCCTAAGATTATTGAAATTAAAAGTTAGACCCCCTCCTTAAAAAAGGTCCGAGTCCACATATAGGCTACGAAATATCAGAATAACCCCCATCCGATCGGATATCCCCGACACAGGCATGCACGGACCCAGAAAGTTTTGTTAGAGGGAGTCCAATTTATCTTTAACAACTTTTTTATTGTGAGGATCCAAATACCTTTCAAGGTGTATCATCATCGGCCAATTTCAATGGCGTTTCGCTAGCGGCAGAATTAATGGCCCAACATTGAATTCTGGCTTGCATTTGAGATTTTCAAGTGGATCCAGACGAGTATTGCTAAATAAATCCTCTGGGCCCGGAGCCCCGGCCCCCTCTGGATCCGCGCATGGATAGTTTTCCTCGTAACCTGGCTTATTTAATGAACATGAGACAGAGGGGCCGCGGGTTCGAGCCCCACAGGTGTCACTGCGTTGTGTCCTTGAGCAAGACACATTAATCCTAGCTTAGTACCGGTTCAACCCACGAAGACCCGTCCCTACATAACTGAATGATTGTTGATGGGACGTAAGAATCAAATCAAACAAATCTCCTTCGTAATGCTGGTCCAATGCCATGTGCTCTGGAAACATAAACTTTTTTTAACACCATACACATTATTCAGAATACAGGCACAGAGGATTTTGTAATAATATAGTGGTGTTTAATAATGAGAGATTGGTCGACATTGTTGCGTTGGTTCGATGTTGGTACAAGGTTGGTATGCGGCGACGCCCACTTTCCACCAACTACCAACGTGGGCCCAACATATCTTTGCTATCTGTGTAGTCACCCCAAACACAAAATATGGCGTCCGCTGATATTGTTCACGAATTCCAAGCATATTCCCTCAGGGGGTGGGGGTACTCTGATATTTCATACATACGTAGGCCCGGACCATTTTTGGGGGTATTTTTTTTGGTGTTTTGTGATGACCCCAAAAGATATCCACAAAATCTTCATACCCCAAAAAATATTTATTTTTCTGAAAACCCTCAAAGGTATTGAGCCCACGTATGAATGAAAATATTATAGTACCCCCTCCCCCTCCACCCTCTCCTCACCGATAGAAACAGGGGCCGGGGGCGTCCAGACTCAAATAACATACCTTATTCGTTATTTTTGAAAAGCAGCCAAATTTGCATTTTTCGTCTGCTGCAAATTATGGTTTAATATTTCTGTGCTTTTCTTAGATATTGAGGGCGATAAGCCTGAATAAAAGAGACTCTACTTGATTGTTAGCTTAATCTAAATAAAAGTTCCTAAAATGTATTACCCACGCAATAAAAGTGCGCATTTGTCTTTTTTTAATTGTAACCAGTTATTTGTCAACACGCCCCAATACCCCAAGCACGGGCAAATGTGCTGCGTTTTTACCTTTGCAGCGGGGTTGATAATCCTAGGTAAATATAGCAGTGCAATGAAATAGCAATGTAATAGCAGACTGCGCGGGTGGTCTCACTGTGTGGGGTCCAGTAGCAGGGAACTTCAGACAAAAAGTCAAAGTCCCCACTGTGCCCCTGGGCTTGGGGGCAGTGGTTACAAATTAGTCAAAGCCCCCGCTGTGTCCCTAGGCTGAGGGGCAGTGGTTACAAATCCAGACCAGTATTGCTAAAGAAATCCTTTATTTTTTGTGATTTTTCAGGGGTGAACGATTTTAATGTATACGGCTGCGTTATCAATTAATATCTTTTTAATTCCCAACATCACTTTAAATCCCAAACTGTTCCAAAAAGATAAATTATCCATCTTTAATATAGCTTGTGCATCAGCGCAGTCTGACCAGCGCCTTCGTTGTTCACTTATTGGGAAGTATCATACCTAGACTCGATACGAGCGAACTTTCAATTTTCTAGCTAGTCTCTGTAGCTGAGCAGGCTGGTTTGCGTCTCGCTGAAGACAGGTTTTGTCACGTTCTTTGTTTATTATTATGTCTTATGATATGGAGCACGACGCGAGAAACCCGGTCTTCTGTGAGTTGCGAACAACACAGGCACAAACCAACATGCGCATCCGCGCAGTCTGATCTGCGCCTTTGTTATTCGCTTATTGGAAAGCTTTATATCTAGACTTGATACGAGCGAAATTTAAATTTTCTAGCTAGCCTCTGTAGCTGAGCAGGCTGGTTTGAGTCTCGCTTAGTCGGAAACCCTGAATGTGTTCATCATGCGGCGCCTAATCGGACTTACAAGATGTCAACCATTGGTATACATTGAAAAAATGTTTACAGACAGTGAATACTCTGCTCGGGCGTTCGACTTGTGTTGTTGGACCTGGATTTTCATTGTTCGCAAAATGTCCATTTATGAGAATCTATTATATATTTTAAAAAGAAACTAAAAACGTGCATGTCTTGATTATGAAATTACACCGATAGATCACTGATTCACCTAATTAGTATTTTAACAACCCAGTGTTTTATCAGGACCTACACTTCTTGATTCACAACTACAGTATGGCGAAACAGAATACGTTTCTAGCTTGCCAGCAGAAACACATGTTTTGGGTTCTCAAAAGAACCGTCTCTATGTGACTGCAGCAATATATGCTTGTTTGCTCACAAAACGATCACAAAAGCTTATCAGACTGTCCAAATGCACAGGCTGAGCTTAGTATGACATAAATAGGTAGCCTACTTTGGTGGGAAAAAATCCAGCACATGGACTCACCCAGTTAAATCTCTGCACTAATGAGCTTAGGGTCCGTGGCGCTTTCTATATATATTCACTAAGGCAATATTCATACCATTTATTATACAATTATTGACTTATGTTGAGGTAGACATGGAGTGTTATTGAACAGTAAACGTCATATTGACCGACGCGAAGCGGAGGTCAATATGATTAAGTTTACTGTTCAATAACACTCCATGTCTACCGAAACATAAGTCAACAATTGTTTTATTATATAATAAATGTATGTTATGCATTTCCTGCCATTTTAGACCATTAAAACGTTGACGTTACGGGGATGGATCATGCGAAATCACTTGACGTCCTGACGTCACTTCTCGTAAGCCGGTCAATATTACCTCGTGTCGTATGCTTTGCAACGTCACGTCCGGCAAACCATGCAATATGTAGTTTTATTGAACCGAGTGGATATGCATCTGGGCCAATCAGAAGATGTTTATTTATAGATTATATAATAATTTCCATTATTTAATGTCACTGCCTCGTAAGCGGATGTGTGTGTGTCTGTCTGTGTGTATCCATCGTTCATTTTATTTGCCACTTACCTGATGAATCTCGTACGCGTATCTCTTTTACCAGCTTCGCATCTATTCGAATGGATCTGTCGCCCAGTTTTGCCGTTTGTTCTTCAATTATTGCGTTCAAAGGGCTGATGATAAGAGCTTTGGTGTCATTTAATCTGGGCAGCAACTCGAACACCAAAGACTTCCCATAACCCGTTGGCAAAATAGACAAAGTGTCATCGAACTGTGCCGCTTTTACACTTTTATATTGCAAAGGCTTCAAAAATTGAAATTCAGTTTTACGATCACAATTAACTTTTGACAAAGCTATTTTAGTTTTCAAACCAAACGCCAGTAACTTTTCAGCTGCCATATTCCTGAAAATAGAACAAATAAACTTTATATAAAAAAATCCAATCCGCACGTACAATTGGGCCACTATCGGCCCGCCAACGAACCACCATCCCAGGTGACGGTTCTTTGGTGGGCCGATAGTGGCTCGTGATGGAATGCTAGCTGGGGTCAGTTGTTTAAAAATCGCAAATGCACTTTTAATTCAATACAGCGATCCCGGCCCGGTCCCATACTTTCGTGGAGATTGATCATGAAATAATTGCTACGGTCATTCTCCTCCCTTCCGCTGAATCATTCAAGAAGGGTTGTTGTCAGTTACAAGCGAAAGTATGTGCACGAAGTACTGGTTAACTGCTTGTTCAAGCTTGCCCAGGAAAAAGTGTGGTTAGGTTAACTGACCGTCCCGCAATGACCATAGCTGTTGACTTGGGACGTAAAGCAACAAAACATACATAAACATACATACATAATTCAATACAGCAGATGGACTAAAGACGTCACAGGTATTTTCCAATACTAAATATTTTTCCAATACTACGTCAGTGTGTATGCTATAAATAGACGCAATGGCGTTTAGTAGCTACCTGTCTTAATATGCTGACAAGCTATTAAAGGGAGAGAACCAGTCTACTCTACTTGTAAAAAATTACTAGTTACCAAACGTCATATGCGTAGCGGAAGTGGAGCTTTATCAACGTGGGGAACCAATCTATTTTTTATGTTTACAAATTTCATGGATCTGTTAGTCCATCTGTCGTGGCTTATGAACTGTCGTGTCAGACTGCCCTGCCCTACCCTACCCTACCCTAGGTACCCTACCCTACGCTAGCATACCATACCTATTTCTCATATTTGTGAACAACATCAAGTGTGGGTAAGCATTTTCGTAGATAGAACACGAGGAACATTTTGGTACCAAAATAGATTCAGATTTGCTGATTTAGTGAAAACAGAGAACTAGTACAGAAATACATAGGATATTAGTTAACGACTGCGTAACAGAAAAATAATTTTCTTATTTCTCAACCAAAACATACGTTGTAGGTACTCAAAAAACATTTGTTGTGGGTACTCAAACGATCCGCCTCAATGAGACGGTTATTTTGAGCACCCAAAACATATGCTAAAAGTTGTGGGTTAGAAAATATTTACAATTTTACGCTGAAAAGTTTTGTTTATCTAAACCTGTGAATGCACGATTACTTGGCCTCGAGATTATACAAAACAGTCATGCTCAGCCCAACTGACTATGCATTTTATACTGCTTATAAATATTAAATGCCAATAATTGGTATTTAAACATTTATGAGCTGGATAAATACATCATCTAAGCCTTAACTCTGTGAATTTAACATTAGGCCAAATATATATATATATATATATATATATATATATATATATATATATATATATATATATATATATATATATATATATATATATATATATATATATATATATATATATATATATATATATATATATATATATATATATATATATATATATATATATATATATATATATATATATATATATATATATATATATATATATATATATAGAAAACACTGACATGGGGCAAAACATATTTTGACCAGTTTATTTTCGGGAATTTCCTTCGGCGGGGTTTTAAATTTAAAATTTTATCAACATCCCTTTTATAATTGTGCTGTTTTATTCCAAAGTTGGAATTATAGGGAATGAATTGTTTTTGTGGATTATATTGATGTGCAAACTCTGGCGAATCACTCACAAGCTTTACATAAATCCCTTCAGGCATAGGCCTACTCAGTTTGTGAGTGATTCGCTGGACTTTACATAAAGCCCTTCAGGCTATACTCAGCTTGTGAGTGATTCGCTGGACTTTACATAAATCCCTTCAGGCTTTACTCAGTTTGTAAGTGATTCGCTGGACTTTGCATAAAGCCCTTCAGGCTTTACTCAGTTTGTAAGTGATTCGCTGGACTTTGCATAAAGCCCTTCATGCTTTACTCAGTTTGTGAGTGATTCGCTGGACTTTACATAAAGCCCTTCAGGCTTTACTCAGTTTGTGAGTGATTCGCTGGAATTTTTATACGTTCTAGGAGATGATGCATTGATAAGTTAGGGGTCTTTCATGCAAACCAAACGTCTATGTGTCTTGATCCACATCTGAATTAAGGGTGAGGTTGGCGCCGTTAAACCGGTTTAAGCCCTCCAATAAACTATTTTACTGACCGTTCCAAGGCTACTTCTTTTGTGGATCTTTTATGTTTTTGTTCTGTCTTGCGTTTGCTATGTCTTTGCGCGCGTCTGTTTATATGTGCTCTGTGGTCACCTGCTGGGAAAGGGTAATTTTGTCACTTTCCCATTGGTATCCTGGGTCAGTTGTGGTACTTGATTGTATCGATTCCTGATCTTTGCACCCTTACTTACTTTATTTCGATTTTGCATTTTCAGCACAATTTTATTCAGTCTCGGACCCTGTATACTGGGTCCGAGCTTCAGTGACTGAGGAAATGCATCAACCTATGTTACGTAACGTCATAAAGTATTTATATCGATATCGTTATACAAGTGTTTAGGGCCTTTTTCGACTCAGTGTCTTACCCAGCTAGCAATCAATATGAGACCCATATGGTACCCGTATGTGACCTATATGGGCACAAATAGTGTACCCATATGGGGGTACAATCGGGCTCCACATGGGGCCCATGTAAATACACTATGAAAAAAATAAACTAAATAGTACTTAGAAGCAGGGGCGGATCCTGGATTTCTTTATATGGGGGATTCAAATTTACAGAGGAGGGTTCGATTTAGTTTTTGTACCCGATTATTTGATATTTTATCCTGATTCTTCTGGAAACTCCTCATGAAAATGGAATTGGGGTTCAAGCGTACCACGTGAATCCCCTCTGTATTTGACGGCATTTGAGCACCAGGCGCTATTGGAGAAGCATATTGAAAATATACTGTTTTATTACAGACACGTGATATTAAGCATTTCTTTTGTTACATACAATTAATAGTAGAAATATCTTTAATGCACGAATATTGTGTGCTTACAAGAAAGCATCGCGAATAGGATCAGAAAGTTTGCGGAAAATAGTTGCAACTTCTTCATCGTTTGATCAATAGAGCTGGAATCACAGCAACTATTACTGCAACACATATGCAGTTGATCGGTTACAACATGTTTGATGTTTGCTTCTTTGTTTGATTTTATTCTTTACGTCCCATCAACAATCTTTCAGTTATAAAGGGATGGGTTATCCTGTGGTGTACCAGTACTAAGCTCGGATTAATGTTCTTGTATAAGGACACAACACAGTGACGCCGGTGAGGCTTGAACCCGCTGGTCAAGCACTCTACCACTGAGACACTGCACTCCCATGTTTGATGTTAGTCGTCTACATGCGTTACGGCTGTGGTCAAGGCAACGCTATATAGCGCGAACCAGCCCATTTTACGTTGCATTTTGACGTTTTTTCTGCACAACCAATTAAACTTCAACATTTTGTAAAAGTTAATTATGCTGTGAGAGCCCATACTGCGTTCCCTGCATATTTAAAGGAATATTTACTCCTCTTCTATTCAAACTTTCTAAGATGTATATCTAACGGATTGTGTTCCAAAGTCGAAACAATTAACAATAGATCTACTGCCAAAAGGCAAAGCATTCAACTTCTCTGAACCCATTGCCTGCTTTGGCTGGCCAATTCCTTAAAATAAGCTATTTACACACTTCAAAAACACCCTTTTTCAGGACCGTAGATCCAATATTGATATTTAAATCCAATATTATAATTATTTTGATGAACATTGACAAGAAAATACGTTTTTTTATTTATAATGTACAAAAACTCGAAAAATTGACGCATTTTAGGCCTGTCCTTGGACTGAATCCTATTAATTTAAAGTATTACATAAAAAAGCTCAAATTATTTTGTAAGAATAAAGGAGCATTACTTTCCGTTAAAAAAATACCAATTATTATTATTCCAACATAGCTACGAATTTTAATACAGAGAAGCAATCCAGGGGTACATATGGACCGATCGCAGCGAAGTGACGTCACAGCGGCGCCTCACGCTCATACATGTACATCTGAAGTCACATTTTCTAACTTTTGATTTCAGTCAACTTGCCATGAGTGGTAGTTTATATTTATGAATTTTCATTGCAATCGATAAAAGCAATGCGATTTAATAGCACTTTTCCGCGAACTTTCTGATCACCACTCGTACAAGCAGTTAATGCTCAGGTGATACTGCTCTTTTGAGCAGCTGACTCATCTGAGCTTTCGTTTGTAGCCTATGCATTGGATATCAATACAAACATGCTTTGGGGGCATTTATGTATGATATGTATATCACAGTATGTAAACTGAAATAAACACCCCTAGCTCACGCAATATAAACATGAATTTCAGCGCCCGTGCGTAACCAGTAGTCGGAAAATTCGTGTATTTATAGCGCTGTACACGATTTCTATTGTTACGGTTACAGACAGGTCACGATCGAACAAGGTAAGTAATGTTTTTTTCTAAATTCTTACATTTAATTGCATAGCTTTATCGATTTACTCCTATGCATTACGCTTTTTAAATATGTATACAACCTGCTTGGAAACAGTGCCGTTTTGTACCGAAAATAAGCTTAGGCCTAAATGCCAGTTGGTTGTCGATGGGCATAGTTGTCAAACAGCCCTACATTTTGCATCTTCACCAGCGAAGGTTTCGTCGTATCTACCTTTCGACAAACCCTTCACCTCACGACCCTCAAAATTTATTATTAGCACAGACTAATCGACCAATGAAAACGCCAGGAAGGATTTTTTCGATAATCCCTTCCTGCCAATCAGATTAAGCATAGCAGTTTATCGGCATCTTATATTCACCGCCCGTTAAGTCTCCATAAGTCCAGATAATCAAAGATTTTGGTCGTAAAAATATTTATTTTTCTTCTATCCTTCAGTTCAAAATTATGTCATGGGTGCTCAAAATAACCATCTTAATGTAACAGCTCTTTTGAGCACATTAAACGTATATTTCAGGTGTTGAATATGAAAATTGAATGTAAATTAATTACGCCGTCTAATCTGGAGGCCTGGTGTTTATCGATTTTTTGCACCGCTTTGTGATTGATCATATCAATTGTTACTATTTTCGTCTTATGACGTACTCAATCGGAAGAAAGTATCATTGTGAGGCCAAGGGTTAAGATAGCGTATCGCAACCCTTGGAATGACAAGATGTACATTTTGGTGTCAAAGCTAAAGAAAACCAAGACAAAGTTCCTACGTTATAATGGTTACATAAACTCCATAAAAACCTACAAAGCATGATTTATTGCTAATTATAGTTCTAATACAACAACAGAACCTTCTACGTCTTACAGCTGTTAAAAACATAATATCAAGTACTGTGAAAAGGTATTTCAGAGATCCGGTAAAAATAAAAAATTAGATGAAATTTTAGATAAACTTAAAGCTAGAGATGTAATTTGGGGTCATCTCAAAAGTGAAAAGAAGTAAGTTTGCGATAGTCAATATATTTTATAAATTCCTATGTGTCAATACAAAATATAATGAACTTTCCTACTCCACAATATGCAAATGATTGGATGGCTTTCCTAAAGAATAAATTAAACTTTCCAATGCCTTTACTGTACACATTCTAAATATCTGCCGTAGTGCGTTGTCAATCAATTTTACAGATGAAATTGCAAGTAATGCAGACCATGATCAGACAGCACTTTGTTAAGAGCAGCCTGATCTTGGTCTACATTGTTTGCCAAATATTGTCTTTCCGAACATTTACTCAGTGTCACTAGCTGTTACAATGTAAATTACAAACGTTGCAGACCCTGATAAGACACTTAGCTCTTTTAAGAACAGTCCGATCTGGTTTTGCACTGTTTGTGCAAGATTGTCTATCCAAACTTTTACTGAATGTCACACGATGGTACCAATAGAATTGCAAATATAGCAAACCCAGACCAGACAACCCTTCTAAGAGCAGTCTGATCTGGATTTCCACAGTTTGCCCAAGATTGCTCGTGCCAATTTTAACTTAATGCCACTCAATAATACAACTCCGATTGCCACCATTGCAGACCTCTACCAGAACCCTCTTTTAAGAGAAATCTGATCTTGGTCTGGACTGTTGGCCTCAGATTGTCTCTCCAGACATTTACTTGAAAATTAATGTGTTTAGGAAGCATTATTTAGTATAACATATGTCCCTAAAAATTAACCATCCATTACCTTAACTGTACACATTCTAAAATTCAGATTAAAGGCATGTGCGGATCCAGAGGGGGGGACAGGTGGCCCGGACCCCCCTGGAAAATCACAAAAAAATATAGGGTTTCTTAGTTTCCGGATCCCCTGAAAAATCGCAATGCTACCAAGCCAGCATTCAAATTTTGGGCCATCTTCGGCCCGCCAGCGAAACGCCATTTAAATGGCGTTGCGCTGACGTTGTCGAAGTTGGACCCCCTCTGACAAAATTTTCTGGATCCGCGCATGAAAGGTACACTGTATCTGGCATAGTGTGATGTCAATCAATGTTACAAATGGAATTGCAAGTATTGCAGACCCTGATCAAACAACACTTTGTCAAGAGCAGTCGGATCTTGGTCTTCACTGTTTACCAAAGATTTATGTCACAACATTTATTCAGTGTCCCTACGAAGCTGTTACAAAGTGAATTACAAGCTTTGTGGACCCTGATCAGACAGTTTGTTTAAGAACAATCTGATCTGGGTCCGCACTGTTTGTACATGATTGTCTATCATGTCACACAGTTGCTTTGATTTCAATGTTTTTCATATCAGGATGTAAATGTATAAATGTATGCGTGCATATGCATGTGAATGTATGTATACATGTGTGTGCATGCATGCATGGGTGTACGAACATTTAGCGCATGGACATGCATGCTGCACGTGTGTGTGTGTGTGTGTGTGTGTGTGTGTGTGTGTGTGTGTGTGTGTGTGTGTGTGTGTGTGTGTGTGTGTGTGTGTGTGTGTGTGTGTGTGTGTGTGTGTGTGTGTGTGTGTGTGTGTGTGTGTTTCGTAATATGTACCCATGTATTGAAGATGGCCTCGCTGGCTTTGCCCCCACCCACGATATTGAAAAGGCTTCATAAGCATATGTATATGTACACAGCTTATTATTATTATTAAGGTACATGGAGTAACAAAATAATTAGCTACCTATATTAAATTCATCTGATATGCTAATGAAACCCATTTAATATATATTTGCATCAGGATTGTACTAAATCCATAGTCTGGCCGATGTAAAATAAAATGACACTTCCATTCCGATAAAACGTACTTTTTATTCGAAAACATTTTAAACTAATTCATGTTTTCAGCAAGTTTGATTTCAAATAACTTCCGTTTTGCTCCAATATCTATAGTAGCAAAACCTGTGTGAAACGGCCACTCAAAAACAGACAAAAAAAGACGTTAACGACAATTGGTAGCTTAATGAAGATCGAAAGTTTTGCATTCTGCAATGGTTTTGACCTACATTAAGCGACAATTGGTCTTAAAAACCAATTTTTGGTCTTTTTGAGAATGACCGTTTTACACAGGGTTGACTTTATAGTCATATGCAACATACATACCATGCATGATATTTTTAGTTTTTTTAAGGAAAAAATGCGTCTCTGTCGTTACATGTAAGGTAAGGAGAGCCTTTCTATTGAGGGTTCTTTCAATAAGATCAATAAGTTATCTTTAATCAAATTATTAGGTAAAGTAGTGTAAAGAGTAGAATCAAAGCACTGAGAGTACTGATGGGGACGGCTGCATTAAAGCGTTCAAATAGGGAGGTTGTTAGTTAGATACCTTTTCTAAAACATGCAAATGGAAACTGGAAGTCTCTGATGTAGGGTCAAACATATTGCCACAAAGTGAAATGGGAAAGCAATCTTTCTGGCGACATTGTCATTTGTTCATTGGACAAAACCAGCCTTTAATAAATGTAATCAATATATGAACAGTGCAAGAAATCAGTTGATTAATAACTAACTTAAGAAGTAAATAATCAAACTTTATGTCAAATGCTTTTATTATAGAGCTTACAGTGTTAAAAATAATCCCTCAATAAATGTTGGTGAAGCTCTTCAGGCAGGTAAGCGGTAACAATTTTCTCTTAACTTTCTTTGGCACAACCCCAACTAAACATGTGTAATTTGATCCCAAATACCATGGCACGTTTTTTTTTTCCCTTCAGATTTTCTTTTGGTTTCTGTTGGTTAAAGATCTTATGAGGATTAGGGAAAGTGTTTCCTAGTATCTTACCTAAGACAAATCCACCCACATATTCAAAGAAATTAATGATGATCAAAAACTGATTTGATAAAGTTCTGTCCTTTTTTGTATATGTTTTTCTTACTTTTACTTAATCGCCATCAGAGACATTATGTGCAAGCTTGAATAAAGTCTCTCAATGGCAGAGCCAAAGCAATTGTATAATTTTGGTAGAGTGCATCGTTAGGGACAATTCTGTGAAATTATTGTAAATTTTGGACCATTGGTTCAGGAGGAGAAGTCATTGTAAGACATTTCTTATCTGGAGCTTAGGCAGATCCATTGTTCAGTGGAGTGGAACCTTTTGTGCAAAATTGGTAGAAGACACCATTGGGTACAAATCTGTGACATTAAGTTGCTTTTGGGTCAGTGGTTCAGGAGGAAATTCTGTTAAAAGAAGTTTCTTAGCTAGAGCTCTGGCAGTCTTTTGCTCAAAGGTCCTGAACAGAAGACCTGAAGTCACAGAAAGTCAGAAAATGAAATAGTATATGTTCTTCAAATACAAATGGTTCTTTAAAAGAAAAAAAAGATGTCCTAGATTTTTACCTCTAGCCCCACCCTGAGGTATGGACGCAAGGCTCTGAAGCTGATGACTGGAAGCCTTCCATGAATATGATACCAAATGCCTAAATATGAATGTTTTCTTATAAATGTTTGGAAAGATATCTGCATAGGTTGGAAAAACAGAATAGCTCTTTTGAAAGGTTTCCTATATTATGACCTCTAGCCCCACCTTGGGGGAATGAACCCTCAGGTTAAAAGTGACAGAGACATGGTGAGTTCAACAATGTGAGCGCTCTCGTTGTACTTATGCCAGACTTTACACATTACTAATAAAGATCATGAAAGTGTGCCCGCAAACGCTCACCTTGTTGAAATCGCCACTGTTATTCAAATACAAATGATTCTAAAAAAAAAAACAAGATGTCCTAGATTTTGACCTCTAGCCCAAGAAACGTGAATATTTTGGGGGATATGATGCATTTTAGGGTCTTTTCTTTAGGTCAAGGATATTTTTTGTTGCTAAAAGGGGTACGTGCATTAATGGGCTATTTTGGCCCCCTCTATAGCCCAAAAAATGAAAGTTGCTTTTCACCAATTTCATCTTATTGATTTTTTAGAAGAATAGCCCAAGTGTAAAATTCTGGCATTTTTTTTTTTACTTTTACCAGTTGCTATGGTAACCAAAATGGCTGACAAAATAGGCTTAAAATAGAGAAATTGCTATTTTAGGCCAAATTTGAGGCTTTTTGAGACCGATTTTTTTTAAGAATTAGTTATCAGCACAAGCAAATACAAAAAAAAACCTTTTAGTATATTGTGTGCCATGATAATTCGCATCATATGTTAAAATATTTTTTTTGATATTTGCTTGTGCTCTATATTAATTTCTCTGTTACATGTCTCAAATTTGCTCCAAAACGGTCATTTTCCTATTTTCAGCCTATTTTGGCGGCCTTTTTTGTTACCATAGCAACGGTAAAAGTCGAATCAATACCAGACCTTTACACTTTGGCTATTGTTCTAATGAACTAATAAGAAAAAACTTGTGAAGAGCAACTTTTATTTTTTGAACTCATAGGTGGGGGGGGGGGGGGGGGGGGACAAAATAGCCTCTTAAAGCACCTACCCCTTTCAAATATTTTTGGGGTCCTTAAATTTCCGGATATGGGTGAACAGTAGATGCTGGGCCAGACCCTACGTATGAAGAAAAAATAGGACATGCAAATAATTTTATGTAACAAGAATACGCTTTTACAAAGAGGCTCTGTCTACACTAAGAAATCGAAGCAGTTGGTTGGGCTGGCTGGCTGACTGGTTGATTGACTGAGAAACAAGCAGACAGACAGCTATATTTTGCTGCATACTGCTCTGAAACACTGGCCAGCTTTCTTGGGCGAGGGGTGGGGTGGTACTTTGATATTATCATATATAAGTAGGTTCGGTCCATTTTTGAAGGTTCAAAATTTTGAATTGCATTTTTTGGAGTGGGGAGGGGTCGGGAAGGTCAGATAAATAAATATGTTTGGGAGTATGATGAAAATTTTGATTTTTTTTATGTTTTGTGGAGTCATTTCTATCAATTTGGCGCTTTTTTATGGTCAAGGTACAGATTTGAAAAATATTTTTGGGGTTGCTAAATTTTAAATATTTTTGGGGTGTGCCTGATATTCTTGATATTTTTGGGGATAAAGAGTAGATGCTGGGTCCAAGCCTACGTATTTAGAAAAATTAAAAGTAACCTCAATGGGGTCAGGCACCTTAAACACTTGAACTATTAGATATTAATCTAGCAAAACAGGCCTACAAAAAATCAAAAGAGCAAAGAACAGATACAGGGAGACAGACAGCCAGTGGCAAGTAGACAGACAAGTATGCAGGCAGGCAGAAGGCTAGATTATGCTGCTCACAGCCTTCAGAACAATGGACAGGCGTTCAAACCACCTGAGCTACTAGACACATGTAAGCTGGTTTAACGAGCATATAAGTAAAAGAACGAAGAACCAATGCAGACAGACAGACGGATGGACAGATTAACGGGCAGACAGACAAACAGCTAGATTTTGCTGCTCACAACCTTGGCACTTTGGTCAGGCGATCTTACTACCGTAAAACTAGATAATTTGGCTAAATCAGCATACAGAGAAATAAAAATAGTGAAAACCCAATGGCTACATTCTGATCTAACCGTAATTGACCCAGTGGTTTCAGCATACCACCTACCTATCTTTTGTCATAGATGTTTCTGATGTTTTGAGTTTTAGGATTTCCATGGACAGGAAAGCATATTGCAGAACCCCGCGGCCATGAACAACGACGACAATGGTCACATTAGCACTAAGATTAGGAGCATGCTCTCACCCTGTGGTACAGATTCGCGTCAAACTCGCAATAGAACCAGTATCGGCTGTCCCTGCTGGTAGAAACTAACAGGCTATCAAAATGTTAGTGCCTTTGAGCCCATAGTTAGTTCCTGCCGCTTTAATTAATATGTGAAAAAAAAACGGTTCTAAAAAGCCCTGCCCCGCGGCCAGATAACAAAACCCCGCGGATGCTGAAGTATTTTGTCACACACCTCCGCGGTTAAGACTTGCAACCGTTGAAGGGGTATTTCTCATAAACAATCAACGCTTATTTAAACCAAATCATTAACATACAGGTAAAACAAGTAAATGTCGTTTCACCAAAAACGAAAAAAATATAGAAACCATTTCTGAAAAATGTGTAATTGTCAATCAATCCCAAAGTATCCCGATTTCAAGTACTCGTTCATTTTTCTCGCATATTTTAAGTACTGTAATGCTGAATTGAGAATGCACCATTGCGCAGGCTAGTCTGAGTCTTTGTCGCACGTTGTAAGTACCAAAATATCATGAAATTATGTCCGTCGACAGTTTAATTTCAATCGAGCCGGTTCACACGCACTGTATTCATGCGCGGATCCAGAGCATTTTGTCAGAGAGGACCGAAATGCCACTTAAAATTGACCACCATCGGCCCATCAGCGAAACGCCCTTGAAATGGCGTTTTGCTGGCGTGTCAATGGCCCACCATTGAATGCTGGCTTGGTAGCTTTGTAATTTTTTGGGGATCCGGATCAATATTGCTAGAAAACCCTATATTTTATGATTTTTCAGGGGTCCGGACCCCCTGTCCCCCTCTGGATTCGCCCGTTGCATGCATCTGAAAGAAGGTACTTATCTGAAATGTTCCGTGATCATCGGACGCAAAGTCGGACTAGATTATAACTCTTGGTATGCTTGTTTGTCCCTGATCAGGCACATCGGACGATCTTCTGGATCCAAACTATTTGCGAACTTTGATAGCAGGTCGTAAAAGTAGAGAGAGAGAGAGAGAGAGAGAGAGAGAGAGAGAGGAGACTGCACGGTGTTTGCACACGAATCTTTTGTTTTGGCTTGTTTTCTTAGAATATCGAAACACAATGTTTGGGTCAGTCAATCAGCTTCCGATGAGGACCCAAAATCCAAATCGGCTTTTGTACGGCAAAGTCGGACATTCCACAGTATTAACGCTTTGCGTACTTCTATCGCATGCACACATTTTTAAATTGACGAAACATTCTATCCTGAATACCATTCGGGTCTGATCTGGATCCAAACCGTGTTTGCAAATGTTAGGAGAGAGAGAGAGAGAGAGAGAGAGAGAGAGAGACTGGTGCAGGCACGTCAAAGTAAACATTGCATCGGCGGATCGACAAGTAGAGGTGTGTGTGTGTGTGTGTGTGTGTGTGTGTGTGTGTGTGTGTGTGTGTGTGTGTGTGTGTGTGTGTGTGTGTGTGTGTGTTGATTTTCGTCAGTTTGTTGATTTTTTACTCTGGGAACTCGTCTACGTATTTCAAAGTTTTGTGTATATCTTTGCAAAAAATCTGATCGCACGAGATGTCTAGCGGTTTCATTTCTTGAATACAATATAAACTGGAATTCGAAGTCGGCAGAGCGAGCGAAAGCGTTTTGGTTTTCTGAAGGAAGAACGAAAAAGTGTAGTGATTCATCGGTAGTCCGAGACGAGTGAACATAGGAGACCCGGCTTATCGAATAGTTTAAATCAGTGGGCTTTTCGGACTTGTAAGTAAATTGAGTGACATAATATGCACGTGCCTGGCTTACCGCATGCGCTGGACATTTTACTGACTCAGTCCGCATGAATTTAGCGACTGTTTTAATAAGATTAAAGAAAAGAAAAAGAGGAGATAGCACAGAATCATATCGCCGTGTTTTCAAAAAGTTTCTACCACATTTTGACACGCATATATCCTTTATTATAGTGATCACACATGTGTTTCTATCCATTAACATCTGCTGGGCGCAGAAGGCATATAAGCCAATTTTTAGATTCATAATCCCTATATACTGTACTCTGCTAGACCATTAAACGTCCTTGTTGCAAACATTGAGGGCCCAGATCAGACTGCTCTGATCCGAGGACTCCAGTAGACGTCATTCTCAAAACGGAACCGAAAGATATGGTGGGCTACAGTTTAGCAGGGCGCCGCCGATGTGGCACCTTTGAATTTAGATGCAAGAAAAACCCCAGACTATTTAAAATTGAAAACAATCAGCAACAAAAAACAATAGTGGTGCTAAAATCATATTAAAAACTTTGATTTGGCGATTTTGGGGGGGGGGGTGGGGGGCGCCCGCCCCCTGCCACTTGAATCCGTCAATGAAACCGTCATCCGCGGATTGTGGTTCGTGCGAGGCTTCGTCGGCAGGCCTCATGGTAGTGGCTCATGACGGGCCCGGTAGCAAATGCCCTTTTATTTAATACCGCGGATGGACTCAAAATTCCAATACTGCGCCAGAGTGTATGCTATAAATAGACGCAATACTATTAAAGGGAGACCAGTCTAACAGATAGCGTCCTTTCGCAAATGTATATATCACGTGATCGTTTTGGCGGGATAGGCATAAAGTAAAACTTCAAATGAACTCATGCATGTAAGATTATTAATCCACAATATCCAAGCGACCTTCTGGGGTCAACTGAGATAATTCTTGATTCATATGAATGTTATATTATTTACATACATAGCCGCGTAAAAAAACACGCCGACTTGTTTGTTTGTTGTCAATGAAAGCAGACTACAATGGCAAGTCCACCATGTCTTTTACGATATGCCTATCATTATTATATTACTGCGCAAGGTATTATTTTTTAAATATATTTGTATTTGAATTAGCAATTGGCAATAAATCATTGCTTCGATACCCAAATTGAAGTTTTTAAACTGCAAAGCATAAAAAACAATAATAAAACAACAAAAAATGAACTACTTTTTACGCGTAATATTTTCCAGAAAGTTGTTCGGTTTGTATTAAGCCTTTATCCTGCGGAATCCGGATATACCACGTTCTGGAAAACATTGTAGATCCGGATCAGTTGGCTTCTCAGGAACAAACTAATCAGGATCTATACGACTGTTTATCATGCATCTAATTAAATTGTTAATATTGAAACCATGCAACTTATATGTCTAAAAATTTGCAAGGAGTATAGCATATATTTAATGTATGGCCTGGCAAGGGTGAAAAATTGACGTGACTGAAAAACTGTAAGTGTTAAAATTGAGTCCGGATGCCAGCATCCGTCCCCAAAAACCATAAGTAGGCAAACTGGTCGCATTGAAATTTCACCTGAATTTTTAATAGACCAAAATAGATTTTTACCGGATCTCTCATATACCTTTTCACGATACTTGATAACATGTTTTTAACAGTCTAAAAATTCATAAATGACTTTCTTAGAAGATGTAAACATTGGGTGAAACATTTCTCCGGGTTGCAATTTCTGAATAAAACGAGATGAACGATGAACTCGCCGACAGGACGACTCGCAAACAAAGGCTCACTGATCGACAGCGAGAAACCATCGGTTCAACAACTCAACGACACAAACTTTTAGTATTTCTAAACGACAGTGATTACAAATACTTTATTCTTGCCGGAGACATTTCATAATTTTTTGAGTATCTTTTCCAAACTCATTTTAATGCGACATGTGTTGAATTTTGTGTCGTCCAAATGTATCTGATGCGCTGACCTTTTTGTTGGACAACATTTTTATTCGATTTGGCACCAAGTTGTATAGACAAGTATTTGGGATTCCTATGGGCAGATTTATTCCTGTTTTGTTATGAGAGGGACTTTATGATGTCTCTTTCTGATGATAAGCAAGCTGGATGTTTTAAACATTAATAATGTTTATTTTGACACTATGATAAGTTAAAAAGCTAATACTGATACCGAAGCCGCGTTTTTAGACTTGCATTTGGCAATTTCTAATGATATTATTTCTACCAAAATTTATGATAAACGTGACGACTTTGATTTTGAAATTGTCAATTCTCCATTTTTAGATGGTGATGTCCCTCGCTTTACATCCTATGGAGTCTATATCTCTCAACTCATTCGTTTTGCTAGAGCATCTAGCCATGGTGCGGACTTCAACACTCGTAATAAATTTATTATTGTGACTCAGAAACTTCTTAAGCAAGGCTACCGGTATCATAAACTTCGCAAAACCTTTTCTAAATTTTATAGACGATACTATGATTTGATATCTAAATTAAATATCTCTCTTGCGCCAAGGACTTTCTGAACTTGGATTCTATGGTGACTTGGTGTATAAATTGAAGAAGATTGTTGGCTCTAATAATTTTTCAGCGCAGTTCATTAAAATAGTTTCCCATTATAAAAAGATTGGCTTTTACATTAATGTATTGCAGCAGACTGCATGCTTGGTGGTCAACCCAATCACATTTGACAACTTTGCTTTTCTCTTAAATTGCACGCCGGTGGCTCGGACTTCAGACTCTATGACGGTTCCGACTTAAAGACTTATCTATTGATGAGATGGTCGGGGGCTGATGTTTTTGCTGTTGTCAGGTCCACCGGGGTTTACCTGTTGGATTTTTTTGCTCTGGTATTCAGTTTTATTTACTGTTGAGTCCTTATCTTTGCTTTATCTCCTTTTTATATCTTGATTTATATGCTCTAGATGATGCATTGATAAGTTAGGGGTCTTTCATGCAAACCAACATCTATGTGTTTTGATCCAAATCTGAACTAAGGGTGAGGTTGGTGCACCGTTAAATCGGTTTAAGCCCCCAGTAAAATAATGTTACTGACCGTTCCAAGGCGGTGCTTCTTTTGTGGATCATTTATGTTATTTCTGTCTTGTTTTGTTATGCTTTCATGCACGTCTGTTTGTCGATGCCTTGTGGTCACCTGCTGGGAAAGGGCTGACCTCTTGACTCTCGTTTGTGATGTCTTGTTGTGACGTTGTCACTTTTCCATTGGTATCCTGGGTCAGGTGTGGTACTTGATTGTATCGATTCCTGATCTTTGCCCTCTTTCTTACTTTAACTACTACTAAAATGCTGCTGCTGCAGTTGTTTCTATCCCTCTCTTAAAATGTCGGTTTTCATGAAGTAGTGTTCAGCGTTTCTATTTGTCTCCAAATAGAGAATTTTCTCTACTTGTATGCCTAACAGGCAAACTCAAATAATCATGATGCTTTATTGGAGTGGTCAACTGGAGTCTGTTAGAATACAATAAAATTAAAACACCTGGCTATATTATATCCATAAATAATATTGTCTCAATCACTAACCATAAAGGTTCCATTAAGGGAGAAAGCATGGTGTCAAGGTAGAATGATATTTATTATCACATTTTCGTTAATTGACTTATACAATAAGTTTGTTGTCTATTTATTAGGATAAGAAATACTCTGCAATGTTATTTTTAACCAAAAAAGCGCCTTTAAAGAAAATCTGAAAGTGCCGTCTGCTAAGGTCGTCTGCTGCATTATTTGATCTTAAGTTATGTATTTATAGGGACAACCAGTATGGATACATATCAGACTGCTCCGATAGGAGGAGTCTTGTCTGTGTCTACATTGTTTGTCAACAAAGCTACTTTAACATTTCAACAGACGTCAAAAGCAGACGATTTTAATGTGATTGGTGTTTTAAGGGTTAACATTTGGTGTGACACATTTTATTAGAATGTTTATATATACTGAAACAATAAAGTTATGTCCGCTTGACGTTTATGTCTGCGAGTTCCAAATGGATGAACGCATTTCATTCAAATTTTCACCTTACAAACTTTGATCATATATAAATGATTTGCACCTAAAAGTAATCCATTTGATAATCAATAGAGACGCTGAAAAAGCAGCGAACACGAGTACCCTTAAAATCAAAAGTCTCAACATCAATAGCTTGTGTGTCCGTCATAATCCCGAACCGTTCAAGCACATTTAAATATCACTGAACAAACTCTCTTGTAAGATAAGCTGGCTAGTTGTATGTATTGCTTTTTCCGCCACAGTCATTTGTTTGTAACATACTCTGACGTCACAAAACATCGATCACGAGCGTGCGTGAAAACAGTCAGAAAATTCATTATTGGTCCAACATTTTGATAATCAACAAAATCGAACAAATTTGATGTTTTTTCGTCGTCACAAGCATTTTAACAGTAATTAAGACTAATCAGCATCAAAACAATTGATAATGGAAATTCTCTGATGATTTTACTGGAAGGGGTGGGGTATAAAACACAGATTTTGTGAACGTTTGATGCCCGACATCAGCCTTAGTTTTTGATTTTCTCTATTGTGTAGTTGTTGTCATAAACAAACACAACAAATTAAAGCAAAAACGGTCTCAAAATGATGTTAAGTTAAGGAGATTTGAAAGTTCTTAATTTGTTATTTGTTTAATTTAAAGGGAGGTAATTTTAGATAATTTTGTAAATGAAAGATTTGGAACTGCAATTTCGTTCGTTCGATTAGCAGACTTGGGATTTTTAGATGTTTTTTCATCGTCGGACGCTTCTGGTTGCCATTTAACGTAAAATATGTCACGTTTTGATTATTAACTTCCTGATGATAGCGGAAAAAGCTGTGTACACATTAGGTTTAATAACCCTTCAAGATCAGAAGATAAACTCAAATAACTACCATTTTTTGTGTGTCGGACGTTTGATGAACATTTTGGTTTTATTTTTGTTGCAACATCTTAGCTGGATCGAAATATACAGTACCATAAAAATCGGACGTTTCTTTTTTGTTTGAGTATATTATATATGTATATTTTCGTTAAGTCACGAACAGAAAGATTAAGATACAAAAAAAAAACAAGCTACATTTCATTGACGTGAAAAGTACATTATTAATTCTTTGTATTCGGGATTCCCTAAACGAGATCTTTTGCAAACAGTGAAGACTCAGATGTAATACTGCATAATGCTGCATTTCATCAGAGTCCATACTGTTTGAAAAGATAAAATAAGATCTTCAGACAACAGAATACAATTTTTTTGAAAGTCATAAACGGACACCCATAGATATGTACAATAGACTATCACAAATTTATTGTATCAAACCAGAAGGAGGGATCCATTAGTATACAAAGGGTTAACCTATAATTATGTGTATCTTGTATTTCAGAAGCCTAGGAGTAGGACTTGCGTTCTTATTATGCATCATAAATGGTAAGCTCTGATGAGATTTTCGCAAGTTCTTTATTTTTGATTTTTCTAACAACTTTAAAACATGATAAATACAATGTACATTCCATTTGACTTCAAGCAAGCCCATTGGAATTAATTGTATTTAGTGCATTGCCTAGGCTGCGCATAAATTTTAGTACATGCGCAGATCCAGAAAGTTTTTGTCAGAGGGGATCCAACTTTGACAATATTTTTTAAATCATTTTCTTTTATTTTAAGGAGAAAGAAGATCCAAACAAATACCACTATAAGCGGGCCACCATCGACCCGCCAGCGAAACGCTATTTAAATGGGTTCCGCTGGCGTGCCGATAATGACCCAACATTGAATGCTGGCTCGGTGATTTTTCAGGCGATCCGGACCAGTATTGCTAAGAAACCCTATATTTTTGTACTTTTTTAGGGGGTGGAGTCCAGACTTCTTGTCCCCCCTCTCTGGATCCGGGCATATAGTCCTACAACCCCGCTTGAGAAGTCAAAAGCGGGGAGCATGCGATAAGTTCAAAATATCATGTACTGGTCCGTTTTATTTGTATTTAAGATGAAACAGTTTTCCTAGATTTCAAAACACGATCAAAAGTGTGTTTTTATGGGAAAAAATACAATGTAAATCTATGAAACAAACAGCTTTTGATTTAAAGACACAAAAATATATAATCGGAAAGGGTCACTCTCTAAACAGATGGAGGCGTGTGAACGGGAGCCTGGGTCACCAACACTCCTATTCAGAGACACTTTACCGTCAAAAAAAATAAACGAACATCTGTATACATGTAGCTAATTGTAGATAGACAGTTGCTCTTTGATTCTGGTACTTTAATCTACAATTAATCCCACAATTGAGACAGTTAAAACCTGAAAACTAAGTATGGTAATAATATAGGAAGGAGGGGGTAAATAAGGTAATCGTCTGGTTCCGTCTTAATCCATTTGTGCCGAATGGACTTTCCCACTGTTATTAATTGGACTAGACCATTTCAATTCAAAGGGATGTTGGGGGGTATTTTCATTTTTATTCAAATTTTAATAAAACATTCTGTAAGCAAACAGTGAAGAACCTGACTAGACGCCGCATTTTGCGGCGTCTGATCTGGGTTTGCACTGTTTGCATATGTCCCACAAAAAGGACTCTAGTCTAATATGGGTTAAAGTCAGCAAAACGTGGTACATATACAATGTGTACGTCTCGGTACTGATTTTAGATCAAGAGCGTTTCCTGGTAAGAATAATATTAACATTCTGCATGGGTAGATGGCAGTTTTTGGTTATCTTGAATGGATTTCCATGTTCATGCCCAAGTACTGTCCTGTCAGCCAAGAGTGACAGTGACGTCACGTTTTGTTTACACAGTTATCTGGAATTAAGAATAGATAGACCAATTGTGTAATTTATCGATTCGCATTAGCTATACTTCTACTACGACCTCCTCTGAGTAATGACTAAGTAACTAAATTCATTCAATGCATTTATCGTTACAGTCACGCCTCAAAGCATTTTGTGGAAGTATATAAGGTGGAGTGAACAAGTTAATGTTTTACTTAACAATTGTAAACAAAACACGACGTCACTGTCACTATTGGCTGACAGGACAGTAGATTTGTGCTAAGTTTGATTGATAACGTATTCACCAGTATAGGACCCGCTTCTGTCATAGGCTTTAATCGGTGGGTTGGTGCCTGATGCTTATCTGTAGCTTGACCCACCGTGGCTCAACTTGAGGTTTTCTTTAGCTCTGACTATCTGTGAGTCATGAGCCCTTTTCTTTGTTTCATCATGGTGTGTTAAATTGATTCATGTGTTTCTCCATGATGATACATTGTATTAGTTAGATGGCCTCCATGTGAGCTGAACATTTCTTGTACTTCAACAACAGCAAAATCTAGGGCGAAGATTTGGTACCAGTAAAATGCATTTAAGCCCCCCGGTGGCTTAGGCTGCTGTCCGTTCTAAGGCGGTGGTTCTGTTGTTGTTGAATTTTTGCTTTTGCTTATTGTTACTCCCAATGTGGGAGTCTGTAATTGTTGTATGTTTTGCTGTACGTTACTTTATGTCCATTCTAGTATTGCAATCATCTTGATGGGGAAGAGAGAGAATTGAAATTGAATTGATTGTGGTATTTCCTGATCATACTCACTTACTAATTTTTATTTAATGCATGATGCCTATTCTCAAGCCAAATAATACATTTATTAAAACATTTAAAAGTGCATGTATATACCAATGACGACGCTGATATTGTTTTTATATTCTATTTCAGCAAGGGCGGGTCCGATGCGCTCATGTAAGTATGATCAACTATCACATCACATCCACCGGATTCCTAATGGTTGTATTGCACTAGACGTGTTTTTTATGTTTGTCAAAATATTTTAAAGAGACTAAGTCGCACCTATGAACATTTTTCGATTTTTTTTTTCATTTTAAATCATTTGTAAAAGTAGAATTAAGGTAAGTAGTATGTAAAGTGTATGCGAAGACAACGAAACCTGAGCCATTCAAGAAACCTGAGCCATTGTTCTCTGGAATGTAAACAAACACCTTAATCCTTTTGTTAACAATGGAATCGGTATTTAACATGAAGGTGTGATATTTCAATATTGATACACAGAAGGGTGTTGAATGTAAATGAGCTAGCACATCAGATTTTGGTACGTATGCATAGACTCAGTTGAGCCTGCGCATCTGCGCAGTATCGCCAGAGCCTTTTCTGTTCGCGCACTCAAAGTTTGAATTGGTGTTGACGTCTAGCAAAACTGGTTAGCTGCACATGTACGTTATGCGGCGGCGGCATGTTCACACAGGCGACTAGTGAATGCTCACACAAGCCTTTGCATTCGCGCACTATCTTCAATGCCTTAATTCTCTGTTTCTCTGAAAGTATAGATTAAAGTAAATGGAGTTTAACACCAACAACAAGACAGCTAGTTTCACTAGTTAGCTGCATATGTACGTTATGATACAGCGGCATGTTCACTCAGGCGACCAGTGAATATTCAGACAAGCCTGTGCATCCCCACATTATCGCCAGAGCATTCCCTGTTTCACACTCAAAGTATGAATTGAATTAAATTGAGGATAACAATAGACAGCTAGCCCCACTGGTTAGCTGCGCATGTACGTTATGCGGTGGCAGCATGTTCACTGAGGCGACCAGCGAATGCTCAGACAAGCATGCGCATCCGCGCAGTATCGTGGGAGCCTAGCTCCATTTCCACGAAGGATGTATTGAAGTAGATTCACGAACACATTTTGTTTGTTTTTGTTGCTTTACGTCCCATGTCAACAGCTATGGTCATTGCGGGACGGTCAGTTCACTTAACCACACCTTTTCCTGGGCAGGCTTGAGCAAGCGGTTAACCAGTAATTTGTGCACATACTTTCGCTTGTAACTGACAACAACCCTTCTTGAATAAATCAGCGGAAGGGAGGAGAATGACCGTAGAAATTATTTCATGATCAATCTCCACGAAAGTATGGTACCGGGCCGGGATCGAACTCGCGACCCCTGGATCTGCAGTCAGACACGCATCTGTAGCCAGACACGTTACCGACTGCGCTACGCGGCCCGGTCACGAACACATGAACAGCTAGTATCTAGCCCACTGATTAGCTGTGCATTAGAGAAAGACTATGCATGTTCTACCCTTTTGTCAAAACATATGCTTATCTCCGGAAATAATGTATTCCGAATTTTAAATTAATCGGATATTCCACTCACTGACAAAGTTTCAAGACTACATGTAGCTCTAAAAGTTCATTAGACCATAACTGGAAACGCATGCGACAGGCGGACAGGAGCAAATACGTACGCACGAGCCAGCCAAATAAAATATTCGCCTACCATTGACATGGAAGTTTTCTTTTCTTTGGCTTTGTTTCAAAAAATGAATAATACGAGTACCTTGGTGATAGTAAAGAACTTATGGGAGAAAAGTCCTTATCGCAGGTCTACTAAACAGCATGTGTATTTGTTTTGTTTAGGTTGATATTTGACGCCCCAGCTAACAATCTTTCAGTCATGTCTGGACGGTTCCCTAGGTTGACCAGTACCAGGCAGTGTTGACAAAGTGCCTTGCCCAAGGACACAGCATCGCGCCGATAGTGGGATTTGAGCCCACCTCCTCATGGTCAGGCACTCTACCAACTGAGCAATTGTGTCCCAAATAAAAACTGCTAGTGTATTTATTTAGGATATCTTCAGATGGCATGGACGTTGCTCGTATTTGTATAAGAATACATTGCATCGCAAACTAAATTTCGATTGGGCAGTTCATAGTTCCATGAATAGACACGAAAATGGTGCATGGGTGCTGGATAATGTGCGTTCAAAATGCATTCAAAATGGCAGGCGGTAAATCGCTGAGAGCAAGCGCAAGTACCGCTGATCGGAAGCAGACAGCGCAGGTGTCTCGAACAACTTCACCGCGACAAATTTTGTTGCTCGCCAACTTGATACGAGCAGGAGTAAGTTGCTGCTAAAATTTGTGACACTGTGTAGATTGTTCAAGTAGGATGCGACGACTGAGACAAAAATTGGGTTAAATTTAGCGTTCAGCATTTTTTCCAATCAAATCCCGACAGTCAGTTATTCTATCGCCCCGTTACTTGGTATGTTTCTTAGAAGCGGTTTAACAGAACTTATTGCGCATATATCTAAACTGCTGCCAGTAATAGAAAACTGTCATGTTTAATGTATTGGCATGAAGAAAAAATCTCTATAAAAGTAGGACCAGGGTTCGAACTGACAACCCTATAATTTACAACATTTTACTAGCCTGTTTGCTACCCACTGCGCTTTGTGGGGCGATGCATTTAGTCTGACGGCCATCTGTCCTGTAAAACAGTTTCTTAGATATTGAATATGAAACAATTTCAACAGCATTTCTAACTCTTTGCATTTAAGCAAGCCGTCAGTTGTCAGCTACTGCGAAAGTATGTATGTCTACATGTATGTATTACATTAAGTACTGGTTAACCAGTATGCCCAGGAACAATGTGAGAACTGACTGCACCAGATGTGACTTGAACAGAATACCACAGCACAAACAAAACCAAGTCCATTGCTATGCAATACACAAACCTCCTACCGGATTAAGTACCCCCTCACCCACCCTTGATGTAGTGGACCATGTTATGTATATGATCCACCTGAATGGTAATTGTAACGATTATACGTTATTACTAGATGGCATTTAAGATGCATACGACATATACAACACAAACACATCATCTTACATGCAGTTTCGACCCAATTAAATCTCAACATCTACTATATTTAGTTTCAAAGGGCCATAACGCCAAAAGCCATCCAGAGTTACGGTTCTTGCGTTCTGCTAGTCGTTTAATGCTTGTTATTATTTGCATGAATTTTCATGAAGATATCTGAAATGGGTTAAGCTACATAGCTGACAGTATCGAATCGCAAAATCTACTAATTTTAGTTTCAAGGGGCCGTAACTACAAAAGAACCATCCAGAGTTACGGACCTTGCATTCTGTACGGTATCTAAAGATGGTCAAATATGTATGAAGTTTTATGAAGATACATATATCTTAAAAGGGTTTACGTTACATATAGCGGGCACGAAACTGACGGATGGACAAACAGACGGTTGAGCTAAGTTTCGACCTTGACCTTGGAAGTTGGTGGATAAGTGTTGTGCCATTGCAAATAATCATTTAAAGTAATATTGAATGTGCCCAACCCATGTGGGAGATACGGCTGGGACACGAGATAGTGAGTGTCACCAAAATGTAAGTGAAGACGACCAGGAAATGCCACAGCCACACACCACAGACCCCAAAGAAGTTATAATGAATTTGGCCGGCCCATGTAGGAGATATGGTCCGGACACGAAAGTGTGACGGACAGACGGATGCCATTGGATCTAAAGCCGGAGCAAACCGATAGTCCTCAGACCGGTGTTTAACCGGTAGGGGACGACATTTTAATGATCCACCTAAGAATTCTCTAGTTTTATGCCGTGGAAATGTATGACACACGATGAAAAAAATCTTGAAATTTGTTCTACTATTGCACGGATATTTGCAAGATAAAATTGTTCATGGTGACATATTTTTTGTATGTGTTGAACGCATTTATCTCGAAAATTACAATAAATGCGACTGTGCCATTTAATCGTTCCAATCCATGCTCAGATAAAAAACTTAAGTTACCCCGAAAAGACTCTGGTTTTTGATCCCAGGCCAGTGATCACTATTCAATCCCTGAATGAGTTGATGTCCTTGGGACACCAGGTGGTATTTTTTCATCATGAGGGAGTTTGACCTCAAATAAATACTATCAGCATTCAGATTTTGGTACGTGTACCTATTTCATGATGAGCAGCCAGGGCTCAGAAGTATCTACGAATACACGCAGTCTCGACGGAGCGCTCACTGTTCACGTACTCGAAGAAGGGACATAGAAGGAGACTCATGTCAAAAATTAGGTCGCACCCTAGTAGCCCTACTAGATAGTTGTGAATACGTGTACACGTTTAAAGAGTGAAATTACGCATATGGGATAAGTACCAAAATCCAATGAACAGGTTTCCTACGCATGTCAAACTTTTATTCAAACAGACGTCCAGTTGTGGGTTAAGCCGAGACTTGTCGGAGTGGCCAAATGTGTTCGTAGTTACGCGAATTGACTGATTTAAGTTAGCTGTCTGTCTAGAGTGGTCCACCCCCATGATGGAAAAGCTCGGTGTAGTGCACATACAATCAGTCCGCCTAATGCTTATGACTGTCTCCCGCCATTGTCCATGCCTGTTTGGTTTAATCTAAAGAGTGGAAGCATGTTGAACGTTTATGATTTTCCGTCATTTTCAAAACTTAGGGCATATCGTGCGGTTGTGCAATGTGTCAATTATGAATGCTGAGTGAAATTCCGCTGCATAAAGTTGAGAGTTGATTAGCCTGGCCAGGTCCGTAGAAATGGATTATTTGTTTCTAGCATTTTTTTACAACTCAGTTTATGCTGACTCGTCTTCAAATAGAAATGATACATGTACATGTAGCGCCCAAATTTTCGCCACGGATAACCATGATAGCGGACACGATTGCTCATGGTGACACTCTTGGATATCTGGTTGTGAAAGAACAGTTAAAATTATTCATCAATGGTAGACGATTTGGGCGCTATATCGAAAACTGCTATGAAATGCAAAACATCTTGCAACTCTTATAGGGAGTGCTTTAAGGATTACTCGCTAAAACCGTATCGAATACAATGCTATAGATGTAAACCTTAAAAGAAACGATGCCCAGACAAATAATATCTGTTAACCCCATACTCAGTTTCATTTGACATCTACTTCAGAAGATTAATGTTAATATTAAAGTACGAGTAAGTTTTTGATCACCTGTATTACATGTACTTCTATCACCTCAGTTTTGTTGCTATTGTTATCGTTGTTTTGAATACCTTTTGTTATTTTTTCCTGTTTTGTTGATATATATGTGTGACCTGGCAGTTGGTTCTTTGTTTCACAACCATCTTAAAATAACGTTTACAGTCAAACAAATAAACAAAACAATCGTGAACATATTCGCATGACCATGCATATGGCCTTAGTAAAGGGACACTTTTATATTACGTGGAAATATTAATTTTAATAATACTTGCATTTTCTATTGAACATGCTTCACTGTTTTGTACCTTGTTTTGTAATGCACTGTACTTAGTGTCCTTTCTTGTTTTGCAAGCATCTCGCTGGGGAAAAGAAGGCTTGGTGTTTTACTTTATATCTCTCTTTGCTTCTGTGTGGCCGTTGGTGTTCGCGGTGCCATGGGTTGGTTTACAGTGTGTGGTTGTGGCATTTCCTGAGCATACTAACTTTTTTATCTTTAAAGATATGTGATGTGAATATATAATATTGAAAAGTGTGCAACACCCTGTCCACTTTTCCCGCCAAAACCATAGAAAACACATTGTTCAAACTTACAAATTACCGGTATCCGTGTGTAAACAATGTAAGTGTTGGTGTTAATGTTTTGACGTGTTACTCTTTGTAAAGGTGAGGTATAATGTGGAAAAGATTTAAACCACGGACCGTGATTCCCGTAAAATTGCAATTTGTCCACAATAAAAATCCTTCGTTCAAAATTGCGTAATTTATGCTGTCCGCTAAATGTGTAGATATGTTGACATGCAGCCAGATGCACTTTACCATTTAATTACCAATGCTTTTAAGAATAAGCTGGCAGCATGGTTTAAATGATAACTTCTAAGATGCATGCGATTGTTTCCATTTTGATGTCATACTCCCAGGAAATGTACAAAAATTGCAAATTCGCACATATTTCTTTAATTCATTAGTTTTAACATTTCACATGGTTCTACACCTTCAAATGATCTCTGTATTCCAAACATACTTACTTACTTTTTTTTGTCTAGCCAAGCGCAACAGTTTTTACTGTGTGATGTAAGAATGGTAGAACTTTACATCGTACGAACAGGTGTTAGATGCTGCCAAAATTTGTGACACCGTGCAGAATGTATACTCGGGGTGCTACGAAAATGGCTAAACAGCAAGTAACAGTCTGAATGCAAAAACCAATTACGGTTTATAAGACACCTACCAAATCCACAGCTACTCGCACACACTAAGAAGAAACCTTAGAGCTGTAGCCCAACAAGTTAGCTGTATATGCTTGGCTTAAATTACTATATGCACATGCGTGGTTTACCAAAATCTCATAAGTTGGCTCGTGATGCTATGGGTAACAGATCTGTGGACTTTGATTGTGGCATTTCCTGACCGTGCTCAATTGCAAGCACTGTAGACACAAATGAGATACAACATAAAGCAGAATCTCTTTCAGAGCTACAGTGCTTGAAAATATACAAGGTCAATTCAGCAATCAATAAGATTTGAGAATATCAACATGGAACATATTTAGATAAATAGTAGGAACTTCCACAGAGGTTAAAAGCTATAGAAAGAGAAGCTTTTATTCAAGCAACAAATACTGGAACGGAGGAGCACATATCCAGTTGTGCTGGAAACTTCTTATAAGATTCAATTCTGTAATAACCAAAGCTAATAAAAATCCGTGGTATTTGGATAGTACAGTTTAGTATCAATATGGTTCAACACTCTGCGAAATACAGAGGCCTGACACAGGTCTTCTCTTTAATTTTATCCCCCCCCCTCCCCGACCCGACGAGGATCGGGCATATTGCAATCAATCTAGTGCCTGTCCGTCTGTCTGTAGACAAAATCTTATTTGCTCCATAACGTTTATACTCTTCGAGATATTTTGAATATATTTAGTAGACATATATACCAGTTCAAGACAACGTTTTGCGTGTAAGAATGGTTGCTCTCCATTGCTTCATATTTGAGTTAAAACCCTTGTATGGATTTTAAAGGGGGAATTATGTTCGCTCCATAACTGATATGTATACCCCTTTGAGATATTTTAATATTATTTAGTAGGCATATGAATGGTTGCTCTCCAATTCTTTCTGTCCAAGTTATTTTCCTTGAATGAACTTTAATGGGAAAGCCTTGTGCACTCCATAGCTTACATCCCCTTTCAGATATTTTGATAATATTCGGTAGGTAGATCTATCCAGTCAAGACAGTGCGTCAGATGCAAGAATGGTTACTCTCCTCGCTTCCTGTTTGCGTTACCTCTCTTGAATGAACTTAATAAAAGACAAATTGTGTAAGCACCATAACGTGCATACCATATGAGCTATTCTTTAAAAAATATATAGGACTATATTTCATGTCAAGATGGTGTGTCAAATGCAAGAATAATTGCCTAGCTTTACTGTATACTAGAGTTATCATCCTTGAATAATTTTAAAGGTACCCTCTATTACTTCCATGTCCCCTTGATATATTCGCTTCGCCAAATCCTTCACGTCATCAAAGACCATACTACGTCCTTAGCGGTCTGCCTGATTGTTAAGGCAGTGGCAAGGACGTACTCATGCTTGATGGGGGTTTAAGATGGAAGAGTAGAACAGATTCATGAAATGACATGAGATAGTTTTAAAACCTCACCCAATTAAAACATTTGCACGCTTTAGCCAAACGACTATTTATTCATTATGGTAAGGTTCAGTCTGTCTTTTTCCCAATTGCATTGTTAGTTTACTCAGCGTCACATTTTAAGCTGCGAATCGACATTAACAACGTCCAAATCAATTGACAAAGCTCCAGATCAAGAGTCATTTAGGTTAGGTTCAGCATGTCTTTTCCCTCTTAAACTATGTTAGGTAAAACATCACCACTGGGAAATGAAAACTAACAGTGACGCATATATATTACCAGAATACATAATTATATGTATTTGCCACTCTACCTTGTATACGTTTTCTTCCCCTGGAAGCATAATCTGTGATTCTCCTTGTTCTATCCCATACTTTGCTGGTTATAAATATATTGTTTTAGACACTTGTCCCAAAAAGATGCCAAGCCTCATTTTCCGAAGAAATATCACAGAAAATTAGGTTTAATCATTTTTGTTTAGTTTGATTCTTTATGTCCCAGTCAACAATTAATCGGTCATGTTGGGACGAGTCTTTCTGGGTCGAACCAGTACTAAGCAGCCGATAAAGTGTTTTGATCAAGGACACAACACAGTGACTTGCTGGCTGTGAGGCTTGAACTAGCAATCTTGCTATCTCCAGTCTAATGCTCTACCAACTGGGCCACTTCGCTCCACAGGTTTAGTAATAAAGAGGCTGAACCTAAACCTAATGACTCTTGGTCTGAAGCCTAGTCAGTTTGTCTGGGTGTGGTTAATGACTCTCGATCCTGGGGCTCCAATATGAGTGTCATTAACCCCACCAAGGCCTACTGACAAGGCTTTGGTTCAAAAATCAATAGGGTTAGGTTTCTCTAATCTTGCTGCCTGTTAATGCAGAAATCAGTAAGTGTTAGTTGCCGCTACCTTACATTATAGAAATAATTTCATTTCAGCTTAGCTGTAGCTGTAAATTCTCAATAATTCCATAATTTATACAACTAGATATTGTTTGTGTAACAAAACTGATCTTTTTGGTAAATTGAAGTGCAATTTTATCTCTGATAGACAGTCAGTATATTTGATTTATCTCTGGTGGATAGTAGGTGTATCTAAATTATTTTTGGTAGATTTATATCTGGTAGACAATGTGTATCTGTTTGTTTTTTTCTTCGCTGATAGATGATAAATGTATTCATAGATTCTCTTGTTGATAGTAGAGGTATCTTTTTTTATCTCTTGTATGGAGAAGCTGCACCTGGTTTATCTCTGGTATATAGTAGGTGTATTTATTCTATTTCTGATATAAAGTGCCTTATTGGTAGATAAGTGTATTGTGTTTACATCGGTTGGGTAGTATGTGTTACTGTAAAGTAAGCGTATCTGGTTTAGATATGCTATACAGTTAGTATTGTATTTGGTTTCTGTATGGTGACCAGTAGGCGAAATTGGTGAAAATCGTTTTATTATTGATAGCAGGTGTTGTTGGTTTATCTCCGATGCAAAGCAGGTGTTATTGGTTTATTACTGGTGGATAGTAGATGATAAGATATTGGCTATATCTTGTGAATAGTTGTTGTTTTTCTTTCTGGTGATTGGCCTTTTTAGGTGCATTCGATTCATCTCTGGTGATTCTCTTGCTCAGTCATCTCAGTATTTTGAGGCTTTAGGTATCCTGGGTCAGGTGTGGTACTGGATTGTATCGATTCCTGATCTTTGCACCCTTACTTACTTTTATGTAAATTCACGCTGAAGAGCTCAGCTGAACTACTTGGTGAACATAATGCCAGACGCTTATTATTTAAACGTTTAAATTCTTGAGTTTATAATCAATATCTCCATAAATAATTGTCCAGATCCTTGTATAGACACTTTCTTTATCTACAGAAAATCATATTTTCAATAGATGCTGAAAATATCAATGCAGACAGAGCTACGTGCATTAAGGGGCAAATTTAGCCCCCTGTGTAGCCAAAAACTGAATACTGCTTTTCACCAATTTCATCCAATTGTTTTATTAGAAAAACGGTCCAAGTGTAAAAATATGGCATTTATTTTACTTTTATCTTTGCTATGATAACAAAAATGGCTGACAAAATAGGCTCCAAATAGAGAAATTACCATTTTGGGTCAAATTTAAGGCTTTTCCAGACTGATGTTTAAAGAATTACATATCGCCACAAGCGAATACCAAAAAAACAACAACTTTTAATATATTGTGTACCATAAAATTTTCCATCATCTGTTAAAATATCGTATTGGTATTTGCTTGTGCTCTATGTTAATTTCTCTGTCAAATGTCTAAAATTTGCTCCAAAATGGCCATTTTCCTATTTTCAGCCTATTTTGGCAGCCATTTTTGTTACCATAGCAACGGTAAAAAATCGAATCAATACCAGACTTGTACACTTGGGCTATTGTTCTTATGAACTAATTAGAAGAAACTTGTGAAAAGAAAATTTCATTTTTTGGCCTCATAGGGGGTGGGGGGGGGCAAAATAGCCTCTTGATGCACATACCCCTTTCAGTATTTTGGTAGCATCCAAAATACGAAAGGGATACTTGAGAATTACCTGTGTATTCACAGAGTGCGTTAAGCGTCCAGATCAAGATTGAGACAGGGTGTGACGTATCGCTATCTAAGGGAATATTGCGTGTATCGGTCTTATCTCTGCTAGGTAGAAGGTATATCTGGAATATCTTGACAGATGGTAGATGAATTTAGTTTAATCTGGTAGAGAGTTGGTATCTCTGGTTTATAATGTCTACCAGAGATAATCCTGAGATATATCAAATACACATACGTTCTACCAGAAATAACATAGATACACCAACAATGCACCAGATTAATTTGAACTTTTGAGCTGAGGTGTGCTGTGAAGTTTGTGCATCGAGCACCAAATGCTATTCTTTAAGAACTGAGTGTCTGGGTTCAAACAGAATATTAAGAGTTCTTTAAGGCGGCTCAGGCAATAACCTTATACAAAGTGTCAAATAAATAATATACCAAGGAAAAAAAGGAAAGTATGGTCAGGAAACACCACAAGCATAGACCACAGATCGACCAAAGGGCCGCGAGGAAGAGACATAGAACACAGACCTCTACACTACAGCAAAAAAGACAATTATAGTAAAGCAACCAGCTCTCTCATGCTCAGCAAGATGAGTGAACAGGGCTTGAAATTATGAATTTAAAATACCATCAGATGAGATGATGGCAATCCCCCTGACTTAAAGCTAATGATAAGCAGTACAAACAGATAACCAAGTTTATTCGGTTTGATGAGATAATGTGTGTCCACTACAATATGTAATGGTAAAGCAAGTATGAAGTAATGCCTTTTGAGAAACAAGTTTATTAAAATTGCCTCTTAATTAATTCAAGGGCGGTAGAATGTATGTAAAAAATGGCTGCAGTGCAATCAAACTTGCACTCAACAAAGCATTCTGACATGATCATATCCATACCAAGTTTTATCAAACTATCTCAAAAGATGTGAAAGTAATTACGATCAATAGGTTTTGCCTTTAATTTTTGTTCATGAAAGATAACTCTAACAGTAAACAAGCGATGGTAATCATTTTTGCAAAGGACACCAACCGTCTTGACTCGATATATAATCCCTACCAAATATTATCAATTTATCTGAAAGATAATCTTGGGAAGAAATTAACATTAGAAAGTAACTTACACATTGAAGATTGTAGTCAGATTGCAAAGCATATTATGTTTTTGCATGAAGTTTTAGCCGGGTGGTGCAAAATTAATGCCCCCCCCCTCGAAAGTACCCATGTGATAGCAAAGGAAATTATAAAAAGTAATTCACAAATAAAATGTAAAAACAAGATTCTCTTGAACCATGAATAGAACATATTTAATTTTATACACTAGATCAGCAACAAAATTTGCATAATGTCCTTCAAATTGATTTCCTTAAATATTATAATATAGTATCTAACATAACAAAATTTATCAAATGGGCATTAATTGCACTGTTGATGTAAAACAAAGGAATTTCAATCATAACTAGAATTGTTTTTCACCGAAAAAACAGATGTGTCCCCCTTTTAGGAATCAAAAAAAATCACAAGGGGAATAATTTGGAAAATATACATGCAAGAGCTATGATTCTTGTGCATGACACTTTATCTGAATGTGCTTTTCAAATGTATGAAGTTTCGTTAATATACCTCTAACGGTTATAGAGTTATAAACCAGACACAAAATAGCGTTGCAAATGACCAAAGGGAAATATCTCCAAAAATATCCAAAGCAGAGTTATGGTTCTTATGCATGACACATTGTCTGAATGTGCTTTACAAATGTATGAAGTTTCGTTGAAATGCCTCTAACAGTTATCAAGTTATAGAGCGGACACGAAATAGCATTGCAAATAATCAAAGAGAAATAACTCAAAAGTATCCAAAGCAGAGTTATGGTTCTTGTGCATGACACATTGTCTAAATGTGCTTTACAAATGTATGAAGTTTCGTTGAAATATCTCGATCTGTTCTCAAGTTATAGAGCGGACTCAATTTTGTGATGGACAGACAGACGGACGGACGGTCAGACAGACAGATAGACGAACAGACAGGCGGACGCAAGGGGAAAAACAATATGTCTCCCGACCCCTCTGGAGGGGGAGACATAAATATCTCATGAGAATAATACCAAATAATACATGTCTGTTCCAATGTAAATTAGCCCCGTTTGTACTATGTGACGTTTGTTCAATGCAAGAGGAAACAAATGTCCACCTGTTTTGGCATTGTTGGTATATACGGGATCTGTGGTCCAAAGTCCTGGAAATACTGACTTCTATCAATATTGAAATCAAGTTAAGTTACTTCATTATAAGCTTTTAAATTGAAGTTAGTTATAAAAGCACGCACAAAAATTTCGTTTTTAATGTTATCGTACTTCTAGTAAAATACTACATTTTTCCTCAAAATATAAATTACAATAACCCAAATATAAATGGCTTCCTACAATTATAAACTTGAGGTTTACAGGAAAAATGGTAATAACTCCAATTACATAAGTTGTTCTATATATTGAAATGGATTTTATGCAGAATAAAACCTTTTTAGAGAAAATCAACGTCGATAAATTTAGCTATTATATCTTAATCCATATGTAGGACTTTAAATTTCTTAAGAGACCTAAAATTGAAATTATATAAAATATATATTTGACCAGACTCTGACCACCATAAAAATATAAAGTAAAAAAAAAAACTATCCGACTATAAAACTGCCTAAAGAATGATGCGTCACAGACACATAATTATATTATTTTCATATCTATTTTTTTACTTCTTTCTTTTTTTAAAATGATCATTGTTAAGCCTGCTAGTCCAATATTCCAATTTATGCACTAAATAATATACTGACGTCAACTAAAAACGCCTCACTCATTATCACTGATTTCTTAGCGATGATATATACAAAAATGAACAGCCACGTACCGCTTTTTAATGTATAGGTTGGGCGATGTAGGAAAATGACTTTAATTTAATATGGAGGTGATGTGTAATTCCGATGACGTCATACAGGCTCAATGTACACATGACGGCATTATGCATCAATCGCCTATGATTTCAATTTGAGTTTGCACCCAGTTTGTGCCGTTAATGTTTTGCTAAACAATGAACAAATTTTGGATCATTTTTTTCAAACAGTTGTGCTTGCGAGTTATAACTTTATGGAAATATGACGTCATATTAAAGACAAAATGTAAGGTCCGTTTACGAAACTTGCCAACAGTCTCGTTTTGGTTTAGGTAAGTAATGGAAAAAATGATAAGGGGTATATTAGGTAATGTACACAGAATATGCCTACATTAAATTACGTTATTGAAGATGAGCTGTAACGCCCAATGGCCTGTCGTTGGTCCACGTCAACGTCATACAAAACGGCCGTCTGGAACACGCGCCAGATTGCGTTTCCTCAGAAATCGTCGCTGGTTAAAGACTTAAGACTTTTGGGAATGATTCATAATAATATTTTCACCCACTTTGAAAAGTCATGACGTTTAAGTTTTACTGAAATGCACGGCGAAAAGGTGGGTGGGGTAAGTTGTTTTGTTCAGTAGACGCATACAAACATTGTTTGAACATTATAAACACATTTTTGGTAAAATAGAGACTGTTTTACAATGGTAAAACACGTTTTTCTTGTCAACGGATTATGTTCGGAAATAAGCAAATTTGGCTAAAATCGTGTGTCACACGAAACTGGTGAGCCCTGTCTCAAACCGAGGTCGTCTTCTCAGCCTCAAATATTCTTTCAGCAATTTTGTTTTCATGAGATACGCTTGACTGATAAGATGTTATAATTCACTAAAATTCATAACTTTAGTCTGAATTCACGCTTCCTTTTAGATGAGGCGTTTTTTTCTTGACGTCAGTATAGTTTACAATTTATTTATTGTATATAGATAAGTGTTATGCATAGAATTGTACTATTTGATTGGACGACTTAATAAATATATAAATAACAAAGAAAATGAAGGTTATTGAATGTAGCAGCGTATTTGAGCAACAATTCTTGCACTAGACAAACTGTCTTCAACTGAAATATACTTCTATCAAATATAATAATAAGAATATATCAAGGGGACATGGAAGTAATAGAGGGTACCTTTAAAATTATTCAAGGGTGATAACTCTTATATACAGTAAAGATAGGCAATTATTCTTGTATTTGACACACCATCTTGACATGAAGTATAGGCCTATATATTTTTTTGAAAAAATAGCTCATATGGTATGCAGGTTGGTTACACAATTTGTCTTTTATTAAGTTCATTTAAGAGAGGTAACGCAAACAGGAAGCGAGGTGAGTAACCATTCTTGCATTTGACGAGCTGTCTTGACTGGATAGATCTACCTACCGAATATTATCAAAATATCTGAGAGGGGATGGAAGCTATATCGTGCACAAGGCTTCCCCATTAAAGTTCATTCAAGGAAAATAACTTGGACAGAAAGAATTGGAGAGCAACCATTCATATGCCTACTAAATAATATTAAAATATTTCAAAGGGGTATACATATCAGTTATTGAGCGAACATGATTCCCCATTTAAAATCCATACAAGGGTAATAACTCTAATATGAAGCAATGGAGAGCAACCATTCTTACACGCAAAACGTTATATAATGACTGGTTTATATATGTCTACTAAACATAGTCAAATTATCTCGAAGAGTATAAACGTTATGGAGCGAACAAGCTTGTGTGTACAGACAGACGGACAGGCACCAGACTGATTGCAATATCTTGATCCTCGTCGGGTCGGGTAGGGGGGATTGGGGTAAAATTTAAGAGAAGACCTGTGTCAGGCCTCTGTATTTCGCAGAGTGTTGAACCATATTGATACTAAACTGTACTATCCAAATACCACGGATTTTTATTAGCTTTGGTCATTACAGAATTGAAACTGATAAGAAGTTTCCAGCACAACTGGATATGTGCTCCTCCGTTCCAGTATTTGTTGCTTGAATAAAAGCTTCTCTTTCTATAGCTTTTTACCTCTGTGGAAGTTCCTACTATTAATCTAAATATGTTCCATGTTGATATTCTCAAATCTTATTGATTGCTGAATTGACCTTGTATATTTGCAAGCACTGTAGCTATGAAAGAGATTCTGCTTTATGTTGTATCTCATTTGTGTCTACAGTGCTTGCAATTGAGCACGGTCAGGAAATGCCACAATCAAAGTCCACAGATCTCTTACCCACAGCATCACGAGCCAACTTATGAGATTTTGGTATACTACGCATGTGCATAAAGTAATTTAAGCCATGCATATACAGCTAACTTGTTGGGCTACAGCTCTAAGGTTTCTTCTTAGTGTGTGCGAGCAGCTGTGGATTTTGGTAGGTGTCTTATAAACCGTAATTGGTTTTTGCATGCAGACTGTTACTTGCTGTTTAGCCATTTTCGTCGCACCCCGAGTATACTTTCTGCACGGTGTCACAAATTGTGGCAGCAACTAACACCTGTTCGTACGATGTAAAGTTCTACCATTCTTACATCACACAGTAAAAACTGTTGCGCTTGGCTAGACAAAAAAAAGTAAGTAAGTATGTTTGGAATACAGAGATCATTTGAAGGTGTAGAACCATGTGAAATGTTAAAACTAATGAATTAATGAAATATGTGCGAATTTGCATTTTTTGTACATTTCCTGGGAGTATGACATCAAAATGGAAACAATCGCATGCATCTCAGAAGTTATCATTTAAACCATGCTGCCAGCTTATTCTTAAAAGTATTGGTAATTAAATGGTAAAGTGCATCTGGCTGCATGTCAACATATCTACACATTTAGCGGACAGCATAAATTACGCAATTTTGAACGAAGGATTTTTATTGTGGACAAATTGCAATTTTACAGGAATCACGGTCCGTGGTTTAAATCTTTTCCACATTACACCTCACCTTTACAAAGAGTAACACGTCTAAACATTAACACCAACACTTACATTGTTTACACACAGATACCGGTAATTTGTAAGTTTGAACAATGTGTTTTATATGGTTTTGTCGGGAAAAGTGGACAGGGTGTTGCACACTTTTCAATATTATATATTCACATCACATATCTTTAAAGATAAAAAAGTTAGTATGCTCAGGAAATGCCACAACCACACACTGTAAACCAACCCATGGCACCGCGAACACCAACGGCCACACAGCAGCAAAGAGAGATATAAAGTAAAACACCAAGCCTTCTTTTCCCCAGCGAGATGCTTGCAAAACAAGAAAGGACACTAAGTACAGTGCATTACAAAACAAGGTACAAAACAGTGAAGCATGTTCATTAGAAAATGCAAGTATTATTAAAATTAATATTTCCACGTAATATAAAAGTGTCTTTTTATTAAGGCCATATGCATGGTCATGCGAATATGTTCACGATTGTTTTGTTTATTTGTTTGACTGTAAATGTTATTTTAAGATGGTTGTCAAACAAAGAACCAACTGCCAGGTCACACATATATATCAACAAAACAGGAAAAACTAACAAAAGGTATTCAAAACAACGATAACAATAGCAACAAAACTGAGGTGATAGAAGTACATGTAATACAGGTGATCAAAAACTGACTCGAACTTTAATATTAACATTAATCTTCTGAAGTAGATGTCAAATGAAGCTGAGTATGGGGTAAACAGATATTATTTGTCTGGGCATCGTTTCTTTTAAGGTTTACATCTATAGCATTGTATTCGATACGGTTTTAGCGAGTAATCCTTAAAGCACTCCCTATAAGAGTTGCAAGATGTATTACATTTCATAGCAGTTTTCGATATAGCGCCCAAATCGTCTACCATTGATGAATAATTTTAACTGTTCTTTCACAACCAGATATCCAAGAGTGTCACCACGAGCAATCTTGTCCGCTATCATGGTTATCCGTGGCGAAAATTTTGGCGCTACATGTACATTTATCATTTCTATTCGAAGTTGAGTCAACATAAACTGAGTTGTAAAAAAATGCTAGAAACAAATAATCCATTTCTATGGACCTGACCAGGCAAATCAACTCTCAACTTTATGCAGCGAAATTTCACTCAGCAGTCATAATTGACACATTGCACAACCGCACGATATGCCCTAAGTTTTGAAAATGACAGAAAATCATAAACGTTCAACATGCTTCCACTCTTTAGATTAAACCAAACAGGCATGGACAATGGCGGGAGACAGTCATAAGCATTAGGCGGACTGATTGTATGTGCACTACACCGAGCTTTTCCACCATGGGGGTGGACCGTAAACCAACCCATGGCACCGCGAACACCAACGGCCACACAGCAGCAAAGAGAGATATAAAGTAAAACACCAAGCCTTCTTTTCCCCAGCGAGATGCTTGCAAAACAAGAAAGGACACTAAGTACAGTGCATTACAAAACAAGGTACAAAACAGTGAAGCATGTTCATTAGAAAATGCAAGTATTATTAAAATTAATATTTCCACGTAATATAAAAGTGTCTTTTTATTAAGGCCATATGCATGGTCATGCGAATATGTTCACGATTGTTTTGTTTATTTGTTTGACTGTAAATGTTATTTTAAGATGGTTGTCAAACAAAGAACCAACTGCCAGGTCACACATATATATCAACAAAACAGGAAAAACTAACAAAAGGTATTCAAAACAACGATAACAATAGCAACAAAACTGAGGTGATAGAAGTACATGTAATACAGGTGATCAAAAACTTACTCGAACTTTAATATTAACATTAATCTTCTGAAGTAGATGTCAAATGAAGCTGAGTATGGGGTAAACAGATATTATTTGTCTGGGCATCGTTTCTTTTAAGGTTTACATCTATAGCATTGTATTCGATACGGTTTTAGCGAGTAATCCTTAAAGCACTCCCTATAAGAGTTGCAAGATGTATTACATTTCATAGCAGTTTTCGATATAGCGCCCAAATCGTCTACCATTGATGAATAATTTTAACTGTTCTTTCACAACCAGATATCCAAGAGTGTCACCACGAGCAATCTTGTCCGCTATCATGGTTATCCGTGGCGAAAATTTTGGCGCTACATGTACATTTATCATTTCTATTCGAAGTTGAGTCAACATAAACTGAGTTGTAAAAAAATGCTAGAAACAAATAATCCATTTCTATGGACCTGACCAGGCAAATCAACTCTCAACTTTATGCAGCGAAATTTCACTCAGCAGTCATAATTGACACATTGCACAACCGCACGATATGCCCTAAGTTTTGAAAATGACAGAAAATCATAAACGTTCAACATGCTTCCACTCTTTAGATTAAACCAAACAGGCATGGACAATGGCGGGAGACAGTCATAAGCATTAGGCGGACTGATTGTATGTGCACTACACCGAGCTTTTCCACCATGGGGGTGGACCGTAAACCAACCCATGGCACCGCGAACACCAACGGCCACACAGCAGCAAAGAGAGATATAAAGTAAAACACCAAGCCTTCTTTTCCCCAGCGAGATGCTTGCAAAACAAGAAAGGACACTAAGTACAGTGCATTACAAAACAAGGTACAAAACAGTGAAGCATGTTCATTAGAAAATGCAAGTATTATTAAAATTAATATTTCCACGTAATATAAAAGTGTCTTTTTATTAAGGCCATATGCATGGTCATGCGAATATGTTCACGATTGTTTTGTTTATTTGTTTGACTGTAAATGTTATTTTAAGATGGTTGTCAAACAAAGAACCAACTGCCAGGTCACACATATATATCAACAAAACAGGAAAAACTAACAAAAGGTATTCAAAACAACGATAACAATAGCAACAAAACTGAGGTGATAGAAGTACATGTAATACAGGTGATCAAAAACTTACTCGAACTTTAATATTAACATTAATCTTCTGAAGTAGATGTCAAATGAAGCTGAGTATGGGGTAAACAGATATTATTTGTCTGGGCATCGTTTCTTTTAAGGTTTACATCTATAGCATTGTATTCGATACGGTTTTAGCGAGTAATCCTTAAAGCACTCCCTATAAGAGTTGCAAGATGTATTACATTTCATAGCAGTTTTCGATATAGCGCCCAAATCGTCTACCATTGATGAATAATTTTAACTGTTCTTTCACAACCAGATATCCAAGAGTGTCACCACGAGCAATCTTGTCCGCTATCATGGTTATCCGTGGCGAAAATTTTGGCGCTACATGTACATTTATCATTTCTATTCGAAGTTGAGTCAACATAAACTGAGTTGTAAAAAAATGCTAGAAACAAATAATCCATTTCTATGGACCTGACCAGGCAAATCAACTCTCAACTTTATGCAGCGGAATTTCACTCAGCAGTCATAATTGACACATTGCACAACCGCACGATATGCCCTAAGTTTTGAAAATGACAGAAAATCATAAACGTTCAACATGCTTCCACTCTTTAGATTAAACCAAACAGGCATGGACAATGGCCGGAGACAGTCATAAGCATTAGGCGGACTGATTGTATGTGCACTAAACCGAGCTTTTCCACCATGGGGGTGGACCACTCTAGACAGACAGCTAACTTAAATCAGTCAATTCGCGTAACTACGAACACATTTGGCCACTCTGACAAGTCTCGGCTTAACCCACAACTGGACGTCTGTTTGAATAAAAGTTTGACATGCGTAGGAAACCGGTTCATGGGATTTTGGTACTTATCGCATATGCGTAATTTCACTCTTGAAACGTGTACACGTATTCACAACTATCTAGTAGGGCTACTAGGGTGCGACCTAATTTTTGACATGAGTCTCCTTCTATGTCCCTTCTTCGAGTACGTGAACAGTGAGCGCTCCGTCGAGACTGCGTGTATTCGTAGATACTTCTGAGCCCTGGCTGCTCATCATGAAATAGGTACATGTACCAAAATCTGAATGCTGATAGTATTTATTTGAGGTCAAACTCCCTCATGATGAAAAAATACCACCTGGTGTCCCAAGGACATCAACTCATTCAGGGATTGAATAGTGATCACTGGCCTGGGATCAAAAACCAGAGTCTTTTCGGGGTAACTTAAGTTTTTTATCTGAGCATGGATTGGAACGATTAAATGGCACAGTCGCATTTATTGTAATTTTCGAGATAAATGCGTTCAACACATACAAAAAATATGTCACCATGAACAATTTTATTTTGCAAATATCCGTGCAAAAGTAGAACAAATTTCAAGATTTTTTTCATCGTGTGTCATACATTTCCACGGCATAAAACTAGAGAATTCTTAGGTGGATCATTAAAATGTCGTCCCCTAGCTACCGGTTGAACACCGGTCTGAGGACTATCGGTTTGCTCCGGTTTTAGATCCAATGGCATCCGTCTGTCCGTCACACTTTCGTGTCCGGACCATATCTCCTACATGGGCCGGCCAAATTCATTATAACTTCTTTGCGGTCTGTGGTGTGTGGCTGTCGCATTTCCTGGTCGTCTTCACTTACATTTTGGTGACACTCACTATCTCGTGTCCCAGCCGTATCTCCCACATGGGTTGGGCACATTCAATATTACTTTAAATGATTATTTGCAATGGCACAACACTTATCCACCAACTTCCAAGGTCAAGGTCGAAACTTAGCTCAACCGTCTGTTTGTCCATCCGTCAGTTTCGTGCCCGCTATATGTAACGTAAAACCTTTTAAGATATATGTATCTTCATAAAACTTCATACATATTTGACCATCTTTAGATACCGTACAGAATGCAAGGTCCGTAACTCTGGATGGTTCTTTTGTAGTTACGGCCCCTTGAAACTAAAATTAGTAGATTTTGCGATTCGATACTGTCAGCTATGTAGCTTAACCCATTTCAGATATCTTCATGAAAATTCATGCAAATAATAACAAGCATTAAACGACTAGCAGAACGCAAGAACCGTAACTCTGGATGGCTTTTGGCGTTATGGCCCTTTGAAACTAAATATAGTAGATGTTGAGATTTAATTGGGTCGAAACTGCATGTAAGATGATGTGTTTTTGTTGTATATGTCGTATGCATCTTAAATGTCATCTAGTAATAACGTATAATCGTTACAATTACCATTCAGGTGGATCATATACATAACATGGTCCACTACATCAAGGGTGGGTGAGGGGGTACTTAATCCGGTAGGAGGTTTGTGTATTGCATAGCAATGGACTTGGTTTTGTTTGTGCTGTGGTATTCTGTTCAAGTCACATCTGGTGCAGTCAGTTCTCACATTGTTCCTGGGCATACTGGTTAACCAGTACTTAATGTAATACATACATGTAGACATACATACTTTCGCAGAAGCTGACAACTGACGGCTTGCTTAAGTGACAAAGAGTTAGAAATGCTGTTGAAATTGTTTCAATTTCAATATCTAAGAAACTGTTTGACAGGACAGATGGCCGTCAGACTAAATGCATCGCCCCACAAAGCGCAGTGGGTAGCAAACAGGCAAGTAAAATGTTGTAAATTATAGGGTTGTCAGTTCGAACCCTGGTCCTACTTTTATAGAGATTTTTTCTTCATGCCAATCGTTAAACATGACAGTTTTCTATTACTGGCAGCGATTTAGATATATGCGCAATAAGTTCTGTTAAACCGCTTCTAAGAAGCATACCAAGTAACGGGGCGATAGAATAACTGACTGTCGGGATTTGATTGGAAAAAATGCTGAACGCTAAATTTAACCCAATTTTTGTCTCAGTCGTCGCATCCTACTTGAACAATCTACACAGTGTCACAAATTTTAGCAGCAACTTACTCCTGCTCGTATCAAGTTGGCGAGCAACAAAATTTGTCGCGGTGAAGTTGTTCGAGACGCCTGCTCTGTCTGCTTCCGATCAGCGGCACTTGCGCTTGCTCTCGGCGATTTACCGCCTGCCATTTTGAATGCATTTTGAATGCACATTATCCAGCACCCATACACCATTTTCGTGTCTATTCATGGAACTATGAACTGCCCAATCGAAATTTGGTTTGCGATGCAATGTATTCTTATACAAATACGAGCAACGTCCATGCCATCTGAAGATATCCTAAATAAATACACTAGCAGTTTTTATTTGGGACACAATTGCTCAGTTGGTAGAGTGCCTGACCATGAGGAGGTGGGCTCAAATCCCACTATCGGCGCGATGCTGTGTCCTTGGGCAAGGCACTTTGTCAACACTGCCTGGTACTGGTCAACCTAGGGAACCGTCCAGACATGACTGAAAGATTGTTAGCTGGGGCGTCAAATATCAACCTAAACAAAACAAATACACATGCTGTTTAGTAGACCTGCGATAAGGATTTTTCTCCCATAAGTTCTTTACTATCACCAAGGTACTCGTATTATTCATTTTTTGAAACAAAGCCAAAGAAAAGAAAACTTCCATGTCAATGGTAGGCGAATATTTTATTTGGCTGGCTCGTGCGTACGTATTTGCTCCTGTCCGCCTGTCGCATGCGTTTCCAGTTATGGTCTAATGAACTTTTAGAGCTACATGTAGTCTTGAAACTTTGTCAGTGAGTGGAATATCCGATTAATTTAAAATTCGGAATACATTATTTCCGGAGATAAGCATATGTTTTGACAAAAGGGTAGAACATGCATAGTCTTTCTCTAATGCACAGCTAATCAGTGGGCTAGATACTAGCTGTTCATGTGTTCGTGACCGGGCCGCGTAGCGCAGTCGGTAACGTGTCTGGCTACAGATGCGTGTCTGACTGCAGATCCAGGGGTCGCGAGTTCGATCCCGGCCCGGTACCATACTTTCGTGGAGATTGATCATGAAATAATTTCTACGGTCATTCTCCTCCCTTCCGCTGATTTATTCAAGAAGGGTTGTTGTCAGTTACAAGCGAAAGTATGTGCACAAATTACTGGTTAACCGCTTGCTCAAGCCTGCCCAGGAAAAGGTGTGGTTAAGTGAACTGACCGTCCCGCAATGACCATAGCTGTTGACATGGGACGTAAAGCAACAAAAACAAACAAAATGTGTTCGTGAATCTACTTCAATACATCCTTCGTGGAAATGGGGCTAGGCTCCCACGATACTGCGCGGATGCGCATGCTTGTCTGAGCATTCGCTGGTCGCCTCAGTGAACATGCTGCCACCGCATAACGTACATGCGCAGCTAACCAGTGGGGCTAGCTGTCTATTGTTATCCTCAATTTAATTCAATTCATACTTTGAGTGTGAAACAGGGAATGCTCTGGCGATAATGTGGGGATGCACAGGCTTGTCTGAATATTCACTGGTCGCCTGAGTGAACATGCCGCTGTATCATAACGTACATATGCAGCTAACTAGTGAAACTAGCTGTCTAGTTGTTGGTGTTAACCTCCATTTACTTTAATCTATACTTTCAGTGCGCAAACAGAGAATTAAGGCATTGAAGATAGTGCGCGAATGCAAAGGCTTGTGTGAGCATTAACTAGTCGCCTGTGTGAACATGCCGCCGCCGCATAACGTACATGTGCAGCTAACCAGTTTTGCTAGATGTCAACACCAATTCAAACTTTGAGTGCGCGAACAGAAAAGGCTCTGGCGATACTGCGCAGATGCGCAGGCTCAACTGAGTCTATGCATACGTACCAAAATCTGATGTGCTAGCTCATTAACATTCAACACCCTTCTGTGTATCAATATTGAAATATCACACTTTCGTGTTAAATACCGATTCCATTGTTAACAAAAGGATTAAGGTGTTTGTTTACATTCCAGAGAACAATGGCTCAGGTTTCTTGAATGGCTCAGGTTTCGTTGTCTTCGCATACACTTTACATACTACTAAGGTATGTTTTCACAATAAATCTGTTCACTATAGCTGAAAACTGCACGGAAAAGTGAATTATCTTATAAAAAAAGATGTGTTTTTCTCTTGTTGGTAATTATTTGCGTCCCTCCAATAATTATAGACAGTTAATTTTAACATAAATGCTGTTGTTTTGATACTGATAATTTGTTAGTTTAGTTTAAACATATTTTATTGCCAAATATGATACAGCAATGGGGTTGGGTCACAAGTTCTCACAACATTAGTTACGACCCTTCCCCTACATTATATACATACAGAATATAGCTTATAAACATGGCTTAATATATACAATCTGATTAAAAATACAAGTTATGATCAAAACAGGATGATAGCAATATAAACTAGAAAATTGTAAGTAATTAATAAAAAAAAATACATAAACATAAGAGTAAATAAATAAATAAATAAATAAGTAAACAAATAAATAAATAAATAAATAAATAAATAAATAAATAAATAAATAAATGTATAAATAAATAAAAATAGATAAATTCAAAATTATATAAATAAATAAATAAACAAATAAAGTACAAAAAAAAATAAAGAAGCAAAAAAAAAATATATATATATATATATATGACTGCCAATATGAACCCCTGAAACTTGGAATAAGTTTTTGATTCAAGTCACTAAGTACTCGTATTTACATATACATGTTTTACGAATTTGTTTTAAAGTTAGCTACAACGAAAGAGTCAAAGAAGTTATCAAAAACGTTTCGAGGCATGGATATATCTGTGGATAGCCCTGAACAAGACCATATTTGTCTCGATATTCCAGTTTTCGCTTCCAAAAAGAATCAAATTGATGGTTAAGGGTTGAAACTCCCTAACTGTATCATTGAAAACCTGTCTTTCACCAATATATTTAACACAATGAAAGAAGAAATGGGTGGCATCCTCCATCACACCACACCATTCACATAAAGGGTTATGACGAACATGGTTTCTAAAAAGATCATTGTTAAGACTACTACAATTATTTCTTAGCCGTGCATGTATAACAGAGCTATATCTGTTTCCCATAATATAGTAGGGAGGAACACATGATATGTTAAAGTTTGAAATAATATGTTTCTTAAAAGTTAATAATGAGGATGAATCTTTCAAATCATCTGCAAGAGAGTTCCATAGTCTAATGGATGATGGAATACAAGATTTTTGTGAAATAGTTGTTCGATTGTAAGGTACAGTTATATTTCTAGTATTTCTCAAAGGGTAATCTGAAACTTCACTAACTAAGGGAGGGATTAAATCTTGTATGTATGGGGGTACCATTCCAGTATTTACATTAAACATAAAAGAAAGCTTATGTTGTTGTCTTCTTTGCGATAGAGTTGCCCATCCACACTCTTTAAACAGGTTTTCTAATGATACAGATCTTGTTAATCCTGTGACAAGTCGGGCTGCTTCATTTTGAACCTTCTGAAGTGTTACTGAGTCTTGTTCAGAGCATCCATCCCAAACAACTGAAGCATATTCTAAAATAGGTAACATATAAGACATAAACATCTGGTTAAGTGCTTTTCTACTCAAAGAAAATTTAAGTTTTCGCATAATTCCCAAAATTTTTGATGCTGACTTGACAATGTTTTCAATATGTGAGTGCCACTGGCCAGTACTACTCAGGGTAACACCCAGATGTTTATGACTATCAACAAAACTTATCAGAATATTATCAAAGACCAGTTGAGGAAAGAATTCTAGTGTTTTAAGAGTAAATAAGACAGCCTCAGTTTTTAGTGGATTGATGTAACTAGATTTACGAAATTGGTAAAATGTATAACTGAATTTTAGTTTTTACTATGTTCTTGAAAAATAGAAACATTAGTTCTAAAATTAAAGGATCAAAAGTTACAGAATATGCAGTTTTAAGTATCGCACAGGGATAAGGTTTCTATTGATCAGAGGCTGCATACGAAAAATCCAATGGATAGTTTGGCCTCGACAACCGTTATAACAACAACAACAGGGAAACCAACAAAAACAACAACAACAACCTGACTTTGTTGCATGCAGGCAATCTGGTCGACGACTTTGTTATTCACTCTCTAGAAAGTAAGGTATCTAATCTTGCTTTAAAATTACTGAACAGGCTTGTTTCAGTAAGATCTGTTCGGAAACCCCGAAAAAATGTGGCACAATTTTTCATTTTAATTCGCCCTTCAAGATCCCCCCGCAATCCCAAACGTGAATACTCTTGACTTACTAAAATAATCTAAATAGAGGATTGAACATGAGTGCTCTTGTGCTATTGAATTTATATATTGTTTGATTTGATTCTTTACGCCCCATCAACAATCTTTCAGTTAAACAGGGACGGGTCTTCCTGGGTCGAACCAGTACTAAGCTAGGCCAAATGTGTCTTGCTCAAGGACCACAACGCAGTGACGCTATATGAGCTGCGACATGAGATTTCCAACAATGTGGTATGTGCGACCAGCAAAGCCTCAGATCAGCCTGCACATATGTGCAGTCTGATCAGAACCTTTGCTAGTCCCTTGAGTATTCTATGAGTGTTAAGCTACTGACCGAGCAGCATTTGGAGTTTCTAAGCTTCAAAGGAGGCTGCACAGACTCGTCTGAGTCTACACTTGTCAAAATGCCACATTGTTGAAAATCACGTGTCACGGCTCATATATATATAATATATATATATAATTAAAAATTAAAAAAGACACACTGGAACACTTTAAGTTTTTAAATTAATTTTTTGATTTTTTTTTAATTAAAAACTTAAAGTGTTCCAGTGTGTCTTTTTTAATTTTTACCAACTGGTACCAACTGCGCCACTGAGACATCCCCCAAAAAGGATGTTCAGGAAGCGCTGATTTTGACGACGACAGATGCAGTACACGTCGTATATCGGTTCCTTTTCAATGCATGGCATCTATTTCGTCCACAAGTGAAAGCCCAAGGATACAAGTGAAATTAGATAAATATCAGTAGTGCGGAAATATAATTTCACAAACATCATTGCTTTCGAGCTACACAGGATCAGAAACTGATGCAGATTCAGACAGTAGATAAATACGTAGAGATATTGTGAATCAACTGAGCCGATAGATGCTGTAAATATTTTGCCTCTAGCGAGTTTCAAACGTACGACCATGACAACTCGACCTAGCACTACACCAGACATCGACGCTACCAACTGCGCCACTGAGACATCCCCAATAAATATATATTATTCTCTGAATAACCATAATACACTTTTGTTTACGTTTAGTTTATTCAAACAAAGATAAATGAACAAACAAAACATAACTAGATCCAGATCAAGTCTTTACTTTACCAGTAGGAATGTAAGACAGCAAATCATGCCAAATGTATAGTTCATAACTAGCACAAAACATTGTATAACCTATTTAGCCCTGACCCAGCTGTTTCCTGTGTTGCTGACAAGCAAATCTACACATTATGCATTTCATTTAGGAGTCTGTTTTTTAGCCATAGATGAGTTCACATCGGACAAATGGATTTTATTAGCAGCATTTTTGTTAAATTATCTTGAAAGCATTTCATTGATCACACGTTACAGATGTATAGATTGATCAGTCCCCACTGTTTGTGTATTCTACCTTGATGCGCAAACAGTGGAGACGCACTCATATCAGCGTATATATCAATGTGCCGTTTGGTCATGCTGTCTTTATCAATAGCATTTTAGGACAAGCAGTTTAATTTCTGACCAGGCTTCAATGTACATACATGTAAAACAAAGTACATACATGAACAGCCTGGTCAGTGTTTTCTGCAGTCACCATTTTTCCGAAAAAAAAACAGCTAAAATTTGAAGTTTACATCATTTTGTGTCAATATTCTTATCATTTCTCTTTAGGGTTCTTAAATTAAAAACTAAATTTTGTGTAATTTTTCAGGGGGGGGTCTTGACCCCCTGTGACCCCTCTAGATCCAAGCATGAGCTCACGAGTATAAGTCAGGTAACCCAGGTGTTAAGCATTCCCGAATGGTGCTTCACCCCTGGGATACCGAGGATGTTTCAGCTGAGGTCAAATTAAATGTGAATTTGCTATATTTTGCATTGGTCTAGGTACTGGACCTAGTAACAGCTCTATTGAACTTGGCAAATCGGCCGGACATCACATGACTAAAAACAGTTTTGATCAGTTTGGTCACTGATAACATAAAAATATACAACGTGTTTTTTCATAACAGTGCCATACAGCCAACCGATGGAGATACTTCGTAAATGGAGAGACGGTGCCGGTACTAGATTTGAGGGGGTTTGTCGATTTGCCGTGGAACATTCCACTCGACCAGGAATGGAGAAGTTTGAAATCGTCTTTACAACATCAGTTTATCGCTTTGAGGTTTGTTTTCCTTTATATGTACATGTCCATTCCAATAATAAACATTCTAGCAGAAAATCAGATGGTGGTATAAAACACATTGTCTAGCAACGAAAACTTAGGTGAGCATTTTAGAGGATGTTTAAAAAGGTTTAGTATGATACATGTGGCTAAAAAGACTTCGTTCAAAAATTCTGTTGTAACGTTTTTTCGCAGTTTCAGCTTTTATATGTCATTTTAGGCCCGACATCACTATTAAAAAGTTAATCATGTAGACCTCCCGCATGTTCTAAGCCAAAACGAGCTTCTGGCAAAACACTGATATCTTGGATAAAATCAAGAAATTGAGAGTGAATGCACCCGCAGATTAACCCAGTTGACGATGATACATAAATATTCAACGTTGCAAGTCTATAGAATTGCTTTAACGCTATATATGCCATTAACTCGTATGTTGAATAGCTTGGCTGACAGTAAGCAAAAACAAATCTATCCACTCTAGTCCGACAGAGATGAAAAACGATCATGCAATGGCGTCGATAGAATATGTTTTTAATTATTTTCGAAGGTTTGGTCCTTCTGATCTAAAATTTGAAAAATGTCAGTTTGACACACTTGGGTAATTCAAAATGGCCGCCAAACTCCAAGATGGCCAACGGAATAGGGGCACTTTGCTGGTTTATTTTGTGACAGTTTTCATTAAATAATGTTATTTGTTTAATGTATGGAAGAGAGTTTTTCTCAAATTGTACTCCATTATAGCCAGTAGAAAAGCTCAAAATGGCCGACAAAATCCAAGATGGCCACCGAAAGTAGATAAAATTAGGTTTGGTTCCCAAATGGACTAAATAATGTCCAAATGTAACATTTAACTCTGCACGGGGTATATTAAGTGCATACTTATGATAAAACACTAAATTATAACTAAACACAACGACAAAATGCTTGCCAAAATTCTATTACTGAAGGATCCGTTTTCAAGCTTATTAAGAGGCCGCAACAGCAGTCGTTGTTTCTGTGTGGAGTTGGTAAAACTTCTCTCCGTGCATCGATATAGTGTTGATATTTTTTCTTATTATACCTCACGTGAATTCCCCATACAAAACTGCCATAGACGAACGACTGATATTTTATAATATCACCCGCTGCTACAGCGACGGCGAATGCTTCCATGTGTTTGCCATAGCAGCGGGTGATATTATAAAATATCAGGGCGGTCACATGATGCGCAACGCCGATGCGCGTACGGTTCGTTCACGTCAGGAGACGTTCAACAGCAATGGCGGACATGACGCATGATTTGGCGACTTTAAACTCCAAATAACTTCATTGTTTATGGTCAGAAACATAAAGTGTGGGTACTCGTTTTCTTAGTTAGGACGAGAGGAATATGTCTTGTCCTTCGGGAATATTGAGTTCTGATGGATAGCCGAATGCCACTTAAGCCGATGCTAGGGGCGTGAGAATTGTTGCACTTTCCATTAGTTCTCATGAACAGGCTCAATAAAACCGACGGTCTGCTGTTTTCTAATATTGTAGGTTATCTCTATTTCTGAAGGATCCGTTTTCCCCAAGATTATTCAACATGGCCGTCAAATATAGGATACACTGCCGACTGCGTATTTGTCTTTGTCGAATTCGCGTTAAAACGCATTGAAAACGCACGTAATACGCATTAGTTTTCCAATTAATCGTTTTCTTTATTTAATTAGATTTAAGTAATTAGATTAAAGGAAGAAATTTAATATAAATATTTATTTGTCCTTAAATCATTATTCAAGTTAGCATTAAGAAAAGCGGTGGCTCAAACACAATAATTGTCTTCTAGTAGGAAATAACAAAACAACCCAAACTGTGTTTAAGTTGAATTAATTAACGTCTAAACTAGAAGTAATCATTTTTCTGAAAATATTCACCAAACTGCCAATTCAGCAAACTTTAAATCTACAACAAACAATATCACTATTCAAAGTCTCTGTAAATATATACACCGTCTTTATAGAGTCTTCACAACTAATTATCAGAACACTGAATAAGTTCCTCTCATAAAGACATATAACTCATTTCTTTTCACATCTGTCTGTTTATAATGCCATCACTTCCCCACAGACTTGAAGATCTATACAGTGTGGTAATGCTTCCTTAGATAATATCAACTCAAATAACAATAACATTATAAGAGTCTATTTATCTTTATATAATAATATATACCAACCCAAAATTTACTTTAACTTTAGACCAATATGATTAAGCACTACGACAGAGATCAAGAACCTCAATAATGTCAACACCATCTCTTATAAATCACTAATCAAAATCTTGTGTAATAATGTCTCTACAATTCAATCTCCACGTCCGTATATATTTTACAACCATTATATACAAGAAAGGAATAAGCAACACATATATACATCAAAAATATAAAGGAGGGAGGTGTTTGGGGTTTATAAAATGTTTTCTTTGAGTCACCACTCTCAATTGTAATTCTCAAACTGTGAAGAGAGGCGCGAAATTTTCCTATTTATACCAGTTCTTTGTTCCGATTTTCAACCAATAGATTTGCATTAAAACCTTAAGAAAACAAGAATTAGCTTATATCAAAAACACTAATGAAATCTAGCAACAGCATCATATTAAAGCGGACATTTTGCGTCACATAAATTCAGCCTCTTAATAAGTCATTTTAATATGTATATTAAAAATTATCCAACGCGAATTTCAAATGTCCAATCGAATCTCACTATCAAAACGTGTTGAACTGCAATGCACCGCAGTTACCTGTTAACCAATCAATAGCCCATGTATATCAACGCAGTTCAAAGTACAATTTGTGTTGAAACGCATTGTTGAACAGCAAATCAAAAAGGTTCAAGAGCGATGTCAGATACGTAACATGCAAATCAAGCTTAATTGGGGACTGCAAAGGCTTGTCTGAGTCTACACTTCTCAAAATATCACACTGTTGGAAATCACATGTCCCGCTCAAAGTGTTTATATATTTTTACGAAAAGCAAGACAATCTGGGCCTAGAATTACAAAGTGTCCTTAAAGTGAAGGAGTACTTAAGTTAAGTATTGAATTTCCAGGATGCGAAAAATAACGTTTCCAAACTGATTAAAACCAAAATAGTTTCATTTTTTTCTGTAGATCACAATGCTATCTTTGACCATGATTACTGCATCGGTCTTGGCAATTTATTAAGCATCTAATGTACATATTGAAGTATCAATACTTAAATTAAGTCTTCCTTACCTTAAAGGAGGCATTGTAATTCTGGGCCCAGATCAACAACATTTAAACCTCGTCGTAGGAAAACAGGTCTGCTTCTGCCTATTTTTCATGCAAATGAGCTGCGAGGTTACTAGGCATTTGCTACACAGATCATGATTCCTCTAGTAACTCGTATATGGCTGTGCAGTCCAATTTGTGTCATACATGTAACTGTTATGCGATAGAGACAGAAGAAAACTGATGTTACTCCACGTTTTTATCCTGGTTTTATAGCGTAGAGTAGCACCGGGACGCAACCTTGGCCCTACCGGCATGTAACCGTGGGGCAACCGGCAGTTACCGGGACATCACCATAAACAACCTGGATAACACCGGGGGATACGGGCATGAACCGTGGCTCCACCGTGCTGCACCATAAGTGCTCCATGGTGAACCGGGGATCAACCTGCGTCTTGCTTTCTCGAGAACCGGGGCTATACCGGGGAAACGTCGGCAAGGTGAGAACGCAATTCATTTTTTATGAAATGTGGCCCAGTGCATCACGGTATACCGGCTGGTCTGCATCGGGATGAACCGTGGCTACATCGGCACAGTGAGAGTGGGGCTTAATGAATAATTGGTCTAATTCTAATGAATAACCCAAAATTTTAATGAGATGAATAATGAGCTAAATTTATAATGAATAGTGAATACCAGACCCCCATCCAGACCCTCATATAGGCCTACAGTGTGTAGTCACATTTATCAATTCTATGGAATATGTCGAGCATTGCATTGACCGCTCCCAAATATTATAATGAAGCTTCTGTTATTTCCATAGGCGTGTCACAGATGTTAGATTATCTTAGTCTGCGGGGGCATCTTCGGTTCCTAGATTATCACAAGATAGCAGGGCTTTGCCAGAAACTGTTGGAGAAATTACTGGATTTCTACACGATTAACTTCCTCACTGCGATGTAGGACTTATATGACGTATACAAAACCCGTTACAACAGAATTTCAAATTGGTGTTTTCTATAGTAGATTGCGCCCCTGCACATATCGATGTATATTCGAAGATTTGACGGCGCATGCCCGTGTATAATGAATATGCTCACTAGATTAACAGCCCCATTAAACGCCCATACTAAGAAATGACACAACCAAGTGGTGCAAGATGTCTTAATTTTGGCCTGATGCTTCATCTACACCATTTATTTATGTATGTGGGCAGCGAGGGCTTTAGCGAGGGTTTGAATTTGCACAGACCTGGCCTCGAGATTATAAAACTTCAGTTCATTCTCAAACACAAAATAAAGCACAATGTGTGGCTGCTTGTGGACACGTGTCCGCAAGCAGCCGATCATTGTGCTTTATTTTGAGTTTGAGACTGTACTCAAGTTTTTTAACCTCGAGGCATGCATTAAGCCCCGTTGCTCCACAATGCAATAAGCACGAACATCTCAAGTGATGCCTACCTTTATTGTCCTTTCATCAGATAATATTACAATAATACATTTCCAAAGGAATTAGCAAATAGCCAACAGTTCTTTTCCCATTTATCTCTGTAGCAGAGTACGAGCAGAGCTGGAATCTTAGCACCTCGACAGCCACAAACACAGTTGGTTTGTAGAGAGGCTTTCCTAACTCGATACGCATAGTTTCACTGAAAAGAATAGTTTAATTGCCCAATTTTAGGAACTTGTCATTTTCGACTTTAACGTTAACTTATGTTTCAGCAATGGGTGCTCAGAAAGATATCCCCAAAGACAAACTTGGGAACCAACTTTTTACTAAAGAATGAGCACTGGTTACACACACCCATGCAGGAGGTCTATATCCAATTTACCTCTAATCAGAAACAGAATCAAGTGATGTGTTACAGTTCTCTGGCTGCTCTTGCATCAACCTCGACATCCTCCACAAGTACCACATCGACTCCTGAACCGACAAGTACTACATCTAGTACTGAAACCTCTTCAACTTCCAGCACATCTTCAACTTCCAGCACTTCTTCAACCTCCAGTACATCTTCAACTTCCAGCACAACTTTAACTTCCAGCACTTCTTCAATCTCCAGTTCATCTTCAACCTCCAGCACAACTTCGATGCCTACATCTTCAAGTACCGAAACCGCATCAATATCCAGCACACCATCGACGCCAACCTCCTCCAGCACTGAAACTTCAACTTCAAGCACACCATTGACGCCTACATCTTCCAGCACTGAAACTTCAACTTCAAGCACACCATCGACGCCAACCTCCTCCAGCACTGAAACTTCAACTTCAAGCACATCATCGACGCCTACATCTTCCAGCACTGAAACTTCAACTTACAGCACATCGTCGACACCTACGTCTTCCAGCACTGAGGCTTCAACTTCCAGCACATCGTCGACACCTACATCTTCTAGCACTGAAGCTTTAACTTTTAGCACACCATCGACGCCTACATCTTCCAGCACTGAAGCTTCAACTTCCAGCACATCGTCGACGCCTACATCTTCCAGCACCGAAATTTCAACTTCAAGCACACCAATGACGCCTACATCTTCCAGCACTGAAGCTTCAACTTCCAGCACATCGTCGACGCCTACATCTTCCAGCACTGAAACTTCAACTTCCAGCACGTCATCAACCCCTACATCGTCCAGCTTCTAGTACATCTTTTGTGGCTACTTAGTCAGTTATTGATACCTCCTCAACTTTCATTACTTCTCGAACAGCTACATCATCAAGCAGTAAAACCTCTTCAACTTCTCCATCTTCCACTACTTTTATCCCTTAAACATAATTATTCACTGCCTACAACATCCAGGACTGTATCATATATAGCTTCAAGCACGTAATCGATGCCTACAGTATCCAGGACTGTAATCTCTTCATATTCTATAACACCATTGATGGCTATATTTTCAAGTAATGCTACCCCTTAATCATCAGACACACCTTCGACACCTACAACTTTCAATTCTGAAACTTTTTATGCTCCCAAAGGAACTTTGGGAGGCATATAGTAATCGCACTGTCTGTTCGTCCGTCCGTCCGTCAGTCCGTCCGTCCGTCAGTCCGTCACGCTTTCGTGTTCGGTCCATATCTCCTATATTCTTTGAGGAATTTCAAATTTGGTGTGTAGATACATCTTGGGATGGCGGAGTGTCGCGTACCATATTCGGGTCACTGTGACCTTGACTTTGACCTCTGACCTAGTTTTTAGAATAATCGTGTCCGGAGCATATCTCTTATATTATTTGAGGTAGGAATCTCAAATTTAGTGTGTGGATACATCTTGGGATGGCGGAGTGTCGCATACCATTTTCGGGTCACTGTGACCTTGACCTCTGACGTAGTTTTTAGAAAAATCGTGTCCGGAGCATATCTCTCATATTATTTGAGTTAGGAATCTGAAATTTGGTGTGTGGATGCATCTTGGGATGACAAAGTGTCGCGTAACATAATTGCGTCACTTTGAACTTGACCTCTGACCTAGTCTGGTGCATATCTCCTATATTCTTTGAGATAGGAATTCCTAATTTGGTGTGTAAATGCATCTTGGGATGACGGGGTGTCACATGCCATTTTTGGGTCACTGTGACCTTGACCTCTGACCTAGTTTTAAGAATTATTGTGTCCGGAGCAAATCTCTTATAATCTTTGAGTTAGGAATTCTAAATTTAGTGTGTGGATGCATCTTGTGATAGCGGAGTGTCATGTACCATTTTTTGGTCACTGTGACCTTAACCTTGACCTCTGACCTAGTTTTTAGAATAATCTTGTTCATAGCATATCTCTTATATCATTTGAGGTAGGAATCTCAAATTTAGTGTGTGGATGCATATTGGGATGACAAAGTGTTGCGAAACCATAATTGGATCACTGTGACCTTGAACTTGACCTCTGACCTAGTTTCTAGAAACTACATTGAGTCTGGTGCATATCTCCAATATTCTTTGAGATAAGAATTCCAACTTTGGTGTGTAAATACATTCTGGGATGACAGGGTGTCACATACCATTTTTGAGTCACTGTGACCTTGACCTTTGACCTAGTTTTAAGAATTATTGTGTCCCCAGCATATCCCATATATTCTTTGAGTTAGAAATTCTTATTTTGATGTATGGATGCATCTTTGGATAGCGGAGTGTCATGTACCATTTTTGGGTCACTGTGACCTTGACCTCTGACCTAGTTTTTAGAATAATAATGTCCAGAGCATATCTCTTATATTATTTGAGGTAGGAATCTCAAATTTGGTGTGTGGATGCATCTTGGGATGACGAAGTGTCACTTACCATAATTTAGTCACTGTGACCTTGGACTTGACCTCTGACCTTGTTTCTAGAAACTGGTGCATATCTCCTATATTCTTTGAAATAGGAATTCCAAATTTGGTATGTAAATGCATCAAGGGATGCCTGAGTGTCACAAACCATTTTTGGGTCACTGTGACCTTAACTTCTGACCTAGTTTTCAAGAATTATTGTGTCCAGAGCATATCTCCTATATTATTTGATGTAGGAATCCCAAATTTGGGGTGGTGATTCCTCTTGGGATGTTGGAGTGGTGAATACCATTTTGAGTCACTTTGACCTTAACATTGACTTCTGGCCTCATTTCTAGGTTTTTCGTGCCATATTACAGCTATCTTTCCTCAAATGTGTCTTATGCTAGACCAATTCCTTTGGGGGCATTCGTCACGTGTTTGTGACATTTCTTGTTTCTACTTACAACATATATTCGATGTCTACAACATCCATCATTGTTACCCCTTAAACCTAAAATTCTGACATATCCTAGACACCTACATTTTCTAGTAATATTCATAGAACTGTCACCTCTTTAAAGTTTAGCATACCGGTATCTTTGACGTTTGTTAAAGTCAAGCATCTAATCAGAGCCTGGCATTTATTGGGCAGTCACCTCTTTAGTTTTCAGATTTCCTGTTACACCCACAGCTTCAAGTACCAGAATTTCAACACTTTTCAACTTATCCTTGACTTCACTATATCAAAATCTTACAATTCTTCCTCTTCAACGTCCATCAACAGTTCCTAGTATATAGATACTAATAAATACTGGTACTTTATATAATGTGTTCCAGCCATTTTTAGACGTTTTCAATGATCAGTCAAGATCATCAACTGCGACTAGAACTCTGCCAATTTCTTGTTTCCAAATAAGTATGCCTTCCGCAGTTTTTACACCAACAATAAGCCTTGCATTAACCTGGCCTGATTACAGTTCTGCAATATTTGTAAGCCTGAATGACCTCCTAGATTCCAAAACACAGCCATTGCAACAGCGACTGATGCTAAACACTTTGAATTTGATTCGCATAAAAATGTTATTTTAGAACTAAATAAAATCATTTGAACTAGCACAAGAGCTTTGAGTTCTTATTACGTATGTGAGCAGCTAACACCTTTGTATAGCAATTCAACAGTCTCACCACAGTATAAGCGGGACGAAATGTTAGTATATGCACCCTGAAGGTACAGCATAAAGTCGTTGCTTTATCCATCTGTAGATATGTTTGAACGAGCTGACAAGAATCAAGCGAGTATGGCGAGGAAATACCACAAACACACACTGCTGACCAACCGAGCACCTGGAGGAGGCAAATAACCATAACATCCACACGACTTCAGGAAGACAATAAAAGTTTAGCAACAACTCTCTCTTCCCCAGCGACATGAGCAAGATGATTGGAATAATAAAGAGGACACAAAATTCTAGATAACAAAAGAAGAACCTAAGATAAAACCCCACAAACAATGGGAAACATAATATGTAGACAAATAAGAAGCTACAAAATCTAAAGATTTTTTAAGAATCTCGCATGATTACATGTATTTTATAGACGGAAATTGTTTAACATTCTATTTATGAACTCTTTCTCACTTTTTTAACATATTTTCTAAACAAAGTTAGGCGCGGAGTCAAACGTAAAGACAAAATAGAAATTGTGTTTATGGAAAACTCTACCCCTAACCATTTGTTTGTCGTTAAGGATGGTGCTCTTTTTTATGAAAAGTGAAGCTTCTAGCTATACTTCCATATCACCCTGTATCCACTGACCAAATTTTAAGCTCCTATCCATAATAATGATTGAGATATCTAGAATAATACAGGTTTTCAATGGCTAATTTGCAAAGGGCAATAACTTGAAAAAATATAAAAAAAAAACAGGTAATCTACACAATATCTTCTATCAGCTGACTAAGTTCGAACCTCCTATCTTTATTAATTTTTGAAACTGCTTGATTACAAGTACCATTGTTCATTGTTTGGCTGCTTGTTGGGCCCACCGGGGTTTACCTGTTGGATTTCTTTTGGTCCGGTTTTCAGTTTTGATTACTGTTGAGTCCTTATCTTTGCTTCATCTGCTTGTTATATCTAGATTTATATGTTCTGGGAGATGATTCATTGATAAGTTAGGGGGGTTTCATGCAAACCAAATATCTATGTGTCTTGATCCACATCTGAATTAAGGGTGAGGCTGGTGCCATTAAATTGGTTTAAGCCCTCCAGTAAAATATTTTAGTGACCGTTTGTGTTTGCTATGCCTTTATGAGCATCTGCTTATATGTGCCTTGTGGTCACCTGCTGGGAAAGAGCTGACCTCTTGGCTCTCGTTTGTGGTGGCCTTCTGTGGGTTTGTCACTTTCCTATTGATATCCTGGGTCAGTTGTGGTACTTGATTGTATCGATTCCTGATCTTTGCACCCATACTTACTTTTCAAAGGACAATAATTCTTAAAACAAAAATAACTTTGTAATGTTTTCTCCAGGTAACCTACTTATCATCTTCTATCAGTTGACAAAAATTGGGGCTACTAGCTGTAATAGTTTGTCAGATATCTTTATTACAATTTTTCAATGACATAATTTGTAAAGGGCAATAGCTCGAAAACAACATTTTTTTGAAAAAAAATCACTAGGTAATCTCTTTATCATCTTTGGATTTCATCAGCTGACCAAGTTTGATGTTCCTAGCTGTAAAAGTTTTTGAGATATCCTGATTATAAAAGGGGCATTACTTCACAAAGGGAGATAATTCAGGCTAAATAAAATATGGGGCAATTATTTTTTATTAGAAATCCATTTATGAAATTTTAAACGATATCTTATTTTTGAACGGATGCACACATACAAGGATGGGCAGTCGAACAAGCCATACATTCGCGGATCCAGGAGTTTTCGTCAGTGTGTGTGTGGGGGGGAGGGTCCAGGTCAGTCTGACCAAAAAAACTCTAACAACGTTTTTTTTAGTCCTGAGCTTATTTTACAGAAGTCAAATGGTCAATTTCAAAGAAATCTATCACTTTATTTAGGGGGGTACAATTGCTATTTCCCTATAGAAACCCATATAACTTTAGATTTTCCAGGGGGCATCCAGACCCCCTGTCCCCCCCCCCCTCTGGATCCGCACTTGCCCTACGCAATATGCCCCAAAAACTTTTTTCGAAGTCAGGGGCATGATCAATGGTCAAACACCAGTAGATAATTCTTCTTTTGGGGTCTAAAGATACAAGGCTAAATACAGTGTATGTGCATTTCTTTAATAACTAAAACACGTTTAACCTTTTAAGAACCAGAACTACTGAACATGTACTGTGACAAACATAGAAAACCCAGAGGAAATGCCACTCATCAGGGTCTGCACTGTTTGCATAGACGAAATTGATCTTAAGGGAATGAAATACATGTACAATAGTTTTTGGAAATTGTATCTTGTTAACTTCAAACATACAATAGACCATCCCAACTTTATCGTAGCTTTATGAAAGAAAAGGGTTACATTACGAGCGACATTAACACATCTCTAAGCATGGTGGTAGGTAACAAACTTCTGTCAGCAGAACTTTCGGAGCGCTGCACTTTGAAGTTAAATAATGGCAGAAGATATGATAGCTAATTTAATTTAGAGAAAAAACATTGGGTCTGTACTGTCAAAAATATCCATGTAGTGCCAAGTGATCATTAACAAAGTGCATATACAATTTGTGAAGGAAGGCGTAATGCTTCCTGCAAACAAAACAAAAACAAAACAAACGAAAACAAAAAACATTCTAACCACTGGATAACTGTGAGTGCACATTTTAACCCTTTCCTGTATGAATATTCATGTTAAGCTCCACACACTTTGAACCCACTTTGAACAATTTTATAAATAAACGTTCATGTTACTTGTAAGGTCCACTAGTGTTGGATCAACCTTCACAAGCAAACAGGGAAGAGCCTGGTCAGGCAGCTTTTGTCAGCTGTCTGATCGGGGTCTGCTGTATTTGCATAAACGTTAAAAAACGTCTCTATGTGGTAAAGGGTTAAGAAAGACTCATGAAACTAGAAATTTTGCTTATAATCATTATAATGCTCTCAATTTATATCCATCAAATTGCATAATTTCATGTACATGCATACCCCTAGCAGACACTCATGTTGAAATTAAAGGTTTTTTATAAAGGCTATTTTTGGCAAAATAAAGGTTGTTTCGTTGAAATTCTAAAGAGCAAATTAACATCAAAATTTCTAGTATTTTTATCGGATCCTGATCTTTAAATCCATGTTATGATAGATGATGGTATGAAAGGGGTGCAGCCAATCCTTAGCCAATTAAATTATAGCCCATTTATCACAAATCAATAAAAAAATTACTTTCGTTGTTTACTCCATAGTTGAAAGCCTCACTTCTTTTTAACTAAAGGCTTGTGTTTAGCAGTGTTGGATTGAAAAAAAAGATCACATATTATCTAGTCTTGAAGGGGAGGGTTGGGGGTCCTCTCTCGAAATTTTTTGAAAACCAAGAAAGCAGGAGAAGCCATCTCTGGTAGTTTTGTAAAGACAAATTTAGATATGCATAGTGTCTGTATTAGTCTTGGGGTGTAGATAACATTGTTTAGATTTGTCAACCTTCAACAATGACATTAGAAAATCAGGACATTATTCAAAAGTCAAAAACCCCAAAAGATGCTATTCATTAATATTTGTTGGCGCAGTTATTGCAGTTGGTAGCATGTCAAACCTACTGTCTGGGGGGTTTGCAGGTTCTATTCCCAGATCTAGCACATTCTTTCACTAGTTGTCAGTTACTAGTGAAAAATGGGCACTGAGCACTAATGAAAGGATTTGGGCTAAGCCAGCCTAGAAAAAGGTTGGTTAGGATCAACAAGTCATTCCTACATCACCTCAGCTGTTTAGCATGGATGTAAAGCAAGAAATCAACCCAAAAAACATTTATATTTACCTAACCTCACTCTTTTTTTATGCTGCCTTATCTGAAGCCTCAGAAAAAATGACTTTAATGAGTCATCCTGGTGCAAGAGGTAGGTATAGACACAATGGTCTGAGGATGAATGCAGCTCAAGATGTCACAGACATTTCTTATCGACATATGTATGGTCTTATTTCTTATGCTCAGACTGATCAAGAAAAAGTTAAAGGTTTATTAATCAAAATAAATGTTATTAAAGGTTTTTCAGCCAAGTCAAAGGTTTTAAAGGATTGCAACCAAATTAAAGGTTTCTAAAGGCTTTAAAGGCTCCACTAGGGTCCTGTACATGTATAAAATGTATTCACAAGTAGAAAACAGTGTTGATTCTGATAATCTGATAAATCTGTCAGAAGCTACATAGTAGTTGATCTAGATATACAGTGTTTTTCACAGAAGGTTTAATAGATCAATTGTAAGCTAGAATTTTGTTATCTAGATGATTGGCTGTGACCAAAAGGTAAGCACATGTACACACATATTCACTTATTAGTGAAAGAAAATGGTAAATATCTCTGTTCGTATTGACTGTAATATTGTTGAAAACGTGTAAAATACCAATACAAACACACAAAGACACATATATTAAGTCCAGATTCATCCGAATCTTCTTACGCCATGCATGCGATAAATGCTGAAACTTTATGACATTGCTCGTTTCAGCATTTGGAGTCCTCTCACATAAACGTTGAGGTAGCACACGAGATTTTGGTACTTATCGCATATGCGTCAATGCTTAATAAATGCCCATTCTGATGTATCTACAACGTTGCTGCTCTTATGTCTGGTATTACCGTTCATCAACATACACACGTTGTGTACGAGAGCAGAGAAGGCTATGGCGAGTCTGTGCATATGCGCAGACTTGCCTTAGCCTTCGCTGCCTGTAATGCAATAAGTATCAAATCTTGTTCGCTGTCCAATTTATTACGGTGACGACAGTTGCGTAGTGTCAAATTTATTAAAAGAAGCAAAAGCTATAAGCACCAAAGGCGGGCACAATACTGATACACGGAAATAAATAATTACACTCATATACACATTAACACTGTACACAGTAAGTTTGTTAGCCTTAAGTTTGTCATTATTGTAGAGTTTTTGCAGGTTCCTGTACACTAAAACATTATTTTCACATGCACTAGATCTTTTTTTGCAATTTACTTTTTGAAACTTTTTATTTTCTTCTTTTTGCTGTTATACGAGAGAGTAACCATCCGCTGATCCAGAATTTTTTGTCAAAGGGGGTCCTAATTTGACAACGTTTTTTTTAGCTTGAGGAGGAGCGGAAGGATCCAAAACCACTATAAGCGGGCCACTAGCCGCCCGCCAGCCGAAACCCCATTTAAATGACGTTTCGCTGGCGTGCCGATGATGGCATACTGTGACATTCAATGCTGGCTAAGCAGCTTTGTAATTTTTAGGGGATCCGGACCAGTATTACTAAGAAACCCTATATTTTGGTGAAATTTCAAGGGAAGGGGGGTTCTGACCCTGTTCCCTCTGGATCCGCGCATAGTTATCCTAAATGGTAGCTATCTTGTATAACAGCTAAAAGAAAAGCACACGCATATCCAATAGGGTATCTATTTTGCAAAACAGAAAAGTGAGAAAAAACAACAACACAATAATCACAAAACAAAAGGAAGTGCGGCTAGTGAAGCTCCAGATCAGCCTGCATATACATATGTACGTCAAGGGCTGACCAGGGTCTTTAACGTCCGTTAATATTAGCTCAACGTCATCTTGATGTTGTATGGACTAGAGCATATGAGCTATTTGAATCGACCAATGGGCAGTTAAGGCTTAGAAAGATCTGCGCATCCCCGCAGTCTCGATTAAAGTTTCACTGCTTTCACACACAAGTAACAGTCATAGACAAATGCTCGATCCAAACCTCCACTTGATAGAACTTTACACATGCACGTTTTAAGTATGACATACGAACTGGCCCATATTTTTATATATTTTGCGATTTTCTTGAAGACATTAATGCTAAATATAGGAAAATTCAATTCCTGAAAAAAATTGTGGATTTACAGTATACAGTACAATGAAAACATGTCTTAAGCGGCCACTTAAAAATAGACAAAACAAAGGTCTTTAAGCCATGTGGTAGCTTAATGCAGGTCAAAAGTACTACGGGAGCATTCTGCAATACTTTTGACCTGCATTAAGCGATTATTGGTCTTGAAAACCTATTGTTTTGGTCTTTTTTTGAATGGCCGCTTCAGACAGGTTTTACTGTATAGTAATCTTACGCAGGGCTCTGCCCAAAAAGACGCAGCTTCTCATTTGAACCCTTTCTTGACGAAAAGCGAAAGCTGGAAATTTCCATTAACTTTCGAATACTATGGAGGTTATAAGGACTATTATTGACATCAGTAGAACTTTTAACCCTTAAAGCGCCAATCGCAACAGAAGTCGCCTGCTTTTCTCATCTGCTGAAATGTTTAAGAAGCCTCTATGACAAACAGTGTGTGCCCAGATCAGACTGCTCCTAATGGAGACGTCTGATCTGGGTCCACCCTGTTTGCTTCTTTACTTAAATTCGTCAGTAATGTTCGGCAATTATTTGCAGCAGACGTCATTTTTCAGATGCATTTTTTCTTGGCGCTTTAAGCGTTTTAATGTTGTTGATTCTTTATGTGACAGCTCAGTCATACAGTTTGGTCAGACTGTTCATTACGCGGACCTGTAAGTATGAGCAAAATCTCTCCTTTAGTATGTACTCGTAAAGGTATTTCCATTCAAGAAAGAGTATGAGGGTACTGCCTATCACAGATCACTTAGGTAATAATAGCCCTAGTAAATGTGTTCTCTTATGCTGACCCTTGCACCACTAAGTCTCTGAGATGAACTCTTCCACTTTAAATTGTAGAAGAGTGTGTTAGACAAATCCTGAATAAAAACTGCAAAAATTGAGATTTAGAAAAAAGTAAAATGCGTAAGCAAACAGTGATGGTTCATATGAACCATCTCATCTGGATCACCACTGTTAGCCCAGCCCTTTTGTAGTGTTGAAGAGATTCACTCTTTCCCTGCAAGAACCGTCTAGCCGCGACATGTGATTTCCAACAATGCAGTATTTTGATAAGTGTAGACTCAGACCAGTTTGTGCAGCCTCCGTTTAAGCTTAGAAACTCCAAATGATGTTCAGTCAGTAGCTTAACACACATAGAAAATGAAAGCGACCAGCAAATGCTCTGATTAGACTGCGCGCATGCGCAGGTTGATCTGAGGCTTTGCTGGTAGCACATACCACATTGTTGGAAATCGCATGTCGCGGCTCATTTGCAAACAGTTTGGACCTAGATCAGGTCCGACGAAACGTCTGTCCTGATCTTGATACAAACTGTTTGACATGATGATGTTATTACCGAAGAAATCTTTTGAAAATGCGATTTTGAAAGAAGTCAACAGACGACAAATACGCATGCGCATCCAGCAAGTAAAGAGTTAAGAAGGTCGAGGAACAGCTTTACATTTAAACTGGGGTAAATACAGGGGATATTTGGTTGTGTACAGTCTTGGATCAGCGGAAGGAAGCTCTTCTTCATCTGGAGGTGCGAAATGTATTTGCTGTAACAGTGACGTAAATATTACAAACGTCCTTGACATTGCGAAAGTTTGGCCTGGACATCGTCTTTTGCCAACAGAAAATGGAATGAATCTGGAAAGGAAGAAAATAGAGATGTATGTTTGTTTGTTCGTTCGGGTTGTTACTTTACGTCAAAGTCAACATTTTCCCAGTCATGTCCGGGTGTTTCCTGGGTTGGATCAGTACTAGCCATATGATAAAATTGTCTTGCACAATGACCAACCACAGTCGCGAACTACGTTGAGGCTCGAACCAGCGATCACTATTTATCAAGTCTAATATTCTACCACCTAGCCACTGCGCTCCTAATAGATAATTGTAGCCATTATGAAACGCATGCGATAAGATCCACCAGATAAAATGTACATGTGAGCCCAATGAAGACTTATAATATCAGCCTGCTCTGAATAGATACTGAGCTCTATATTGTAAGCTAAATATCAATTTTCTCCATGCTGGTAGTAAAGACTGTTTAGACAGAGTGGATGCCCTGGCTTAAATAAGTCTTCACTGGGCGTGATTGATATTTTGTTGACTTAGCCATGCACCTTGTTTGATGTATTTATATAGAAAGTCCCACCAACAACCTAAGACACAAGGTCAAGCAGAGTGGTGGAAGGGACGATCGCGTATGCTGCCATCGCCATTGAAGTGATAGTAGAGATGAGCAGTAATGGACACTAGCCAATTCTATTATGTACAATCAGTTTCTACGATTTATTTTAATTTGTAGTTTTTTCAGCAGCTAGCTGTCTATAATTTGTATTGGCCTAGATTATTTACCAACCTGGAAACATCTTATATTGTAATTATGAGCGCATTATAATCGGATTCACATTATTGTACCAAATGCAAAACTACATATAGTCTACAATAGTCTTTATATTTCTACAATTAATTCTCACTGGTGTTTTATAGTCTGTTCCTTTCAAATGATATATTTTGGTGATAATATTCAATTTCAACTTTCTATATCTTATAATGCTTACCAATGCTGTTGTATGTGTTACAACAAAATAATCTCCAGACATTGATTTAATTTAGTAGAGATATGCGTCCATTATTTATGAAATTGGATCATTATTTGAAAGCCGCTGACTGTCCTGTTTAATATTCCTACAAGGAATAATTAATACACCAACAATTAACCATTAATGGCAATATTTTATACTGAACACATTCACAATAAATGATAATGACAGAAACCAGAGAATTTAATGTGTGCATTTTGTAAACATTATCTAGGCAACCTAACCCTACGCCCTGGTCCCCAGATCTTCATAAACATGACTGGGAATATCTTACAGGGGCTGCAATACTTTGTGTACATGGTGCATTTTTCAACTAAGCATAGGGCCCAAATAAAAAAAAACTATACTAATTGAGCCACGACATGAGATTTACATCAATGTGGTTTGCGCGACCAGCAAAGCCTCAGATCAGCCTGCGCATACGCGCAGTCTGATCAGAGCCTTTGCTAGTCGCTTGAATATTGTATGAGTGTTAGGCTACTGACTGAACATAATTTGGAGTTTCTAAGCTTAAAAGGAGGCTGCAATGGCTCGTCTGTGTCTACACTTGTCATAATGCCACATTGTTGGAAATCTCGTGTCGCGGCTTGTCAACCCAATCACAGTTGGCAACTTTGCTTTCCTCTTTAATTGCACGCCGGTGGGTCGGACTTCAGACTCTATGATGGTTCCGACTTAAAGACTTATCTATTGATGAGATGGTAGGGGCCTGATGCTTTGTCTGTTTGTCAGGCCCACCGGGGTTTACCTGTTGGATTTCTTTTGCTCCGGTATTCAGTTTAATTTACTGTTGAGTCCTTATCCTTGCTTTATCTCCTTGTTATATCTTGATTTATATGTTTTAGGAGATGATGCATTGATAAGTTAGGGGTCTCTTATGCAAACCAAATATCTATGTGTCTTGATCCACATCTGAATTAAGGGTGAGGTTGGCGCCGTTAAACCGGTTTAAGCCCTCCAGTAAAATATTTTACTGACCGTTCCAAGGCGGTACTTCTTTTGTGGATCTTTTATGTTTTTGTTCTGTCTTGTGTTTGCTATGTTTTGTGCGCGTCTGTTTATATGTGCTTCGTGGTCACCTGCTGGGAAAGGGCTGACCTCTTGGCTCTCGTTTGTGGTGTCTTCTGTGAGTTTGTCACTTTCCCATTGGTATCCTGGGTCAGGTGTGGTACTTGATTGTATCGATTCCTGATCTTTGCAACCTTACTTACTTTGTTATTTATATACTTACGACTGCATTAATTTATGATCATGAGGTAGTATTGTATTATCATTGTCAAGGAAACGTTCTGGACGGAACTCAAAAGGGTCTCCCCATACCGATTCATCATGGTGTATACCCCACAGGTTTGGAATAATCTGAAAATATAACATTTATTAAGTTAAAAGTGGTAATCACTTAAATTTTCATGTAATTTTTGAAATATAATTAGACAATTTGGGCAAGGCCATAATATGTTAGTGATAATCGTATTATTAGCAAGCAGCGAGTACATGTTAAATGGAAATTTTAAGACCTTAGTTATAGTCACCAAAAACTCATAGCTACATGTATACATATATATTTTGTAACAGTCTATGAAAATCTAAATTTTCTCTCTGGTGAGTTGTCGATCGGACCCCTGGTGAAGTTCTCTCTGAAACACCGATTTTTCTTCTTTTACACTATTCTCTCAATAATGGCAGGCTCAATGTTGACTCAAATCTGGCCTTGATGATATAACTCAGCTGAGCATGAAATGTATCCTGTCATAAATGTTAAAATGCCAACAATATTAAAATGCCAGCAATTGTTGGAATTTAACATTCATTAGTAGGATGAATACTATACAGCAGTGTTTTAAAGCAACACAAAGTAAGTAAGGGTGCAAAGATCAGGAATCGATACAGTCAAGTACCACACCTGAAATACTAAATCTGATTTTATTTATTTTTATCACTTGTGTTTGTATTAAGCAATTAGAATTTCATGCCCAGTTGAGTTGAGGATAAAAAGTGATTTATAACCTGTAGAGTGTGTCGTGAGTATTACTTGACGTTTCGCTTACTGTAAAGGCGGCGTCATATGAATATAGGGATCACACATGTTTTTTCATGCATTAACATTTGCCCGGTCCCGAGGATGCTGTTTGAACACGAGGCCGATAGGCCGAGTGTTCAACATCATCCGAGGGACCTGGCAAGTGTTAATGCAATGAAACAAACATGTGTGATCGTTATTCTTGCATATTTTACCTTATTCCAGCTCAATTCGCACTGAAAACGCTGCTAAAACATTAATTTGTCCATTTTCTTACACTGGATTTCTCTAAACAAAATGGCGTCGGCTGTGTACTTTCGAACGTCATTACGTTATAACCGTACGCAACGTTTTCGCGAATAAAAACATCGGCAAAATGATCAGTCTGGTCCGCAATGCGTTCCGTATTTAACGTCATGCAAATAATGCAGGGCTCATTTTAAGTCTTTTCAAGTTCAGACCCATGTTCAAACAACACGTGAATCTCCTGATTTGAACATGGATTTTCGTTCATTTGACAATGGGTGTAAACAGCTGTACGAATTGATATCTATGCAAGAATGCGTAATTAGGACTGGTCAACCTTAGGCATAGGTAAAAGCTGAAAAGGAGGCGTGGTTTTATACAAAAGTAACTGTATCATCTTGTGCCACAACCTCAGTCATTATATAGTCCTTAAAACGCCTGCAAAATAACTGCATCTGAAAATGTCTATTTAACATAAGCAGGGAGGCAAAAATTATGGACCCAGATCAGTCTGCTCATCAAGGAGCAGTCTGATCAGGGTCCATACTGTTTATCTATGAGGCTTCAAATAGTTTAGTGGACGACTAAAACATACATTCTGTGACTATGCGCTTTAAGGGTTAATAAATGTGAGTTCAGTGTGTATACGGTTAGGATTTTCATGAAATACACGCACGTTTGCGTGGCTCAAAAAGCTTATTAACTCTTTACCAAATTATAATTAAAACCTGATTTCCCTTCCTTAGCAGATGAAATAGCCGAACCACACCCAGATATGAATATTAAAGTTGCCGCCTTTACAGTAAGCGAAAAGCCTAGTAATAGTAATGGATGTCACTCAGGTCACTCCATTACTACTGTCGTGCGCTTAAGCATTATTTATTTTTTCGCAATGTTTTAAGATTAGACTGAATGTCTGCAAAAAGGTCATTGACCGCGAAAACTTGATTTTAGCGGCAGTAAATGTCAAAAACAACACCCTAGGCCATAGATTAAGGAAGAGCATAGCCCCCTGAAATGAGGATGGTAGCCGACATAAGCCGCGTCATGATAAAGAACTTTTTATATATAAATAATACATACACAGAATAACCTGCCCATCATCAACCTGATCAATGTTTTTTTTTTGTTTTTTTTTTATTTTTGAAAATTGCAGATATCTTAAAAAGGTGTTCCTTAGTTTTTGTTGTTTCCTCATACGTAAAAGGATAGCTTTTATCGCGGAAAGGTCTATTTTCATTATAAATTATATCTTTCGAGATTTGTTTTGTTCTAATTTGTGACGTTAATAATTTTTTAATTAGCGATCGGACCTTCATAGTACATGCGTCAAACACCCAACAATATAGCATGCTCAGACAAGTTGGCTGCACATTCTTAGTACTGACAACATCAACATGTTCTATGTACTCAATGATTGAGCTGTTTCATGTAAGGGGTAAGGGTTCAGAAGTTTTCTATGCGCATTTTGACCATTTATTTACAAGTTTTATATTTAAAATCCTATGCTAAATATAGACATCAGCCATGTCACGAGAAATTCCTGTGAAGGTAAGGTTTAGATCAGCCTGCTCATTTACAATAACTTTCTAGCAAATAAGGACCAATCGATGGAACTATTATTTTTCCTGTGCAACAAAATTAAATACACAAATCAGACTGCGCGGATGTACAGACTGATGTAAGCTCTGTTGTATCAAGGACGTATGACGCACTTCAAACATTGAATAGTGAAATTAACAGAGATCCATTACTGATAATCTTTTAAGCTATTACTTAAAGCTAATTGCCCGTAAAATTTACGTATAATGTCAAGTCAATCTATTTTAAACTAATTTAAAGCTACCATAATGAATTATCTTTTTGATTTTAAGCAAAAGTCAGGAAAAGTATACATTTTCAGCGTAAAAAATGTTTATTTCCTTACCCAGCGTTTTTAACATTATTTTGTTTTGGGTGCCTAACCGAATAGTTTAAGTGAGAGGGGTTTTTTTGAGTACCCACCTAATGTTTATTTTTAGAAATAAGAAGATTATTTTTTTAATTACTTGCTCTTATTTGGAGGCACGAAATAAATAACTATAATAATCGTATGATTTAGACGTCAATATAAACATTTACAATGTTAACTTAAGCTATTCTGGATACGAGCTTCTCTTCATTATCTCTAAACGCTCATATGTTTTAATTTTGCTCCCTCTAAGCCCTCATATCTTTTAATTTTGCACCCTCTTAGCCCTCATATGCTCTATTGTTCTTATTTTACACCCTCTAAGCCCTTATATGCTCTATTTTTGCACTCTCTAAGCCCTCGTGTGTCCTTTTTGCACTATGTTCTAATTTTACACCATCTAAGTCCTCATATTCTAATGTTGCACCCTCTAAGCCCTCATATGTTTTAGTTTTGCACCCTCTAAGCCCTCATATGTTCTAATTTTACACCATCTAAGTCCTCATATTCTAATTATACCCCCCGCAAACTTTGTTTGTAGGGGGTATACTGTTTTCACGTTGTCCGTCCGTGCGTCCGTCCGTCCGTCCGTGCGTCCGTCCGTCCGTCCGTCCGTCTGTCCGTCCGTAACGCTTTGTTTCCTTAATAACTCGAAGAGTCATTGCTGGATTTTCATCAAACCTTGCAAACATGTTCATATATGCAAGACAAATACTTTAGACAAAAAAGTAAGGGCTAGGGGCCAATTCTATTAGAGTTATTTCCCTTTGTAGTTCTAAATGGCTTTTAATATAGTGCTTTATGCTTATGCTATTATAGGCCATACACTGATTTTCATCAAACCTTGCAAACATGTTCATATATGCAAGATAAATACTTTAGACAAACAAGTAAGGGCTAGGGGCCAATTCTATTAGAGTTATTTCCCTTTGTAGTTCTAAATGGCTTTTAATATAGTGCTTTATGCTTATGCTATTATAGGCCATACACGGGCCAATCAACTCCTACCACAGCTTTTGATGGAACAATTTGATACTTTTGCTGTACAATGTAGACACATTGAACATATGCATGAAGGAATTTAGTTTGGAAAAAATAATTTTTGACAAAATGACAGCTGTGAGAACTTAGACAATTTTTCCCTTATAAGGTGTTTGTATATGCATAGACGGTGCCTTTATGGGTCGATCAACTCCTACCACAGCTTTTTATGGAGCAATTTGATACTTTGCCTATACAATGTAGACACATTTAACATATGCATGAAGGAGTTTATAAGTTTTGTTGAACTTAGACAAGTATTCCCTTATATGGCTTTTGTATATGCATGGATAGTGCCTTTATGGGCCTATCAACTCCTACTACAGCTTTTGATGGAGCAATTTGATACTTTGCAGATACAATGTAGACACATTGAACATATGCATGAAGAAGTTTATAATTTTTGTTTGCAAAGATTCTACTGAAATCTTCTTATCAAAACTAAGGTCTTCTTGTTCGAACTATAACTTGCCAAGTTTTTTCACTGACTCTTACTGTGCGGGGGGTATCTAATAAGCATTGCTTATTGACTTTTTTCATTTTATACTCTATAAGCCCTCGTGTGTCTTTTTTCCCACTATGTTCTAATTTTGCACTATCTAAGCCCTCATATGTTCTATTTTTGCACACTCTAATCCATAATATGTTCGAATTTTCTCTCTATAAGCCCTCGTGTCCTTTTTGCACTATGTTCTTATTTTGCACTCTCTAAGCCCTCATATGTTCTATCTTTGCACAGCATTATGGAAACATTTTGTTGTTGAGATGGTAAACCTCGTATAATTATGAAACAACCATGCCTGCATGTACTGATTTTCCATAATGCCTCTACTGATATTCCATAAGTAACTTTTGCTTCGTTACATTGGAACTCCTCTTGCAGTGAACACCTTAATAAATGTAACTTGGCGAAACGGGAGCTATCTACTGCTTTCTGTCCCAAATGTTCTCCAATATTAATTATATTTAACTAAAGGTAAATGTTTGAGCGCACTCCTGGCCCCGAGGTTATAAAACTTTTTTCATACTCAACTCAGCTGAGCACTAAATTTACCCTTCTCATAAATGTTAAAATTGCCAACAACAGAATCGCAAAACAGAAAACTGAATTGAGTGTAAAGAAGAGACTAGCCTAAAGCATTAATCATGCTCAACACAACTGATCATGAAAGCTATTCTGCTCATCAATGTTAAAACGCCAACAATCGTCGGCATTTTGACATTCATTAGCACGATAAAGTCTAGTCCGAGTTTTCTCTGACGTTTTAGTGGCTTTTCTTTATTTTGATATTTGCCACTACCAGTTAGTGGCAAATATCAAAATATGGAAAAGCCACTTAAACATCAGAGAAGGCTCGGATTAGATAAAGTCAACATATGAGAGTTTTAAAGTAATTTGTATCTTTATTTCTCATCATCTTACATTTGTACCTTTTATGAGCAATCGCAAAACCATGCTTAGTTGAACTGAACATAAAAAAGTATAAAACCTCTGGGACAGGTTTTGATCTGTTTTACTATATTTAAGGTGCAAACTTTGGCACTTTTTGTTGGCACTTTTTGTTCGAAAACATGTCTGTGATGATAATACATATCTATACCAGACATCAGACTATTATCGTTTATTTACTAATACTTGTAATAGTATATATGTTTATAATGCTCACCCCTGTATCCTTTTCTATTAAGTATCCATCTAAAATGACGTCTTTATTGCACTTGTGTGGAATTGCGATTGGAGTTTGACTAACATATCTCATCATTTCCATGATGACTGCCTCTGTGTATGGCATATCTTTTCTGTGATTGGCTGTTGGTTTGTCCAATTGACCAATCACATCATCTATTTCTTGCTGCACGCGCCTCTGACAGTCCTGATGGTGACACATTAGTAGAATCAACAACCGTAACGTCTTCATCATCTCTGTCATTCCTGAATTTAAATATTGAAATATACATTAGCCCATTTGGCATTTGTATCTTGGTTTTATTGACATAAAAGTATCCGCTCAATCCGATTAAAGCCAGAAAGAGGGCAAAGATCAGGAATCGATACAATCAAGCACCACACCTGACCAAGGATAACAATGGGAAAGGGACAACGTCACAATAAGACATCGCAAACGAGAGCAAAGGGGTCAGCCCTTTCCCAGCAGGTGATCACAAGGCATCAACAAACAGACGTGCATGAAAGCATAACAAAACAAGACATAAATAACATAAATGATCCGCAAAAGAAGCACCGCCCTGAAACGGTCAATAAAAATATTTTACTGGAGGGCTTTAACCGGTTTAATGGTGCACCAACCTCACCCTTAGTTCAGATGTGGCTCAAGACACATTAATGTTTGGTTTGCATACATTCAAGTGCACCTTAGAATGCATGATTTCATGGAAATGGGCAGTCTGATCTGGGTCCATTTTATTTCCATATAGGCTATCCATGACTTAGCAGACGAGAGGGGACGACAGTTCAACCCTTTGTATTCGGGACCCACTAAACGAGTATTTTTGCAAACAGTGAAGACCCAGATGAAATGCAGCATGATGCTTCATTTCATCAGAGTCTACACTGTTTATATCTTCTTCAGATAAAATAATATAATATTTTTGAAACGTATAACCAGAGAGCCTTAGATATGTACAATGGACAATCCCAAATTTATTGTACCAAACCAGAAGGAAGAATCCATTAGTATGCAAAGGGTTAATGTAGTAACTGGCGAGCTAAGGGCTAACCTTTTTTGCATGCTATAATGATTCTTACCTGCAGTGAAAGTATCGTACATGAGCCCCTTGATATAATCGTCGGTCAACCATGATGAGCCGGTCTCACTTATGTCATCTGCCTGTTTCTTCAAACATACGTCAACCAGTCCTCGTACAACTCCTTCCTGGTAGGTCATCTGGATTAAACAACATAGAAGTTATACTTTTATACCGCCTTTACCAATTTTAGCACAAAATATCTCTTGATGCGCAAGGTCTACACTGATGTAGGTGATATAAAATAGTTATACCATATTTGTCCACCTGTACGTAAGATAATCCACTCGCTATAGCTCGTGGATTATCTCTACGTAAATGCGTACAACCCATGGTATAACTATTACTTAACCATTATTTATGGAACATCTATGGTAATATTACCTTCCTTTCTACAAAATTTGAAAAAGCTCATTTGACTGCGCAATTTTTGTAATTGAATGGCAAGAAGTAGAATCCAGATCAGACCGATTGTTTTTGAATGTCCTTCTACATATTTGCAAATAAAACATTTAAAAAAGTATCTGGTCATCTCTTAATCACGTTGATAATTATCATCTGTATAATACAGTTCATATATAGTTTTTAAAAGTTGTTTATGTTAATTGGTTTTACTGATTAAAATCGTTTTTACACATAAAGTTTTGAGCGATTTGCAATGAGCATGTGAAACAATGTTTTAATGCTCTGTGTTATCTTATCTCACAATCGTTTTTAAACCTATCCCTACAAGATACCCTTAAAGACGGTATGCTTACTTTTAGTTTGAAGCAGCATCTAGAAACTACCGTTGATTTTGAAATAAATGTTGGCATATCATTAAGACCGTTGCAAACGACCTAATGTCACTGCAGGAATGCCAAGCGCTAGCTTTTCAAATGACCTGTCTGGCGCCTCAGAAGTGAAATTGAAATTTTAGAGCTTTGAAGATACGAACATGGTACTACAGAAATGACATTGGATATCAAGGGCTTTGCAGATGACCTACATGGTACTACAGAACTGACATTGGATATCAAGAGCTTTGCAGATGACCTACATGTATATGTCGTTGCAGGAATGGCATGTGCTTGATTTGCAAACATCAATGATTGCGATTCACTACAGTAGGAACTGCTTAGTTTATTTATTTTTTCTATCATTCCGCGTTTAATCATGAATCTACCTTTTGTGATTCGAAATATCTCTTGGCCACCCTGTCTCTGGCTTTGATCGTGTCTCGAAAAATTCTGCCATGTCTGCCGGGAAGAAATCTGAGGAAAGGAAATGCTCTTAAAGGTCCATCTATACTCGGTTCTAATAGAGTGTATAACAAATCTATGAATTCCCACAATGCATTGTGATCTGGGTCGTCTTCAGGTAAGGCCTCTCCAGTTAACTGCAAAACGAAAACAACAATCTTGAGTTATACCCTAGCCAAATTTGGAATCACAACGTGAGAAATACAATTCTGTTGTATGCGAAAATCAAGACACAGACCAGCCTGCTCAGTCTGACCAGCTTAATTTTGTTCGCTTCATTGATAAAATAAAACGTATCCTCGAACATATCCTCACTTTATCATGGAGCGTGTCTGCGTAGTTAAGAACACGCATATTGTTTATAGTTCCAGTTTATTTCATAGACACATTTCAATATGGTTAAACACGAGTGAAATATCATGTTTATCATTTTCAGTGGCTAACGTATTACCCTCTAAAGATATGACAATATGTTTAACCCTTTACCTCATAGAGAAACCTTTTAACAATTTTGCAAACTAGGCAGACCTAGATCAGGCAGCTCTTGTAAGAGTGGCCTGATCAGGGTCTACTCTGTTTGCTTATGGAAATATGATTAGATATTATCCTACACTCGTGAACCTTGCAAGCTGCCTCTTTATTCTAAGTACAAACGTGAACGTTTATCTATATGAGTATTCATAGTGAGTGGAGCTTGGCATGAATATTCATGAAGGAAAGGGTTAATAACAATCGCGTAAAGTAACGTCATAGCGACATCTATGGCATTACGTTTCCTATTAAAGTCCCTTAATAAACATGAGCACGGTGACCATATCCTTTTTATTTCATAAATTGGCAGTCCATACATAAAACAAACTGTATGCAAGGTAGTGAAAATATTACAGTGTGGGAAGTATTTAGTAGCATATGTCCTTAAAACCTTATCCTGCATATTTTGAAAGACATGTAAAGAAACTCACCAGCACCGTATTAAGATCCGAAAGAAATTCCTTAAGATAAATATCTGGGTCAAAAACCTTCTGTTTATTTCTTAAGAACTTAGATTTAAGCTTTTCCCATGTACATTCAAGATTGGTTACAGAATGGGAAGTATTCAATAAATATCTATTTAAATCCATTTGTAGTATATTTCTTAGTCCAGTCGTACTCTCATTCAAATCAGCAAATCCTATATGTTTTCTGCCATGAAATATATGTTTAGTCGTATTACTAGGTCTGTCGTTCGTGTGAAAAGATAAAGCACTAGTTTCAAAAGCACATCTGACTAGTTCCGATGAACTTAGCACCATAACATTTTTTCCTACAATTTGAAATTTGTAAATTGGTCCAAACACTTTGCTCCACTCTGTCAAGTTATGCTGAGCACGAGTCTGGTCGAGCTGGAAATATGAGCCAATCACTGGTAGTCCCTTTGGTCCTGGCAGTGTTTGAAACAGCATTTTAAGAAAGCTTTTACTTGTTACTATGACTGATGAAAAGAGCTGTTGCAGCAGTTGTATAAGTATCATAATTATTGACAACTTTTATATAAAACTTCAAATGAGGAGTTAAACCAATCGCACTATCTCATTGAGTTTGAGAGGGTACCAAATAATAGCTGCACTTAAATATGACTTCATGTGATTTGTATAATGGGTGTCAAACAAAAGTGTATACATACGTCACAAAATACTTAAATAGTAAGAACGGAATTTTAGATAAGTGGGGCGACAATGGTGTTAAGTTTTGCTATTCCTGAATAGATCAATATATTGTAGGTACTCATTGGAATGATCTCGACGAGTTGATTCCAATGAGCTAACAATATACGCAAATACATGTAGAAAAAAAACGAATACAGCCGTCTTAGGTTGAAAGAAAAACGTCTTATCTAATGCTTTACTATAATACTATCTATAATCAAGTGCTACTTTAAGGCTAAAGAATGCCAATTTCCGGAATAGAAGAATTTTAATTACCATTTACAAGGTTATGCGTAACAATCTGGGTTAAGTTTCCACCCATAGAAACGAGATCAACAATCGTAACTTGTAGAACATTGAATGAGTACACACAGCAGAGATGAAATAAATGTTCATCAACAAGGCATGCGAATTATACAATTGATCTGTTTTGAAATGCCTGTGGCAAAAATTTGAGACATAACTCCGTTAGCCACATAACCTGACGTCGGGGGAGCACAATGGCTCAGTGGTAGAGTGCTTGACACTCAAGACCAAGGGGCCGCGAGTTCGAGCCTCACCGGCGTCACTGTCTGGTGTCCTTGAGCAAGACATCTTTATCCTTGCTTAGTTATGGTTCAACGCAGGAGACCCGTCCCGACATAACTGAAAGATTGTTGACCTGAACGTAAAGAATCAAATAACCTGACGTCGACTGGTGCAATTGGTGCATAGAAATGACCAGCAAAGTAAGTACTTTACTTTGCTGGTCGCGCATACCACTTTATTGGGGGCTCATTTGTTATATTGTAGGGTTAATGAGTCCTTCAATCACGATGACGAAATAAGCATGACAAGGTTTATTTACGGTTCAAAATGTGGGACACTGCCAACCGTGCCATTCGTGGTTTGGTAGTATCAATTGCGAAATAATAATTCCTTCAAGATAAAAACATTGGACGTCCAATATATCTATACACAGTCTGTGAAGATTAGAAATTAGCTTGACGAGCCTGCGCATCCAGGCGGTCCAGCAAATGCTACCATTGCGTGTTAGTCGATGTTTAACCACAAAACAACTAGACATTAAGCCTTACAAGATAACCTGATATATACCTAGGATTGTATATTTAACTCAAGTGTCGTCTGCTTTTAACATTTTCAAACAGTTTGGGCCCAATTCCGGCAAGGCAAACTGTTTGACACGCTTACTGCATTCCTGAAATAATTATTTTTCCAAAAAGTTGATTTTGATAATGAATCAGCAGGCGAAACAGAAGTCTTAGACATACATGTAGGTCCAGTTAAGTAAAAAAAATTGTCATTATTTTTTTACCCAGCAATCTAAACATATGTTTTGGGTGCTCAAAAGAACCGTCTCAATGAGACGTTTCTTTTGAGTACCCACAACATATGTTTTGGTTGAGAAATAAGAAGATACTTTTCTGGTACGCACTCGTATCTGGAGGCCTGGTAGAAACAGTAGAAAAAAAGTGTCATAAATGACACAGGTGCAGCTGTCCAATCGTGCCTTTGTTCCAAGGGCTGCTCGATAAACACTCCAAAATCGATAATTAGCAACTCAAATGGTACTCATCGCATATGCGGCCAGAAAAATCTCCGAAGAGCATGCGCATATGCTCAGACCAAAAGGAAGCCTTCACTGTTCACTGAGAAGAAGGTTGACACCAAAAAACTAGACATTTAGTTTTACTGGGTGGCTTGAGGGGTGTTTAAATGACATTATTTAGTCAGCCTGGCAAAATCATACATTATTTTGTAATTTTGTCATGCATGATTTTCTGTTCGGCATGCGTAATTTCTATACAGCATAGAATATCAATACGGATGAAATTGCTCATCATCTGGAGCTGGCTTAAAACCTACGCGTCAAGTTTCATGCGTTAGCGATCAGCTACAGAAATTCAATTTTTCGAAGCGTTTTCCCCAAAGTTTTCAAGTAACAAAATAAATGTTATGCAAAAATAGCGATCAAGCTTGTATTTCTGATACATTAACATCTGCTAGGCTAACCTCGCGGATATTACAACCCTCGCCTTTCTGGCTTGGGTTGCAACACCGCCATCGGGGCACAGAAGATAATTATTAAAGCATAAAAATCATCCCTCTAACAAATGTACATTTACATCTAGTACCACTGGATACAGTTGGTAGGCATGGACTAACGAATTTCATTGCGCATGTGCGATACCCAATCAACATGCAATATTGCGTCACTATCGGCCAGCCAGTGAAACGCCATTAGAAAGACGGTTCGCTGGCGGGCCAATGATGGTCCGCTATTGCATGCTGGGTATATGATCAACTAACCTGTCTAGAAAAGTAATTCGTAAGAAACGATTTCAAACATAAGTCAGCGTTTTCTCCATCTGTAGTGTGTTCAAGACGTTGTTTTACTTTATTAAGCTCATTGTGTACATCTTTGTAATCATCGTCCAGTAGCTGTCGCTGTAGGTAGCTCTTCAAAATAAATTTCTGAGCAGCTGCACGCTCACTGAAGTCTCGAAATCCGAATGTCTTATTTTCGAAGACATACTGTTGAAAGAAAAGACTCAGCCGGCCACAACTTCTTGCATCCTGGTCTACAAGTACTGTGTTGATTGCCCCAATAGAATTAAGAGCTACTGCTTTTCTATTCAATAATTTCAGTTGGCAAGCAGGCCTGTAGCTTTTGACAAGTTTGCACAATGTCTGGCGAAAACGGGTAGAGGCTAAATCTAACAAATTTCCGATGACCGGATATCCCCGTAAGCTGGGGAGGGTCCGGTGGTGACTAACGGAGTCTTGTGATTTGCTAATATAACGAAAAAATATTGAAGTCCACTGAAATGCTTTAGAAAATGTAACCATATCGCTTATCCTCCAGTAGTTGTGCGTATTCCTTGTAGCAACTGGTAACTGCTCAAACTGATTTTAGCTCCAATAGCAACAGGCTCATATACCAACTAGCCAAGGTGATCACTAGTTATTTAATTTTCAACATGACTACGGCCACAGATAGTAAGTAATTTATTTTCAAAACCACCTACAACAATTCAACAATGTGGCGCTTTGATTGTCAATATATATTTATATATCAGAAGAGTTCCAATCGCATTATAAAGGCCTTGTCGCGCGAAAAGAATTCTTTAGGGGTAAGGCTAAATCAAACATTCAACAGCCAGAAAGTCAAGCTAAAACGGTGGAATCTTACATGAAGAAGATTTCAATAAATTAGCTTTCCACAGGCGCTGGCGAGGCTTCGTGGATGCAAAGGCTGGATAACTGCTTTGAAGATGAAATAAAACACAATCAGGCTATCTTGTGACTATAAAGTTGGAATGGCACGATATAGCATAAGCCATTTCACACCAGGCTAGGACTTGATTATTATTATTATGTCTAAGTCTTTTTCTGGTTGTGCATTTTGCTTTCAAAATCTCATCGGACGTTATGCCATGGTGACGTACGTGTAACACAAATTGTTCGATCGGCATACAACAGTGGTGCGCATGTAAGGGCGGGTATATTATTTTGATAAGGTTCTTTTTGTCTTGAGAAACGTTTTAGTTATTCTGAAGTGCCATGTATAATTAATCCAATTCCAAAAGCGTTGGACCAGTGCTACAATAACAAAACCGGACCATTTAAAACGGGCATTCTGTAAGTGTGAATGGCTAGATCTCCAACCAATATCAATAGTTTTAAAATATATACAAGTAAAGTTTTTTCTGTCTGTCTGTCTGTCTGTCATTGGGCTTAGTAGGTTAAGTACACTTCGTTTAAGAAAGCAGCCCAGCTATATAAATGTGCGTTAGAAGATACATCTTAGTATAATACCTTGTTTTACAAAGCGAGAGAGATTTAATCCGTTAATCAAATAAGCTGAAATTGTATTATCTTGGGATTATCAGAATTAGAAAACCCAGTGAGTATACTGAAAATAGCAGTTGGGTCACATGGCGAGGCCCTACCGCAATCAATGACGTCACAGAACTAAATGTTATGAATTCAAATCGCAGATGCATAATATTTGTTCTATGACGCTAATGGAAGAGGGCTATTTGAATCGTTTGTTCGATTTAAACTAATAATAACAATAACAAATAAAAGCGTGACTAACTCCGAAAGAATAGGGTGGGCTTAAATTATTTTGCTTAAATTATTTTGTTTGGTTACAGATACATCTTCATTTTGTTTTCATACATACATATTTAGAATAATTTCTTTTATTCTGATAGATAAAGATGATCATAACTTTGTTATGTGTGCACTTGAGATGGCACAAAATATATTAAACTTGCGTTAGCTCATAAAACTTTGTACTGCGTGTATAAGAATAGGACTACACGCACTCGCTAACATGCACGCATCCCGTTGACAGCGACAATATAAATCACCAAACACTTCGTAAATTTAGCTGAATATATCATTGAGACTATGCAATGATGATCAAATATAGGGATCACATATGTTTTTTTCGTGCATTGAGCCTTTACCGGTATACGAATAGGTTTCTGTGAAAAAATATAGGGATCACGAAGGGGTTTTTTTTTCCATGCATTAACATTTGCCAGGTTAGGCCTCGTGTTTAAACATCTCCAAATGTAATGCAATGAATCAAACATGTGTGATCGTTATTCTTGCATATTAACCTGACTGAAACCAAATGCCCACTGAAAACACAGCCAAAATGTTAAAATACCATTTACTTACACTGGTTTTATAACATCATGACGCAAAGTTTTCGCTAAAAAAACAAGGCTTTCCACGATTTGTCAGACAAACAAATTGGGACTCATTTTAAGTATTTCAAATTAAACCCATGTTCAAACAGCACGTGAATATCATGATTTGAACATGGGTTTTCGGTCATTTGACAATGGATTCAAATAGCTTTGCGTAACGAAATTTATGCAAGAATATGGTTTTAATGCATCAACACTTGAAACGTCCCTCGGGACCTGGCTAACGTTAATCACATCGGATAGAAGGCAATCGAAAACGCTCTTTACAATCGACAAACGCGGATCAAAAATTCGCTAGAAACAGTGTTTTCTAATGCCAGGGCGACAAATGGCAATCGAAAACTCTGTTTCTAACGCTTTTTGGTCTGCGTTCGTCGATAGTATTAACGTTTTCAATTGCCGCCTATCAGACGTGTTATTGCATGAAAACATAGCAGTCAAATCTCGTAAATTCGAAATCCTCAAGACAAAAGGTTTAATTTCGAATTATCAGTAGTTTGACTTATAGGGACATAATCATATAACCCCACGACAAATAATCATTATCATTGTTTCTCTATCAAGCATAAGTTTTGGGCGAGTAAAAGAAACGTTTCTTTTACGCACAAAAACAAACCCGTATGTACTTATAGACATTTATTAAAACAGACCAATAATTGGTCTTATTCTCTGAATTCGGAGCGTTCCAGTTTTATTCGAATAAGAGAGTATTCGGAAAATCATAGCTACTAGATCTTTGATGTTTTACTGAACTGAAGAACGGGTATAAACATCTATACAGAGTCTCCATAGGATTCTGTCTTGCTTCAACTCGCAACGACCTCGCGCTTACTGTCCAGAGACTAAACTTCAACGGATGACCAGAAATTGAACTTACTTTATGAATAAATATAATGAATTATAAAAATGAATTAAATGAATGAATGGTTAGGGGATAAAACTAACATGGGAGGTTTGCAAAAGTCATGAGTTCGATCGGTATTTTGGAATCTCGAAAGCTCGAACCGTGAAAGCTCAAAATATCTTTTTATCTAAAATAGTTTGCTAAACATAGAAATTCGTTGATAGGGGGTATTTATGAATGATATATCCCCATGCAACTTTGCATGGTATGTCAATGCCCCATTTAAGAACTGTCTCACTGAAATTCAAACACATGCGCGGATCCAGAATGTTACAACACTGACAACCAACACTGACAATGGATCTTTTTATTTAGTTAGTTAATGAGGGAAGAGAATATCCAAATACCGCTAAAAGCGGGCAATAATCAGCCCACCACCGAAACGCCATTTTTAATGGCGTTTCGCTGGCGGGCAGATGATAGCCGAACATTGAATGCTGGCTTGCTTGGTAGCTTTACGTTTTCCAGGGATCCGGGCCAATATTGCTATGGAACCCTCTAGCTTTGTGATTTTCAATTGGGATGGTCCGGACCCCCTCCCCTCTCTGGATCGGTACGTGTCAAATAGGAAACAAGCACTGAACTTTTTAAAATATGCTTATGTATAAGCTCAACAATTCGCAAAGTCCCGACTCGTATTTTAGAATGAACAGCCATATATATATACAGTCAGACATAAGTTCAGCATCGCCTCAATCGTTTCCTGGAAAGCGAAGTAAACTTTCCAGTCATGAATATTTTCTTGCTTTATTTATGAAAATAGATAAAGTGGTGACAGTTTACAGCAAATTTCGATTCGATTACCACAAAGGTAAACAACCAGGCATGATAAATACACACCTATCCATAAAATGTCCCTATTCTCTAACCCATTATGGTATTTTAAAAAAGCTTAGACATGTCAAGTGTTAGTGTCATATTGTTACAATATCAAAGACAAGTTATGTCTAAAAATTTCAGATTCATATCTCAAAAAGAATAAAAGTTATGGATGTGTAAAGAATGGCATGTTATATAGTGATAATGCAAAAATTATAAACACGCGATTAACTATCTCTATGATCCATTATAACTGGCTTCATGAGTTCGACAGAATCAGTTTGGCACAGTTTGAAAAATATGTCTAGATTATTTCTGCGTTTATTTGAATTCAAAGTCAGCACATTGGGTTAAGCTGTGAAACTTTTTAAGGGTACACCCAAAAATAGGGATTGGTGTATACAGGACACCGTAGAATGCAGCAAAATGACCAAATGGCATTCTGATATGTTCAGCAGACCAAAGGAAGACTAGGGTGACAAAACATTACAAACTGGTTGTTCTTCTGAAGTCATTTGTACATGAAAAACGTCTCTGAAATAATGTTTGGGAGATGCTTAACTTATGTCTGACTGTATATAATAACAGTACATGTATGTGTACAATGTACAAGCAGTGCATAGTCTTGGGACATGTTCAGTGTGGCAAGATAAATGGACAAGCGCGTGCAAATCCCGGATTGTTCGTCAGGGGGAGGGAAGGGGGTCCAGGCCCAACTGACAGAAAAAACTTCTGACGTGTTTTTATATTATTTTAGTCCTCAACTTTTTATTTATACAGAGGGGGCGGTTTATTCAAACGGAACTATAGTTTTTCAAAGGTACCAGAGGGGGGTCCAACATTTTCTAGGGGTCCAATTGCTAATGCATATGGAAACCTGTAGAACTTGTGATTTTCCAGGGAAGGGGTCCGGACCAACTGTCCCCCACCCCTTTGGATCATCGCATGGTCAAGGCTAAACAAGTGCCAAAGCGTGTTATTGTTTCTACGTGTATCGCTGTTGTTAGGTCTACCGATATGGAAGTGAAATAGGTTGACTCCGTCTTTTACTCTTTGGCACTCCGAACGGCCAACACTCTATGGAGTATTAACTTATTGGAGATAGGTATTGGTCGTTCTGTGTGAAAAAGTATTAATAGTGGCTATATACTTTGGAATTCGGACTACAATGTATATATCCGGTTTCTTGTCCGGACGAACGCATGGTGTGATTATGTGAACATTGAAGGCTCATGGAAGACTACTTCGATACACGTTCTTGTATGTTCGCACATGATACGCTGATAATATTACCATTTTCATTTGAGCAAGCAAACAGATGAAATCATATTTTACCCTTTTCTTTCTGTAATAAAAATAACACTCGAGGGGAGGACATACATTGAACATAAGTGATCCATTTGATTTTAATACTTTTTAACTTTGTGATTTTTTCTTCTTTCGATATCAGTTTAAGATCATTAGAAATCAGTACAACGCGACCCCATATTATGTAAAGTATAATAACGCCAGCAAAATATCATCTGATTATTCTGTCTGCTTTCGTCTGGTATAGAGACAAACATAGTGAACCCAGATCAGATTACTGCAACAGGAACATTCTGGTTGGGGTTTACGCTGTTTGTTGGAGAGGCTTTTTAAAACATTTTAGCAGACGATAAAAGCAGACGGCCTTTGTTGTGATCCGCATTTTAAGGGAACCTTGAGCTGAAATACTGGCTAGTCTCTGTAGATGAGCAGGCTGGATTGTCCATATTTAGTCGTAAACCCAAAGTACTGTAAAAATTTCTTCGCCAAGAGGCTTATTTTAAGAATGCATTTATTTCTAAAGCTTCCAACTAAATATGAATTTACCAAAATGGCATATGTTTTAAATTTATCACTGTAATAAATGTCTATTGATCTAAGCAAAACCAGTACGAATTTCCCTTTAATTTTAATCAGGGATGGTTTCAACATAATGGATATCGATAAACTGGCTGATAAAATCTGAGAAATTATAATTATAACTACCTAAAATGTACCCTCTTTTTTACTTTGGAGTTACCCTTGTAGTTTCAGAGACAGCCATGTCGCACTAAACCAAAAGGTACCATATAGTCTAATCATACCTGTTTGATCTGCTTATGTAAAATGTTCTTATTAATATCACCCATTAAATATATTTCTTTTTCCTCCCTTAACACATTTTCAATATTTTCTTCGAAGATTTCATTCCACTGAACTGTGGAATTTGGTGGTCGATAAATATTTTCAATTAGGAAAGGTTTACTTTTAGACGGTCTTATTTCTAACCAGATACATTCCAGATGAGCCTGTTCAAGGTCAGCCTTTCGCTCACAGCAAACCCCGTACACTAAAACTCTTCCAGCATTAAGTTGGTTCGTTTACAAAACCTCGTAAGTGCACTTTAGTAGATTTTACAGGAGAGACAAAAACTTTCATGATTGTTTGCTTTTCGGTATATTCGTGTGAGATTCAGACTGAAAGCATATTTTAGGTTTATTTAACGGGTACAAGTAATACATTAGCAGGGTGTTATGTTTCTAGCATATTGTGATACTTTTTATAAAAAATATACCAGATTTTGTAACCGGATATTGCAGATATGACATTTTGTCAATTTTCGAAACTCAATAAAGACAAGTTGCGTTTTAATTAACTAGATAAAAACTCAATCAAAGGTAGTTCTTTACCTTTTGAGATGTGTATATCCACAATACCTGTGCTGACATTTCGATTTATAGGGACAAAATCTCGTATAATACAACATCCACAAAAAGCGAGTTCACAAATTCTCGTATCTGCAGCATATTCGTAAATTTATTTTATTATTTATTTATACATTATTTTGAGAGGGTATCACAATTAGCACATAAGCTATTCTACCTTGCGGCCCTCTATAAATATCTACATACATACAATGTATATACAATAAAACAGACATTGCTATTATTTGTCTACATTGACCTGAGACATATGAATATTCAATGACCTTTCACCCAATCTTCGGGAATCTTCGTAAAAAGTGCGCTTTAGATTGTGGTGGAATTACTTATCTTAATGAAAAGAATCACAATTCCTCGATAGCCTAATGGATAATGGGCTTTTCCTAGCACTCAAAAGATAGGGGTTCGAGTCCAGTAGCATTTCAGCCTTTTTTTCCCTTTTTTTTTTCTTTTTTTTTTAAATTTCTTAGTTTGTTCATTTTTCAGAAACACTATCAGAGTGTCAAGGGGTCTGTATCCAGATCAGGACGTACAATCTGTTGTACTGATATGGGTCCAAACTGTTTGTAAAGGTTATCAGCAGACAACAAAAGTCGTTGCTGACAAGGAAAGAGTGAGGAAAATTAGGGCATAACTCGGACCCAGTGTATTTCTGGGTCCGAGGGCATAAGATGTAAAGCTCACCACGAGATGGCGTATAATATAAGAACATGCTTAACTTAAAAAGAGATGCATTTCGACAGTTATATATAAAAAAGTTTTTTCCAAGTTTTGATCCAGGTAGGTTGGATCTGTAAGTTGTCATTTAACCACTAGGCTATGAGACCATTTGCATTAATGAATTGACACTACCTTCATATTCCTGGTTAAAGCATGACCAAGGTCGGAGTACTTCACGAAAACGCACGAATATCACGAAGATTTTGGCGAAAATTAATCAGTCTAAGGTCAATTTTGGCAGACTATACTATGTCGATTTCAATTAAAAACAGTGGCAAAATGCCTGGGTATAAAAGACATTTCAAAATCTTAAGACACCTTATAGCGATGCACTGGCGATGACACGACCTCCTCTTTTCAATTGCTGTGACCTGGCCGGGGTGGTGTGCGGTCAGACATGCAAAACCATTTTCTTTTCTTACCTGCCATCAGGATGACCCAAACAAATCCACACACATTTATGATTATCAAATTACGGAATGTTTATTGTAAATTCCTTAACAGTGAATGAACTCTGTATCGCCAGTGATTTGCTGGAGTTTCACGTGCGATGCTACACATGGCTGATTTTAATCCAGTAAAGCGGTGAAACTAAACCAATTAAGTCAAAGGGAGACAATCGAACCAAAAACAAATCTGAAATTGTATATGGTCACCAGCGTTCTCGCCCCTACTACTACCTATCACTACCTGTAACATCAAAAGCTTTTGTGTTTGACAAACCACTCTTGTTACCATTACATATATTTCTATTGTGAATCCTTATGTACCACTTGTTGGTCTAAGTGAATAAAGTTATGTCTATGTCTATGTCTATGTCTATAAGTACATGTTTTAAAAGGGACAAAAATACTTAAACTTGCTTATAAAAGTAACTATCTGCCCTAATTAAAAATGCAATTTCAATGTGTCTTGTGCAAGCGTATAAAAACATCTAGGTGTTAGCTTAACATAATCAAAATATGCATCGCATACACACATATACGTTGATATTAACAATCAGCAATTGTTGACCTAATACAACAAACAACCGTGTATCCATACCGTGAAAAGCCAAACGGAATTTAATGCTCAGTAGAACAGGGAGCTTGTGGCGGATACCTATGATCTGATTGAAGGCAAGAAACAAGTTCTCATGACATATTTAAGCATGAATTCACGAGAAAGTATTCAAAGACACCCTTTGAAACCGTCACAGTTATAAACCAGATAAAGCTTGCCTGTTATTTGTCTTATCAGATTTACGTATACGAGGTTTTAAAACTGGTAATTTTGACTAATTGAGGTACAAGATTTTAAAACATCACAAAACAACAACTTTTCATTGGCTATTGTATACAAGGTTTTGTGACCTGGTGCGTTAAAAGCAGGGATTGGTAAAAAAAATGCGCATACGAGGTTTTGTAAACGAACCAACGATTTTTTTTTCTTGACGATACCTTCGAAAGGGTATCTGAAAGTCATTAAATCTGGATGAAAATACCATAACTTTGACTCACTCAACCCAAACACATGTATTTGATTATTTTCTGACTTTAATAAAAGACGTTTTTGTTCCATTTTATTATTAAATCTCTGTATATTAAGGTGTCACATTTGAAAGCCCTTACACTTTTGCCCAGATCAAGTCGGGATTGACTTGGATTGGTCTTTAGAAGAAATAACAGACTGTCCAGATGTTATGCTATTGATAACATTGTGAGACAAAATTAAACTGGGTACAGATGACTGTGATGCAGTCTGTTCAGTCCTTGAACTTGGATTATTTTCATATATATCATGTGTTGTTGTTCTGGTGGAATTTTTGGTTTGGACACCTGAAAACTAGTAACAGATAAGCTCTGATCAGAGAGCCAAATCAGTTTATTATCAGTATTGCTAGATTTGTCCTGACCATCAATGTGATTATCAGTACACACATTTGCCATAGCAGGTGGTTGCATATTGACTGAAGCATCATTAATTGAACTAAGTAATTCATGCATACATGTACTTGAGCTACCTGTTTCAGAAGATAAGGACCTCATAGAAGATTCAATATTAAACTCTTCATTTGAATCATAACTACATGTAACAATATTATTTCCCAAAACATTGTCACATAATTTATCATCCAATATCTGGTTAGTCTGAGATTGATAATAGTTCTCATTTGAGATGAGGACTGAATAAGTATTATTATCAACCAAAGGGGTAGATAATCTGTTTCACAGCAGCAGTCTATCATGTCACATTCTCCACATATAGAGCAATAATACGAAAACTTGTTATTTGATAATAGAATATGAATTGAGGCACCATTGCCGAGTCCCTATTTCTGTAGGCAACATCCCGATTTGTGACCAAAGAAGCCACACTGATCACATTTAATTGTTTGTTATGTCTAAAGTCACTAGTTTGGTGATTAATTTCTCCGCAGTTGCAGCAGAGTACATGTTAGTTGTCCCTTCCTTTGATGGCTATTTCTACCAAATCTATAGCGATTTTGACCAAGTCCTCCTCGGAAGTGGTTTATTTAGTCTCTTGTGGTGTATTTTGGGGAAGAAGCATTTATCAAAGTCCTTCATAAGCAAAACCTGCTTATTTAATACTCCAAGCAATCGCTTTACTCCAGATGATGATAAAGAGATCGCATCTGTTTCATAAAAGCGTTTGATTATCTTTTCATGTCTGTCATGAAATGAACTATCAAGATCAACCAATTTAGCATTATGCTGCTCAGAGAGTACTAATCATCTCGCTGATGGAAAGAGAGCTGGTTGATTTACTTTAATTGTATTCCTGCTTTCGTGTGTGTGTGTGTGTGTGTGTGTGTGTGTGTGTGTGGGTGGGTGGGTGTGTGTGTGTGTGTGTGTGTGTGTGTGTTTAATTCATCGCATACCACATTTAACCATTGGAATTGTACAGCAAATATTTTGGCCCTTACTCTTAATACGTTATAGTTTATCATTTATTTAAAAAAAAAGATCCTGGCCTAAATGTAACGCTTTTATTGATGTGTTGGAGCGCTGGTTCCATCACGCTCAAATGATGACTTTCTTTTCTTTTTTACTTTCCCCTACTAGTCTCTTTAGCTGAGAACCCTGAAGACAGGGTTTCTCGAGATAAAGCGTATATATTTTAACTGGTTAACCTTTACTATTCAAAACATCTTATTCCAAAGAAAAATATTGAAAATGTTGTGTTCAATAAACCATTATCCTACAAAAACATTACTTATGTTCAAGATGAATATCTGATTAGCGTTTCATATCATGTGCCCTAGATCGAGTGTTTATCTGTCCTTTTTCCGTCCGTCTTTTCATTCGCCTGACCGTTTGTCGGTCATAGACGCCGATTGGGGCATGTAAACTTGTGACTTGGGTTATTATACCATACGAAACGATATTATCATTGTCGATTTTTCACATCCTACATACAAATGTTGAAAGATCAAAATGATGGGCCCATATTCACTCTAGCTTACATACGTTAGGACGCGTGAATGATAGAGTGCATACACCTATAATCTCGATTGCACTCGCTATTATCCACATCTATTGAACTATTCCCCAATACTAAACCTACACAGGACATGAAGCCAACCTGTGAAGTCGATAAAAACATGGGCATGCGGAGAGTTACTCTATGGCTCCGTGGCATTTTTAGCATCTCTCCGCAATGCCCATGTTTTATCAAATTCACAGGTTGGCGCCATAACTTTTGTAGCATCTCCCTGAAATGCCCATATTTTTATCGACTTCACAGGTTGGCTTCATGACTTTAGTAGCTACCTGTATCTCTCCGCAATGCCCATGTCAGGCTGGCTAAGCTTTTGTTGGCTTAGAATCGGGGAATAGTTTGATAGATATCAATAATAGCGGATGTAAAAGTAAGGGTGCAAAGATCAGGAATCGATACAATCAAGTACCACACCTGACCCAGGAAACCAATGAGAAAGTGACAAACTCAAAGTTAACACCACAAACGAAAGCCAAGTGCTCGGCCCTTTCCCAGCAGGTGACCACAAAGCACATATAAACAGAAGCACACAAAGACATAGCAAACACAAGACAGAAAAACATAAAAGATCCACAAAAGAAGTACCGCCTTGGAACGGTCAGTAAACCAAACGTACTCACTCCGACTCACTACTTACCAGACATGTGAACACATCGTTCATCAAAGTTTTTAAGTCTTCCTGAAGATTGTGACTGTATTTTCTTCTTTTCAAAAGTTGATTTTTTAATTTCCTGACAGACAGGTCTAAACCAGGATCCGTCGTCTCTCGTAACTCCCAGTTCCAATACAGAACATGTTTAAACGTGTTCAGTAATTGAGGTACTCTTCCTTCAAAACTGGCAAAACCAATACTTTTATCATTGAAAATGTATTTCTGAAAGAATGTCGACTTTCGCCCTGTCATTCTAATGTTATCCAATACTTTTTCGGTGACACTTGCAGATCTTAGAACTATTGATCGTTGACCTAAAATTTTGATTCTGAACATTTTCCCGTATTTTTTGCTCCATCGCGTTAGTGTCTGATGAAAGCGTCCAAAACTTTCTATCTTCAGTAGAATTCCAATGAATGGAAGCCCAAGCGGTCCAGGCCACCTTCGAAACTGTCGTCGGTATGAGGTCAGTCTACAACACCATATCATGGCAATGAAAACGAGAACAATTATAATCCACATTGTGGGGTTTTCAGTTTATTATATGCACAAGATATTTGTGTTTATTTTAATGATGTTTGTTGCACATAGCAACGTATCTAATATATGAATTGTTTTTTTTTCCTGATTTTGAAATTAACATTTGAAAAATCACAAGTATTGATTAGAGAGAGTTTACAATGCCACAGATGGCCATGTAACATATAAGTACTGGTACAAAGCGCCGTGACCTAAAATAACTCTTTATAAAAATAATCCAACCTTTATCAGCATTAGAAACGTTGATATAATCAAAGAGTGTTTACTGTACGTTTCAACAAAATAGATAAATGTCACTAGTGTCACAACCTCCAGTTTCCATATTTTTATACGTTCCTGATACAACGGTCATACGTCAATAACAAGATAAAGACATAATTGGGAGCGCACCACGACAAAAAAAAATATTAAGATGTTGATAAAAATCACACAGAACAGCACATTTTAATACACCGTGTCGTCGATTCATTATGTCATCGCAAAATGTGATGTTATAATAACCCACACAATAAACCAGCGCATGGTATTATGGCTTTTCGCATGTGAACAAATGTAAAATTCAAATGCGTATCTACGACTACCCAGTAGCTTATACCTGTCTACATGTTCATCTGATCCATTAACTACTTCACGCATTTGCGTGTACGAACATCGAGATCTCAGACGAGATTGCACACAGGCTCGTCTGAGCCTTCGCTGGTCGCATGTTCGCATTAGCGACAGGCACCTAGCCCATATGTAGGCAAGATAGCAATACCCCATTTCTCACAACCTGACAAAATAATTTGATTTGACGATGCATACATAAGAGTATAAATAATTGTTCTGTATTCGGTGGTTTTGCTTCGATAACCCCAATTTTTATTATACCTTTACGACCATTTCGTATTCAGCTATGGGTTAAATCACAATGTATTTGATCGTGCCCTCTAGCTATGCGATTAAACTTTAAAACGTTATGGGGTATAGTCAGTGGTAAAATAAATGCTACTTTGTCAGAGTGTCAATATCACATTTCAATTTCCTCTTGCTTTGCTCTCACTTTGAAAAGATACATACGAGCCGCGACATGTGATTTTCAATAATGTGGAATTTTGATGAGAGAAGACTCAGAAAAGCCTGTGCATCCTCTTTTTTAGCTAAGAAACTCCAAATGATGTTCAGTCAGTAGCTTAACACTCGTAGAATATTCAAGCGACTAGCAAAGGCTCTGAACAGACTGCGCGTATGCGCAGGCTGATCTGAGCTTTTGCTAGTCGCACATACCACATAGTTGGAAATCTAATGTCACGGCTCATATCAAGGTGCATAGAGTCTTTGTCTCGTCATTCTGTTTGTCCGCCCTTCTGTTTCTCATGCCTCCATGCCTTGTCAGCAATATATCCCACAAACCATACGAGCTACAGCAACGTAACTTTGAAAACTAACGAAAGATTATATGCATACATGTACTTGGCAGCTTGAAAGAATTTTGAACAAAAAGCCCCTAAATAAAAGGATACTAAATAAGCAATGGCTAAGGATATAGTTTTGGTAATTATCACAAATGCGTGAGGTCATTCTTGAAACATGCATGCGCAGTTCCTAATGGGGAATTATGCTTGAGACGTCTATCTTGATGATGTCACTTCGCGTGTACAAATGGTAAATATTCTGATGAGAATGCATGGATATGCAAGCACGCCTGGACCTTTGCCACTTTCATACTCGGTAAAAAACGAAGCTGTTTGTAACATTCTTCTACGCAGTTTTGTTTTGGTCTACGCATTTGATTACAAATGTCACATTGATATATCACTTGATATGCATGGGTAACAATAATATTGTATCTTTAGTAGGAAAGGTGACATGAAAACACACTCTGGATTTGCATTTCTGTTAGCCATTGCCATTGGTACATGTTGCAAAGTTTATAGGGTCTATATACGTCGATTAAAATATCAATTTGGTTTTAAGCAATCCGTTTATCGTCGAAAAAATTATCAAATAATATTGCATTTTGTTTATTTCTTAAAAAGGATCATATTAATAAAATGGAGGGTTTATTTAATTAATCTTTGTGTCGCACGAAACATGTTTATTTTAAATGGGTACATAGACGGTAAGAAAAGTAACAATCTGACGCCTTTGTGCCTCTTTCTTCTAAGGATAAAATGTACCACATTTAGTCACAAATCAATTTAGCATTCGAGCCGCGACATGAGATTTCCAACAATGTGGTAGGAGCGACCAGCAAAGCCTCAGACCAGACTGCGCATACGCGAAGTCTGATCAGAGCCTTTGATATTCGCTTGAATATTCTATGATTTAAGCTTTTGATCCATCCTCATTTGGAGTTTTAAAGCTTAAAAAGGAGGATGCACAAACTCATCTGAGTCTACACTTGTCAAAATACCACATTATTGGAAATCACTAGTCTGTCGTTGCTCATTGCACGCGAGAGTAGGTTCTTAAGACTTAGGCGTAGCTGATGATGGGCGCGACTTGGTTTCACCAATGCTTACTGGTGACGTTGCATCACAAATGCATTTTCGGGCTACAATTTGTATTGAGAAAAAACACCAAATAAACTAGATTTCATGCAACGTTACTGACCAAATTATGGAAATGCAACAGTGTAATTGCAATAAAATAAAATGTCCTGGATTCAAACAGAGTACTTTCACATTCAAATGGACCCTGCCATTAGGAACATATCGTAGCCGACTTTCTTTGCTACGTGTAGTTTATGTTGTTTTTTTATGAAGCATTTCGAGCAAAATAATAATTTGCTTTACTCAATGCCCCTACCATCTGGTACAGGCTTTTTACGTGGTTTAATGCCAGAATTATTCCAAAAATAGATGTTTTGCAGTAAAAGAAAAGCTTCGCAACTTATCGTTGTATTGCGTGAGCAATGTGGAACGGATGTAAACTTTATCAGCGAACACTTGCACTCGCAGGTGTGCACTATAACCATTGTGTGAGTATGCCCGTCCATCCTTTAGCAGTTGGGCAATACAGTACTTTTGCATAGTTGTAAATCACGTTTTATACTACAGTACGAGTATAGAACAGTTTTGGTGAAAAGCCATGACATGCATTCTCGAATGATAAATGCCTCTGATATCGCAACTCGTTTGAATTGAACATTTAAAAATCTGTAGGTTTTATTTCACAGTACAAACATTAAACCGCATTTCTTATGCCAGCTAGTGTATTTAAAAACTTACGTAAATAATATTATGGGCTCGGCAAAATCCGTAACACGTTTCGCACATCCCACGGACATTAACGAAAACTGATGCATGTTAAAAAGTAGGACGGGTTTGGGAAGTCAAATGACGTAGGAATACTCCTTCACATCTTAGTTATAATTTGCTTAATCTAAGATGTGAGGATATAATTGGGAGAAAAAGAGAGAAAGACTGTCTGACAGCTGGGAAAATTGAATTGAAGACGCAAGTCTGACAGATATGTAATCCCAGTCCAATTTTCTCACTTAAGGACTGAAGATTACTTTTTACAGTAAAACCTGTCTTAATCGGCCACTCAAAAATAGACCAAACACAGATCTTAATGACAAATGGTAGCTTAATGTTGGTCAAAAGTATTGCAGAATGCTCCAAGGGGAGCATTCTGCAATACTTTCGACCTTCATTAAGCGATAATTGGTCTTGAAAACCAAATTTTGATATTTTTGAGAGTGGCCGCTTAAGACAGGTTTTACTGTACTTTATGTAGAAATAAACTGTCTAAAGGCGGACCGATATCGAAACGTCGTTTGCTGGTTCAGACATTGTTCACACTGGTAAATGTAAAAGCACCAAAGGTAACTTCAACGAACTGGTGCTGTCTTAATTCCGTATGGAATAAAATTTCCGCCGATACTGTATGCATACAAGTTTGTTTTTGTATGTTGGTAATCTCATTTTACATTGTAAATTGTGTCATTATATCATGCAGATTGTCATTTAGTAGTCGTTTCACTCGTATTTAGATTCAGATTATGTCATTTCTTGGTTTTCAAAAGGCAGAACTAGGTTGTAAATAGGCAGAAAAAGGTTGTCATGAGGCAGGACTGGATTGTCATAATACAAAAGTGAAAATGCTAAGTTTTTTGACGCCAGAGGGCGCACCGAATTATCGGAATTTAATAATTTCTCCCAAACAAGTAGCACTCGTAGCAAACGGTGTTATGGTTGATTTCTTTTACCTAGAAATTACCCCTATGTATTTTTTTGTTTGATTTGATTCTTTACGTCCCAGTAATTTTGACATGAATAGACTCAGATGAGCCTGTGTAGCCTCATTTTAAGCTTAGGCAGTTCATGTGAATATTCAAGCAGCTGTCAAAAGCTCTGACCAGACTGCGCAGGCTGGTCTGAGCCTCTCTGATCGCACATATCGCATTGTTGGAAATCTCATGTCACAGCTGGGAGCGCAGTGGTTCAATGGAAGAGTACTTGACTCGAGACCGAGGGGCCACAGGTTAGAGCCTCACCGGAGTCACTGCGTTGTGTCCTTGAGCAATCATGGGCGAATCCAGAGGGGGGACAGGGGGTCCGGACCCCCCCTGAAAAATCAAAAATTTAGGTTTTCTAAGCAATACTGGTCCCGGTCCCCTGGCTACCAGGCCAGCATTCAATGTTGGGCCAACATCGGCACGCCAGCAAAACGCCATTTAAATGGCGTTTCACTGGCGGGCCGATGATTGCCCGCTGTAAGTGGTATTTGGATTCTTCCTCCCCTCATCAACTAAAAAAAACCAAAAAAAAACTTTGTCAAAGATGGACCACCTCTAGCAAAACTGTCTGGATCCGCGCATGAGCAAGACACATTAATCATAGCTTAGTAGGCCTACTGGTTCAACCCAGGAAGATCGGTCCCTTTATAACTGAAAGATTGTTGATGGGACGTAAAGAATCAAATCAAACAAACAAAAATCATGTCATAGCTCCTTTTATGTATTTACTGGGTCAGGATACCACAATATATATCCATACTTGTCTTGACTAACTTTACCTCCCTTTATTTTTCAAGCTGACATATATATCGTATATCTATTTTTCATGTTGTAGAGCTGATGCATTTATTTAGTATATTTTCTACAACTTAATTGACTGTTTATCTATATGGAAAAAAAGAATTTCAACGAAATGAGAATAAAAGGTGTCATCTCAGTCAACTCATATATATTTGAAAAATCATAGTTATAAATAATATAATATACCATTTGTCGGTTAAATGATTTTAATGGAGCCGCCGCGGTGTAGTGAATTGTTTTCCTTGTCTGTCGGATCATACTTTAAGCCAAGGCCGCGTGTTCCAAGAGGCTTTAAACCCAGAACGAATGCCAGTTGAGCCTGGCAGTCGGGTGCTCCTGGGATACTAAATGAAAAACATAAACCAACCCAGACCAATACTGGTTACAGCCAAGGAATAGCCACAAAACAGTATCATCCAGAGGGGTGGGCTCGGCAAAGACAGAGACTCCTGACATGGAAAATCATAAGATGTATAGGTTTCCACAGGAATAAGCAAATGGACCCCTACCCCCAAGAAAAAATGAACCGGCCCATATAATTTTTTAGCTTCCTTTAAAATAGACAAATTGGACCCCGCCCCACCCCCATCCATTGTAAAATAAGTTAGACATAATTAATAAAAGAAATAACAACACCAAATGAACAGATTTGTGCCTGGTAAGACTGTGTCTTTGGTGGTCGTAAATGCGACAAGTACAAAATGAGGGTGTCAATAGGGTTTATTGATTTGCAAATAATGGCCCTAAAATTAATAGTGGAATGGGGCGTTTCAACGGTTAGCGAGTTATTCCATGTCGTTCTACAGTAACCCGTCTTAATGATCTATCCGCAGTTGTCCGATTGCCCTTCAAGGTCCATCAATTAATATGAAGTATGGAAACTTTAAAGACATAGATACATGTACCATTGAGCACACAGCGAAAACTGGTCAGACTTGGTTGATACAGATCCAGGCTGATCTACTGGGTGAAAGTTTCTCTGATTCACAGATCACTAAACCCTGAAGCCATTGATTGATTTGTTAGTTCGTGACTTAGTTCGCTGTTAGTGCTGAAAAAAATTAAAGCACGTTCATGTGACAGTAACATACTTTTAATAATTTGGCAATGCATTTAACCCTTTGTATACGAGAAGCCCCTAAATGGATACTTTTATAAACAGTGAAGACCCAGATGAAATGACACATTATGCGGCATTTTATCAAGGTCTATACTGTTTATTAGGTAAAAAAGATCTTCAGACAAAAACAAACACAAACATTACTTTTAAAAATTAAAAACTATAACCTGACACCCCAAGGTATGTACAGTGGCCTATCGAAGTTTATTGCATCAAACCAGAAGGAAAGATCCATTTGTATACACAGTAAACTGTTGGGGGTAAGAAGTGGCCGGCTAGTCATTTATTAGTGACCATGGAGTAAAAATAAATCTGCTAAAGTTATCTGCTGCATATAAGTATACAGGCAGATCGTGTGGACCAAGATCAGACTCTCATTTGCATCAAGTAGTCTTAAAATTAGTTTTTATCGCCCAAATGGCATGTCTTCAAAGATATTTTACAGATTTTGTCAAATTTTTGCTGATTACTGATTTTGGGGTCATTTTTTTTACTGATTAGCGATTTTGGTCCTAAATTTTACTGATTGCTGATCTTTGGGCCTAAATTGTACTGATTAGCGATCTGTGGGCTTAAATTTTACTGCTTATTGATTTTAGAGGTACCCCATTAAGACCCTCCAAAACCCCTTGTGCTGGCGTATTAGGCTCCAGAAACAGGTCAATTCTTGATAGTTCGAGGCATGGGTGGATCCGTAGAGGGGATATTGGGTAGGGAACAGGGGTCTGAAACCCCTGATAGATCAGACAGCTATAGGGCTCCTTAGCGATACTGGTCACCCCTGGATATCACAAAACTTCCAAGCCAGGATTCTTGATGTTCGGTCATCATTGGTCCAACTAAGTGGCGTTTTGCTGGCAATTTAAATGGCGCTTCGCTGGCGGGCCAATGATGACACACTTTTTATGGTATTTGGATCCTCTCTCTCCTCATCAACTATAAAAACAAAGTTGTCAGAGTTGAACCCCTCTGAAAAAAGGCTTGATCTGCGCATGCAGGATTTTTTCTTCAAATAGTCAATAGTTTGAGTTAAAGTCATAACAGTTTGAATTAAAGTCATAACTGTTTATAGTATATGACCATCTTCATCTTAGGGATGAACCATCTACAATATTTAGTTTGTCTAGATGCCAAAATTATGAGCTTTCATTGACGTCCATTCGGTGAGAAGTCTCTATCCAGATTCCACATGTGCACAGACTTATCTCAGCCTTCTTCACTCGCTATTGTGCTAAGTTTGAAATTTCATGATTTCAGATCCTGGTGTTGGGATGTAAATATATGCTAAGAAGGTGTTCCCTTTTTATACATGTAGAAAGGTTTGGCTTCATTGTTTGAAGACAGATCATATGGCATACAAGCCGTCTTCTAAATATGTCGTGGGTACCTCCTCAATTCGCGCATCCAGTAAGGGGGTCAAACGGCTCCAACTCTGGCAACTTTTTTCAGTTGATGAGGGGAGAGAGAGAATCCAAATACCTTTTTCAGTGGGCCATCATCGGCCCGCCAGCGAAACGCCATTTAAATGGCTTTATGTCCTTTTGCTGGGGGGTTGATCATGTAATCGTGTCCGCCTTTATTTGGAGATAATCCACAAGCTTTAGCGAGTGAATTATCTTACATACAGGTGGACAAACATCGTATAGTTATTTTATACCACATACATCAGTGTAGACCTTGTTTTTAATGAGATATTGTGCTATTAAAAGTTGGTATAATGGGCTACTTTCTAATCTTTTCTTAAAATTTTAACTTGTATTTCCACTAGGTTGCTTCCCTTTAAACTTAAGACATTTTCATTTTTGTAATGTTTTCGTTGATATTCATTTTTGTTAAGGTTTATTTAAATGAGTTTACATTTATGACATTCTACATGGATGTTTTAGCAAGAAATTCATCTTGCATCCTATAACAAACGTTTTAAAAGAGGTCAAAAATTGAAACCAACAAGTCTTGAATTTTTCGATATATTTATATAAAAATAAGCCAAAAATAAGAAAGAGGGCAAAGATCAGGAATCGATACAATTTTCGGATAAATTATTCAGTCAAAATGACTCCTGGCACCGTTATCCGAAATTAATCGATGAGTTCCGAAAAAGGGATATCCTATAAATTATAAATGAAAGCGCGCCCTCTGGCGTCAAAATATATAGCATAGAAAGAAGCGTGGTATTACCGACAATATTCAATGCTTCAAATGCTTGTTTCATGTCACTTTATATTGTTGTTGAAGCTATTTATAATTTACTTTGTACTATTTTTTTAATTCTTAAGCAACATCCGTTGACCAAAGCTGTTATAATAAGGCAATTCACATGATACAATGACATAATTTACGAAATAAAATTGCAATCTTAGAAAAACAAAAACTAAATTGGACACAAAGAGTTTCGTCGGGAAACCCCTTCCATTATTCCGCACTGGAGCTGGCATAAAATCTATATCTTTTGAGTTTATTATTTATTTATACGCTTGCAATTATTTTATTTGTGATGGCACTGTGCGCACAGACTGTCGGTAACATTGAAGTTTATGGCAATTGTTGATTTAATCCATGGTTTGGCCGCAAATCTGGCACAGTTCTGGAATTTGGCCCTTACAGATATTTTTCTAGTTTGACTGCCTTAATTGAGGGAAATTTGCATGTCTAAGCGCAGCTGTTATCATCTACCCATGAAATAACATGCAAAACGATAATTACTCTCTATTTTATTTTCTTTGTAAACTAGCAATAAGTTTATTCAGGAAATTTATCACAACACACTGGGTTCATTTTTGACGCATTGATACAATGCACTGATGGTTGCACATATATGCCGTGGTTGCTGGTGCAGACTCACCACAGCATTCGCTGTTCACATAAATGGTAAACATATCACCATTTGAACCATCATATGATATGTCGTTACTGTGGCGAGCCTGTGCTGCCAGCACATAAGATATGATAGTTATCGCATTGTACAGTGACTATGCCTGCGCAATCGTGCAGACTCACCAAAGTCTAGGCTGCTGGCGTGAATTGTCATTGGACAATGCGATAAGTATCAAGATCTTATGTGCGCGGCGAGTCTGCACATTTGCACAGGTTTGCCTGAGTCTCGTCACAGTGAAAAAATACCATATGCTGGTTCAAATGGCGATTTGTGTACCGTTCAGGTGAACAGCAAATGCTGAGGCGAGTCTGTACCAGCAACCATGGCACATATGTGCAACAATTAGTGCGTTGTATCAATGCGTGAAAAAAATGCTCCCAATGCGTTGTAATAAAATTCCTCAATAAAACTTTTTGATAGTTTATCAAGAATAAACAACAAAGTGGTGATCGTTTTTTTGGATGTTATTTCATGGGAATATGATAACAGCTGCGCATAGACATGCATATTTGCCTCAATTCAGTCAGTTTCACTAGAAAAAGCACCTGTTATGGCAAAACTATAGAATTGTGTTGGATTTGCCAACCAAACCATGAATTAAATCAAAAATATCGTGGCAGAGCTAACTAGAAATGTCACAGTAATGTGACGAATGCCCACAAAGGAATCGGTCTAGCATAAGACACATATGAGGAAAGTTAACTGTAATATAGGAGATATGCCCCAGACATGAAAACCCTAGTAATGAGGTCAGAATACACTGTCAAGGTCAAAGTAACCCAAAATGTTATGCACCACTACGCCATCCCAAGAGGAATCCACAGACCAAATTTGGGATTCCTACATCAAATAATATAGGAGATATGCTCCAAAAACGATAATTCTAGAAACTAGGTCATAGTGACCTAAAGATGGTACGTGACAAGTCAGCATCAAAAGATGCATCCATACACCAAATTTGTGATTCCGCCCTTAAATAATATATGATGTAAGCTCCTGACATAATTAAACTAGAAACTAGGTCAAGGTCACAGTGACCAAAAAAACTGATACATGGCACTCTAATATCTTAGATGCAGCCAAACGCCTAATGTGGGATTCCTAGCTCAAATAAAACAGAGGAAATGCTCAGAACAAGACTATTCTAAATTTGCGATTCCTACCTTAGATAATATATGAGGTATGCTCCTGACATTGACATAACTATTCTAGAAACAAGGTCAAGGTCACAGTGTTCAAAAAACTGATACATGGCACTCTACTATCTAATATGCAACCAAACGCCAAATGTGGGACCCCTAGCTCATATAAAATAGAGGAAATGCCCAGAACAAGACTATTCTATAACTTAGGCCAAAGGTCAAGGTCACATTGAGCCAAAAATGGTATGGGATACGCCGCCATCACAAGATGCATCCCCACACCAAATTTAGAATTCTTACCTCAGAGAATATAGAAATTATGCACCAGACTCGATGTCAATTCTAGAAACTAGGTCATAGGTCAAGGTCATGATGACGGGAAAATGAAACGGGAAAATCTACCATATAGAGACGCATTCACACACCAAATTTGGGATTCATACCTCAAATAGTATAAGAAATATGGCCTAGACGCAATTATTCTAAAAACGAGGCCAGAGATCAAGTTAAAGGTCACAGTGACCTGTAAGTGGTACACGACACTCCACCATTCCAAGATGCATCTACACACCAAGCTTGGGATTCCCATCTGCATTTATATAAGAGATATGTTCGGATATGATTATTCTAAAAGCTAGGTCAGAGGTCAAGGTCAAAATCACAGTGACCTGAAAAAGGTATGTGACATTCATCATCCCAAGATGCATCCACACAACAAATATGGGATTCCTACCTCAAATAATATAAGGCGAAATGCTCCAGACACGATTTTTCTAAAAACTAGATGAGAGGTCAAGTTCACAGTGCCCCGTTAATGATACACAACACTCCGCAATCCCAAGATCATCTACACACCTAATTTGGGATTCCTATCTCATTTTATATGAGATATGCAAAAGACACAATAATTCTTAAAACTAGGTCAGAGTCAAGGTCAAGGTCACAGTGACCTAAAACTGGTATGTAACAAGATGTTTTTACACACAAAATTTGGAATTCCTACCTTAAAGAATATAGGAGATATGCACCAGACTTCATACAGTTTCTAGAAACAAGGTCAGATGTCAAGGTCAATGTCACAGCGACCACAGGATGGTACACGACACTTTGACATCCCAAGATGCATCCACCCACCAGATGTGGGAGTCCTACCTCAAATAATATAAGAGATAAGCTCCGAACAGGTTTATTCTAAAAAACTAGGTCAGACGTCAAGGTCAGGGTCACAGTGACCCGAAAGTATGCGACACACCTCCATCCAAAGATGCATCCACACACGAAATTTGGATTTCCTACCCCAAAGTATATACGAGATAAGCACCAGACTCAAAGTGGGATGACCAAAAAGTTATTTTGGGGACATAAAACTCAATGTTACCGACAGTCTGTGTGCCCTGCAGAGCCACAAAATGCTCCCCTACACAATATGCTCCTTCGAGGAGCATATTGTGTACCCTGCATACACAATATGCTACCAGAGGAGCATATTGTGTTGGGTCGGTACATATGTTATTTCAGTGGTCGTATGAGGGTACACAATATGCACTTCTTGAAAACATGTCTCGTGGTATGTTTGCCTTTTTTCTAACTGTCCTTTCGACATCCATATGTCCATCTTACGAACGTTGTGTCTAAAGCCATGTCCGCATCATAATTGTATCATAGTGGTCTTTAATCCCCATCAACAATATTTTGGAGACGTTGTCTCTAAACTTGGCTTCTTACGCGACATGAAATCAACTTTTGGAAACCGTAGTAAGGAAAAATGGGGAAACTCAGGGGGTTAAAAGTAGAAATGTGATGAACCTGTATGAGGTGAGGACAACATGGACATTCATAAATGCTATACCTGTTCCATTGGAATATATAATTTGACTACCATCTTGTAGCCATCTTGATATCCTTCAAAGACCATCTTTCCCCACCCCTACGTCAGATTGAATCTAAACTTGGTTGGAGGGATAGGGACAACATGGAAATTCAGAATTGCTTGAATCATTCGATTCTGATATCCAATCTGGCTCCCATGGCAACAATCTTGATTTTTTTTCAAAAGGCATAACTTTCCAAACCATTCATGTATGTCAGGTTATACTGAAACTTGTTGGAAGGCATGGGGATAACATGGGAATAGAGACTTTCTTAACGCGGTTATTCAGGTATTAACCACAGAAACAATCAATGTTCTGCACTGACACTTACTAGTAAGCGGGCGCTCGCAAAGATATAAGACGATTCATTATAAAGGTGACGTATCATTTATTGTATGTTTTAAGATTATGATCAGAACTTATACTGAGTAATGTATTTTGACAATTTGCTTGCTACTGACCGTTACTTCATATCCTTCGGCGCAGTAGTTTCTTGCTCTATAAATTCTTAATATATAGCGTTATCTAACTTTGAATATTATACCATCACGGTGATTCTACCAAGGAAGCATTATACTGAGCCGTACCTACACAACACGCTTCCAATAAAATAAAACTACCAAGGTAGCGTATTGTGTACCCAGCATACAAAATATGCTCCAATTATCATAATACCTCCAAGGTACATGTAGCATATTGTGTACCCTACCTACACAATATGCCCCCATTATCTTAATACTACCGAAGTAACATAGTTTGTGCCCTACCTACAAAATCTTCTCCCATTATCTTAATACTACAAGAGTGTAACCTACATACACAATATGTTCTGATTATCTTAATAATACCACTATAGCATATTGTGTACCCTACCTGAACCATGTGCTCCCCTTATCGTAAAACAAGAAAAGGTAGCACATTGTTTATCACACCCACACAATATGATGTTCTCATTATCTGAAACCCCAAAAGTAGCATATTGTGTACTCTACCTACACAATATGCTCCCGTGATCTTAATATTACCAAGGTAGCATATTGTGTACCCCACCTACTGATCATGCCCCCATTGTCTTAAAACTGCAAAGGTAGCATAATGTGAACCTAACCTACACAATATGCTCCCATTATCATATTACTACTCCATTATCATAATACAACCAGGGTAGCATAATTGTACCCTACCTACACAATATGCTCCCATTATCGTAATATTATCAAGGTATCCTGATATCATTACCATGTACATTACCTACAAAATATGCTCCAAATATCATAATACTACTTAGGTAGCATTTTGTGTGCCTTACCTACATAATTTGCTCGTATTATCATAATACTACCAAGTAGCATATTGTGTACCTTACTTACACAATATGCTCCCAATATCATAATACTACCAAGGTAGCATATTGAGTGCCTTACCTACACAATATTCTCCAATTATCATAATAATACCGAGGTAGCATATTGTGTACCTTACCTACACAATATGCTCTCTTTATCAAAATGCTACCAAGGTAGCATATTGTGTACCTTATCTACAAAATATGCTCCAATTATCATATTACTACCCCATTATCATACTACCAAGGTAGCATATTGTGTACCCTACTGTTACGATACAGAATGGCTGGAATAACAGAATCAGCGATGGTTGCGTATACGCACAAATACGCAGAGGTTTAGGTATGCACCTGGTCATCTATTCAAACCATGATACGGTACTCTTTCTATTGATAGTCCCAATAAAAGGTCGGTTTGTCTGAGATGGAATTCATTGTATCTATATTTATCAACGCTTGCACGATTTCCTTATTCTTCTTGAATATCTCGGAAATCTTGTGCGGTTTTCAATATATAAAGGATGGAATTTCCCATTCTTGTTAGGGGACATTTTAAACATACCGTTGAAAGGTTCGATATAATGATAATGGAAGTATTATGATAATGGCAGCATATTGTGTAGTTTAGGTACACAATATACTACCTTGGTAGCATTATGATAATGGGAGCATATTGTGTAGGTAAGGTACAAATTATGCTACCTTGGTAGAATAATGATTATGGGGTAGTATTATGATAATGGCAGCATATTGTGTAGTTTAGGTACACAATATACTACCTTGGTAGAATTATGATAATGTGAGCAAATTATGTAGGTAAGGCAAACAATATACTGCCTCAGTAGTACTATGATAATTGGATCATTTTGTGTAGGTAAGGTACACAATATGCTTCCTAGGTGGTATTATGATAATTTGAGCATATTGTGTAGGTAAGGCACACAATATGCTACCTTGGTAGTATAACGAAATTGGGAGCGCATTGTGTATGTAACGTACACAATATGCTACCTTGGTAGTAATATGATAATGTGAGCAAATTATGTAGGTAAGGTACACAATATGCTACTCAGTAGTATTATGATATTTGGGGCATATTGTGTAGGTAAGGCACTCAATATGCTACCTTGGTAGTATTATGATAAAGGGGTAGAATTATGATAATGGGAGCATATTGTGTAGGTAAGGTACACAATATGCTACCTTGGTAGTATTATGATATTGGGAGCATATTGTGTAGGTTAGGTACACAATATGCTACCTTGGTAGTATTATGTTAATGGGAGCATATAGTGTAGTTAAGGTATACAATTTGCTACTTTGGTAGTATTATGATAATGGAAGCATATTGTGTAAGTAAGGTACACAATATGCTACCTTGGTAGTATTATGATAATTTGCGCATATTGTGTAGGTAATGCACACAATAGGCTACCTTGGTAGTATTATGATATTAGAAGCATATTGTGTAGGTAAGGTACACACTATGCTACCTTGGTAGTATAATGATAATGTGAGCAAATTATGTAGGTAAGGCATACAATATGCTACTTTAGTATTATTATGATATTTGGAGCATATTTTGTAGGTAATGTACATTATATGCAACTTTGATAGTATTATGATAATGGGAGCATATTGTGTAGGTAAGGTACACAATATGCTACCTTTGCAGTATAAAGGTAATGGGAGCATATTGTGTAGGTAGGGTACATAATATGCTAAATTGGTAGTTTTATGATAATTGGAGCATATTGTGAAGGTAATGCACACAATATACTACCTCAGAAGTATAATGATATTTGGAGCAGATTGTGTAGGTAAGGCACACAATATGCTACCTCAGTAGTATAAAGATATTTGGAGCATATTGTGTAGGTAAGGCACACAATATGCAACCTTGATAGTATTATGATATTAGGAGCATATTGTGTAGGTAATGTACACAATATGCTACCTCGGTAGTATTATGATAATTAGAGCAAATTGTGTAGGAAAGGTACAGAATATGCAACTTGGTAGTATAATGATAATGGGAGCATATTGTGTAGGTAAGGTACAGAATATGCAACTTGGTAGTATTATGATAATGGGAGCATATTGTTTATGTACAGTACACACTATGCTACCTTTGTAGTATTATGATAATGAGAGCATATTGTGAAGGTAAGGTACACAATATGCTACATCGATAATATTATGATAATGGGAGCATATTGTATATGTACGGTACACACTATGCTATCTTTGTAGTATTATGATAATGAGAGCATATTGTGTAGGTAAGGTACACAATATGCTACCTCGATAATATTATGATAATTTGAGCATATGTTGTAGGTCAGTTACGCAATATGTTACCTTGGTAGTGCTAGTATAATGTGGACATATTGTGTAGGTAAGGTACATAATATGCAACTTGGTAGTACTATGATAATGGGAGCAAAGTGTGTAGGTAAAGTACACAATATGCTTCATTCATACCTTAATAGTGTTATGAAAATAGGAGCATATTGTGTAGGTAAGGTACAGAATATGCTTCCTTTGTAGTATTATGATAATGAGAGCATATTGTGTAGCTTAGGATCACAATATACTACCAGAGTAGTATCATGATTATTTGAGCATATTGTGTAGGTAAGGTACACAATATGCTGCCTTGGTAGTATTATGATAATGGGAGCATATTGTATAGGTAAGGTACACAATATGCTGCCTTGGTAGTATTATGATAATGGGAGCATATTGTGTAGGTAAGGTACATAATATAAATACCTTATTAGTATTATGAAAATAGGAGCATATTGTGTAGGTATGGTACAGAATATGCAACTTTGTAGTATTATGATAATAATTGGAGCATATTGTGTAGGTAAGGTACACGTTTATTCTACCTAGGTAGTATTATGATATTTGGAGCATATTGTGTAGGTATGGCACAATTTATTCTACCTTGGTAGTTTTATTATAATGTGAGCATATTGTGTAGGTAAGGTACAGAATATGCATTTTGGTAGTATTATGATAGTGGGAGCATATTGTGTAGGTAAGGTACACAATATGCTTCCTTTGTAGTATTATGATAATAAGAGCATATTGTGTATGTTAGGTACACAATATGCTACCACGGTAGTATTACGATATTTTGAGCATATTGTGTAGGTAAGGTACACAATATGCTGCCTTGGTAGTATTATGATAGTGGGAGCACATTGTATAGGTGAGGTACACAATATGCTGTCTTGGTAGTATTATGATAATGGGAGCATATTGTGTAGGTAAGTTATACAATATGCTACCTTGGAAGTATTATGATAATGTGACCATATTGTGTGGGTAAGGTACACATTATGTTACCTTGGTAGTGCTATTATAATGTGGGCTTATTGTGTAGGTAAGGTACATAATATATAATGCCTTAATAGTATTTTGTAAATGGGACCATATTGTGTAGGTAAGGTACACAATATGCTACCGTGGTAGCATTTTGAAAATGTGAGCATATTGTTCAGGTTAAGGAACACATCATGCTACATTGGTAGTATTATGATAATGTAAGCGAATTATATAGGTAATTTACACAATATGCTGCGAGCATATAACACACACCAGCAGATTTCCTTACTTTTGATGTCCGATTACTGGTTTGTGCAGTCCGTGAACCCAAACAGACAGACCATGTGATTGGCCACCTTAAAGTAAGTCTACACTTCTCCCCCTTTAATTTGATATGCTTACCACTTTCAGCTTAGAAAAAGAAACTGACCTTTCGAAAACGCCCCAGGGATCTCGTGTAGGTGAATCTTTGACATTTGTACTTTCAGTGTGCTATACACTCAATGCCCATTTTTTCTGATGTTCAACATGATTGATTTCAGGAAAAAAAAATGTTTGGACCTTTTGACCCCATCCCCGAAATTGAGGGTGTGTCTTCTGGAACAATACTTGCTACAATGTCGCTGCATGCTTAAGTCCTTCTTATTTGATATGCTGCATGGTCATATTTAATAAATGAATATTTGACCTTTTGCCACTACCCAAGGGGTTGGGGTGTATGTAAGGACAGAATGCTTGTTTTCAAGGTGCTCTACGTTCCATTTAATTTGATGTGAAACATGACTATTTTCAATGTGAAAATGTGTTGACCTTTTGACCCCCTTCCTCAGTGGTCAAGGGTGTCTGCGTGCTAAATAATTGCTATCATGTTGCTGTATGTGTTGTTCCCTTTAATTCTATATGCAGCACGACAATATGCAGAAAAAGTTTCATTTTGGACTCGCCCCATCCCCTAAATCTACCCAGGGGATCGGACCTAGGCATCCAATCTAAAATCCAGTCTGATATATTTCATATCTATTGTTTTTTATCTGTCTGCATACAAAGTTTCGGTAATAAAATTGAAAAATTGACTTAGTTTGGGAAACTCATACAATTTGCATAAGTCTAAAGTGGCCGCCATATACACAATGAAACATTCTACTCTCTAATCATTGTCATAAAATGGTGTACAATATGTCTACGGGTTTTTGGTACATGTATGTAGAATCCATTTCAAGTGTTTATTTTGCATTTTAATGCCTCATGATATATTACTTCACTTTTCGCTTTCTGTAAAGGCGGCACCTCATGCATGCGTAATTAGGACTAATCCATCTTAGACATAGGTAAATGGTGAAAACGAGGCGTGGTTTAGTCAGTTTCGGAGCGCCAAAAACAGCTTAACGGGTATTAACACCATAAATCGCAGTCAAATCTGTGGCGCAAATGGTTACGTTGAAGAACGATGATCAAGGGTTCGCCAGTTCGAATCACACTGGAACAATTCTTTTTATCAATCAAAAGTTGAATCTTGCGTCATTTTGTTTGCTTATTTGTTTGATTTGATTCTTTACGCCCCACCAACAATCTTTCATTTATGAAGGGACAGGTCTTCCTGGGTGAAGCAGTACTAAGCTAGGATTGAATCTTACGTCATAATACCTCGATCAGTTATGATTGATTTTCAGAACTTACGCAAAATATTATATAATCAATGAGGGTTCAGTTTTCAGTCATATATGTACATTGGTGCGGATTAAACAGCGGGAAAAAGAAATAATTATTTCAATCTTCATTGCGGGTTCAAGTCTCATCATGGCAACACCAAGGAAGATATACGACACTGTGTCCAAGACTATCATATTGAACGTGTTCAAGTACTTTAAAGACCAGTTGTTAAAATTTCCACCAAACCACCCCCAGAGAAGCTATTTGAAGAAAACGGCAGAAGTGACTGACTTGCATTACAGGACAATCTCTTGGATATGTCAAAGCGCAAAGACGTCGACGGCAAGTTCGTCTGTAGCACAGATGCCAGTCCATACAACACCAGCACTACCAGCTCCCTCCAATGCAGCTCAGGTTACGACAGCACCATCTGCAACTCGGAAAGAACTCTCCAGAGCTGAAGGGGCATTTAAGACCATCACTGCCGAACGATGGAGGTCCGTGTGCGAGCATATGAAGAAGATTGAAACTGACTACTGGACGAGAGACAATCTGTGCGAAAGCGAGATTGAGAAGTTTGTTATCAATCTTGAAGAAGATTCATCAAGCGAAGAAGATTGACCATTTTTTGTCATGTCATTTGCTGAAATAAAATAAAGAAAATAATAAAGAAAAGATAAAACGTGAAAATATATTATTAAACATGGAAGAACGTTCTAATACGAATGTAAAAAATATCAGAAAAAAAATAAAAGTAAATAATTCTCTTAAATAAAAAATTAATCGCCCCTGCTGGGGATTGAACTCCCAATGTTTGAATTTGAACGTGGTATATTTATCCAATACGCTACGGATCTTTCTGCTAAACACTATCCAATTTATACTTATTAACTCTTAGCAAATAGTTAATTTTTTCTGTTGTACCGTTAATATTACCTGTTCCCTTGCAACACCACCTCCGATAGCTTATAAATACAACAAGAACAAAAATCTTATTTTTTGGTATAAGCCGCTGGAACTACCGACCGACTTCACCTTATATTTTCCATAAACTTTTCCATTTCTTTCATAAGAAACTTTTCTTGATGTTTATTAAAACACCTTTATGCATACATAGTTATCCACCACATATCAGCCCCTTGGACAGAACACTCTACAGACTTTTGATCTACGATAAGAAGGATGCATGCATTACTTATATGGGAAACCAATACCTTAATGCCTATAGCCCTCTTATCGCATGCTACATGTATATACATGCATATTAAGTTAAACACGTCTTGCTAGTCAGTCGTTCCACAGCTGAATGACCATTTCAAATCTTAAAATCAACTTTCTCGTGATTTCTTAACACGGCTACTTACCTATCGGAGCATAGCAAAACAAGGGAAATCAATTTTCGACTAATTCATTACATTCAAACATCGAAAATTTCATTTCCCTTGCAACACCACCTCCGATAGCTTATAAATACAACAAGAACAAAAATCTTATTTTTTGGTATAAGCCGCTGGAACTACCGACCGACTGAAGCTAAAAGAACGGGCTGAAATGTTGCAATACTAAAATTAATCTCAAAATGACTGAGAAACTATTAACCTCTCGTCTACGGAGTCTCATATAACAGTCCTTTGTCTGATCTATACCTTGCCACTTGAAAAATCTGTCATGAATGCATCAGTCACAACCAGATCTCAATGAGTGCAAACACAGTACTGATTCATATCAGTGTTGTGGTAACAAGATCTAATTTTTCATTTTACTATATGACATTTTTTTTTTTTTTTTTTTTTTTTTTTTTTTTTATCTTTGATTACTTCATAACCAGTTATGGTTGCACTCAGATGAGAAATTATTTTTAAATCTGAATCCTCGGCAATATTTGCCCATAGGAAATATCGCTCCAGTTTCAAAAAGGGAAAATTATCGTACTATTTCTTGCTATTAGAATCCATGTACTGCTCTGTATTTGTCTGTTTTACTAGACAATATAATAAACAGACTCATGTATGTATACACTGTTAAACACCACATCGCTGTATTTCAATTTCAACAGTTTATGACTCCTGAGAAGATCCGAATAGGCTATCAAGTAATGCAGAAATCATTCTCTGATTTAAGAGTGTTCTCAATAAACAATTTCTATATAATTTCAAAAGCATCTCAATGGTCAAAAGTATAGGTTCTTTTTCTAAATAGACATAGATCATTTCCATTTCTCTGCCTTTAAAATAGTTTGTTCTAATTTAGATTCCGTAGGAGACTTGAAATCAAACATTGCATGAGCACCCTTAAAAGTATAATATGCGTTTGTTATGAGACTTTGAATTTAGTATTAGCAGACTGAACGAGATATACTAATATATAATGCCATATGACACACCGAGTTGGCCAACACATCCTTACTTTCAAGTCCATAACTTTTTCAACGGTTAAATCCTCGCTTATAGAATGCATTCGTTCTATCAGCCTTTTCTTTACGAGTAGCTTGGATAGCAGGGAGACCCTTGTCCGCCGTGACGCCAAGTAGCTTCTCTATTTTAACTGCTAGGCTCTGAAAAAATAAACGCATTGTCACCCTAAATAGCCCCTGTATCGTTTCCAGTTCACCTCGCTCTATCTAATGCATGCAAACGCTAAGCAGACTCAGTACGTCAAAAACAAACGTTAAATCGACGTCGATTACCTCTCAGACCAACGTCGCCGTATGTATACAAATATTGAATGACACAATCGCTTCAAAGAACAGATTCAGATAAGAATTCACTTCAGAGGAATTATTATCCTGGTCTTCTCTTTGTAAGCTACCTGAACGTGCCATAGAAATTGACAGTCAGTCACTGTAATAATCAGTGTGTACTTTTCAAAACAGTATTTTAAAACATATGCACCTATGCACACAAGACATATTCGCCTATACCAGCAAATATACCAGCCATAAACCCTTCACAAAGCGAGACAACTCCCTCGCATTGTCTTAAAAAATTAAAAAGTATTACAACATATAACATGTTAATTTTTAAAGCATATGCACTAATACCCGCACACACGACATACTCGCCTATAACAGCAAATAGAAATGCATACGCCATAAATCCTTCACAAAGCGAGACAAATCCTACACATCGTCTTAAAAAATTAAAAAGTATAACAACCTATAACATGTTAATTTTTAAGCCATATGCACTGATACCCGCTCGCATGACCTATTCGCCGATACCAGCAAATAGAAAGGCATACGCCATAACCGCTTAACTAAGCGAGACAACTCCTACACGATGTCTTTAAAATTTACAAGTATAACAAATATGCTGAATGTTAATGCGCCGATACACGCACATCCTACATAATTGCCGATACCAGCAAATAGAAAGGCATACACCATAACCGCTTAACGAAGCGAGACAACTTCTAAACGATGGCTTCAAAAATATAAAAGTATAACAAACATGTTAAATGCTTAAATTTAGAGAATGAGCCGATACCCGCCCATACAACCTATTCGCCAATAACAGCCAATAGCAATTTTAAGGCATACGCCATAACCGCTTAACGAAGCGAGACTACTACACATTGTCTTCATAACACCGTATAACATGTTACATTTGCATTACGAAACATATCAACCCCATTTAAGTATGGCATGAAAACCTGCTTCTCTTTAGGCAAATACATCAAATATACTATGAAAGAATGCACGTTTCATTCTTTTATGCCAAAGGTTGGCGGATTACACTCTGGAAATATTAAAACGCATTTAGCCTTGCACCTCTCCGCTTTTCTTAACATTCTACTGACCAAAGTAATAGGTGAGACAAACAGTACAAAACATTCTATCACCGGCGTCACTGCGTTGTGTCCTTGAGCAAGAACATTAATCCTAGCTTAGTACTGGTTCAACCCAGGAAGACCCGTCCCTCTACAACTGAAAGATTGTTGATGGGACGTAAAGAATCAAATCAAACAAACAAAACAAAACATTCTAGTCCTACATTAACACGTAAATGCGTTCGCTTCATTTTATTATTATATTATTATTATTATTAAAATGCCAATTAAGTATCATGTTCTGATACAAAATATTCAATTTCTAAAAATCCCCACTTACTAAAGGCTAAGATAACCCTCAGTCATATCTTTCTGTGACGTATGATAAATAATTTACTCTATCCAAAATATCCGCGGCAGCCAAACGATTTTTAAATGAATGGCATGCCTGACAAAAATCTGAAAAACTGCTTGCTAAATCTTGCAATTCTGGATTAATATATCCTTTATGTACTATGCCACTTTCTGTGAAGCACTTGCACTCTGCTTGCTCAAAATATGCTTTAGTAATTGAAAACTCTATATACATCACACAACGACTTCAATCAGAAAACGTTAAGCTTTTTTAGCACAGGAGCCATACGACACCCCGTTTAACGTAAAAACACATCAATATGTCTATTGAATGTGAATACTAAGTATATTTGAGGAAACTTGTCTTTTCCCAGAAAGGATACAGTTCAAGGTTCTCTTGGGAAACCATAATGTAGAAAATCCATGGCCTCGCTTTATTTATGTCAATACTAATGTACCTTGTCATAATTTACGAAACAGATCCTATACATGTAACTGTACTCATATAATATTTTGACGCCACAAAGTTTTGACGACACAACTTTCGTAACAGGGATCCACCCAATACTGGCGTATATCTCGCAATGAAGACTTTCCCTTATCAATCCCTCTTGAGGTATGCTAAAAATAAACCCCACAGAGTTTCTAACGGTCCCAAGCGACTCCAAAATATGTAATGATCCCAATAAATATTTTCAAACTAAGCTCTTGGTATAAAACCTTTAGCAAGCAACCTCTTTTGCCATTATTTTGAACTAAAGCATTGAATGGAATTACTCAAAAAAAAAAATCACGTTTTTAATTCAGACCTTTTCCAAAATATCATAAACTGCTTCATGTACAAATGAACTTTCTTTTAAAATCAGACATAGTTTTATGGTAATGATTTCCATCCAAATTGGATTGTCTTGAACCTGCCAAAATCAATATAATAGTTGGCCCCATTCAGATTTTAACTATTTATTCATTTTTTGTTTTTTCAAAATGAAAAATACAATACTCATCTTAAAATTCCATGGGCTTGGAAACTTCCATAGAGAAGGTCTCATTTCTCTGATAGTTCGTTCTTGGTGAAAGGGGAGTTTCTTCCTATGCTGTTCGCCTCTCTACTAGCACAACCAGGTCCGACGATCCCTCGTTGTACGACTGTTATTTCTGAATAAGCTCAAAAGGAACCAAAGCTGGTGCACCGGTATATGTGTATGTATCTCTGTTCCAGAATTGTTCATGGGGCCTGACCTGCCCCACCCCACATACGTTGATTAACAGAATCCGAATAACCATATGTACATGCCGCTGATACTTGGCCTATGGCTTTTGAACTTCTGCTGGCTCAAACAACAGTTCCCTCAAATTTCCACCGATGTCAATTCTGTACATGTCCGTTATTCATTGTCCGTAGTGTACTAACTAACGACATAGTTCTTCTCGATAAAACACGTCTTGCTAGTCAGTCGTTCCACAGCTGAATGACCATTTCAAATCTTAAAATCAACTTTCTCGTGATTTCTTAACACGGCTACTTACCTATCGGAGCATAGCAAAACAAGGGAAATCAATTTTCGACTAATTCATTACATTCAAACATCGAAAATTTCATTTTTCCCTTCGTGAGTAGATGAAATAGCCAAATCACGCCCAGATATGAATATTAAAGTTACCGCCTTTACAGAAAGCGAAAAGTGAAGTAATACAAATCGAAGATGGAGACAAGATGGTGGCCAGACGCCATCAGAAAAATTGACTGTTTACCAGATATTAATATGTAATACAATAATTATGTTATATGGGTTTCTAAGTTTTTTTGTATATAGAAATTGATTCTGCTGTTGGTTTTGTGAACAAATGCTTTTTAAACGCCAACGCCAAAGGTAGCTGCAAAGATGGGTACTTTTCCACTGGACCAAGACTATGAATTTAAGAGAAGTAAGGAAGAATGCAAAGAACAGGAATTGATACAATCAAGTAATACACCAGACCCGGTACACCATACGGGAAAGTTATACAATCACAAGAAAACATCACACACAAGAGAGCCGAGAGGTTAGTCCTTTTCCAGCTGGGGATCACAAGGCTGCAGGAAAAGAAAAGACAGCATAATAAAGACAAATCTGAAACACAAATAAAAAAAAAAAGGATCCACAAAAGTAGCATCGCCTTGGAACGGTTGGTAAAAAAATAGTGGAGAGCTTAAACATGTTTAATGGTACCAACCTCAACCTTAATTCTGATGTGGATCAGGACACATAATTTTTGGTTTGCATGAAAGATCCCTAACTTATTGATGCATCATCTCATAGTACACACAAATCAAGAGTTAAAAGGAGATATAAAAAGGATGAGACTCAACAGTATATACAACTGACTACTGGAGCAAAATAAATCCAATAGTTTAACCCTGGTGGGCTGACTAGACACGCCGTCAATCCCCAACCCTCTCATCTACAGATGATTCTTTAAGTCAAAACTGTCACAGAGTCTGAGGTCCGACCCGCCGGCGTGCAATTGAACAGTAAAGCAACGTTGTCTATTATGAAATCAGAAAAGATCTGAAAGAACTACAAAAGGCAAAAAATAAAGTGTAATGTATCTTTTTATTGCATGATCTTTATTCCCACTCTTCCAATAAGTAGGAAACTGGGTCACCAGGAACACCTCTATAATCATTGGCTTGTACAAGGCCATTATTAGAATCATCTGGAAGGTTGCTGTCAATGTCATCTGTTTCATTCTCTTCTTCAACAGATTGGACAACATTCATGGTTGCAGTGAATGGATTTATGCAATCATGTCCACCGTGACAGTTGCAGAATAACGTTTATGGCAGGTGACGCGTGTGGCATCCACATGCCTCCGTAGAACACTTCCTGCCCTTTGCTTTGCATTGACACTTAATCCTATCAAGTGTAATCAGATGGAGCAGGATCCCCTTCATCAAAGACTGGTATAGGAATTTCTTCTGGAAACACCCACAAAAAATTTGTGATATCTCTTAACTCATCTGCAGGACCTTCACAATTGGCTGCTTTCCACAACATGACTTGATGGTGAGCCCAAAGTATGTGTTTTAGGATTTCTCTTCTTCTTTGTAAACATACTGTAGCGAGCAGTTTCTGGTTGCTGGCTGTATAATGCAAGAATGAATGGCATTGTTGCATTCATCAACTCTTTGTGAATGGTACCTTCGTAGTTTGCAGACACCATAGTATCTATACAGTGACATTTCCTTTGCAATAATTTTGTTTGTTTGATTGCTTACGTCCCAGCCAACATTTTTATAGTTCTGTTCGGATGGGTTTTCCTTGGATGAACCAGTACTATGCCAGGATACATGTGTCCTGCTGAAGGACACAACAAAGTGATGCCAGTTAGGCTAGAACCCGCTGCCCCTCGGTCTCATATCAAACACTCTACCACCGAGCAACTGTGCTCCCCTTTGCCATAAGGGTAGGAAGTTGTATTACAAGCACTGAGCGCATGCATGCCTAGTAGCTGCAAGTATTTCTGACCAAGATCAGCAAAGGTGGCATTGGTGTCAATTACTGATCCATCCCAGCGCTCTAACTGTAGCTTGCATTGCAAGTCTGCCTGATTCACCCAATACCCAAGCAGAACAAACGTATCTGTATCATCCCTAAGTATGTGAATCACACTTTGGCCAGACTTAGCTGCCTCCTGCACAAAGAACGACATTGTCACACCAGATTCCTTATAAAACATGTTCAATTATCCCAAATCTCCACTGTAGTATTCTTGCCACAATTTAAGGTACTTTAGACACTGGCAAATTTTGGCTAATTGGATTTTTTCACAATCGCATTTCTCCAGGCAGGTGACTTGCAATGGAGAGATCATAGTAAATTAAAACTTTACCAGCTCGTCACATCCTCTCATTGTCTTTGCCAGAAATGTATTCATACTTGTCAAATACAACAACCTTCTAAGTAGCTTTAGGATAGTTACTTGAATGTTCTCAATGGATGCAACAATATCAAATGGGGTCAGATAATGTAATAAAAGCATTGCGAAACATCGACAATGATAGTATCTGCTGATTTTGAAGAAATATCAACAACATCTGGACGTTCAATTAGACCAGATTTATTGCCTTTACAAAGACATCGCTGTCCATATATAAGTGATAGGCGAACTTCATATAAACAGTAGGCAAACAGATGACCATACTCTATCATCCGTTTGTGCCCAACCAGCTGCAGTCGAAGAAATATAGTTTCAAGATCAATTACTTGTTTGGAGTTTGTATCCTAGGTCTATTCCTTAAGCATACACATTGTATTATTTGGGCTGCTAATAGCTTTGTAGAAACCATCAGGGAGACTTGCTATGAAGTGTTGCTCGATATTTTTACGTCTGTCGAAGTAATCTGTCTAGTGAAAAGGTTGTATGGGTGAGGCCGATTATCTTCTAGAGGATGGGAACATATGTCTACCTCTGCGAAAATGAGACTCCGGTCTTTCGAATCAAAGGCTCGTCAGTATTTCATTTCCTCCGTGTGCATTTTATGTGATGAACAACCAGTTTTTGAATCTGAGTAGAAACTATCTAGTCGATTAGAAACTGTACATGTGATTTGGAAGGCGTTGATCCACTCGCTAACCAAACTAGCAGACAGTGTCATGCCTTTCAACGCCCCTTGCCAATTCTAATGGCAGTTTTTTCACCAAACTGATCTAATGAAACTACATTCCAGTTATCCATCCTGGTGACAGCAAACTTGATCAACAATGTCTTTAGCATGAGCTGGCATCTTCATAAAGTACTGGGGTATGTAACGTGCATATTGGACATGTCCAGCAAGAAAGAAATTCTGCATCGTCTGCTGATTAAGGTAGACGTCACCTTCCCGCTCTGCATGCTGGAAACTGGTGAATCAGAGTTGTTGATAGGAGGAAAATGTCAACTAAGTGTCCACCAGTTGGATATTTACGAGCTGTTTTGAGGCACAGCTTAACATCACCAAACGTCTTCTGTCGAGTTGACAGTTATCGCTATAAGAGTGCAGCTACTACACTCCGAAATGCTCTCCTAGCTTTCACCTAGGATGCCTATTATTCCACCATAAGCTGCAGTGATATTGAACTCTAAGGCTGAGCCTTTCATTAAGATTCAAATGCCGATAAATGACTGTACCACAGTGAGCCACTTTACTTACGCACCACTTTATCAGGGCCCACATTTTTTGACAAAAATGCTGGAATCGAACATTCTCTTTGATAATTTACTTATTGACATTCTATCTGTATAATGACATCGAAAACTATCGGAATCACTCATGCAAATCATTCTGCTACGTCAAGGCAATTTTGACAAAAATGCACGCGCAACCTGAACGTCAATGTTTTCTATTAGCAATTTGCGCTAGGCATTATCCAAAGTGATCGTTGTTATAGAAAAAACACACACAAAAATAGTTTATTCAAGTAAAAACCCTTTTTTCGGTCGTTGAATGTAGTAACACCGTTACTGACCCTTTTTTCGGTCGTTGAATGTAGTAACACCGTTACTTTTTGAAGAAATGCTCCTTTTGACGTCATTTTAACGTCAGTTACAATAATCAAACAGTTTTTCCTTCGTAAATTGTTTTGTTATGAGTCATTTGTTGACATTGAGGTATCAAACATAAAAACATATTATCATTTAAACGTCTTATAGCCTTGGTAGTAGTAACGTCATCACTAACGTCAACACCATGGCGCCAATGAATCGATTATTTTTTTACGAAAATAAACGGCGGATACATGGTTGTTTAAAATGAAATTCCATAATAAGTGTCTTGATAACTTGTTTACTCAGAATCATACGAAATTTTAACTTACTTTAAAAGAAGTACTAAAATCAACTTTTTCAAACCTTTGCCAGCCGGTAACCAAAACAGTAAAACGTTTAAAAATGACGAAGTTAACAAAACCATTCAGGTCTTAGGTATTGCCAAGAATAAATCGGCCTTTTATCTCTGGCATAACAGAAATTTGACGCTGAAAAAAGTGCAATGTGATCTGAGTTTCATTCGAAATAATGCAATGTGAACAAATTTGTGTTTTGAGGATAGTGTCCTTCAAGATCCATTTTCTCATTCATTTCTGATTTGATTACAATGAAATTTTAATGGCATATGCAAATATAAATGCGCTTTACGCTGGTAGTCTCAGAATAAATATAATATTTCTTTTCAGAGTAATTGTACATTTTTTTAGTGGTGCGTAACTAAAGTGGCTCACTGTATATGCATACTACCTTGATGGACAACTATGTTCTTGAACTTTCTAGGCTGGTTCCAACACATGTGTTTTGTTACCACATAAAACTGCATGTCCATGCTTATATCAACCATTGATTTCTGCATCTTTGTTAATGTTGATAGGATTCTGCCCGGATAAGAGAGAGGTGTGTAAATCAGAGGACCAACCACATACATGTTTGCAGGATGGAGTACACCTTCTGTTCTAGACAATTGGACGAGTGGGCGCTTTTTGTCCAGTGTAGTGCATAAGTGGGCTAGCCCTTGAATCATCATGGCAGTAAGCTGTGGAATCACAAATGTACTGATCCCTGGCAGCTGAGCTGCGCCTGGCTGGATGATTCCAGCTGTACTGGTTGAACAAAGATTTCCTTTGCCATAGCATAGAGTTCATAGTGCCCATTTGGGGGTTGACACAGACAAATCAAAATTTGGTCGCCATTTAAATTGGGGACCTCAAATGCAAACACTCTTGCAAAATTGGATTCCTCATGCCAGAAATCTCTAAAATGAAAAATTTTAAAGCATTCTGTGAAATCTTTTTATAATGTTAATTTTCTAAGATGACGTCCAGTGGCCATCTTGGATAGGGTAAATCAATGACCTCAAAATGCAAAACTACATTCAGAATTGGATTCCTTATACCAAAGAAACGTTTAAAATGATAATTTGTACAACATTTTGTGATTATTATTTAAACGGTTAGTTGCGGCCATCTTAGGTATATTTGCAAGTTTCACGAGCTGCCCACAGTTTCTTTTCTAGCAACCAAACAAGGTTGATTCAAGAACACCACTTAAGTGCAAAGAAACAAAAAATCTTCATTGTACTCGACATTTCTAGGTTGATGTATAGGACATACTTATAGGAGTATCAAATGGATTAATTTTAGACAAAACAAAAGTTCATCTTAAGGTACATTAAGGGACGTCTTTAAGCAGACACTCGAGCTAACTGCATTATGCGGGAAGAAAACTGGAAGTGTATGATCATACACAAAAGGCGACAAGATTTGTTTCACAACTTTATTATTATTTTATCAGTTCGTTTCGTTGTTTAATACGCATACATGTAGCAATTAAATCCTCCATTTGTTTCCTCTATGGGAAGCTAGTTTTGACAATTCTGTCACCAAGTGGTTGAACAGGTCGTCCATTGATAGTAATATGCTGCAAGTAATCCGAACCTTGTGTACCATTATACAGTGACCTCAGTTCTTCAAGCTAGAAATAAACAAATACATTTCCTGACAAATTATTTGCCTCAAAGAACTTGGTTATGCTTAGTGGCCATCAAATCATCTTGATATACTAGGCCAAAAAAGATACGCCGCATATAAAACATACATTGTAAATGGGGGTATTTCACCAATCTCTCGCAAACGATTTGTCACAATTTGAGCGCTGATTCTTGGATTATCAGTTTCTGGGGTTGTGCTAGCTATCATTGTCACTGGACGAAATTGATTCAGCAGTTTAAGCCAACGTTTTTATCGATCTTGACGTCGCGTCATTAGGCGATGACGTCATGAATGCGCACGGTCTGACATAGTTCCGATTTGTCAGAAACGTTTCCTAAGACTTAAAATCATCCTGGCATGGCATCGAAATTGTTGGGCTATCACCGATGGCGTCACGTAAGCTTGTAACATTCTTATCGCCTTTTCGCGTTCAACATGTGTCCCGTTTGGCATCATAAAGCTGTGGTCAATAAAGCTTACAAACTGTCTCGAAGTCAGTTACAATGTATACCTATTCAATGATCAATATTTTACTGTGATGAACCTATATTTACTATCCTAGTTGTCAGTCAGCGCTGAACAAACTCACATGATTTGTGCTGATTGGATTTTATCAAAAAAGAAAGCAACGCCTTCATGTGTGTACATATCCAACGTGTAAGCTAGATTTGGGTGTCAAATATCATGTAAACAAAGACATCCTAAAATAAAACTTACATCCGCTGCCCCTGTCATGTATATTCCATGCTACAAATAAAATTGTTCATATTCCTCTATGTCTTGCGACCTTCAAAATGTTGACTTCTAAATTTCGTTGCCGTCTTTGAAATTAAATGAAAGATGGTTCTTCATGTGAAGATGATTCATTTGAAATATCAAGCCTTATTCTAAATGCTGTATACTGGGTTGAGGTTGAAACTCAACAAAAGCCATCATTTTGAGATCAAAGTGGTACTTTCAAAAGACAAGCGGTACTTTAGAGTCTTATGATCTCCAGACAAAATGATAAAACTCATAACATCAATTATAGCATCTACATTTAATACACGCTTGATGATGAGCATTTTTTCATGAGCCATACATATGATGATGATATGATGATGATGATGATGATGATGATGATGAGCATTTTTCATGGGCCAGACATATGATGATGATATGATGATGATGAGCATTTTTTCATGAGCCATACATATGATGATGATGATGATGATTAGCATTTTTTTTCATGAGCCATACATATGATGATATGATGATGAGCATTTTTTCATGAGCCATACAAATGATGATGATGATGATGATGATGATGATGATGATGATGAGCATTTTTTCATGAGCCATACGAATGATGATGATGAAGATGATGATGATGATGATGATGATGATAAGCATTTTTTCATGAGCCATACATATGATGATGATGATGATGAGCATTTTTTGATGAGCTATACAGATGATGATGATGATGATGATGATGATGATGATGATGATGATAATAATGATGTGATGATGAGCATTTTTTCATGAGCCATACATATGATGATGATGATGATGATGATGATGATGATGATGAGCATTTTTTCATGAGCCATACAGATGATGATGATGAAGATGATGATGATAAGGATGATGATGATGATGATCCATACAGATGATGATGAGCATTTTTTCATGAGCCATACATATGATGATGATGATGATGATGATGATGAGGATGATGATGATGATGATTTTTTCATGAGCCATACATATGATGATGATGATGATGATGATGATGATGATGATGATGATGATATTCAGCATTTTTTCATGAGCCATACATTTGATAAAATCTATTACATTTCCTTGAAACTTTTAACTGGATAGCTATGGTAACAAGAGTGACTGGTCATTTGAGGCTGGACAAAAGATATTACAAGGAGCTGTCACTCATCCAGGTAGCTTTGACAGGACAGTGTTTGAATAATGGCTAAAATAAACTTTAATTGATTGACTGTTGAAAGGAAAGTTGTTGTGACAAGTCAAATAGTTGTAACCAGGTTCAACAAAGTTTGAACGCTTTAAAGACCGCTGCTGTAAATTAGAAATGTGTAACTTTTAATTTCAAAGTTTTAAAATGTTTGCAAGCAAATTGGATATTAGACTAGTGATTTCAGTAGTTATTACATGTGTAAATCTAAATAAAATGAATGTACACGTGAAAAACTTGAAAATAAAAAGACAGCCAGTACACTGGTTTGGATTGACTCAGCTCAATGAAACAATGGGAATAATGTGTGGCAGGAAGCAAAACATAGATAGCAGATGAAATTTAACGCACAATATTTTTAATCTTTATATGCGGCGTTTCTTTTTTGACCTAGTATATATTACAATCATATATTTACATGCATAAGGTATAATAGTGGGTGGGGCCTCAGACTGAATGAGGAACCTGACCTTACCATTGCCTGCATTGGTGGTTTGGATGCGTGTCTTAATATGTATGTTTATAATTTTGAACATTTTACTTTAATCAAAAATAAAAATTTTATTTAGTACTGATTTAATTTTCACAGATAATTTATTCATCTGCTAACTTATTTACAGCAAAAGTTATTGCCTTTATCTAAACATCTGGGAGCAGCCATCTTACAGCAATTGGCATTAAACAGATACACATTAACCTCTATATAGGTCAGTTATATGATTAATAGCAGCACATTTCAGTGGGTTCCATACATTTTTTCATTTCAATATTGGAAAATGGATATTCCGTTTTAATTACAATCAACAGTCAGATCAATGCAAATTAGAATGTTATGACTGTAAAAAGAAACTTGTTTTTTTTCCTATATTTCATTTGATATTGTTCTGTCTTTTTGTACTTAAAATGAAGAAAGCTGTTACAAAATTATTATGTTGTCTGCTAAAGTAATAATTTGTGTTAGTAGATTTAAATTTAAGAAATAATTATTAAACATCTACCAGGTATCAAAATATACTCACCAATGTACACACGGCATGCAATATTACTCTGAAACATTGTAAATTTTTGCCATTATCAAGGAATTTAAATTCTGCTCTGTATTGTGTAAGCTCCAGTTCTCTTGTACCTGAAAATGGCCAGACTCCATGGGGCAAGCAAATTAATTCCAGGCTAATTGAAGAGCGTTCACAAACATTTCATGAGGAATTATTCCTACCCTACTGCAAGCCTTATAATAATTGTATTTAAAAATAAGTGTGGATTGTCACTTTAAGCTAGGGCTCACCATGCATAACATAGCGGTTTTCTGTAGCTCTGATTGTAAGTAAGTCTTTTCATTATTCCATTTATGCTGCATTGTTAGGGAAGCCTCGACGCAAGCTGAACAACCAACATCCTAACCCCTCCCCATCCAATTGATTTCGATTGTTGTTCATTATAAGGCGATGACTAAATTGTTTTTGATTCACCATTTGTTGTCACTCCTACATGTTGGGGTTTTGTAATGGGTCTTCGTTTTGTAATGTAGATATTATTGGTAATATTAATTTCGTAACTATCTTGTTGAGGAAGAGACAGTTGAATTCCTGACTTCAATTGTGTTTTGATGTTGTGTGGCTGTCTGCGTTCTGTGTCTCTATATTATGGTGCCTTGGGGTGGTCTGTGGTCAATCGGAACTGCCTCGGACAATTCCATGGAATAAGAACTCGGATGTACATCGAGATCTACTTTGATAACGTGACGCTGACGTCACAGAAATCATGCCACAAGTGTGATTGCAGCAAAACAAATGTTAATTATATCGCTATAGCGATATTTAATTGATTACATAAAAGTAAGTAAGGTTGCAAAGATCAGGAATCGATACAATCAAGTACCACACCTGACCCAGGATACCAATGGGAAAGTGACAAACTCATAGAAGACACCACAAACGAGAGCCAAGAGGTCAGCCCTTTCCCAGCAGGTGACCACGAAGCACATATAAACAGACGCGCACAAAACATAGCAAACACAAGACAGAAAAAAACATAAAAGATCCACAAAAGAAGTAACGCCTTGGAACGGTCAGTAAAATATTTTACTGGAGGGCTTAAACCGGTTTAACGGCGCCAACCTCACCCTTAATTCAGATGTGGATCAAGACACATAGATATTTGGTTTGCATGAAAGACCCCTAACTTATCAATGCATCATCTCCTAAAACATATAAATCAAGATATAACAAGGAGATAAAGCAAGGATAAGGACTCAACAGTAAATTAAACTGAATACCGGAGCAAAAGAAATCCAACAGGTAAACCCCGGTGGGCCCGACAAACAGCCAAAGCATCAGGCCCCTACCATCTCATCAATAGATAAGTCTTTAAGTCGGAACCATCATAGAGTCTGAAGTCCGACCCACCGGCGTGCAATTAAAGAGGAAAGCAAAGTTGCCAACTGTGATTGGGTTGACTACCAAGCATGCAGTCTGTTGCAATACATTAATGTTATAGCCAATCTTTTTATAATGGGAAATTATTTTAATGAACTGCGCTGAAAAATTATTAGAGCCAACAGTCTTCTTCAACTTATACACCAAGTCACCATAGAAATCAGGTTCCGAAAGTCCTTGGCGCAAGAGAGATTTAAGTCCAACTTGGAATTTAGAAATCAAATCAAAGTATCGTCTATAAAATTTTGAAAATGTTTTGCGAAGTTTATGATACCGATAGCCCTGTTTAAGAAGTTTCTGAGTTAACAATTTATTGCTGGTGTTGAAGTCAGTAACATAGCTAGATGCTCTAGCAAAACGAACGAGTTGAGAGATATAGACTCCATAGGATGTAGAACGAGGAACATCACCATCTAAAAATGGGAAATTGACAATTTCAAAATCAAAGTCGTCATTTATTCTGCTGATTAAAATTTTGGGGTAATCAGAAAAATGGATTTTATTAGGGCTGAACTCACATGCAAAAAAACTAATCTTCCTTACGCCTTTTCCCGCAAACAAAATGTAGTTTTTTTCGTACATAGTACTATGCGCAATGCGCCTTACATTCACCTTAGGCTTGATTCAATTCTCGAATTGTGCCAGACTTTCCTGAATGGCGTGTGACTTTGGCATTTCCCCGGTCAAGCCCATTGGTCTTTTAGTGTGATTCATGGCTTTTCTATAAAACGCTAAAATTCAGATATAAATCTCTGGAACATTTTATAGATTTATTGATCTCGAACTTAGTTAAACATATTTACTAACCTGGCTTTGCAAAATAGGACGTGGATGCTTGAACACAACCCAGTTGATTCCCTCTTTACATGGTGGGTGCGTGAAGCTACCATTATATCTGTAGAACTTCGATGTATCGTTGGGAATGAACATACCAAGGCCATATGGGAATTCTATCAGATCTCCTGTTGAATGTAGAATACAGGGGAACATTAACTCTTTTGTATACTTATGGCTTTTCCCATACATATTGAAACAATCAGTATGAGATTGTACATTTTTCTTTTTTATGGGTCATCGCTAAAATTTTCTGTATTATAGTATATTTCTGTCCCTGAAGGTTTGTTTAAATCGCAATGCAGACTCTGATGAAATGCAGCATTATGCTGCACTACATCTGGGTCTTTACTGTTTGCAAAAGTGCCCGTTTTGGGATTTCAAGTATACAACAGATAAACCATATATAATATGCTGTAGTCTTAAGGCTGAAACACTGTGCAATAGTATATACTACTCAAAACTTTGATAAGCAACACTATAAAGATTTCCATAACGCTCAATGCACTGAGCCTATCCCTTTGGTACTCAATAACTATCAGCATTTGTCTCCAAATTCAACGAAATGTTCAGTGGTAATTTAAAATGCAGTGGGCTACAGCTTTTAATGCAAATTACTATCAAAACAGTGCCATGGATGTCCACTGGTCAGAAAATGCAAAATATTGGGGTTTTTTACAGAAAAGTGCATAATTTTCTAATGGTGGTTATTCTGTCCAAAACTTACCATATCAGTTACAAACTGGTTTCTAACGAATATTTAAAGGTTAAAAAATTTCTTCCCCAAATACGTGTTAGGTATCCGATCTTTTACAACAAAGGGGAAATAAACTTGCTATTTTGGCTGGTAATTCAAAAATGAAACATTTTGCATTTTCCGTCCAACGGACATCCATAGGACCGTCTAGTAAGTCATTTGCGTATAAGAAAAAAATCGAAGGCTATAGAATCATTAAAAAAATAGAAAGCAGAAAACGGATGTATATACGCAACTCCAGTGCCAAAGAGGCAGTATAACACAGACAAAAGCACAAGCGTTAAAGCAAAAAAATCATTTCAATTGAATTACTAACTCTCTTCATGCGCAGCCAGTTGACTACAAGGCTAGAAAGTTCACAAATAATTTTATCATTAACCTGAACTACACACACACACACACACACACACACACACACACACACACACACACTGCAAGCAACAATAAAGATACATTCTTTATAACTAAATCATTGCCTAAGAACAGACAACAACCTTAGTCAACAAGTTGTTTATGGCTGTTCCTTGGCAGTAACCAATACTAGGCTGGGAGGGTTTGTGGTTTTCGTGTGTGATTGTTATGCTGGGAGCACTGGAAGGCTCAACTGGCAGACGTTCTGGTTTGAAATGTCCCAGAAACGGAAGCATAGTCTCATCGGACAAACTGGAGGAGCCGAGAATCAAACTTGGGACCCCTGGGTACAAAGCGAGTGAGTTATCCACTACACCACGACAGCTAATTTCGCGAGAAGGAAACCAGTGTCATTAAAAGATAGATTGCAAGGCGGTAAGATACTTGTATAGATTCTTATACAATAATAATAATAATGCATGAGATTTCCAACGATTTGACACTTTGACAAGTGTAGACTCGGACGAGCCTCTGCAGCCTCCTTTAAAGCTTAGAAACTCCAAATTGTGTTCAGCCAGTAGCTTAACAATCATAGAATTCTCAAGCGACAGGCAAAGACTCTGATCAGACTGCGTGTATGCGCAGGCTGATCTGAGGCTTTGCTGGTCGCACATACCAACTTGTTGGAAATCTCATGCACTGGCTCTGTAACATAATGTAGTTATTCAAAACTATCACCATTTTATATTGTTAATATTTTAAACCTTTCATTGTAACTAGAGAAAGAAAAAGTTTAACATTGAAGTATTTTCATTTGGAATAAATGAAAAGTTTTAGAGATGATATGTCATATTTGAACTTACCTGTGACGTACAGATCCCTTTTGTCTGAGTTAAGAGGAATATTATTCATCATTGATTTCATGTTTAGAACAAAATGAGCATAGGGTTGCTTATCAGGAATACCATTGTGTTAACTTATTTGATTGCTTGAAATTAAAGGGTGGATATATTTTCAGATATGAATAGGGACAAGTATAGTTATGTATGCAAATTCTGTATGCAGAAGCTATTAGTTAAAAGGAAGCTAATGCTTGTATCTTGTATTTTGGTTGTATGCTAATAGCTAGTATATTTAATGATTCTAGTATGATCTTTAATGTAATTGTAAAGACATGTTTATAAATGATGGTATTCTTAAAATTTGAACAAATCTAAAATATACATTCCGAAGGCTATTAAATGATTATTAAACATATACTAGCCAAAAGTTTTAACAGGCCACCTGCATTTTATTAGTTCTCTTCAAAACTTAAAGAGACATGGCTAGTCTTTTTGCATCTCGAAATAACTTGACCGGTTATTTACCCTAGACAGTAAAGATATTGACAACATGTTCAACAGTACATGCAGGATGCCAAATTGAGAAGTGGTACCCCCATTTTCCAAATTCACGTTTTGACACAATTTGCGAGACACGACTTTATGAAATAACCCCCTTTCATGCGCAAAATGGCCAAACTCTTATTCAACACTAAAGTGCTGCGATAAACAATCCATCTGCATGAGACTCGTTGCTATTGGCCAACGTGTCAAATATTACCCTAGCATCCAATGCATATTCTTGTGAATTTTGAAATTGAGAGTACGTGTATTCCGCAAAGCCTTCTGGATGCAATTTAATGAATTTTGCTAAGCCGTTTTCTGGTATCGTTTACCAATAGGCTGGCCTATTCGGTAATGGGCATGAAATTGATATAGTACGTATATCTTTTTTAGAAAATTGGTAAAAACACTCGTGGTCGGTTAGAACCTTTGACTATTTACTAGTATATATCGTTGAATAAATAGCCTCCATTGGAACGTTGTAAAGACACCAAGATGTTTTTTTTTCTGAAATATTAACTTGTAACTTCTTGTCATATCTCATTCCAATGATTTCCAGATTGAGACTTGATAATACATAAAGGGGCAAACTATTTCTAAAATGTTATCAATGGCTTGCATTAGTATAAGTTGTATGTAGAATTGTGCTAATCTAGAGATTAACGAACATTCTTAATCAACATAGTGAGAATTATTTATAAATTTTGTGGACTGTAAATGTGATTATATGCGATTTTGAATTCTAAGTTACAATAGTGGATATACTTCTAAATTAGTGCTCTGATATAAAAAATATCACATCTCTTTTGAAAATTCTCATATTTTTGGTGAATTATTACAGTGGTCTTGAGGTCGACAATTATATACTTGACAGCAAAAAAAAACGCATAATTTGATTATTGTGTGATTCGTATAAAATAGACTTTAAATAATAATCTAGTGATATGAAAGGTATCAATGATGCGTGGAACATGTGTATTACCAAATGTAATGCCCTTCAGAGCAATGCTAATAGAGGGAGATAACTCTGGGCGTTATAAAATATATACTTGATAATTAACGCGAAGTTCGAGATGTTGTATACCCAAAACAACAGAATGCATTTTAATAATTGAGCCAGTGCATGAGATTTCCAACAATGTGGTATGAGCGACCAGCAAAGCCTCAGATCAGCCTGCGCATACACGCAGTGGCTTGAGTATTCTATGATTGTTAAGCTACTGACTGAACACCATTTGGTGTTTCTAAGCTTGAAAGGAGGCTGCTCGTCTGAGTCTACACTTGTCAAATGCCACATTGTTGGGAATCACATGCCATGGCTCAATTAATATCACTCTGTGTCTTAATCAGGCCATACATGCTACTTCTGAAAACTAAATTGTCCAGAATTATTCAATGCAAACCAATATATTCGAGTTGCATTGTCAAACAATAAACCAGAAGTGTGTATTTGACAGGCATGTTAGTGTCAAAACAATCGTTATGAATGGTTCTGTTGGACAGTACCGCATTTGATACCACGCATAATCTACCAGTTTTTCTCGCAGCAGCTCAGCGTGTGTGCACGTTTTTCAAGATCAATGCAAAAATGCAAAATCTGAAAGTTTTTGGATCTGCAGTAAGTCTCCTACAACATAATTATAAATAGAGAATACTATGTGAGTGTCTTTTGATATCAAGTTTACCAGGCAAGGCTTTGAGAATGCTTGTTGACATCGCGAGGCTTGCCGAGCGATTCAACAAGCGTTCTCAAAGCCGAGCCTGGTGAACTTGATATCAAAAGACGCGAACCTGGTATTCTATTTATCAGTTTACTCATTGTTTCACTCTTCAAACTAGCGATTATGACGTAATTTTCGATTTGTATGTTGATTCAGCGTCATTAGCGACGTCATTCAAAAAGTGCAACGTCATCATGACCTGATAAAGGTAACATGCTGTGAGATAGACAACGTTTATCAGGCAACGCGCAACAATGCAGTTGATATGAGAGGTAACTGAAAAAAGGTTGTATACCGTTTTCTAAATTGTTACATTATTTTGTGGCACAAAAAGTGAAATCGGATTCAAAACATGGCTTCTTCAACGTACAGCACTGTGTTTGCTGTTTTTACATTATCTAACAAAACTATTAATTTACTGTGTATAGAGGAATAAAGTGGCCCGGAACTAGGAACTAGCGTATGAGTCCTGTCAAACATAATGATATCATTAAGGGTGAATTTTTATGATTGATTCAAATGCTAAATAAATTATTGAATCCGATTATATTTGTCTGGTGATTTTATTAGTTTAATTTATAACATGAAGGCTATTTAGCTGGTGATTTCTTTTAGTATTAAATTTTAATAATACAAATATGCTAAAGATGCCAAGAGGTTTGGTGCAGGTAATTTATTGTTAGACGAGGATGCCTGTGGTATAGATCTGAATATAGATCATCCAGTTTGCTATTTTCAGAAAAAAGTTTAGCAAGCATCTGCAAATAAGTAAACTATCTTCAATTCTTGATATTCAGCACTTTAACGTTAACTGAAATTCAGCAACTACACCCAATGCCTATTTTGATGATCATAATTCACTAGAGCCCGGAATTTATAATGTAGATACGGATTTGAAAATGTTAAGTTAGATCAAGGAACAGATAATATCAATGTCATCAGCATTACATTTAAAACTAGGCAGAGCAAAAGGTAGTTTACTACAAGAATGGTACACTGCGGATGTTGAAGAAAGAAAGGCATACCATTATTAAGTTATATATGAAGGAAATCTAGTTACCCCCATGCTAATATACTATAATCATCACCTAATTTCAGCATAAGGTGATAGTGTTTGGAACATCTTAAACCCCTCATTATTGTAAGTATTTATCAGTTTGTGATATACATATAGATAAAATCTGCAAATATAAATTGATTCTTAACGAATAAAATACCTTTATAGGTAATATTGACCAATGCATTGAAGAAAGGCGCTAGTGGTGTATCGTCATCATCGTCTTCTGAGCTGCTTTCCTCTTCAGAGCTGGAGTCTTCTTCGTGTACCTGTGTAGCGATACGTCATTTCCAACAATGTGGCACTTTGACAAGTGTAGACTCATACGAGACTGTGCAGCCTCATCTTAAGCTTAGAAACTTCAAATGCTGTTAGGTCAGTAACATTCATTGAATATTTAAGCGACTAGCAAAGACACTGATCAGACTGCGCTTATGCGCAGGCTGATCTGAGGGTTTGCTTGTCGCACATACCACATTGTTGGAAATCTCATGCTGTGGCTCAATTATAATTCCACGTTGTCGTCAAACCAAAATAAACAATTGTCTATTACAGCAATTATTGGATGCTCAATGAAAGTGTTGTAGATTACCTATGCTTTCGGAAGAAAATAAGTCAAAAACGACATGTTTGTACATGTATAATAAAGACTTGTCGACATACTAAGGGATATAACCTTCATATTTAGAGTAATGACAGACAATAGGCAGTTTATACTCTTTTTACAATATTTACATTTTGTGATATGAATTCATGGCATTTAGTTTTATTGATGACATAACTAAATATAGATGATGCGTTTACGAAGTGAGATTATTAAAACTAATAGCCATAATAAATGATAACATTAAAAACATATTCAGCATTCAATACACTGAATCCAAATATAACTGGGTAACACTGGACAATCAGAGGGAATCTCTTGTCATATTTATTTAGCATTAAATACCAGTTATAGAGGAAGCAGAAATAGAGAACTTTCTTGCCGTGAGAGAGAATCTAAGAGGGACAATTGACTGCCAACAACCGTTTCTTCAAATGTGATAACTTCCAAGACCATGTTGCAAATGTAGACTCTCGAGATCTATGGACATTTTGCGTTTTTAAGCACTTCCCATGTTGCATGAAGACTTTGGTATACACATGTGTCTGAATAATGTTTAGAATACGACTTTTATAATGCTTGCTATTGTATGTATATATTGTCCTAAGAACATTTTAGATGTATTTTTATCACAATAAAAGTATTTTAAAAATGGCCGGTTTGAACGTTTGGCTAGTATATATACATATACTACTGTCAGTTGTGTAAATAATTATTGTCAAACTATAAAAACAGCCCATTTTTACTAGTGCATGTTTACATTGATTTTTGTACTATTCAAGTGTTGTCGTACATCGATATAATGTCGATACAAGTATATTTTCATAATCTGGTCCATCAGTAATATTGTGGTTTAACAGAAAGCTGACTGCTAATTGAACTGGTACAGTATGAGGAGTGAGAATCGCAGTAGCATTTTCGATATGTTAATAATGTATGTATGCATGTATTTATGATAATTAAAAGGAAGAATCTCAATGAAACTAATTTCTATTTTCAAGTGTTAGAGTTTGGAAGAACTGATAAGCTGTTATAGGGTACGAAAGCAATTGAACTTGTTAAAAAGCATAATTTCCTAAATACTGTTGTGAGGAAAACAATCTAAAATAGAGAAAGCAAGGGAAAAATATGAAATTCTAAAATATGAGAAGTTGACATTAAATCAATCTGTAGTCAAATACTCAATGACATCTTTTTCAAAAATATCCAATCTGCTTGGGTAAATACCGAATTGAACTACAAGCTTATTTGGACCTCTCATAGTAAGGATCCATTTTCGCCAGTTTATTTAAGGACCTCAAATACTCTGAGACACGATTTGAACCTAACATGTTTAATCCTGAAGCTTCCAATTGCATATATCCTTACCAAACAAAGCTGGATGAAGTATTTTTAAACCAGGTTACAAAATTGTATTGCTTGAAACAGAATGCTGAATGGATTCAATATCTCTATACCAAAACTCCCATCTTCCCTTAAGTATCAGCTTAAGCAATATTTACATTGCAGATGCATGGTACAACTCTATTTTATCAGTAACAAACTGTAACCATTACCATGCTGAATACTTTTATGCACTACATTCCTCCATAACTTTCGTCTAATCAACTTGCCAAATCGCAGCTATGAGTATGCATCTATCACAAGCAAAGTTGAAAACATAGTATATCTTGTTCAGCTGGTTTCTCAAAAGCCAGCTGAGCTAGATCTACACTGTTTACAAAAACAAGATATATCAAACTTTTACTTGACTTTGCATCTACGAGTGATATAACGCCATGCAATCAAATTGATAAACCACTAGTGGTTTACATATTTTGTAACGGTATGAAATGACGCCCATTATAACACCGCTATATATGGCAAAACGCTAACGTTTTCACATCACAAATGCGATTCCAAAGTTATGTTAATGCAGTATGGTAATAGAATCTAACAGTCATGCTCCTGTATTCTTGAATTTATTAAACTCGTTGCGAAAAAGTGATATAATGCTCGACAAGTCTCGCATTGTATCACTTTTCCTCAACTCGTTTAATAAATACAATAAAACATGAGCATGACAAGGTTTATTCATGTATACAGATCGTTTGATTATAATGGCGGACCTACCTGGAAGAAGAAGACGACTATAACTGCTCCATCGCTGTGTTTCAAAGCCTCAGATATATTTCCATACGCTTCTTTAAAATGTGCAATATGCATCTGAAAAATGTTGTACACGTGTAAATTACTCTACGGGCGGCCGTGTATTATTTAATATACGCCATTATCCATAGCGCCCTGCAAAGAGGACATAATCAACGTAGTCACACAAGAAATGTCGAAAAAAAAAATGTTTCTTATGGATCTGCTCCATGCGATATTTAAAAGCCATATCAAACAACCAAAACAATTTGTAACATCCCGTTATGTATGATAGACCACTCCAGTGTGATTAAACAATAAAGATCGCGACAATATCTACTACTGTTAATTGAATTAAAACTGTTCTAGTAATGAAATGTGTGACATTTTGTGATGAGGGGTGTAATTATAAGCTAGATGTCTAGTAAGTTTATAAGCTATTATAAACTTACATGTACTAGACATATGCGGTTAAATCACATGCTCATCATTTCTGCGTCGCTTAACGCAGAAAAAAATGTATCTATTATTTATGTACGATCATTGCGATCCGCGAACGACTTGCCCTCCCAACCTTGTGATAAGCGTGTCAGACTATGGAACGGGACTGCATAAGCGATTATGAAAAATAGAGCACGATGATATATCCTTTTTATTTTATAAATTGACAGTCCATGCATAAGACCTGAGGCGAGTTCAACGATGCGAGCGCTCTCGGGCGCTCGTTGTACTGATGTCAGGCTTTACACATTACGAATACAGATTGGTACCAGAAAAACGAGCGCCCGCGAACGCTCGCATTGCTGAACTCGCCTCAGCTGTATGCAATGTATCGAGGAGATTTCAATGTGGGAAGTATTTAGTAGCATGACTTAACTTTGAATTAGATTTCATATGATCATTGATAAGATGTTGTTTTTAAAACATATTGACAGGCAATGGTTATTCTACATTCAAACGATATACATATTATGCTTGGTAATATGTTGTCACAATCTAATCTGGAAAAAAACTTGAAATTATTCGATTCCATTCAGACCCATTACTTGCGAATTACGTACGTATCGCATATACCAACAGAATAAGACTAAATAATGTGCATCATTTACTATTTTAAACCTACTGCCCCTCCTATGAAACCAGTAGTACATAGGGACTAGATGGATCAGATATAATTTATATCATGCAAATTAAGTTACAACTTCTGAAAAAAAGGATCAATTGATCATATATTTTGACTGACTACCAAACAAATATGTATCCTTCATTTTTGTGTTCTCACACTACATTTCAGAACCTACAGTATCTGCCAGTGAGACTGTTCCTTTGATTACTTAAAATATTTGTTTTCAATGAGATATGACACATGTTTAGATAAACACAAATTTTCAGCGTAAAATGTAAACTATTTCTTACCGATCAGTTTAGCATATGCTTTGGATGCTCAAAAGAACCGTCTCAATGAGACGGTTCTTTTAAGTATCCAAACCATATGTTTTAGTTGCGTAATAAGAACATTATTTTCCTACTAAAGCCCTATTATGGTGAAAAAAATATTGGCTCGACAAATATTACCGCAGCTGGATAATGCATTCCATTGACTGTATGGTCAGAACCAAGGTCGTTACTAGCTCCCCAGTGAAAGTGGAGTTGCGCCGCCCAGTATCGACCCTCAAATCCCCCACCAGTGAAGTATGCTGTACCAATGCTGGCGTCTTTAATCACAACTTTACCTGTGCGATACATCAAAAGGTTATTAGTCATAATTAGAACAAAACATATATTGAGTCATGACATGAAAATACTAACAACGAAAATACTAACAACAAGAGTGTGCGCATGAGCATCCATTCAGTATAATCAGTGTCCTCCCTGTGCGCTCACTACTAAAGACCAAGCTTTAAGAAGAATCTGATCAGACTTAACTATGCCTAGGCTGACCTGATTAGAAAGTAAGTAAGGTTGCAAAGATCAGGAATCGATACAATCAAGTACCACACCTGACCCAGGATACCAATGGGAAAGTGACAAACTCACAGAAGACACCACAAACGAGAGCCAAGAGGTCAGCCCTTTCCCAGCAGGTGACCACGAAGCACATATAAACAGACGCGCACAAAACATAGCAAACACAAGACAGAACAAAAACATAAAAGATCCACAAAAGAAGTACCGCCTTGGAACGGTCAGTAAAATATTTTACTGGAGGGCTTGAACCGGTTTAACGGCGCCAACCTCACCCTTAATTCAGATGTGGATCAAGACACATAGATATTTGGTTTGCATGAAAGACCCCTAACTTATCAATGCATCATCTCCTAAAACATATAAATCAAGATATAACAAGGAGATAAAGCAAAGATAAGGACTCAACAGTAAATTAAACTGAATACCGGAGCAAAAGAAATCCAACAGGTAAACCCCGGTGGGCCCGACAAACAGCCAAAGCATCAGGCCCCTACCATCTCATCAAAAGATAAGTCTTTAAGTCGGAACCATCATAGAGTCTGAAGTCCGACCCACCGGCGTGCAATTAAAGAGGAAAGCAAAGTTGCCAACTGTGATTGGGTTGACTACCAAGCATGCAGTCTGTTGCAATACATTAATGTTATAGCCAATCTTTTTATAATGGGAAATTATTTTAATGAACTGCGCTGAAAAATTATCAGAGCCAACAATCTTCTTCAACTTATACACCAAGTCACCATAGAAATCAGGTTCCGAAAGTCCTTGGCGCAAGAGAGATTTAAGTCCAACTTGGAATTTAGAAACCTTGGTGGTTTTCTCATTTCGCTGCGTTTTAGTAGCTTGTACGAAGAAATAATCAGAATTGTTTAAAATAATACTTCCGGCGCCAATCTAAGTGTTCTAAATTAAAGGGAAAATAACAACATATATGTACACTGAAGGTCTTCAAAAACGCAAAAACTGAAATTCATAAAGTCTTCTTATTTTTAATGTGCCAATTTTATTGAGATTTGGCTACAATGAACATCAACACGTCAGCTAAACATGTTTTTGTTAGATTTCATACCAAAATAATAAATACTTTTAGGGCAAGAGTCTATCGAATAGCAATACCCTTAGATTCTAATGTTGCATTTTGAAATTTGTCTAGAAATTGGACGCGATGTAAAGAAATTGTATAAAAAATATTTTTATTAAAAATCTGGATACAAATTACCCTCGGAGCCCTACTATTAGACATTTTTCAGTTGCACATTACATTACGATTTGTCCGTCAACGGAGACTTACTTTGGACTCTATTTAAGAGGGGCGATGTCAGCAGTAACTGGAATCTATCTTTTTCGTCTGCTACTAATATTATATTTTTTGCCCTGAGATCTTTTTTTTTACCTTAATAAACAGTGCATACCCTGATTAAATGCCGCATTATGGCATTTCACCAGTTTGCAAGTGTAAAAAACATGTACCGAAAAATATATTTCACAATTGAAATGCAGCCGAATATCTTTTTTAAAGTCAATTCTTGTTCCATGCATGTATGCATTCACTTGTTGTAACTTGCGAGTAGGTAAATTCGATATTTCTGCGTCCAATATGATTATTTTTTGGCGTCAATATTTCATCAAGCTCAGGTTAATGGACAGTGGAAACGCATAAGGCGTTTGCAGCTTGTGCAAGCCAATATAGTTTGAACAAAGTAATTGAAAATCTTTCGAATGCAAAGAAAATATGGAGCAGACATGGAATTCAAGCATAAACGTCTGTATCTTGTTTTGATCATTCATGTACTGAACTACTAGGCAATTTGGGTTCCCCCTTGAGCCTTAAGAGGACTTGAATTTATGCACTAGTCATTTCTAACTGGAGAACAGCAGGGACTTTGACTTTTGTTAAAACCATGGCTGTTTTCTCCACCGTCTGTCATGTTTTACTTTATACTGCCATATTTGCCTTTGCCTTTGTATTGTATATCAAATGCCGTACATTTTCCCCACACTAAGGGGACAATGCAAAAAGTTCAAAACATGGTACATTTGCCCGGCTATACCTCTGCCATGTCAGGGGATTGGGTGCGTGATTAAAACCCACTGGTATATTATACTTATTGGGAGAGAGCTCACTTGCAGCAGAAAGCTGATGCTTGGGATATAAGTATCAGGCGCGTTCCTAGGCATTTTATAGAGTTCCTACTCTGAATAGTCCACCTATATGAAGCCAGGGGTTTGGCTCTTTTGCGGAAAATGGTTTTAGAGCATTTCACAGGGCTAAAATGAGCTGTGAAGACACGCAGCATAAACACAATAAGCTGGATTTTTCTTCCAAAAATCAAATTGAATAGCTTAAACCCTATACTTGCATCGTCAAGTTGTACGCACATGCCTATTTTCGTAAGTATGCCCCTGAGTATGCAAAAAGCTTCCGCCAACGCAGTCACACATGGCGCCATAATGAAGAGACGTCTACACTGACAGTTTTCGTTTCGTTGCCTTGACTGGTGTTACACTATTCAATTGGGGTCATCATTAAACTAAAACCATGACGCATACTGGGATTGAGTCGATTTGGGTGAAACTTATATGATATTGAGTCTTCATTGTAGTGATCATTAAAAAATCAAAATGCATCAAATATCATAAATGACTACAGGAGGGACAGGCAGACTGGCAGACAGACTAAATCACGTATGTGATTAAGCTGCACCCTATCATATCTAGCTCCTTATCTTCAACATACTGAAGGAGTTCACCAATCTATTATAATTATTATTAATCAGTATTTCCCACCCTCCAAAAAATGCTAAAACTGTTTAATTCAATACATGCTTAGTTGAGCACCCTTAGAAATTCAGAAGGAGTAAAAACAAAAAGACAATTAGTATAGCTTTTTACCTCATGGTATTAATTTGACGAAGTGGGTTGTGGGTGGAACCACAGTTTTTCATTACAATCTTGACTAAGCGGTTTAACAGTACTTCATGCACATACCTACGCTAGAAACTGACAACCTTTCTTGTACCAGCAGAACTCAGATTTGATTGATAAAAGTGTCCTAGGAGTAGAGCTTTAAACAAGGGTAAAGGGTGTGTCTTCTGGCAAACTATTTGCTACCATGTTGCTGCATATACCATATTGTGAAAAGTTGATTTTTGGCCAACGCCCCACCGCCAAGTCCACACAAAGGGTTGGATCCAGGCCTACAAACTAAAATTTCGCTTCATATGTTTCAATATCTATTGCACCTTTGCCTGCATACTAAAATAGGTAAACAGTAATTGCAATCTGACTTAGTTATTGCAAAAAATTTTCATGATCGAATTCCAAAACAGTATGGGACCTGGTCAGGTGCATTTCCAGCTCAAACTCACTTACTATCCAATGGTGTAAACCATGTTTCAAGGTCATCAGTCTTGTAATTCATGTAAAGAAGGTATAAAGGGTATTCACTACCTAGAAAATAGTGAGTATGATCAGGAAATACCACAATCACAAACAGCAGACAAACCCATGGCACCACGAGTAAGAGCCACACAACCATCAAGAGACACCAGGAAGACAAACTAAGCAAAGCAACCAGCTTTCACTTCCCCATCAAGATAATTGCAAAACTAGTATGGACATAAAATAACGTACAACATAACATAGAACAATTACTGACTCGCACAATGGGAGTAACAATAAACAAAAAGCCAACAACAACAGAACAACCGCCTTAGAACGGACAGCAGCCTAAGTCACTGGGGGCCTTAAATGCACTTTACTGGTACTAAATCTTCGCCCTAGATTCTGCTGTTGTTGAAGTACAAGAAATGTCCAGCTCGCATGGAAGCCTTCTACATATATCAGAATGCTCCATATGAATTTTGACTTCAATCAGATCAAAATTCAAAACTGAGTCCTCTTGCACGAAACGTCCAATCAAGCATCCTAATTAGAGTGTGCAAATGAATGTGATTCTCCTTTATTTCTGCAGTCAGACTCAATAAATTACTTATAATTTCCTTTTTGTAGTGCAGAAGTGGAGGTTGAAATCTTTCTCCATAACAGAGTCAAACTGTTGCAGGAGTTGCAGTCTGTTCTGGATCCATTATGTTTACTTCCATCATAAAATTAGTCCAGAGTGCATTTTAATATAATCAGCAGACATAAAAAGCATGCAGCATTTTCACGACTGCAATACATCAGCACTTTAAAAGAAAATATTAGTTTGCTGAAGATGGCTTAATTAAAGCACTTCATATGATTTCCTAACAAGAAATTAACCGAGTCGCAAGTTACAACTAATGAAGTTGTTGAACGTCTCTGAAATACACTGCTGAGATCGCCCCTCGTAAATAACGTAAGTCTAAGGTGTGCTACACCGTACAAATCCTAAGGTCCGCGGTAACTGAAAAATGTCTATTAGTATGACACTGATGGTAGCCAGTTGGAACGGATATTGTCGAAGTAAATATCATCGTTACACTCGACGGAAGTTGCCATCTTAACGGCGGGTCGTCATTTTGGTTAACCAGACCTACGTCAATATTTCACTGTTCCTGTAGCTCGATAACGATCTCTTAGGCGCTGTACAGTTAACGGATGACAATTATAATATCATGTGACGTCAGAAACACGCACCCCAGCATGCAACATACCAATTGCGCCAATTGTTCATGTTCGAAAAACCGTGGCATGATTAATAAAGTTATAAAACTAAAGCTACAGCGTTTTTACCTGCGTCGCTTTAGCGAAACAAGTCTAGTAGTGGGTCCACTCCATCCGTCCGTCGTTCGTTCGTTCGTCCGTTCGTCTGTCCGTCCGCAACACTTTTGGGGTGCCTAGTTTGTGTAATCTGTAACTCCAACAGTTTTCATTCCTTTATATTCAATCTTTGCCTAATGACTGTTCATACATTGGAGATGTGCACTTTCTTTTTTGTGCACATTTGATAGATATTTTCTTATTTTTTTACGGGTGTTGAACTTAGACATTTTTTTTCCATCGGTAATGCGTAGTGGGTGTCAGGTTTGTGTAATATGTAGCTCAAATAGTTTTCATTCCTTTATATTCAAACTTTGCATAATGACTGTTCACACGTTGAAGATGTACACCTACTATTTTGTGCGCATTTTATAAATATTTTAATATTTTTTACGGATGCTGAACTTAGACATTTTTCCATCCGAAATGCATAGGGGGTGCCTGGTTTGTGTATTCTGTAACACCAACTGTTTTCATTCCTTTTTATTCAAACTTTGCACAATGATTGTTCATACATTGAAGTTGTGCACCTCCTCTTTTGTATAAATTTCATGTTTTTTTTTAAGATTACTTGTTCATTTTTGGCGGTCTTGAACTTAGATTTTTTTCTGTAAAATGCTTAGAGGTGTCTGGTTTGTGTAATCTGTAACACCAAAAGTTTTCATTCCTTAATATTCAAACTATGCATAATGAGTATTCATACATTGAACATGTGCACTTCGTATTTTGTGCACATTTGATTATTATTTTCTTATTTTTTTAGGTCTGTTGAACTAAGATATTTTGTCTATCCGAAATGCTAAAGGGGTGTCTGGTTTGTGTAATCTGTGACTCCAGCAGTTTTCATTCCTTAATTTTCAATCTTAATACGTTATGATTGTTTATTATTATGATTGCTCACACATTGCCCTATATTTTGTGCACATTTAATAATATTTTTGGGATTGTTGAACTTAGACATTATTACGTCTACACCACCTTTGGAGAGCTTACATTGATTATTTGTGTGCAATCTGCAATTCAAACCGATTCCATTCCTTTATATTCAAACTTTGCATAATGATTGTTCACCCATTGAAGATGTGCACTGACGACGCAGGTCCAGAGCATATGAACAAGGTACATGTGAAATTACATAATATTTTGCCTCATTGATTCATAGGGACGCCACGTGCAAAACATAGTAAACCCGCGATGCGTAGCTGGTGGTGGCCAGTGTTTGTAAAAACGTTATTATTAGTTTTTGATATGAGCAGAGTGTCGTTACCAACCGATTTTATCCATTAAATAAGGCTAAAAATGTTCTGGTGCAAAAAATAATAATTTTCATTTTTTTTGCGTTTCTTCAGTGTACATGTACCATTTGAAACCACATACTGTAATACAGAGCGACTTGAAACCCCTCTATATATTGACCAAGCTGACACGGGCAAACAGTACAGATCCAGATTAGACGCCACACAACCAAGCGTGTGACCAGGGTCTCAACTGTTACAGCACGGTATACTAACATTTGAAGATAAAACAATGAAAAACACCACCCAACACGCATAAAACTGGTGGTAGGGAATTCCGTTCTGCTTTTATGGGTTGATTCAATGTGAAAATCAAAGTCAAATAATAGCCTCATAATTTGCGTAGTCTCATCGGCATCTTTGTCATTTTTTTCTGGGAGATTTAATAGCTTTACATTAACCCATTTAAATCGAATGGGATTTCATACTATTATCAATTAGACCAGTCTATTTTCGCTTTGGGGTTTGTAAAGTGGTATTTTTCATTTTTATGCAAATTTTAATAGAACATTTTATAAGCAAACAGTGGAGACCCTGATCAGACGCCGCGTTCTGTGGCGTCTGATCTGGGTCTGCACTGTCTGCCTCTGTCCAACAAAAAGTACGCTATGCTTATATGGGTTGACATCAGAATGTTTCAGATTTACCTAGTAAATAGTTCATTTTTCTTGCAGGAAACCCAGGCACCAAAAAGACGAAGAACACCATTTTGCGGTGGCTGATAAAGTATTGGAATTTAGTTTGGAAATTTGGACCACGTAAACTGACAAAAGGTATTTCAATATTGGTCAACTTGCTAACATATTTCCGCATTCATTAATCAGAACCTGTCTTTCTAACTACAGACAGACAACTATTAAATATGGAATTTTCTGATAGAACATTTCAAATATATGTATGAAATAATGTACAGATTTAGATGTGATGCCGCATTCTCAACTGGGTTTTAACGGCCGCGACATGAGATTTCCAACAATGTGGTATTTGTGACCAGCAAAGCCTCAGATCAGCCTGCGCATATGCGCAGTCTGATCAGAGCATTTGCAAGTCGCTTGAACATTCTATGACTGTTAAGCTACTGACCGAACAGAATTCGGAGTTTCTAAGCTTAAAATGAGGCTGCACAGGCTCGTCTGAGTCTACAAATGTCAAAATGCCACAGTGTTGGAAATCACATGTTGCGACTTATTTATTGGAGTTACGCTTTATCATTCCACGTAAACTTACATGTCCAGCCCACATTCGACATTTCCAGTTCGTCCGCTTCAAAAGAGTCGTAGCCAGTGAAATTAAACTCTGCCAAGCTGGAATCATATTCCGGGTTGCCAGGGAGGTCAATGGGAGACTGGGATGTTCCATTACAAAGTGGATAGAAATTTGCCCAGTCTTCGGGACCGTCTCCTAGAGTTTAGAAAAAAAAGATGAAGAAAGTTTGAACAAATGTGCCCTTACAATCTAAAATGCATGTTTATGTAAATCATAACACCAAATTCGGTGGCAGCCGAACTGTCATTGGTTTTGGTGGAACTTTTTCAACTGTTTTCAAAGCTATGCACTGTTTAAATGTATTGATTCAGGTAAAAACTACAACAACAATAACAGGTAGTATTGTTTTTATATTTATTACTGTAGAAACGTTGATATCATTGTTGGATATCTCATGTCACGGCTCATATACGAGGGCTGTTCAAATATGAATGCAAGTAGCTTCATAACTTTCTTCACAATTATGCTACGACAAAATGTTATACCTTTCTGGAAAGAACTATTTGTCGCCTTTAAAATGGCACCAAACATAAAGAAACACTAGCTATATTTCTCGAGTTACAGACCCTTATATAAAGGTCATTCCTGTATACTGAAGTTTTTCTGAAGCAAATTGCAATGCATATTTTGGTACATCTATGATATAGTGTCATATCTTTGTAAGTTTTAGACAAAATGGCACCAAATTTTAAATGCAAACTTAAGTAACAATTTAAAAGTTGCTTGCAGGAAAAAGTTTATATAATCCTGTTTCAATCTCGAGGAAACAGGCACGTTTGTGACGTCATTAATTTTATGATAAACGTCATTTTGAGTTATCTACTGGTGATGGAATAATAAACATCGCTCTGTCGTTTTCTCTGCGCTGTGCTGAAAACATGCTAAATATGCCATAAGGAAGTTTTCAAAATAATCCGTCCTCTATTTACAGAGTTATCCCACTTTATATAATTTTTCAAGCATGTTTCTGCTTCTTAATGACGTGTTTACATTAATTAAAATATGTTCTATCTGTCTAGTCCTCAAGACCAGGTAAGTAATTGTATTGTAAATAATGCCTAAAGTGGTCAAACTTAAAGTTTACGTTCAAATTTAGAAAAAAAAGCCGCAATGTTATGATAAAAAAATAGGTATAAATTATATAACCCCTTTCACTTAAGGCATTTTTGACTTGATAAAAATGCTTTTTAGCGGTTAAAAAGTACCAACTATCCATCAATAATTTGTAGTAACAACTCAGTATGAGCGATCAACATATTGTCTTTGAGTTAAAACTAGTTTAAATGTTGTTTCGTGCATTTTGTTATAGATAAGTTTAACTGAAAACTGAAAGGTGATGTTTTGTTTACCATTTATTTACAAGCATAAAGAGACTTTACTGAAAACGATTCGTTGTAATTTAACAAAAGCATGTCGGATTTTCGCAACTTTCACAGATTCATTACGTAAGAGTATGGGGATACTTCCTTAAAAATTTCAAGAAATTTCACCTGTTCTTCGAAGAATTATACGCTCGTCTCTATCACTGGTATGTGTTCGAAGCATTGAGTTTGTTAGTATACACACGTGACCCTCATTCAAAGGGCTATAGCTCAATAATATACTGTATTTTTCTTTTGGTCTGGTGCCACTTTAAAGGTGACATACAGTCCTTTATAGAAACGTTTACCATTTTGTCGTAGCATATATGTGAAGAAAGTTATGAAGCCACTTGCATTCATATTTGAACAGCCCTCGTATATATGCCCCTCTATAACTACACACCAGTGGCTGCAGCTACTGTCCATTCTATTGCGGTGGTTCTGTTAACATTACAAGCATGCAACTATCAATTTAGCAATATCTTCCAATGAAACGTCTCAAAATAAGCTTTCAACAGCATATAAAGTGCAGTCTAGTATTGTCATCCAGTAACAAGGCAAACTACATGAAAACTTGTTCATTTCTGCATGCTTATTTCAGTTTTTTTTGTTTGATTTGATTATTTACGTCCGATCACCAATCTTTCAGTTATATAGGGACTGGTCTTCCTGGGTTGAACCAGTACTTAGCTAGGGTTAATGTTCTTACTCAAGGACACAACACAGTGACGCCGGTGAGGCTAGAACCCGCCACCCCTCGGTCTCGAGTCAAACACTCTGCCACTGAGCCACTGCGCTCCCTATCAGTAGTTGAGAATCTGTTAAGAAAAACTTAGGGCGAAACACTTAATTATTGGAAAGATCTGTGTTGTAGGTACACATTGGATTTGCCTCTATGAGGCAATTCCAATGTGTGCATGTACCAACAACATATGTTACTGAAAATAAGGAAACTATATTGAACATATATTTACACTTGAACCCAGTATCATATCCATTATCTTTGCCTCGTTTACACCCAGGTGAACCGCATGTCTAGATCTCGGAGGGTGTTGGCTATCGGAGGTAAACAAAGGATTTTTGGGTTGGACATGGTCTGTATTGAGACGGTTTTATTGTATTTAGATTCGCCTTGAGGGATAAGAAAAACATATAGGTCGATAGAATACAGAATGATGATAACTCTGAAAACAATACATCTTTTTGAACTGAATCTGTTCGAGTTTAAATCGCATTTGAATTCGAAAATGCAGTAATTTGGACCAATATTTCGAATTCATCAGTTACTATTCATATCTTTTATTTTATTTTTACTTGATTCACAGCCACCGCTGGAATGTATAACCTCTCTTTGGAATGAATCAGTCAAATACAATTCAAAAATACTTGTAAAACACTTATTTATTTGCAATTTTATGACGGTGGTATCATGTTTATAGGTAGCTTTCCGTTCGGAGGTATGTTGAGTAGCTGTCGGAGGGAAGGCATGTGCATGTTAACATTGATTTCGGAGAAGTGCAAATTGATTATGCTCATCGGTTAAATCAAGTGCAAATGACCAGGAAATGCCACAATCCCAGACAGACACATGGCACCAAGAGACAGGGACACTGGAACACAGACAAGAAGGAATAGACACAAAAGTCAGAATACAATAAGCAAAGCATTCAGCTCCCTTTATCTCAGTGAGAGTATTGCCAAACTAGAAATGACACAATATAAGCGTTACACACGAAGTGCTAAACACGAACCCCCAGCAAATACAACAAAAATAGTAAGTGAGTATGGTCAGGAAATATCACAATCACAAACTTCAGACAAACCCATGGCACCGTGAGGAAGAGCCACACAACAATCACGAGGCACTAGGAAAACAAACTAAGCAAAGCAACTAGATCTCTCTTCCCCATCTCTCTCTCTCTCTCTCTCTCTCTCTCTCTCTCTCTCTCTCTCCATACTCTCTACTCGCTCACCTATCTACTCTCTACTCTCTCTCTCTCTCTCTCTCTCTCTCTCTATCTCTGTGTGTCTCTCTCTACTCTCTATTCTCTTTGTCGTTCTCTACTCTCTATTCTCTTTGTCTCTCTCTACTCGGTCTCTCTCTCTACGTCTCATTCTACTCTTTCTCCCTCTCTACGTCTGTCTCTACTCTCTCTCTCTCTCTCTCTCTCTCTCTCTCTCTCTCTCTCTCTCTCTCTCTCTCTCTCTATATATATATATATATATATATATATATATATATATATATATATATATATATATATATATATATATATATATATATATATATATATATATATATATATATATATATATATATATATATATATATATATATATATATATATATATATATATATATATATATATATATATATACCTACTCGCACTCCTCTCTACTCTCTCTATACTTAATTCTTTACTTGCAGTCCTGTCTACTCTCTTTTTCTCTACTCGCACTTTTTCTCTATTCTCTCTTTCTCTACTCGCACTCCTTCTCTACTCTCTCTTTCTCTACTCGCACTGCTCGCACTCCTAGTCTACTCTCTCTTTCTCTACTCGCACTCTTTCTCTACTAGCACTCCTTCTCTACTCTCTCTTTCTCTCATCGCACTCCATCTCTACTCGCATCCTTCTCTACTCGCACTCCTTCTCTACTCTCTCTTTCTCTTCTCGCACTCCTTCTCTGCTCTCTCTTTCTCTACTCACACTTCTTCTTTACTCGCACTCCTTCTCTACTCGCACTCCTTCTCTACTAGCACTCTTTCTCTACTCTCTCCTTCTCTACTCGCACTCCTTCTAAATTCGCATTCCTTCTTTACTCGCACTCCTTCTAAATTCGCATTCCTTCTCTACTCGCAATCCTTCTCTACTCTCTCTTTCTCTACTCGCACCCCTTCTTTATTCGCACTACTTCTCTATTCTCTCTTTCTCTACTCCCACTCCTTCTCTAGTCTCTCTTTCTCTACTCACACTTCTTCTCTACTCGCACTCCTTCCCCACTCGCACTCCTTCTCTACTAGCACTCCTTCTCTACTCTCTCCTTTTCTACTCTCTCCTTCTCTACTCGCACCCCGTCTCTACTCGCACTCCTTCTCTACTCTCTCTTACTCTACTCGCACTCCTTGTCTATTCGCACTCCTTGTCTACTCGCACTCCTTCTCTACTAGCACTCCTTCTCTACTCACACTCCTTCTCCACTAGCACTCTTTCTCTACTCTCTCCTTCTCTACTCGCACTCCTTCTAAATTCGCATTCCTTCTTTACTCGCACTCCTTCTAAATTCGCATTCCTTCTCTACTCGCAATCCTTCTCTACTCTCTCTTTTTCTACTCGCACCCCTTCTTTATTCGCACTCCTTCTCTATTCTCTCTTTCTCTACTCCCACTCCTTCTCTAGTCTCTCTTTCTCTACTCACACTTCTTCTCTACTCGCACTCTTTCCCCACTCGCACTCCTTCTCTACTAGCACTCCTTCTCTACTCTCTCCTTCTCTACTCTCTCCTCTACTCGCACCCCGTCTCTACTCGCATTCCTTCTCTACTCTCTCTTACTCTACTCGCACTCCTTGTCTATTAGCACTCCTTGTCTACTCGCACTCCTTGTCTACTAGCTCTCCTTCTCTACTCACACTCCTTCTCTACTCGCACTCCTTCTTTACTCTCTGTTACTCTACTCGCACTCCTGCTCTACTCGCACTCCTTCTCTAGTCTCACTCCTTCTCTACTCGCACTCATTCTCTACTCGCACTCCTTCTCACTCGCACTCCTTCTATACTCGCAAGTCTTCTCTACTCGCACTCCTTCTCTACTCGCACTCCTTCTTTACTCTCTGTTACTCTACTCGCACTCCTTCTCTAGTCTCACTCCTTCTCTAATCGCACTCCTTCTCTACTCGCACTCCTTCTCTACTCTCTCTCTTTCTCTACTCGCACTACTTTTCTACTCGCACTCCTTTTCTACTCGCACTCCTTCTCTACTCGCACTCTTTCTCTACTCGCACTCATCTTCTTGCACTCCTTCTCTACTCGCACTCCTTCTCTAATCTCTCTTTCTCTACTCTATCTCTTTTTATTCTCGCACTCCTTTCTCTACTCGCACTCCTTCTCTACTCGCACTCCATCTCTACTCGCTCTTCTTCTCTACTCACACTCCTTCTCTACCCGCACTCCTTCTCTACTCGCACTCCTCCTTTACTCGCACTCCTTCTCCACTCGCACTCCTTCTCTACTCTCTCTTTCTCTACTCGCACTCCTTCTCTACTCTCTCTTTCCCTACTCGCACTCCTTTTCTACACTCACTCCCTCTACTCGCACTCCTTCTCTACTCGCATTCCTTCTCTCTACTCGTTCTCCCTCTACTCGCACTCCCTCTACTCGCTCTCCATCTACTTGCTCTTTGTCTACCTGCTCTTTCTCTACTCTCTCTTTCTCTGTCTCACTTTCTCTGTCTCTCTTTCTGTCTCTCTCTGTCTCTCTGTCTCACTGTCTCTCTGTCTCTCTCTGTCTCTCTCTCTCTCTCTTTCTCTCTCCAATGTATTTGGTATTTAACTTAAAACATCATGAGCAATACGAGATTTTAATAAAATGATAGCGAGTGTTCGAATCCCATGTTCAGTCCTCCTCTGTCAAACTCCTTCACTACTCTCTCTTTCTCTACTCGCACTCCTTCTCTACTCGCACTCCTTCTCTACTCGCACTCTTTCTCTACTAGCACTCCTCTTCTACTCGCCTCCCTTCTATACTCGCACTCCTTCTCTAGTCTCACTCCTTCTCTACTCGCATTCCTTCTCTACTCGCACTCCTTCTCTACCCGCACTCTTTCCCTACTCACACTCCTTCTCTACTCGCACTCCTTCCCTAATTGCACTCCTCTCTACTCTCTCTTTCTCTGCTCTCTCTCTTTCTCTTCTCACACTCCTTTCTCTACTCGCACTCCTTCTCTACTCTCTCTTTATCTACTCGCACTCCTTCTCTACTCTCTTTCTCTACTGGCACTCTTTCTCTACTAGCACTCCTCCTCTACTCGCCTTCCTTCTCTACTCGCACTCCTTCTCTAGTCTCACTCCTTCTCTAGTCTCACTCCTTCTCTACTCGCATTCTTTATCTACTCGCACTCCTTCTCTACTCGCACTCCATCTCTACTCGCACTTCTTCTCTACTCGCACTCCTTCTCTACTCGTTCTCGTTCTCTACTCGCACTCCTTCTCTTCTCGCACTCCTTCTCTACTCGCACTCCTTCTCTACTCTCTCTTTCTCTACTCGCACTCCTTCTTTACTCGCACTGCTTCTCTACTCACACTCCTTCTCTACTCTCTCTTTCTCTACTCGCACTCCTTTTCTTTTCTCACTCCCTTTACTCACGCTCCTTCTCTACTCGCATTCCTTCTCTACTCGCGCTCCCTCTACTCGCTCTCCCTCTACTCGCTCTTTGTCTACCTGCTCTTTCTCTACTCTCTCTTTCTCTGTCTCTCTCTGTCTCTCTTTCTGTCTCTCTGTGTCTCTCTCTCTGTGTCTCTCTCTGTCTCTCTCTGTCTCTCTCTCTCTCTCCAATGTATTTGGTATTTAACTTAAAATAGCATGAGCAATACGAGAATATAATGAAATGATAGCGAGTGTTCGACTCCCATGTTCAGTCCTCCTCTGTCAAATTTGAAGTACGTCACCCGATCATCGGGTAATGGGTAAAGAAATGAAATAACGTGCTAGCTGGGAACATTTTTATCATGGAATTGAGAGAGGAATTCTCTGTATGCCTTAACAATGAGGCCCTCTCACGAGTTAGGGTGTATTTGTACAAGCCATTTTATTCTAGGGAAAGGAAAAATGCCAAACTGAGGGGAACAATATTGTCAGAGAACAGGGAAATAAATAAAACATGAAACATGGAGACAAGTCAATATTTAAGAAGAACAAGGGAATATGTACCTCCTGGGAGGGCCTCTATTATAGATAATAGAACAAACATCACAACTATAAAACTACTAAACATGATCTGTTTAAAAATATTGTACCCAAACTCTAAATGTCCATCTCTTTCTGAAAAGGACGTCACCCAGGTACATTTATTGAACTAAAGATAATTTAAAGTCGTACTGCAAACAGTTGCATAAAAATCTAATTAAATATTCGATTTTTACGGAAATTTTGATTGCCATTTGTCGCCAGTCGGGCGACACATGGCAATCGAAAAATCGGGCGACAAATGGCAATCGAAAACCCTGTTTCCAACGAATTTTTTATCTACCTTCGTCGATAGAATTAACGTTTTCGATTGCCGCTTATCCGGTGTGAAACATAGAATGACATATGAGCCGCGACATGTGATTTCCAACAATGTGGCATTTTGAAATGAATAGACTCAGACGAGCCTGTGTGGCATTCTTTTAAGCTTAGAGACTCCAAATTATGTTCCTTCAGTAGCTTAATATTCATATATTACTATAGCGACAAGCGTATGCGCAGGCTGGTCTGAGCCTTTGCTGGTCGCACATACATGTACCACATTGTTGGAAATCTCATGTCGCGGCTCAAATAATATTGGACGCAAATAATATTGTTTAAAAATATGCCATTGTGGGGCTTGGGCTGCTGTTACCGGAATATGAGGACCTGGGTCTGGAATTACCATGCCTCCTTAAAGTTAAGGAAGACTTACTGAGTTAAGTATTGAATTTTCAGGATGCGAAAAATAACGTTTTAAACTGATTAAAATCAAAATTGTTTCACTTTTCTGTAGATCACAATGATATCTTTGACCACAAGTCTTGCATCGATCCAGGTAATTTATTTAGCATGTTGAAATATTAATACTTAACTTTAAGGAACTATTGTAATTCCGGGCCCTGTACTACTATGTAAAGATTAAAAACGTTAAAAGATAAAATAACAGAACGGATTACCACTGAAACTGCAATATTTTTACCGGTATTGTTATATGGATTACTTTGTCCACCTTTACAAATATGCAGTGAAGATCCAGATAAGCTCAAATGTATACTAATACTTTTAAGAATGAACTGACAACAGACCAAAAGCGTAAATTGCTTTTAAATACGTGTGGTATTTATTTACTGTCGCAATGGCGCAAAGAGTACAGCTTTAAAACGTATGCAAACTGTACAGGGTTCATTATTATGTTTTTATTATGTTTGATTTTATTCTTAAAATCCCAGTCAACAATTTTTTAGTTATGTCGGGATGGGTCTTCCTGGGTTGAACCAGTACTAAGCTATGATTGTTTTACTCAAGGACACAACACGGTGACGCCGGAGAGGCCAGATCTTCGAACGCTTACGTCACTCGATAGCTGCGCATTCAACTAAGAGTAAGATGCGCGGATCCAGAGAGGGGGTGGCAGAGGGTCCTGACCCCCATCCTTGAAAATCGGAAACCTTTGGGGCTCTTTAGCAATACTTGTCCAGATCCCCTGGAAAATTAAAAGCTACCAAAGCCAGCATTCAATATTGGGTAATTATTTGCCCGCCAGCATTTTGCTGTTGGGCTGATGATGGTCCGCTTTTAGTGGTATTTTAATTCCTCACTCAATTCATCTAAAAAAAAGTGTGTCAGAGTTTAGTTGGACTTTGTCTGACAAAATTTCTGGATCCGCGCATGATTAAGCATCGCATGGGATGTTTTGTTGTATTTTTCTCACGAATATTTTACAAAACCGAAGAAAGCGTATCAGTGCTAAGCTACTAGATGACGGTACAAGACATATCCCAGCCAGCACACATTGTCGGGCAACCATCGGTTCGCCAGCGAAGTGCCATTCAAATGTTTCAGATGTTGCATAGTAAAAGAGGAAGAAAGGAATGCGGGGAAGGGGGGGGGGGGTTGTGACCGGCTTGAGAGCCCCGTTGAAACCCATTCAATGTTTGTGGTGTTTTTCTTCTTTTGCATGTGTTGTTGTTGTTTTTTTACGGTTTTTTTTTTTTTTGGGGGGGGGGGGGTAAATTGTTGATATAGTTTGTTTCATTGAATAGAATCCTAAATGGCGGTGCAACAGGAGGGTGTTTCAGTGGACTAGGTGAGTTGCATGTTTCAATGGATTTGATCAGGGTATTTCAGTGAACTGAGCGGTCTGAGTGCTTCCCTGGGCTGGGTGGTTTGGGTGTATCAGTTGCCTAGGGAGTTTTGGAGTTTCAATGGGTTGGCTTTTTTGTGCATTTCAGTGGACTGTGTGCGTTTGGGTGTTCTGTGGCGATTCAGTAGACTGGTGGTTATGGGTGTTTCAATTGTCTGGATGGCATACATGTATATATTTTTGGATCAAAGGTTTACTAATCATGTACACGTGGCATCTTAACCAACAGTTTCCTCGCATTTTGACACTCCATTTACACAACAAAATGCGCCTTAACGTGAACCTGCATTTTGTTACCCTGTTCATGTTGTTAATACACTGCGTTGCCAGGTAAGATAATGAGTATAGATATGGCACATGTTCTTGCCTTCTTTTAGGGACCATACCCTCGCCCCACCCCACCCAGCCATCATATCCCCTTCCTATATCAAGCATACTGGTTTCACCAAAAATGAATCAGTGCAGAATTTAAATAAATATGTTTTCCCAGACTCACTAGACAAAAACATGCATAATGACACCGACTGAAGATGAGCGCTTTTCACAACACACTACAACTGTAAAACCTCTCAAATTCCCTTCTGTATTTCGCCCCCCCCCCCCCTGGTAGTCTTCCATTTGTAGCATTACATATTTTTTTGTATCAAGACATGCTTAAAATATATCAGATTCAGGCACTAATTGTGCGGCAGTTTGTATCAATCTCCGAAATCAAAACCACTGTCACTCCGATAGCAAGGATGCCAGCTGTCAAGTTACCTCTGCACATTTTGCTAACCATCAAAACGATATCAACGTAAGCAAATTTCAAATATTGATGTTTTAATAGCATTTTGAGATACGACTCTTATAAATCATGCAGGAGAATGATATAGAATTGTGGCGACACAAGCATATTGTGTCAAAGGTTGATGTAAATCCAGCTATGATCAAACGAATAGCATTTTTTCATTGAAAATTTCACAATCGTCGTTTGAAAGGTCGCCCAGGGTCCTACGGACATGGATCAAAAGCATTTAACACATTTCGAGTCCTTATCATTCAATATAGAAGCAACCTGTTTGCTGCTTTCGTCTCCAAGAAACTTTCTATAGGAAATAGAAATGGATAAATACAGACCCTGTCCATCCATAATCGCAATGTTTACCTCCGATAGCCAACACCCTCCGAGATCTAAACATGCGGTTTACCTGGGTGGTTTAACAGTATTATAATACCTGACTAGATTTTATTTGGATGAAAGCTATATCTCCAAATTTGATTAATGCAACTCCTTTTTGCTAACCTGGTAGTTGCGTGGTTGTATTTAATTGTTTGTTCTTGCTCAAATTATGTGCAAGGGTTTGTTAGTTGGTTATGGTTCGTGATAAATTCATATTTTTTCAGAAATCCTTGGAAATGGGCGGAGTCACTTTGTCGCTTATTGACGTAGGTGATTCATGCTTCAGTCGTGAATATGTTAGAGGTATAACTTTTTTGATCTGCAACATAGGCGTCTAAGTTTCCGTCCGGTTGGTTGGTTGGTTGGTTGGTTGGGTGGTCGTCCGTTCGTCAACATTTACCATTGGGGCTTTTTGAACGCAACTCCTCAGACAGTTTTCATATAATAAAATAATACCTGATGCGCATTTTTATCGAATTAAAACCTGCGGATCAATAGTTGATTTGAATATCCACACTATTATATTATATCTCGGACCCAAAATAACAGTATTACTGGGTCCAAGATTATATATAATATAAAATAATAAACATTACAAAACTTGGCACGTGGTCGGGGACGTGAATGTGTTCCAGTTCGATCAAAATATCACACAACTTTATGATGTAAATGGTGAACAAATATGACACACATCAGACCATTAAAGATCATTGAAGAGTTCAAGTTACATATAATGACGTTGATGAATATAAGTCGAGCTAATCGCATGAATTTGACACGACGTAGCTATACTCCTCGTTAGAAATAAGCATGCATTATTGCGTTGATTGCTTAATGATAACCAGTCCGTACATACCTGTTTCTCCGTCATAACTCCCTACAAAGTAAAATAAACAGAATTAAAGGTATAGCTATACAAAGTTAAACTGGCACTCATGAATATGCCGTATAAACTCGTATACCTCCGTAAAACTAATTTTAGATTTGCAAACATAATGAAAAGTATTGATTTCAGATCTTCAGATTTTCTTATCCTGTATCCTTACTGTCCCGCTTAGCCATTTGGATAGAGCGTATACCTGTTAAGGTTGAGCTCGTGGGTTTGAGTCTCACGACATACAATTTTTTTTTTTTAATATTTTCATTTTTTACCATAAATCATGTTTTGCACGACTTTTACAAGACTTACGTGTAAAAGTAAATGTAATAGAATTCATTTTAAAGATTTATATTAGTAAGGAACTATGATGTCTACTGAGAAATCTTCAAAACGTTTAAAATCTAAAGACGAACTTCTCGTAGCTAATATTTCAAACTATTTCGAGAAACACTCAGGGCGGGACAGCTCATCATATATTCAACATACTTTTCAGGCAACTGGGGTCCGCAGAAATACCATTTTCCGAGTACGAAAAGAACTCCGAGAAACCAGTACACTTTCTTCGAAACGTTCGAAACTGGGACAATACAAACCTGTGGACGCCCTTGATGAGGTTGTTATCAGAAACAATGTGCAGAAGTTTTACATCCACCGCCATCAGCTTCCAACCATAAATAATCTCTTATCAGTCTTGAAAACAGACATCATGTCAACTATCCATTAAAATTCAACAAGAAACAATATGTTCATAACTCAAAAGTATATAAATTTAAAAATGATGCCTAAAATAACTATAACCAGTGGGAATCGAACCCTCGCAATCCGGAACACGAGTTAATCGTCTTACCACTACACCACTGCCTCAGCATTGTCAGATCACCTTGCTAAAATATACTTGTTCCATACATTTATCAATTAAAATAGCTAATACACACCGAACGTGACCGAATGATGTACCGAACGTGGCCGAATGCTGTCGAAGATTAATGAGTGCCAGTTTAACTTTGTATATCTATAGATACACTTCAATATTGTTATTTCTACGATTTGACGACATTAGCTGATGTTTCGACAGCATCAAATGGATAATTAAATAAATTTGAGCCAGTGCATGAGATTTCCAACAATGTGGTCTGTGCGACCAGCAAAGCCTCAGATCAGCCTGCGCATACGCGCGGTCTGATCTGAGCCTTTGCTAGTCGCTTGAGTATTCTATGATTGTTAAGATGAAGATACTAACTGATCACTATTTGTGTAGTTTCTAAGCTTATAAGGAGGCTGCAGAGGCATGTCAAAATGTCGAATTGTTGGAAATCTCATGCACTGGCTCAAACTATTGTTCTAATTTTCTCATTCAGGGTGTGAAAGCTGCTGGCTCCAACGCACATGAGCATGGACTTGGTCTCAGGCAATATTTATGACTGCGATAATTGACACTATACAATTGATGCATTCTTATGAGGTTAACATCAGGATTTGGCAACTCGAGAACAGTGATGTTCACCGAGGCGAATAGTGCAGACCCAGATCAGACGCCGCAGTCTAACACGGTGCCTGATCAGGATCTCCACTGTTTGCTTGCATAATTTTCTATTAAAATTTGAATAAAAATGGAAAAAATACCACCTAACATCCCTTATAACAGAAATGGACTGTTTCAATTGATAACGGTGGGAAAATCCATTCGGCATAAATGGGTAAATGCTGTTATTTTACAATGAACACATTCTGAATTCAACACATTTTACCTGTAAAATATACATAAGAAACCAGTTAGTTTTTCAAAAATAGTAAGTGAGTATGATCAGGAAATACCACAATCACAAACTGCAGACAACCCCGTGGCACCGCGAGGAAGAGCCGCTCAACCATCACGAGACACCAGGAAGACAAATTAAGCAAAGCAATCAGCTCTCTCTTCCCCATCAAGATGATTGCAAAACTAGAATGGACATAAAGTGACGTACAACAAAATATAGAACAATTACAGACTCCCACAATGGGAGTAACAATAAACAACAATAACAGAACCACCGCCTTAGAACGGACAGCAGCCTAAGCCCTGGAGGGCTTAAATGCATTTTACTGGTACCAAATCTTCGCCCTAGATTCTGCTGTTGTTGAAGTACAAGAAATGTTCAACTCGCATGGAGGCCATCTAACTAATGCAATGTTACATCATGGAAAACACTTAATCAAAGTACTACACCATGCTGAAACAAAGAAAAGGGCTCATGACTCACAGATAGTCAGAGCTAAAGAAAACCTCAAAGTCTATTTTTAGCTGTCAGGCAGCAGTGACATAAGCCATGTCACCTGGGCTAGATTTAGTTCAATCTATTTTAGCTCTCTGTCTGCACTGACATAACTAATGCTAACCTGTCTTTAGCTCATCACTGTTTGACATCATGATCTGAAGCTAGTGTCAGCCAATCAGAGGAGACTTTCTATAGGAGTCATATAACAATGTATTATGTCCCGAGCAAGACTTTGAATTTGGCTCGCTTTACATTTAAGATAATGACTTAATTTGAGACCTCCCCCCCCCCCAAAAAAAAAAAAAAAAAAAAACACACACACACAAAAAACACTCCAAACCTCTACAATTGGAAATGGGCTCGCTTAAGGGTAGGCAATTCCATTCGAGTTAAATGGGTTAAGTTGCTCTAGTGAAGAAAAAACGAAATATCAGGATGAAAATGCAAATCTCACCTGTTAAATATATCACACATTGAAAACTTGAATTAAAATGACCGTGTGGTTTCAGAAAATAAGGCGGACGAAAGCCACTTTTGATACAAAATCACACGCCTGTATCTCTAGCTCAGATGTGATAATAGAAAGTTAGTCCAAACTCAAAGACAGAAACAAACTGCAGAACAGAAACATTTCGCGATAATACACGCTCAGTAGAAAATAAAAATACTTACATGTCCCGTCAGAATCATGCGCAAAAACAGTGCAGACTATGCTCAAACAGTAGATAATTACTTTAAAATTCATTTTTAATTAACTTGCTGTTGTTCATAGGACCATCTGCCACGCAGTGATCCACAAGAATTAGTTTCTATCATAAAGACCTCAGCTCAATACAAGTTGCCTCATGAGAAACCGTATGTCTTAAGCGAACAACTCCTATGGGTTGCGAATGCCATATCACAACCGCATCAGTCCCAATTCTCATTCGGCTCAGGGATATGTATACATCAAGTATACATATTATCAAGATTGCAGGTGATTTACATAGCACAAGCGATTATGTTGACTCTTATAATATCGTCGCAAATAATTTCTCTCTTGATGTGGTCCATCATTATGACATCAGAATTATTACATGCGTAGTCCAGAACTGAATATCAGTTACTCAACATCTTCTTAGTGCATCTACACTAAAGTGATACATGTAGGACACTGACTGTGGAGCTCAAATTATGCTTTGGTTTATGTTTCACATAAACTGTTTACAAAAGTATCATATTTCTAATGCATAAAGCATGTTTTGCAATTTTTGAATCATATATAGCGTATCAAGTTGTTCAGTTTGAGATTGCATTGCTTGCAGCAAACACAGCGGGTTCAGGTACACTATTGAATATACCAGTCTTCATGTACTGGCGTACAGCTGGAACAGGCAGAGGACATTAATACAGTCATTCAGGAAAGTCCGCCACAATTCGAGAATCGAATCATGGCTCGGATGTATGTAAGGAGTATTACGCATAGTACTATGTACCAAAAAGCTCCATTTTGTTAGCCAGAACTTGCGTATGGAAAATATAGATCTGTAGCATGTGGGATCAGCTTAAATAAAATCGATTATTCTGATTATCCGAAAAGTTTAATCAGCAGAGTAAATGAAGTTAATGGGGGTTTTTTCAATAAAATATCGCTAAAGCGATATGTTATTGAAAAAAAAACATAAACTTCTTTCAAGCCGTTTGTCTTGCTACAATAACACTTGCTATTGTGTTAACATGGTTTCTGTGACGTCAGCGTCACGTTATATAAAGTCAGCGTCACGTTATCACCCGTGTTATCAGAGTAGATCCTCGATGTACGAGGGTCTGGATGGAGTATAATGATTAGTGAATAATGGCCCTTTTAATAATGAATAGTGAATAATAAGCCCAATAATAATAAATAGTGAATAATGAGGGCCTAAAACTAATGAATAATCCAATTTTTTAATGAATTGAAGAAAAAAGTAATGAATAGTGAATAATCAGATTTCATTGCCACCTTTCTTACTTTTAATGAATAATTGGTCTTATTTTAATGAATAACCCAAAATTTTAATGAGATGCATAATAGGCTAAATTTTTAATAAATAATGAATACCAGACCCCCCCCCCCCCATCCAGACCCTCATGTACATCTGTGATCTGATTCTACGGAATTTCGCGGAATTTGCCGAGGCAGTTCCGATTTTAACACAGTTCTGTTATGAATGGGACTTAATGATGTCTCTTTTGATGATAAGCAGGCTGATATTGTTGACGGTTTTAACACTACATCTACTCAAGAGATAAACACCAATTGCCTTACTAGCTTCTAGTTAGTCAGTTTAACATGAAACACACCTCCTCAGCAGCAACTGTGTATTTATATCAACTCTCTTCAAAATTGCAAGATGAATTGTTTATACAGTGCGCTCCCTTTGAAACTTGGAGTTATAATACTTATCACATTAATAAAAACAGTGGAATAACTGACTCCCCTTGTGCATAAAAGTAGTTGCATTATCTAGAACTGTGCTATTGACGTAATAAGTTAAGCAAACTTGCATTTCCTGATCCAACTGCTTCTAATTTAAACAGTGGGATTTAGAACTATGTTGTTGGTACATGTATGCCTTTTCGTAGTAATATTCACAGCAATCTGACCTAGGGCCGTTTTGTTGAGTTTATCCTGCACTGTAAATAGCATAAAAATTACAGAATAAGTGGCAGCAGAACTGCAAATGACCTTTGTAACATTACAATTGCTTTGAAAGCTATGTTTTATTCGAATGTGAAGATCCAGATTACAGCAACAATAATAACAGGTAGAAATGTTAAGGATTGATCACTTGATTTTTTTATCTCATATTGTTTGAGTACGAAAAGAAGTGTAAGTTTATATCACAAGGGGTGGTAGTTCAGCTTCCACTTAATAACAGGTAAAATTTAAAGGATTTATCACTAGAAAATGTTTTACCTTATATTGTTTTATTGTACAAAAGTTTATACCAAAAGGGTGGCAGTTCAGCTATCACTTAATAACATATAGAACTGTTAAAGATTTATCATTGGAACATGTTTTACCTCATTTTTGTTTTAGTGCGAAAGTTTTTTTTTACCAAAACGGGTGGCAGTTCAGCTACCACTTAATAACAGATAGAAATGATAACGATTTATCACTGGAAAAAGTTTTAGCTCATATTGTTTTAGTACGAAAGTGTTTTACCAAAAGGAGTGGCAGTTCACCTGCCACCTGGTATCAGGTAGATATTAAGGATGTATCACTATAATGTTTTACCTCATATTGTGATAGTGCGTTTATAAGTGTACGTTTATGCCAAAATGGGTGGCAGTACAGCTGCCAGCTAATTTGGTTTTAAGCTTACATATTTGTTTTACTGTTATTTAGCCGATTTTCGTCTGCTCCCCTAGTCTGTTGATGGTCTTATATTGCAACCAATATGGACCCTGACCAGACTTCTCTCCTCATAACATTGTCTTCCATGATAAAAAAAATCTCCATGAAAAAACTCGTCTGAAGTGTATTTGAATGTATGTAGCAGACTAGAACTGCAGACAACATTTTAAGAAAAAAAAGCTGTTGTCCAAAACGTTAATCAAGCTTTCTGGTGTATATTTGTAAGAATCCCTGTCACAATGCAGGATACAGATTGTTATATAAACAACAGAGAGTATTGCTGTCACATTGATCTTGACATATTAATTACCACTATAACAAACACTGAATTGGAAGCTCCTCCCCACACTATAAACTCAGGTCGTGTGTCTCTAAGGTACATCCAGATATTTGGATGATATTTTAAACCTTAATAATGTTTATTTTTACCATATGGTAAGTCAAATATACCCTTCAGAGCTCCAACTCAATAAGCTAATACCTGATACCGAAGCCACGTTTTAGACTTGCATTTCTAATGATATTGTTTCTACCAAAATTTATGATAAACGTGACGATTTTGATTTTGAAATTGCCAATTTCCCAGCTTTAGATGGTGATGATCCTCGCTCTATATCTTATGGAGCCTATATCGCTCAACTCGTGCATTTTGCTAAAATATCTAGCCATGTTGCAGACTTCAACATTCACAATAAATTGTTAACTCAAAACTTCTTAAACAAGGCTTTCGGTATCATAAACTTTGCAAAACCTTTTCTTAATTTTATTGACGATACTATGATTTGATATCTAAATTCCAAGTTGGACCTAAATCTTTCTTCGCGCCAAGGACTTTCTGAACTTGAGTTCTTTGGTGACTTGGTGTAAAACTTAAAGAAGATTGTTGTCTCTAATATTTTTCAGCGCAATTTATTAAAACATTTCCCATTATAAAAAGAATGGCTATAACATTAATGTATTGCAACAGACTGCATGCCTGGTGGTCAACCCAATCACGGTTGGCAACTTTGCTTTCCTTTCTAATTGCACGCAGGTTTTGAGGACTTCAGACTCTATGACGGTTCCGACTTTTGGACGTATCTATTGATGAGATGGTAGGGGCCTGATGCTTTGGTTTGCCTGTTGCATTTCTTTTGCTCTTGGTATTCAGTTTTATGGACTGTTAAGTCCTTATCATTTTTTTATCTCCTTTTGATATCTTGATTTATATTTTCTAGGAGATGAAGCATGGATATGTAAGGGGTCTTTCATGCAAACCAGACATCTATATGTTTGGATCCATATCTAATCTAAGGATGCGGTTGGCGCCGTGAAAGAGGTTTAAGCCCTCCAGTAAAATATTTTTACTGACCGTTCCAAGGTGGTACTGATTTATGTGGATAATTTGTGTTATTTTTGTATTGTGTTTGTCAGGTTATGGTATCTGTTCATTGCTGCCTTGTGGTCACCTGCTCGGAAAGGGCTTACCTCTTGGCCCTTGTTTGTGATGTTTAAGTGTGTTTTTGTCACTTTCCCACGTGGCACCCTGTGTCAAGTGTGGTACTTGATTGTATCGATTCCTGATCATTGCCGCCTTTCTTAGTTCAAACTTATGGGCATTAATTAGGTTCATGCCCTTCAAATAACATTTACTAAAACTCATTCCTATCAATATTTCATATAATGGGCATTAGATGCAAAGATACAATTTATGGCTTTAAATTTCAGAACTCATTGCTATTTATTTATTGCAATGCCCATTACAAATTAATAGGCACATAAAAGTACCTTAAATAAAAATGAGAATTCATTGGCACAACAACCTGGTCATGGCAATTAGAAATTGAAAGGTAAAATTTTACGCATATTAGACACTAAATTCATGGCCATTAATTTAATTAACACAGATTATTAATAGATACTGGCCAAAAGGTACATTGTAATCCATTAAAGTTAAGTAAAGAATCATTGCCATCAATATCAACTTCCATGGGCAATAGGAATAATAAAACGAAAACTATTTGATTTATCATCATTGTTATCAGTGTGGTAAGGTGAACTGACCGTCCCGCAATGACCATAGCTGTTGACTTGGGACGTAAAGCAACAAAACCAACCAAATCATTGTTATCATAGATATTGAGTAAACTCTTGCCCATAAAATACCAACCCAAAAAACAGACTCATTTATGAAATCGCAGGGTCATATTAAAGTAAGTTAGAAAATTGTAGAACGATATGCACTTTAATGGCTTCACATGAACAAATATTAATACGTATAAATCATATACAATAGGTATAAATCATATACAATAGCATATATCTGTAATCTATTATGCAGCTGGCATAAAGGAGCCATTAAAGTGGAATTAAACCAAACCACCACTATTGTTTTGGCACATAAAATAGTTCCCAGAAAGAAATTAGAAATAAAATAAACGGTAAGCATTGACTTAGTTTGCTACATTTATCTATGTTAAATTATTTTTGTAGATTGATCTAAGTGTATATGTTGGCTCATTTTGTAAAATGATGCTTTCATGTGAAAAATATTCATACACAAAGTTTAAGAATTGTAGCTCAAAACATTTGTCAACATGTCCCTATGCAATTCGTTTAAATTACTTTCCAGGATTATATGACCTTTCATTTATAAAATGATAATTTACAAAATATGTGAAGCTTTTTTTATAGCTTACAGTCTGATATATTGAAATCCATGCACCATGATTACATAATTAACTTCAAGACAATATTTACAAGTTTTCGAACAGAACTAGTATTCAGACAGAGCCTAGTGTATCATAGGAAACAGACAATTCTTCAAATAATTTGAACATTTAAAAGTCACAGCCAGATACACTTATACATAAGGAAACACTACAATTATATCTTTTGATCAATGGGGGGGGGGGGTAATAATGGTAAACACATACTTAACTCTTATTATAAGGCATTTGTTAAAAGTCAATCAAGGTCATAAACACAAATTGAAACCATTATTCAAGGCCATTACAATACAATTTACGTAGCTCATTGCCATTACAACACACCCTTAAAAGGTAAGTCCTTTTTATTGGCAAATGATATTAAGCATGGATATATGTTGATTTTGCAATAATTTATGGGTATTGGAAAGGAAAAAAAAACATCATTATTAATGGACATTGTTTTAATTTAATGACCATTAATAATTCTGTAAGAAGTTACCATTAAATGGAAATGAATGGCCATGTTTTACCAATGAATATAAAGATAGAAAACCAATGGCTCTGAAAAATATTTCCATTAAATCGCATTTCTTTTCTTAATGGCCAGTAGTGTTGGTCCATTAACTCAAAGAAGAGAAGGGAGTGTCCATTTTTTCCCATGGAAAGCATCACATAATTTAATATACCATTATTATGTCGCTTTTAATGGCCATTATTTTTTAGTCATGGCCATTAATAATTCAACTTTGTTTTTAATGCTTGTAAATATATCATTAATAAAAATACCTCAAAAATATATGCCCGTTTATTTGAGAGAATAAAAAAATGGGAATTACAAATAATAATTGGTTTTAATTAGATGTTTATGGAATTAATTGGTCAGTAAATGGTGTATTAATGCCTAACTGACTATTTCATGGTCATTAATCTTATCGACTTTAATGGCAATGATTAATTTGTGATACAAATGGTTTACTCATGGTTGATTCATTGCCGTTTCTGCATTAGTGCAGTAAAACACATTCAAAATAGTCACACACCAGTTTGTTAAAAGAAGCAAACTACTCTGAGAGGGACAAGTATTTTTATTTATTCATTGTTAGCTAGTATGTATTAGACCAATACATTATTTGGAAGAATCAATTATAGACGTTCAGGACCTGTAGGGCTGGTGAAACATGGAAACATGTTCTCTTTTGTAGATTAGTATCGATAAGGAGCAGTCTACTCAGTGACAAGCTTTTTTGCCCCAAAAAGTAAGTGAGTATCATCAAGAAATACCACAATCACAAAATGCAGACAAACCCATGGCACCGCGAGGAAGAGCCACACTACAATCACGAGGCACCAGGAAGACAAAGTAAGCAAATCAATCAGCTATCTCTTCCCCATCAAGATGATTGTAAAACTAGAATGGACATTAAGTAACGTACAACAAAACTTAGAACAATTACAGACTTCCACATTTGGAGTTACAATAAACAACGAATCAACAACAACAGAACCACCGCCTTAGAACGGACAGCAGCCTAAGCCATCGGGGGCTTAACACTTTCAATGCCAAACGCGACTGTAGTCGAATTTACCGTTCACTGTCAAACGCGACTACAGTCGAAAATTAAAGGCACGGTTGATAGCTGTCTATTTTAAACCGTAATAAGGAACGCAACTATTTTTTCTTTATTTCAAAATGTTTAGTGAACATAGTAGTATCGTATATTTGAAAGCAAAAGAAACGCATATTTTTCAAACTTGTTGCAACCTTAGTCAATGGCTCAATATTGTACTTTTGATTGAATGAAAATATTTGACAAGACCAAATCATTGCTCCGGATAATTTATTTTGACATTACAAAGAAAAAAAAATTTAGGGGCAAAATTGCTAAAATCAATAAAAACGGTACAGACAGCTGTGAAATTCATGATTCGAACCCAATGTGTGTTTCTGCAGCATAATGTAAGAAAATGCAAAACAGTACAAAACATTAGAAACCATTAATAATGGAAATTTTCTGCATTTTCCAAAAATCTTTGTTTTTCATGTTTTATGCGCTGATTTTCAAAGTCATAAAAACTCTGGCTTGCTTGGTCGTGTGGTAAGTTGTGGATAATAGGGTGTGTGTAAGAAATGACTCAACAGAATGGTTTACAGCGATTTTCAGGACTTTTAAAATTTGCGTGTGTTTTAAACACTTCCGGTCTGTTTCTCCACAACGTAATGCGTAAATATGGACCAACGTTGAAGAATTCTTGACTTTCTAAACCTTTCGACGTAAAGTGCATATCATGATTAAGAAGCAGTGTGAATGTCATGAAATTTGGATCAGTGGTAATAGGGATACAACATTTGTAAATTTGTTTCAAAACCATGTGTTTTTCTAAATATGCCAGGAGTAATGTCCAATAATTAACAATCAATGCTAGATTTTTCCAACTTCTCATTTAAGCTACCTAAGGTTTCATCTGAATAAAAGTCAATTTTACACTAAAAAACAACAAATCCGATGAAGCTGCGAAAATCATTAGTTTTCGTGGCACTTCAGTCAAAGGGACAAAAACGAGTTAAGCACGTGTAATCGCGACTAAAATAATTCAGGGCATTTTCTGAGGAAATTACCAAACCTTCTTAATAAGGATATCACAATTTTTCAACACGACAGCAGTTTTCATATGTCAGATTAGCCAGGTGACTTTTGCTTTTACCCCATATGCATTCATGCGTGAGTCGCGCATGACTGAGTATAAAATACCGAAGGTTTTGTTTTAAGACAAGCCCCATGCATTGTTGATGACTTTCAAACTGTTTACTTATTAATAAATATCCGATTTCATACAAAAAAATAAGCCCCAAAGAAAATATGCGTTTTTATTGCTGTTAAGTATATATGGAGGTCTACGCAGTTTTTTGTACAAGAATGGAGTTTACAATTTTTATGGTAATGTCACTAGATTTCGCGGAAATAAAAATTATCTAAACATGTCCATGGGAATGACATACAAGACGAATTAATCCCTTCAACTGTTATATTTTGATTTATTTTTGATGAAACAATATATCAAAGTAAATCATGATATTTGATACTTGATGTATAGGGATGTGTTATCTATTTTTTCATAAAATAGTTGTTTATAGGCATTTTTGATATTTTCAATATGGCTCCCAAAATGGCCACCAAAGGTCACGTGACTATCTTTTTTATTATTGATTCAAATAAAACTTGTATATGTCAGCAACATTCTTTGAAAGTTTCTCAGCGATAGGTTGAATGGTTCTGGAGATTCTCTGTGTTGAAACCATAAACCCTCAATATTCAGGAGCCCTTGAAACATGCTTGGTACTGAAGTATTGGTTTTTTGAGGTGCTTGGCAGCGAAAGTATTAAATGCATTTTACTGGTACCAAATATTCACCCTAGATTCTGCTGTTGTTGAAGTACAATCTATGTTGAAAAAATTGAAGGGGCATATTGCTTTTGGGCTTTCCGTCCGTTCATCCCTCTGTCCGTCCGTCTGTGTATCCATTACAAAAATTTAGTAACAGTTTCGAAATTTCATAAAAAGACTTGTCATGAAAAAATAGTTTACCCGTATGTTTTAGTCCGAATTAACTCCATTTGTGGAGTTATGCCCCTTTAAAATGGTTATAATGAAATTGTGTATTCAAGATATCTCAGATTGTATTAAAGCTAGGAACTTCAAACTTAGTTAGCTGATAGAAGATAATAAGTAGATTACCTTGTGAAAAACGTTTTTTTTTTAGTTATTGCCCTTTGCAAATTTGGACTTAATATCTCAAAATCTATTACAGCTAGGAGCTTCAATAGAGGATAATAAGTCGATACCTGCAGAAAATTTTAAGAAAAAGTTATCTTATTTTTTCCGAGTTACTGTCCTTTGCATTTTTTCAAGTTATTGCCCTTTGCAAATTAGGACATAAAAAATTGAAATAAAGATGTCTCGAAAAACCATTAAAAGCTAGAAGCCCCAGATTTGGTCAGTTGATAGAAGATGGTGAGTAGATTAGTACTTAATTTCCAATGTTCTCTTAATTATTGATAGCTGGTATGGATAAAGCCTGTTCACCAAATGGAAGATTTCATTTTCGAAAGGATCATTGACACTTGCTATGGGTAAATGCCTATAATTTTCAGTAAAAATAAAAGTTTGCCAATCGTCCCTTTCTTCACCTTAAAGCTACCCTGACCTTAGTACTTTATGGCTGTGAAATCCGTTTTCGATATTAAATGCTTCAAAGATGTAAAATTTTGGGTAGAGCAATCAGTTTTACATTATAATATATACAAATCCGAAAACATTTTTTAAAATATCATTCCCCCCCCCCCCCCGTGTGCCAGCAAAAGCTTTGGCATGTATATGTGTTACCGTATTTTACACATTGTATGGAAGTGGCTTGCTGGCACACGGGGGGGAAAGATGTTCAGCAGCCCAAAAACCCGGGGCCTAAGCCCATAAAATGTCTTTTCTACCAAATAAAAAATTACTGACTGTAATGAAGTTCTCTAGAACCAACCTCCTAAATTGCTTTGTATTCTGTGCTAGTTTAATATCAAGTTCTTAAAGATTGAAAGTAGAATAACAAGGTTTTATGCATTTTTTCATCAGAAAAAATCTCACTGTTATTAAATGACACATTCTTTTGCTAACGTCCTGTACTTATCTATTTGCATGCTAGGGAATTGTTCATGTTTCTATTTTCGTCTGCTGACTTTCTTCAAAATTAAGTTTTAAAAATAAACCACCCAGGACCACCATCGGAGTATCAAACAGTTTGGATCCAGATCAAGACCGACATTCTGTTGGTCTTCATCTGGGTTCAAACTGTTTGCAAAAGGCTATTGGCAGACGACAAAATTATCCACTGGCATGCAAAGAGTTATAGCAGGTAAATACTTTAGTGTTCAATATATTGTCTCATATAGGGATATACATGTATATATATACCATAAATATTCGGACACTTTAAATACATTTAACATAATGCCCTTTAAACAAAGCAAAAATTATATTCAAAGGTTCTAGTTAGAATCAGTTTTACTTTCCAATGCTTAATGGGACACTTTCTTTCCTTCAAAAATATCTATTTCTTTTGTTGAGCTTTCATTTTTGTATTATTTACGGTACATGTAGTCAAAATGTACAGGTAACTTCTAAATTATATCCCCAAAAACATTTTATTACAAAACATATTTTGTTTTTAAAATAATTTCATCAATTATCGTGATCGGTTGATACTCTGCATATGGTATTTTCAATAGATATCACCATGCTTACCAAATAAACCAAGAAAACGTGCAGAAATCACTTTTTAACGCACTTTTTATTTTCATGAAATTTCAGACCCCCTCCCCTTTCTACTCGCCATAACTCTCGAGTGCGTAGGAATTCTGAAACTATTTTGCTAGCTGGCTCTTGCCATTAGATGTACCTATTGCACTGATACTACATGCACCACACTAGAAGCTCAAAAGCAGCGTTCTGGGAATCAGAAAAATAGGCGTATAAGGCCCAAACCGTCAATGATCCTTTAAGATCCAAAGGGGTGGAACATGGAAACAGGTTCTCATTCTAGTACCACTGAAGAAACAACATATCCATTCCACAAGGGGAAACATTTATTTATATTTAAGTACTTCATTTGAACATACAAAAATAAATTGCTTTATAATTTTCATAATTATCATTATTATCATTATTATTATTATTATTATTATTATTATCACGACTCAAATTAGAGCATCATAGTTACCTGTTAATTAATAAAAGACTGGCTTGGATGTGAGCTTTGGCCTTGAGGACTAACTATTACAAGCCATCATCTTTGGCGAGTCCAGTTTCATCGGGAAAACAGTGTCTTTAAGGTCAAGGCAACCTGTATAGCTTAATGAAAGAAAAGCAAAGACAAGGAGCATGTTAGTTTAAGCACCAAGAAAGTGCTTACATATAATTACGTTATTCAAGTAATCTATGTCCAAAGTGTGGTCTATACGTTACGTCACCAAAATCGGCCATCTCGAACACCAGGTAGAATGCGTTTTCTCAACAATCGTCGCTGGTTAAATAATATAGACTTTTGCAAATGTTTCGTAAAAGCATTTTAAATGATTCGTAGCAGTATTTTAACCATTTTGCAAAGCCATGAAGCATAAAAACGTTGTCTGAACATTATACACGCATCTTTTGTAGTATAGATACGTTTGTACAATGGTAAAATTAGTCGTTCTTGCAAACGGAATGTGTCTGGAAACAAAGCAAAAGTGGCTAAATCATATGTCACGCGCAAATTATGACCCCTGTCTCAAACCAAGGTTTTCTCAAGATGAATTGTGATTACAGTAATAGATTTTTCAGGGGATACGCTTAACTCATAAGATGTTCTTCAACAATTCATAACTTTATTCTGTTCACTCATATAAATATGCCGTTAGGTTTTTGATGGCGTCTGTACTTGGTGACTTGTCAGGTCTAAGGCTTGTGGTGGATGTTTGTGCAGGTCTGAGGACCCCTTGTTGGCACATTACACGCACACAAAATACACAATACACGGTCGCCTAATGTGCTCCATGAAGGAGACCACCCTCTCTTCCAATGAGCTCCACAATTGAGAAGAATGAGCTCCCTTTAGGGAGACACCCTTACATACACACACACACGCGCGCGCGCACTTGCCTACAATAAGTGACTTCGAGATGCCGTTGACAATGCGGTGTCTGGGTGCGACTGACGATGCTGGACGATTCCTTCCTCTCCGACCTCCTTGTTTACAAGACTGAATAACTTGCTTCTCCTACAATAACGGTGCTATAGTGACTCAACGGAAAAATTGTATCGCCAGTCGGAATTGACGTGAAAATATCTTCCAACAATTTAGGCCGAAATTGACCGCAAAAACAGAGAAAGGGCACGGGCAAAGTGCTTGACCCGAATTTACAACACATAGGAAACGTTCAAAAATTGGACTGCAGTGAATGTTCAATTTCTTAATTTATTTATGAAGGCCTCTGCATGTCTGTAAACGAAACTACTGATGACGTGCCGTAAGTATATGTTTTGTGCTGCAAGTATATCATCCAGATAAAGATAAGACTGTATGCATATACCCCGGCATCCAATTTAGGTTACCTTGCACCCCAGGACAATTTTTCGTGGGTGCCAAATTGTTCATTGGGACCCCGAAATGCGAAACGAAGGTGTCCTAACAAAATTTTGGTATGGGCTATGTGAAAATGCATGGTTTCACTAGCAGATTTGAGAATGGGGTATACCTACAAAAGTACTCATATCTCAGCTGTTACTTACGAGGGGGGTTCAATATGTAATGAAAACTCATTCATAACTCCATCCACAAAGGCGTTAGGATTTAATGCTATATGCCAAACGAAACGTCGCCGTTATAATGGTGCATGAAACATTATTTTATCTTTTCAAATTCAATATGTTACAGGCTTTTTAAAAAGCACACTAATATACACTGCATATATTTCCTCCGAATTGTAAACACTCATTTTAACAAAGGTAGAAAGGCATGCTGTATTTTTTAAAACACACATTTAACATGCATGAATCACATATCCATAGTTTTCTGACTCATTACCGCTTTATCTGCTATAACGATACAAACTTTTGACCGGTACCAATGTCTCTTGCAAACGGTTTTAGTACGTTACCCCCTCTTACGTTGTAGTCGTTTAAAGCGTTGGACGTAACGCTAAAATACGCATGATTCTTGAAAATCGGAAATGTGGCTTTGTACCAGGAAAGAACAATTTTGAAAGTATCGAAGTTTCAGTAAACACAGTGCATAGGCAGCAGACCAGCTAAACTGAAACCATTATCTAGGAGTATCTCATCTGAGTGGTATGCCATTTTCGTTTCCTATATTTTTTGTCTGAAATTAGCCAGCCAGATTATGTACATGTAAATACGTGTAATAATGTCCAAATAATGCATCCAGATGCAAACGTCGATGAAACGCGTTGTTTTGTCTGTTAGCAAATGATGGAATTCTTTTAAGTGATTTTCTTATTTCAAATGACGTACTTGGGGATACTTTATGAGTGAGATTAAATATGAATATTTCAAAATCGGCTTTATTACTTGCAAATGAACATCGAAGCGACCAGATAAAAATGTTACAAATGATTATCGTATTAATTTTCGCTATGTATTCGTTCACGCAAAAACGACTCTGTCAATGGAATGTCAGAAAATGTTGCTCAAGGAGGATTTTTATCAAAATGACAGCCTCAGTATTTCATAGATTATGGAGCAACATCAATTTTTTTTGCAGGTATAAATCTCCAATATATGGATATTTACCACACGAAGAAGAAGACTGAAAACATCCCTCCTTCATGTAGTTATCTGCTTATGAAAAATTGTTTTATTTCATATCACAGTGTACTTCAGCACCCTATCTTGAAAGTGGCTTATGTAAATTAGATAATGAGCTGGACAGCTGCAATATGACATGAATTTAACCAAGAAACAGACCTATAAATTAAAGTAATTACGATGTGTGTAAATATAAAACTTTGGGACATACTGGGCTGTTTTCATTACATATTGAACGCCCCTCGTATCTTAGATACCAAATTAAGCTTAGACATTGGCCTGTTATCCCCTTGTTACATATGAAAACATTAAAATAGAATTTGTTTGATTTGATTATTTACGTCACATCAACAATCTTTCAGTTATGCAGGGACGGGTCTTCCTGGGTTGAACCAGTACTAAACTCCAGTTTTTATGCTTTTCACATTGATTTTCTGCCATAACTTTTTTATTACTAATTTTAGCAAGTTTTGTTCGCGACGAAAGTTGTAGAGAAAAATTAGCGCCAATTTCTCCAAATAGTTCCATAATCCAAGATGCTGCAGTTAAACCTGCTTTGAGATTTTTTTTTATCAAAGCTCAAATAAACTAAGATAAATATGTCGGTCAAAAAATACATTGCGACGCCCTAAGTCACATATATTGGAAATAGCGCCTAGTTCGCTCGTGCGTTAAGCTACTGAGGTCATCTCGAAACCGCCCGTTTTGGAGCACGTGCATAAGAGAAAAATAGCACGTCATGCATAATCACAGCTTCTATTCCTACAAATGATCACGCTCAAATAAGATTATGTACTTTATGGGTTTGCAAACAGCAGGATTATGCTATGTACAGCCGCTGAATAACGGTATATTCACCGCTTGTGAATATTCTTTGACACGAACCCTTTCTGTCACGCCCCTACGAAATTTACCTGTCAATAAAAGACTTATTTTGGCTAAATTCCGTTTATTGCAAATTCTTCATCTATGTACACAAAAATCTGTTTGGAGAAATTGGCGCTTATTTTCCTGCACAACTTTCATCGCGATCACATTTTGTTAAAATTGAAAAAAAAGCTATCGCCGAAAATCAATTTGAAAAAAAAAAAAAAAAAAAAAACTAGAGTCTAAGCTAGGATAAATGTGTCTTGCTCAATGACCACAACGCAGTGACACCGGTGAGGCTCGAATCCGTGGCCCTTCGGTCTCGAGTCAAGCACTCTACCACTGAGCCACTGCGCTCCCTATTAAAATGCGATTCACGAATTGGGGTATATACATTGTATGTACAAGATCAATAATATATCTCAGCTGCTTTTAGCCGTAGCTTACTAAAATTTGTACTAAATTAAAGCTAAGACATAGGCCTTTTATCCCATGGTCAAATGTCGAAGTTATCATATTTGCATAATTTGCGTATTCATGAATATTCATAAAACGCTAAAACATAAGGGGAAATCATTAAACCTATAAATAGGCTGATTTCATTCTAGTATTGTCATTGTTGCATCAATGTTACAATTTGACAAGTCCATTTATCCAGTGGTCCTATATGAATATTATCTCATTTGGATATTCATGAAAATGCATGAAAACTTAAAAAACGAGGGAAATCGCGTAAAAACTATAAGCCTAGGAGAGAGGTTAAGGTACGATCTATCCAGTACTCATGTGGCCTTTTAAATCATGCAAAATTGTTCAGTTGGACCCTCTGAATGCGAAACGAAGTTCTCCTCAAAGTAGTTTGGTATGGGCTATATTAAAATGCATGGTTTCCATGGCAACCCCTTATATGAATCTCGAGAATTGGGGGTAGGCCTACAAATTCAATCATATCTAGGGTTCTACTTATCCTAGAACACTTAAAATTGGTGTCAAATCAAAGCTTAGACACATGTCATGCTTCCTGTTGTCAGATATGTAAATCTACTAATAACATAATAATTTATTATGAATATTAATGAAAACCTTAAATGAAATAAAATTATAAAAAGCCATAAATAAACATATGTTAGCCCAAAAACGTCTTCAAACCACCATTGTTGCCAGTTTTTATATAATCAGTGATACAATTTGATAAGTGGTCCTATATGAAAATTATTTCATTGGCATATTCATGAATATTAAGGAAATCTTAAAAATGAGGGGAAAAAACATGGGCAAACTATAGTATGCAAGGGGGTAATTAGACCTAAATTGAAAACATAGGACATTTCAATATGTGTGTAATTGTGTTCAATGGGACCACTTAAACGCAGCAAAATTGCCCTCAAAAATAAATGCTCTTTGGCAATATGAAATTTCATGGTTTCCATGGCGACCCATTATGCGACTTTAAAGAATATATACATGTTTACATACATATACTGCCGGTCCGCACAGTATGCTTTCGCTTGCAATATGTTCATGGTTCTTCTGACGCAGTTCAAAGTAGTATAATCCATTTAATAACGTAGTTACATGCACTGAGAAAGCTAATTACATGCACTAAATATAGGTGAATACTGATTGTACCCAACAGCTGGTACATTGTATTGTATACAACATTCTCTAAGTGCGAGTGGCTACATATGTATTCAGCTGATAACCTTTACCAAACGATTTGGCCTTGTGTAGGCCCGGCAACACGTTTGGCCTGACCTGGATGATGATTAAAACTGTTTGGTTCTGGTGGTAGTTTTAAGATAGCGTTTTGAAGGCAACATCGAAAACAGTCAGCAGATGACGAAACACACAAAATGACACAGCATGCAAACAGTTTTTTTATACTTTTTTCATGAAATGGTAATTGCACTACGGTTCGTTCGGTTTGCGTTCAAACCAAAAGCATATGCATACGTATGGCTTGGCGTCCATGAAGTTCATCGGTTGACACGCTACATGTAACAGCAGCGTCTGAATGATTAACTTGTTTGGTGTAAATCAGCGACAAGATTGCTGCAAAGTTTAGGTGGTCTATTAAATATTCAGGTGAAATTCTTAATAAATTGAAGTCTAGAGGTTTTCTAGCATCTGGTTTGTCTACATATGATTTCTCTACCCTCTATACTACATCGCCTCATAATCTAATCAAAGAAAAACTAACAGAATTAATTGACCAAACCCTTCACAGAGAGGGCTCACTTTATTTGGCTTGTAATGATAAAATGACTTTATTAACTTCTGAACAACCTAAACGATATAAATTGTGGTCATGTCAGAAAATGTGTGATGCGCTCCATTATCTTTTGGACAATATATTTATAAGATTTGGCTATATTATATAGACAAAGGATCATTGACGGTTTGGGCCTTATACGCCTATTTTTCTGATCCCAGAACGCTGCTTTAGAGCTTCTAGTGTAGCGCATGTAGTATCAGTGCAATAGGTGCATCTAATGGCAAGTGCCAGCTAGCAAAATATTTTCAAAATTTCTACGCATTCGAGAGTTATGGTGGGTAGAAAGGGGAGGGGGTCTGAAATTTCATGAAAATAAAAAGTGCTTTAAAAAGTGATTTCTGCACGAATTCTTGATTTATTTGGTGGGTATTGTGATATCTACTAAACATACCATATGCAGAGTATCAACGAATCACGAAAATTGATGAAATTGTTTTAAAAACAAAATATGTTTTGTAATAAAAGGTTTTTGAGGAGATAATTTAGAAGTTACCTGTACATTTTGACTACATGTACCGTACATTATGCAAAAATAGTAAATGAGTATGATCAGGAAATACCACAATCACAAACTGCAGACAACCCAGTGGCACCGTGAGGAAGAGCCGCTCAACCATCACGAGACACCAGGAAGACAAATTAAGCAAAGCAATCAGCTCTCTCTTCCCCATCAAGATGATTGCAATACTAAAATGGACATAAAGTAACGTACAACAAAACATAGAACAATTACAGACTCCCACAATGGGAGCAACAATAAACAGAAAGTCAACAACAACAGAACCACCGCCTTAGAACGGACAGCAGCCTAAGCCACCGGGGGGCTTAAATGCATTTTACTGGTACCAAATCTTCGCCCTAGATTCAAAACTGAAAGCTCAACAAAAGAAATAAATATTAGTTCTTAGGTGCAGTCTTTGCTTCCAAAGGATACGCTTTTAAGAACATTTTTGAAGGAATGAAAGTGTCCCATTTAGCATTGGAAAGTAGAACTGATTCTAACTAGATCCTTTTAATATTACTTTTGCTCTGTTTAAAGGGCATGGCATGTTGAATGTATTTAAAGTGTCCTAATATGTATGATATACATATGCATGTATATCCCTATATGAGACAATATATTGAACACTAAGGTATTTACCTATTATAACTCTTTGCATACCAGTGGATAATTTTGTCGTCTGCCAATAGCCTTTTGCAAACAGCTTGAACCCAGATGAAGACCAACAGAATGTCGGTCTACTGTTTGACACTCTGATGGTGGTCCTGGGTGGGTTTTTTTTAAAACTTAATTTTGAAGAAAGTCAGCGGACGAAAATAAAAACATGAACAATTCCCTAGCATGCAAATAGATTAGTACAGGACGTTTGCAAAATAATGTGTCAATTAATAACAGTGAGATTTTTTCTTATGAAAAATTGCATAAAACCTTGCTAATTCTACTTTTGATCTTTAAGTACTTTATATTAAACTAGCACAGAATACAAAGCAATTTAGGAGGTTGGTTCTAGAGAACTTCATTACTGTCATTAAATTTTCTTACTTGGTAGAAAAGGCATTTTATGGGCTTAGGTCCTGGATTTTTGGGCTGCTGAACATCTTTCCTCCCCTTGTGCCAGCAAGCCACTTCCATACAATGTATAAAATATGGTAACACATAATCATGCAAAAGCTTTTGCTGGCACATGGGGGGGGAGGGAAAGATATTTAAAAAAATGTTTTCGGATTTCTATATATCTTAATGTAAAACTGATTGTTCTACCCAAAATTTTACATCTTTGAAGCTTTTAATATCGAAAACGGATTTCACAGCCATAAAGTACTCAGGTCAGGGTAGCTTCAAGGTGAAGAAATGGACGATTAATAAACTTTTTTTTTTACTGGAAACCATAGGCATTTACCCATAGCAAGTGTCAATGATCCTTGTAGGTATTCCAATGGATACTAATTGTGCTCCTCTTGTTGCAGATTTGTTTTTGTTTTGTTATGAGAGATACTTTAAGTTGCCTCTGTCAGACAATAGTCAAACTGATATTATTGGAGCTTTTAACTCAACCTCCAGAAATTAAGATGACTTACTTAATATTGATAATCCTTATTTTGAACAAATGGTAGTTCAGATATATCCTTCTGAAATTCAGTTAAATAAGGCGAATTCATCTGATACTAAAGCTCCGTTTTTGGACTTGAACTTGTCAATAACAAATGGCATAGTTTCTTCTAAAATTTATGATAAACAGGATGATTTTAATTTTGAAATAGTAAATTTTCCATTTTTTTGATGGAGATGTTCCTCGCTCTCCTTCCTATGGTATATATATTTCTCAGATTATTCGTTTAGCTAGAGTTTGTTCTAATGATGATGACTTCAACAACAGAAACTTATTTTTAACTGCGAAGTTATTAAGACAACGTTATAGATATCATAAAATTCAAAAAGCATTTTCTAAATTCTACCACAAACACTCAGAGTTAATTGTTAAATACAACATTGGGTTAAAAACTGTTCTGCAACATGGCACATCAGAACTTATATTTTATGGTCATTTAGTTAATACATTCAAACGAATTGTTGGAAAACCTAATTTTAGTGATCAATTCGAAAAAAGATAGTAAAACGTTATATCAGGGTTGGATACAACTTGGATATCATGCGACAGTCTGCATGCCTAGTTTTAAACCCAATCACAGTTTATAGCTATGGTTTCCTCTTTGATTGCACGACGGCGGGTCAGGCCTCAGACTCTATGACGGTTCTGACGTAAAGCTTTAATCGGTGGGTTGATACCTGATGCTTATCTGTGAGGGTCTAGATGGAGTATAATGATTAGTGAATAATGGCCTTATTTTATAATGAATAGTGAATAATGAGCCAAAAAAATAATGAATAGTGATTAAAGGGGGCCTTAAGATAATGAATAATCCTTTTTTTTAATGAATAGAAGAAAAAATTAATGAATAGTAAATAATCAGATTTTAATAAATAATGAATAATGCTAAAAAATCATCAATGCATTTTTGCCTATGCTTGTAAAAGATTGACCCCCTTTGTAATTGACTGGTTATCAAATTACTGCACTATAACAACCACAAATGATAGGTAATTCTACAATTTATAAAACCCAGTCAACTAAGGGACATAATTTAGCGAGAAACAGTACAAAATGGCATCTGAAATAGAGATCGAAACAGAAAAGTCCCAAAAACTCAAGAAAAAGACACAGGAAGTAATCATGTGGTTCCTGTTATGCTCGCGTTCAATAATACTGATTGCAAAACTGTGAGAGAAAGAAGTAGGTCCAGAGTGTGTATAAATTCCAAAGAACAGGAAAATGTTATGAGTTTTTGCAGGTATATTATTGGGCCCCATGGGTTTTTTCGGGATCTGGGGAGAATGGCTATTTATTTTCAGGGAGCTGGGGAGCACTGGTTATTATTTTTAGGGATTTGGGGAGCAAACTCATAGTTTTGGGGATTTAGAGAGCCCTGCAGAAAAGTAAGAAATTTAATTTAAACAATCTCACCTAAAAGTAAAAGCCTTCATTTCGTTTAATCTTTTAAAAAAAATCTTCGGCTTCTGGGGGGAAGACCCCCAGACCCCCCTTAGGAAATCTCATTGTATTTACTTTCGTGTTAATATGCTTATCAGATTGGGATAGAAATTTATTAATCAGGCTTTCAGATAGGCCCTGCTTTTCATTGTGTTCCCTCATTTCCCTACTTGGAAATATTGGAAATGTTCTACTATCCCTACTTATTCACTCTAAAATGTTATTTACGCAATAAAAAATGCATAAATTTTTTCTTGGTCGCTTCGCTCGCTCGAATCTTAAAAAATTACTATATTTTTTAAGCATTATTTGAAAGAATGGTATTTTAATGAAAAATTGGTCTTATTTTAATGAAATACCCAAAATTTTAATGAGATGTGTTACGTGCCAGGCGTAACTAGAAACAAATTCAGGAAACCAAAATTTGCTATTTGGAAAGTCAGCAAAAAGCACTTTTAAAATATAATAAAATTTATTAAAAACAAAATTATCATTTACAATAAGCAATGGAAAATAGTTATACAATCAAATAAAGTCTAATTTACAATACCTTGCATGTCCAAACTGTCCCTCCGAATATTTATCAGCTTTTAGCAGTTTCTGATCCCCAGATTTTGAAGTTAATTCCTAATGAACACTAATTCTGAATCCAAAACTGAATAATCCAAAGTAATCCAGAATGAATAAATTAAACACAGTATTACACTATAGAATTCCAGTATTAAAGGTTTAGACTTTTAAATGGTGAAATTATTTCCAAGATGCCCTTATCAAAATTTACTCTTATATATACTGTTTAAGAAAGTTCCAGAAGAATCAGGTAGCAGCTATGATATCATATGCTAAATATAAATCATTACATGGGTTCTGGAAAGTTCTACATTCTCCTGGAAGATTCCAGTAATTTCCAGAAACTACTCGAAGCTTCTATTGGCATGAAAAAGAAAATTCCAGATAATTCTGGGCTTTTCTGGAAAGTTCCATGACAATACAATTTTAATTTCTAGATGATTAGTCATCCTTCTAGAAAAATCTCATGATTAAATAAAAACCTTGTTTACAAAACTTATTTACCATCAATATCTCCAATATCTGGGTAACAGAAACTAAGTAAACAAAATATGAAACAGATAAACACCATACATGTTACACTTCCCCTCCTCAAAGAAAAGAAAGTTTTAGGAAGTAAAGCTTTCTTTTGCAATAATAAACAATTATATACCAAACAATAATGTAACATCAAATCAGATTAATAAAGAGCAATTGCACAAAGCTTAATACCAATAATACTGAGGCATCTAAGCCCTAGAGAGTGCATCAGGGATGATATTATCTTTTTCCTTAATATGTCTGGTATCTAGATTGTCCTCTTGCAACATGAGACTCCATCTGAGCAAACGCTGGTTCTTGTTTTTCATTTTATGAATGAAAGTCAGTGGATTGTGATCATTGAAAATGACAATAGGTGCAACTGAAGAGGCTAGGTAGACTTTGAAGTGCTGAAGTGCAAGGATGAGAGATAAACATTCTTTCTCTATGGTAGAGTAGATTCTCTGATGTTTGTTAAACTTTTTAGAATAGTAACAAACAGGATGATCAACACCATTGTCATCTTCCTGTAACAATACACTGCCTGCACCAACATCACTGGCATCTACCGCTTACTTAAATTCTTTGTCAAAGCTTGGTGCTAAGAGAACTGGAGCACTTTTAAGTATGGCTTTAAGTTTTTCAAAAGACTTCTGACAATTATCAGTCCAAATAAACTTGACCCTTTTGCCAAGTAAGTTTGTCAAAGGTTCTGCTATGACAGAGAAGTTATTACAGAATTTCCTGTAATATCCAGCCATACCGAGAAAGCGCATCAGTTGTCTTTTGCCAGAAGGTACGAGAATATCTGCAAAAGCCACAACTTTAGCTTCTACAGGACTTACCCGACCTTGTCCCACTGAATGACCTAAAAATGTCAAATTTGCATTGCAAAGTTCACTCTTTGTTAAGTTGACTGTTAGTGTAGCTTCACTAAGTCTGTCATAGAAATTTCTGATAGTTTGTAAGTGTCGTTCCCATTCTTCGCTGAAGATGATAGCGTCGTCGATATAGGCTTTACAGCCAGCCAGATTAGATATCAAGCTGTTAACTAAATATTGAAATTTCACTGGAGAGTTCTTCATTCCAAACGGCATAACTTTGTACTGATACAATCCGTCTGGAGTAACAAATGCTGAGATCTCCTTTGCTCTGTTTGTCAGAGGTATTTGCCAAAATCCTTTAAGCAGGTCAAATTTTGTAACATATTTGGCTTGTCCAATGTTATCGATGCAGTCATCGATCCGTGGGATGGGAAAAGTGTCTGTTTTGGTGACAGAATTTACTTTACGGTAGTCCGTAAACATACGAAATGTCCCATCAGGTTTTGGTACAAGAATACAAGGAGAACTCCATTCACCTTGACTAGGTTCTATAAAGTCATTATCCAGCAAATATTGAACTTCATCTCTGAGAATTTGTTGTTTTACAGGGTTCATTCTGTATGGATGTTGTTTCACAGGTTTTGAACCATCAATAAGTTCAACATCATGATAAATTTTGTCAGTGTTGGATGGAATATCAGGAAATAAGTGCTCATATTCAAGAATTTACTGCTTCAGTTCAAGTCTCTTGTCTGAACTAAGATGAGACAATTTCTGGTCAAGATCCTTTAAAATATCAGAGTTCTTGAGTTTTGACGACGCGGGATCAGATTTCACAAAATTCATATCTTCAGAGTCCATTTGATTTTGTTCAAGAGGGACAGAACTAATTAGATTTACTGATGAAATAACAGAACTATCCCTATCAATGTACTTTTTAAGCATGTTGATATGACATAACTGTTTTTGTTTGCGCCTCCAAGGAGTGTTGACAATATAATTAACATCACTTAACTTTTTGTCAACAGTATAAGGACCGTAATATCAAGCTTGCAATGGCTTACCAGGAATAGGCAAATACCTTGTCTCCAGGTTCAAAATTTCTATCCTGAGCATTTTCATCATAACGCAATTTCATTTTGCTTTGAGCTGATTTGAGATTGGACCGAGCAGCTTCACAGGCTTTTGATAGTCTATTTTTGAAATCAGACACATACTGAAGTAAGTTCAAAGAGCTATCATCATCTGAGAGAAATTTTTCTTTCAGAAGTTTCAAGAGTCCGCGCACAGTATGCCCAAATACCAGTTCAAATGGGCTAAACCCAAAGAGACTCTTGTACAGATTCCCTAACAGCAAATAAAAGCAAATGTATGCCTTCATCCCAATCCTTATCTGTGTCAAAGCAGTAAGATCTGATCATGTTTTTTCAAAGTTTGATGAAATCTTTCTAAGGCACCCTGGCTTTCAGGATGATAAGCTGATGACTTGTATTGTTTGATACCAAGTTCATGCATGACTTGTTGAAAAATTCCTGACATAAAATTTGAGCCTTGATCAGATTGTACAGACCTTGCAAGTCCCACAAAGGTGAAAAACTTCACAAGTGCCTTAACAATTGTCTTGATATTTCTGGGTGGAATTGCTTCTGGAAAACGTGTTGAAGCACACATAATAGTCAAAAGATATTGACAACCTGACTTTGTTTTGGGTAGGGGACCTACACAGTCAATAATAATTCTGCTTAAAGGTTCATCAAAGGCAGGAACGGGCTGTAAATAAGCTTTTGGAATGGTCTGATTGGGTTTTCCTACCATTTGACAAGTGTGACAAGATTTGCAGTGCTGAGAAACATCAGATTTTAATCCTGGCCAAAAGAAATGATTAAGAATCGTGTGATAGATCTTATTTACACCTAAATGGCCTGACATAGAAGTTTCATGGGCTAAATTTAAAATTTCAGAACGATAAGCCCTAGGGACCACAATCTGGTGGTTAACAGTCCACTCATCATCTGCTTAGACATCAGGAGGACGCCATTGTCTCATCAAAATGTCATTTTTGACATAATAGCAAACAGGGAATTGTGCCATTTCATTATCATCTAAAGCTCTATCAAATAAAGGTGATATCTCAGGATCACTGTGTTGTTCCTTACAAAGCTGTGACCTTGACACCTCATCATTTGAAATTGAAGGTGAAAGGTCACCTTGACCTTGAAGTGTCAAAGTCAGTCTGAATGTCAGACTGGCTGGGAGAAAGAAAATTTGAAATCTCCTCATTAAAGGACTGACCTATCAAAGTGTCAGCTAAATCAATATCCTGCATCCCATTATTCTGTTTGGCTATCTTTGCCATTGCCCTAGTGACAGCACAAGAAGGGTAAAGGTCAGGAATTTCCTGCTCAATAGAATCAGGCGATTGATCAACACATGGTGTGCTGGTCAAAAGTGGGTCTACCATAACCTTATCTCAAGCCAAATTGTTGCCTAAAAGCAAGTGAACACCTTTAAAAGGTAAAGAAGGTCTAATACCTACAGCCACGAGACCAGTCTAAGTCTTAGGACAAATAAAAGTTATGAAGCGGTACATTAACAAATCCACACTCTACACCCTGGATAAGGACACTTGTCCCAGAAAAAGTCTTCTCAGAAAAAGGTAGGGTATCTGCCAAGATAAGGGACTGAGAAGCACCAGTATTTCGTAAGATTTTAATAGGGGTAGACTGGGCAAAGTCACTATTAAGTGACACGGAACCATCTGATAAGAATGGTTCATAAATCTCCATAACGGCATCAGTCACAGATGTTTTGGCCAAAATAGGATTCTCATCCTGAATAGAGGACTGTGGTTTTAGCCTAAAAGAGGTGAGACATGTAGGTTTAGGACTCTCCTGTCTTTTTTTTCTCTCTTTCTTTTCAAAGCTATACATTCAGATATGATATGACCAGATTGTTTACAATAATTGCAAATTGGCTGGGATAATAGACTTTGACCTTTGTTTTCACCAGAAAATCTAGGTTTTGGAGTAAATGAATGACTGGGATTATCAGATGGATTACTGGGGTTGGATTTTGGACCTGACTGAGGGGAATATGGTTTTGACTGAGGGGAAAATGGTCTTGATTGAGGTGTAAACTTCAATTGAGGGTTAAATGTTTTCCTAGGAAATGGCTTGTTAACAAAAGCAACCTTATGAGTTAAAGAATGATCATCAGCTAGTCTAGCTGCTACATCCAAATTTTCAACTTCTTTTTCATTTAAGAAAGCCCTGACATCAGAATTTATACACAATTTGAATTCTTCAACAAGCATGGGCTGTCTTAGTTTTTCATGATCATAGCCTACTTTCTTTGAAGAGCACCACCTATCAAATAATTGTTCTTTTGTTCTAGCAAATTCCACATGAGTCTGGTTAGGTTCTTTCCTACAATCTCTAAATTTCTGCCTGTAAGCTTCAGGGACCAACTCATAAGCCTTAAGAATAAGTTATTTTACTTTGCCATAATCTGAGCTTTGTTCTAGTGAAAGCTGAGTGTAAATTTCTCGAGCTTTGCCAATTACAAAACTCAGCAAAAGTAAGGTCCAATGCTCTCTTGGCCATTTCAGGTTTTCTGCCACCTTCTCAAAATGTAAAAAATATTTGTCAACTTCTTTTTCTTGAAATGGAGGAACGAGGTGGATGTGTTTTGTCACATCAAAAGATTTGCTAGAGTCTAAAGGCAAAGATTTTGATTTAGATTTTCCTTCTAACTCAAGTTCTTTCATTTTTAACTCAAATTGTAATTTTTCTTTTTCAATTTCAATGCGTTCTTCAGCTTCTAGCCTTAATTTCTTTTCATTTTCTTCAATCTCTAGCCTTAATTTCTCATGTTCTAATTTTTCTCTTTCTATGTCTCTTTGTTTTTCCCTCTCTCATTCTTCCATTTCTAACCTTAATTTTTCATGTTCTACTTTTTCTCACAGCAGCCTATCTTCTTGTTCTAATGTTTCCAACCTTATTCTGTCCTCTGGCTCTTCTCTCTCACGTCTCAATCTCTCTTCACGCTCTTTTTTCTCACGTTCACGATCTAACCTTAATTTCTCCATCTCAACTTGCCTTTTAATTTCTAATTCCCTCAACTGCAAATCAGTCTGGGTAAGCAGAATCTGAGATGTGGCTGAGGAATCAAATATTTCTTCATCCACAAAGAACTGAATGAGAATATTCTTAATTTCATGTTTTAACATGGTCTTTTTGATATTGTGTAGGCCATAATGATCAGCAATATCCAAAAGATCAGACTTTATTGCTAAGTCTAACAGCTCCTGAGAAGGCGACGCAGTAAAATCACTAAGTTTGAATGACAAATTTGCTTTCTGATGGCTTCAGCTAGTTAAACAGCAAACAGGTTTCTTTAAGAAAATGACATCATTTGTTTTCATTGCTGTAACTCACTTACTGATGGACATTATCCCTAAGGTCACATAGCTTAGTCTGTTTTTCCAAAAAGATGAAATCGACCTGGCCATGATCAGACCCAGTGTTGACAATGTAGTACAGCAGCTGACATGGCTTAAGACAAATGATGGGCGGTTCATGTTGGAGTTTATGTCAGTTGCTGCAGCAGGAGACATGAAAGAGTTTAAGGGTATCAAGACCCTTGGCACCCCTGTTCTGAGACAACAGTTCAAAAAAGTCAAAGAGGCTTTTTTTGTCTAACCTAATTCAAGAAATTGAGAAAAGGTTTTCTGCTGTAGCAACTGATCTAGTCTCTAATATGGCAGTTTTTAGTTTGAGGGGTCTGTCATTATTGTCAGATGATGACATGAAGAGTTATGGGCAGTGTCAGATGAATGCCCTTGTTAAGCATTATGCTTTAGAATTTCATCCCCATTTCATAGATCCTGAGCAAACCCTGCTAGAATGGGAAAAGTGTAAGACTCTCATTTTGCAGCAGAGGTATCCATGTCATACTGTACAGTCAACATGGAAACTTCTGACTGCAAATCACCCTGTCACTTTTCCAAACCTGTCAAAACTTGTGTCAGTAGCTTTGCTTGCACCACTACAGACAGCAACAGTAGAGAGGGGATTCAGTATCAAGAATGAAATTAAAGTTTCAGCCAGGAATAGGCTATCTGCACCAAGAATCAATACTTTGATGCAGATTGCCCATGGTCCTGAAATAGAAGCATTTGACTTTGATTCTGCACTCAAAAAATGGAAGGAATATAGCGAAGAAAGTTGTTCTCAGCCCCAAACTGAATCCTCTTGCTACTGGGCAGTTTCTGTTGTGGTCAGCTTGAAGTGCTCACTTTGAATAAACAATAAAACTAAATAAAACTATTTGATTTATTTCAATGCATTTTCATGAAATTGAAAATCGATAAAAGCTCTGACCCATTAAATTTGTCAATGACCCCCAAATTTTCAAAAAGGGGGTCATTCATGACCCCTTAAATTTCCAGGCTTGCAGAAATACAGCTTATGTCAATTCAAGCCATATGTTTATTGTATTTCTAATATTGAACAACTGGGAAACAGATTTACACAAGTCAATATACTTTCTTCTGAATCCATATTTTGTATTCCGAAATGATCTGTATGTGATCTTATTGTATTAAATGTACACATGTTGTTATACAAAAATGAAATTAAAGTTTAAAGTAAATGTATTTTGATCATTTCAAAGAAAGAAAGCAAAGATCACGCCCGACTTCATGAAGTAATTAATCGTCAGTAAAAACAACACCAATCTGACGTCTCACTTCATCCAAGATAGTATAAATCATCTCATTGTCACTATGTGGAATTTCTTTTGTTTCTTTTGCCCCTGAAACAATAATAATATAGTTTCTCACCGTATGAGGCTTCAGCTCAGACTCTATGTTGTTTGCCTATAACATAAGCAGGGGTGGACAACAGGGGTTCTACCGCAAAAACACCTCACAATGCCACATGCCTGATTGCTCACAGAATTGGAAACACATTTTGGTTGACTTGCATGTTTAAATTTGGCTTCAACGTGACAAAACCAACCTTCAGGGTTTCCAACGAAGTGCGATTCAATCCAGCTTGCTCGGCAAAATAGACTAACTAGCAAATTGAAATTTCGTTTGTAGTAAAACTAGATAAATTACTATCCAATAAGCGCATAACAAAGGCGCTGATCAGACTGGGCAAACTGGATTGCACGCCTTTGTTGTTCTCAACCCCCCAAAGACAGGTTTCTAAAGTCACAAACTCACAACCCCTGGACCTGCAGTCCGACTCATTATTTGTGTTTCAAGAAGCAATGACTCTTGCAAGCCATTGTGTATGCTCAGTTACGTCTGGCAACTAATATTTAAAGAGACTGACCAATTTTCGGATGGAGACAATTGAATAGCAACTCATACTTTGTTGAAAATCTCATGCATTAAAATATATATGTTTAACCAGATCACACAAATGACATTCAGTCAACTGTTTGTCTCCTAGCACATTTTTGGAGCATTCATGCGCTGCTACGAATTTAGGCTAGTCGTCTAATTGTTGGTCAGTGCCTTTATCTTCCGTCATACTTTGCAGTACTATGATAAGACTAAGCATGCATAAGCATCACTGAGTAAACGCTGCTTACCAAAATGTGTAACTTGGAAATCACTAGGAAGCTCTTACTACATGGAAGGAACAATAAAAAAGGGCCAGCCAATACGATAATTGAGCCAGGGCATGAAGATTGACTTTCAGCCCAGTGCAGACTCACAGCAGCATAGAAACTCGCCCAGTTGGATAAGAGACCTCACAGAGCATATAGATAAAAGATATGGTCACTATCAAGTACATAACAGAGAGACTTTGATCTAACTGTACAAATGCCAAGGCTGAATTGAGTTTTTGCATGTATCAGAGTAAAGATATTCTGCTTTACTTTCTGATGCTGGTTTAGTTGTACATATTAATAATGCATAATCTCAGGTTTTAAACATACATGCACAGCTATTCCATGACGCATCATGTCTATTTTTAGATTTTTAACTTTACTGACATCAATGATGAAAGTCTGTATGCTAATATTAACTCTGACATGTAGGATTGTCTGGTACTTGATGGTATTTATTCCTGATATTTGCCATCTTACTTACTGTGTGACGAGTTAAAAAATAGACCAAAATTTTTGACAAACTGGGTCTTATTCGTCTTTGGACACACACAAACACCCCCCCCCCCACACACACACACACACACCCACCCCCAACCCCCCCCCCCCCCCCCCCCACACATCCACACTTAGCCTACTCGTAGCATAAACATAATGTAAATACACAAAGGTCAATCACATACAATATACACACCAGATTTTAGGTAATTGCGAACAGCAGTGGCTTCAAATTGAAAGTTGGAACCGTTTGGATAATTATACTGCAATTCTTTCAAAGGGAAGTCGTAGTCCCCAGATGGTGTACTGACTTGATTTGGTGTCCACATCGGACTCCCTATCTGAAAAACAAAAGGCATTTAGTTGTTTTTTTTCTTATTTAAGGATGACCGCTACTTACGTTTCCTATTTTGTTTTTGCATTGCAACTGAAAAATGGTGATAGGGATTTTCTTGTTACTTCTATATTTAGAAACATACTTAATTGGTTTACACCAAGTAATATCACGTTAAAGCTGCATAGTCTGTTACTTTTGATCTTCTAATATTAAAAATAATGTTTTTATTTTTCAAGAACACAGTAAAAATACTCAAATTCAGGTAAACATTTTACCATTTTCGTAAATCTTAAAAAGTTATCACTATCAAAACAACTGCATTTATGTTAAAATTGAACGGTCTAGAATTATTGGAGGGACGCAAATAATTACCAACAAGAAAAAAAACAAACCTATTTGATAAGAAAATTCACTTTTCCATGCAGTTTTCAGCTATATTGAACATTTTTATTGTGAAAACATAGCTTAATTCTACTTTTACAAATGATTTAAAAAGAAAATAAAAATTTTCGAAAAATGTTCATAGTTACAGAGTAAGCAGCTTTAACTTTAAACTGAATATGTGGCTTTCATCTTTTAATGAGTATCCTGAATAATAAATGCATCTCTATAATTTATATTTTTACCGAAGACATATCTAGAGATCCCATATTGTTTACTATCGTCACCACTTTTAAACTAATGGTATCCGTATCCAACTCACAACAGTACAAAAAACGTGAGTTATAATATAAAACTTCTCCCTGTGCATCAATATAATATAGTGTTGATATTTTGTCACATTTTGGTCCTTCAGAAATATTGGGTTCTGATGAAGAGCAGAATATCGCTTAAGCCGTTGCTAGGGAGTGTGGGAATCGTTGCACTTACCATTAGTTCTCATGCCAAGACTCAATAAAACCAGGTCAGCAGTTTACTTATATGGTAGGTTCTCTTTATTTCTGAAGGATCCGTTTTTCCAGATTAATTACGTACACTTTATGGCATGCAAAATGGATTTTAACTGTTTGAATTATATTAACACTTGTGCAAAGAAGCACATTAAACTGAAAACATGATAGCCATTAAAGCAAACATGAGACTTGTTTCCCATTGTGATAACTGGCAAATGAATTAGCTGTTTGAAACATATTGCATGTGCAAGTGAGCTTTGCTAATTGTCAATCATATTTATGTTGTTTCGGAGGTTTAGAACAGTTATGAAACCCTAAAGAATCATTACAGGCTTGCATTGAAAATGTTAATATTAGCTATTCTGTGAGTAGCAATACATTCACATTGAATAGCATAAATGATAGTACATGTATTTAGAAAAATACATTCAAGCTTTGTCTGTCCACGAGATAAATAACACACCAAGCCACTTGACAAAAAATAAGTGAAGCCCTGGTTTTCATGTTAACTTTGCAAAAGACCTGATGTGTTCATAATTCCATGGGCAGACCAAAGCTTGATTTAACTACTTATATTTTATTTTTTATCGAAAAAAAATAATATATAGAAAGTCTCTATAATTAAGGAAACAAAGCAGTTTTGCATTTTCAAAATGTAATTGTATAAACGGTTTTACTGGAGAGCAATGGAAAAAGTGGAACATCCAATGTGAACACAGACATCAAATAAAACAAACAAGAAGCGTGTTTTAAACATGGGAATCAGGGGTGGCTCGCTGTCAGTCAGACAATGAACAACTTTTAAAAGTTCAAATGTTCGAAGTGTATTGCATGGGCAAGTGAGCTTGACATCTGCCAATTGTATTAACGTTTTTCATGAGCTTATAGACAGTTCCAAAATCTAAAGATTCGTTTAAGGTTTGCTTTGAAAATGTTAATATAAGAAATAACACATTGCATTAAATCTGTATTGTGCTCACATCAGCTTGGTACTAGATCTACATTTATTACATACATAACTTAGGCTTAAATGAAATATATATGTGGTTCCTGTTCCCCTTCCTGTTCTAATTTTTGTAACCCTACCCCAAGCATTTAATTCTATGTACAAAAAGATATCAAATGAGTACTTTTTCAGTTTTTGTTGCTATTTTCTGTGTAAAATGTTAAAACAAAATTTAATAATTTCCCTACCTACCTACCCTAAATGTTGTTGGTATAAAACAGGGACCACAGTATATATCATTTTGACCTTACTTTTATAGTCCCTTTATCACCATATATAACCGCAGTGTTTTCACCGGTCAGTGTCATATTGCTTGTAAGATTAGCTATTGCACCAGATTTGTACTTGAGTAGAATACAAACAGTCTCATCTACACCTAAAATGATATAAAGAGCTTGGTTGTATAAAAAAACGTACTTATGACATGTGTTAACTTTTCAATTAAAGTTTATGATATGACAAAACCAAACCACTTCACCCAATACAAATTGTGTTGTGTTGTTTAAACCATATTGATAAATGCTCTTACTTGTACATTAATTAATGCATTAGGATATATAGAATATAAGACCTATCATACCGCAAAAGGTGTCGTGAGGTTTACCAGTTAAATAGATAAAGTGAAATAGCAAGTGAGGTTCAGAATTATCAACAAGAAATGTACAGTTGGCCTATTTTTCATAGTGGCTTTGCTAGATAAAGAAAGTATATGATACTTTTTTTATTGAAAATACTTTGAAATGGAGGAACTCATTCTTGTGCACCACACATGATCCATACTAAATTCTAAGTGAGCTATGGTATGTACAAGAACGTAAATTATAAAATATAAGCATAAAACACAAACAAAGGGTTGTATCTCAGAAAAAGAATGCAAAGGTAATTATATGAGACGTATGATCTTGACCTTATATACATAGCTCTAAGGTTTCAGGAAGATATCCCAAATTGTTACCAAATTATGGGGTGTACAAGGATACTTGAAATTGCATTAATCAGACACTAAGAAGGGGTAAACAATTATTCTTGACCGTTCTTGTAAATGACACATTTTCTTGACCAAATACTCAAACCTATAAAGTTGCATGAAGATATCCCTCATTGTTACTGATGTATGGCGTGTACACAAACTTTTGGAAAAATCTAAGGACATTACTTGGAGGCTAGAAAAGGTGGAACAACCATTATTGTGTGTGATATGTCATCTTTACCTTATACACATTCCTATAAAATTGCATTGAAATATCATGAATCGTGAGTGAGTTATGGAGTGTACAAGAATGTAAATTACACAAAATAAGCATAAAACACAATCAAAAGGGTTATAACCCAGAATAAAGAATCAGGAGCAACATTAATTGTACATAATACATTGTCTTGACCTGATATACATTCCTAGTAAGTTTTATGGACATATCCCAAACGGTTACTGACTGACGGTCTATACAATATTTTTTTTAATAAAAATAAATAAAGGGGCATCACTTGGAAACTAAAAAGGAAGCATCATTCTTACACACGACACATCGTCTTTACCTAAACCACATTCCTATAACATTTCATGAAAATATCCCAAACAACCAAGTTATAGGGTGTACAAGAATGCAAGTTACATAAAATAAGCATAAGAAACAATCAAAGGGCCATAACTCTGAAACGAAAAATGGAAAAAAACAATTATTGAAAAGGGCACTTTCTCTTGACCTGATATACATTTGTATAAAGTTTCACAAAGATCTATATAACGGTTCCTGAGTTATGTTGTGTGCAAAAAAATTTACAATATTCCAAGGGGCATTACTCAGAAACTAAGAAAGCTGGGACAATCATTTTTTGTGTGGGACACATTGTCTTGACTTAATATATATTTCTATAAAATACCATGAAGATATCTTGAAGATTGTTTCAGAATGCATGAACAGAGAGACATACAGTTCATTAAACGAACTTCTGGACCAAAACTTGAGTATAAAAAGGCAGGCTTATTGTGCATATGTCATTTTGAAGTTTTGAGGCGAACTAAAATAATGTGTCCATAACGTCCCCATATAAACCGTTTATTTTTCACTAAATCACATAGTTTAACAAAGTGTACTTTTGGTCTGTAAAATAAAATCTAAAAAAAGTAGGATAACATGTTTTCTTTCTTATTTCTATCCAAAACAGATAGTAAAGTCAAATAAAGCCTTGAGACAAAAAAGAAAAAGTCTCATCGAATTGGTTCACAATTTATCACAGACAGTCGCCTTGTTTTGACATCATGCTTGACACTGTTATATTAAGAGTGACAAATCACAGTCTCTGATCAATAACTTAAAAAATAAGGAGCATATTGCACAGAATAGTCGATCATTCAACATTTACATTGGAGACACTGAGTCTCCAATATATAACTAACAGTTAAATATAGCATACGAATAATATGTGCATCAAAACGAAACTTCCCTTAAACGTAACTTCCCTATTGTGGCATTCAACACTGATAACTTGCAAACAAAAGCCTGGAATACTATTGATGAAAATCAAAAACTAAATTTGTAGTTTGAGGTAACCCTTCTTAAGACAATTAGCAAAGTTAAATGGAAAACTGGGACACATAGCAGATATTTTTATGTATTTCTCTATTTAACGACCGTGCTTTATTAAATACTAAATAAATATGATTGAAGCAAAACTTTCTTGTATCACTTTGTATATGTTAATTTGTGTCTCAAACAGTCATTACAACAAGGCACGTCTTCAAATACTATAACCATAAAAAAAGTCAGTGAGTATGATCAGGAAATACCACAATCACAAACTACATAAAAACCCATGGCATCGTGAGGAAGAGCCACACATCAATCACAAGACACCAGGAAGACAAAAAAACATAGCAACCAGTTCTCTCTTCCCCATTGAGATGATTGCAAAACTAGAATAGACACAAAGTAATGCACAACAAAACCTAAAACAATTACAGAATCCCACAGTGGGAGTAAAATTTAACAATGAATCAACAACAACAGATCAACCGACTTATAACGGACAGCAGCCAAAGACGCTGGCGGCTTAAATGCATTTTACTGGTACCAAATCTTCGTCCTATATTATGCTGCTGTTGAAGCATGCCCTTTGTGAGTATCTTTATTACAGGTAAATGAACAGATCAATCATTTCATCTCACCCTCTGTTGTGATCTGTCCGACGGCCGTGATAGATTCTGGCATCTCTCTAAAAATCATACATGCTAAGGCAACCAGATACAGCCCAAATGAAAGCAAGCTTCCTCCACCAAACTCTAGTATTCGAAATCGTTCATCTGATAGATATACTGGTAGATACATTTCTCCCTGAATAAGCCTTATATCACCTAGAGACCGTTCTGATAGTTCTTTACTTATCTGCTGATACACTGGTAGGAATCTGCTCCAAAGACCCTGAATTATAAAAAAGACTGATTATAAGATGTACACATAGAGGATACTAGGTGAGTGTCTTTTGATATCATGTTTACCAGGCAAGGCTTTGAGAACACTCTTTGACATCACCAGAATTACTGAGATATAGAGAATACAAGGTGAGTGTCTTTTGATATCAAGTTTACCAGGCAAGGCTTTGAGAACGCTTGTTGACATCACGAGGCTTGTTGAGATATATAGAATACCAGGTGATTGTCTTTTGATACCTTGTTTACCAGGCACCTTTGACATCAGGAGGATTGCCGAGATATAGAGAATACAAGGTAAGTGTTTTTTGATAACAAGTTTGGTCAAGATATATAGAATACTAGGTGAGTGTCTTTTTATATCAAGTTAACCAGAAAAAAGCTTTGAGAACACTTTTTGACATCACGAGGATTGCCGAGATTTCGGCAAGGCTTTGAGAATATTTGTTGACATAGCAAGGCTTGCTGAGCGATTCAACATACGTTCTCAAAGTCGAGCTTGGTAACCTTGATATCAAAAGATGCAAACCTACTATTCTATTTATCAGTTTACCCATTGTTTTACTCTCCAAACTAGCGATCATGACGTTATCTTTGATTTTTGTGTTAATTCAGCGTCATTAGCGACGTAATTGACAAAGTGCAACGTCATCATGACTGTATAAAGGCTCATGCCATGAGATAGAGAACGTTCATCGGGTCAACGTGTAACAATGCAATATCTGTGGCAACTTATAAAGAGTTTTATCACATGTCGTGATATAGCAACATGTATGAAATCAATAAACCACTTGTGATTTTGTCATCTAGTGACGTGAAGCAATGACCATCATAATAACAGTGCTGTTATATAATTGGATTCATTAAACACATTGTGCTCATATTTTATCTCTTCTCCTGACACATTCAAAACATTCTATATAACATGAGCTCTCATGTCCGATACATATAAACAAAGCTAAATTGCAACAAGGCATTCATTGTCCAAGTTTGTGATTGGATTAGATAACCAAATATAAGCCCCAAGTCAAGACCAGGACGTCTATGCGTCCAACTGACTATTTTGAACTTGTGTTATTTGACTACCACCGCGCGATTGTGAGCTAAGATCACATCTGCGTCAGGGGAAAGTCATTTTGATATATAAGTTAATGAGTCAGTTAGATTCTAATAGCAAGAAGTAAGTATGACCAGAGTATTCCACAATCACAACTACCCACACAATAATAAGTATACACAGAACAAAGGCAGCCATAACATAATTAATGTAAAGCAACCAGGAATAACTTCCTCAGCAAAATGATTGCTAAAATAAATATGGCACCATGAACTAAATATCAAAGCAAGGACCCAATACAGAACTCACATATAGAATGAAATAAAACAAACAATATCAACATCACTGGCAGAGAAAGGATAGCAGTCCAGACCATTGAGGGGAGGTTGATTAAAATATAAGTTAGTTTTACCAGGAAATACCACAATCACAGATTGCAGACCAACCCAAGATACGGCGAGGATGATACACATTACACAGACATTCACAACATATTTATAGTAAAGCAACCAGCTGTCTCTTTCCTTGGTCAGATGATTGCTAAACTAGACAGGCACCAAGAACCACATCACAAAACAAGGACCCAACACAGTCACACCCCTACCCCCCACACACACACAAACACAATAGGAGCAACATTAACATTTGGGCCTCGTAGCGAGAAAACCTGTCTTCGGGATTTCCAACAAAGCGAGTTTCAAAACAGTCTCCTCAGCTAGAGAGACTAGCTAGAGAATTGAAATTTCATCTGTAGCAAGGCTACATATGGTACTTTCCTAAAAGCGAATAACAAATGCGCTGATCAGTATGTGCGTATGCGCAGGCTGGTCTGCGCCTTTGTTGTTAGCAAACCCCTGAAGACATTTTTTCTCAGGTCGAGGCCCAATTTTTATAATGAATAAACACCGATGGAATCATGACCTTATAAAGGACAACAGCCTAGGCCATTGAGGCTATAAATTTATTTTTCCAATTGGATCTTCACCCTAGACTGCGCCGTTGTTATAACGCAAAAAGTCTTAAGTTTGCACATAGGCTTCCTCACTTATTCAATGCATTACCACACGGAAACAATCAAATCAAATAAACTTACTATTATGAAATATAAAATGATCTTAACTCACATACTGCCTGAGCTAAATCAAAGCTCAAATTGAGCCATGAATGGCCAAGCTCAAGACAAGCATCAGCCATTTTTAATCTAGGCAATGTGTCAGTATATGATATCAATCGCTTAGTTCTTTCAATAAAGTCAAAGGGTATTCTAGATAAAAAATGAGTGTGATTGCAGATAGAAGGCTAGGTGTTTCAGTAATAGAGAGTGATTACTACTCTAAACGAAAACAAATGACACAAACACTGTTGTGTGCATTACTATATAGCTGCGATGGTGGGGCGATTAAGGGGTTAATCGTTAGTGCCTGGTATATGGCTGACCTCTTGGCTTTTGTTTGTGATGTTTAATTGTGTATTTGTCACTTTCCCATGTGTTATCCTGGGTCAGGTGTGGTCCTTGATTGTATCGATTCCTGATCTTTGACACATTTCTTGCTTTGGAAATGCACTTTTTGTTGCTGCACGGTGTTATGTGTGTTTAGTTCTGATTTGGTGATTTACCCAATCAGTAAGCAGCAAATTCTTCTTCTCTTCAGCGAAACATTTTTACCTCAGTGAAAAACACATTGTTATCTTTGGCTGCTTGAAAAACCTTCCTTGCTTGTTTTAAATTCATGGCCATAGGCTTTTCACACAGGACATGCTTCCCAGCATTCATCATCTTAATAGAGAGTTCTGCATGGTTTGAATTAACAGTAGCAACATACACAATCTCTGGAAATAATTGAAACATGCAAACGTGATATAGTACGGCAACTAGCACTTGATGAAAGATGTATACTCACTATCTTAAATGATCAATATCAATCCAGAAAAGTTGTTTTCGTCTAATGGTGTTTGTTTACTTCTGGTTAGATATACTGAAGTTGATAAAACCATATTATCTTATGGTTTTAGTTTGCTTCTGTTTAGATATGCTGAAGTCGATAAAACCATTTAGTATGGTTTTATCGCCTTGAGTATATCTAAACACCATAAGATGAAAAATACTTTTTCTGAAATAGATGCAGATCAAAAGGTCAATTTACAACTTAGAATAGGTAATTAAAATTAACGATATTCTTGGGGGGGGGGGTCAGGACAGGATTTAGTGGCAGGATAAGACGAGGTTAACTATTTTCATTCTGGATATTGAAAACTACAGGTACTTTAGTAAATTGTGAAGACCCAAGTGAGCTGCTTCATAAAGAGTCAGCTCATCATGGTCTGCACTGTTTGCTAAAATTACATGTAAAGTTCGACCAAGGACGTCAAGCGTTGTCAACTTGAACTTGGTGAAAGCATAGCTTTATGTACCTTAATAGTTCTCCTTAAATTTGCTCTACGTATTATTGACCTTATAAAGAGCCCTAAATAAGACATTAGAACAAACCATTCTACTTCTCCATCCACATCTCCAATGTGTCTGTAATACGCATGCAAAAATTAAAAGCATACACTGAAGGCTCTAGGTGTTTGACAAAATATGCACTATTAGCCATTTCTCAATTATATGCAGTTGTGGAACATTGGCCAAGTTTCAAAAACTGTTTATTTAACAAAAAAACTTTGCATCATTTAACTTTATTGCTCGTAGTTACAGCAAATGCACTACGCATTGAATAGAAAAGCTAGATTAATAGCAAGTAGAAATTGTCACAAAAACGTTTGTGAGTATAATCTCAGCATATCTGTTCACCACATCTACATTTATTATTCTGAACAAGTCATATTCGATGCAAAATGCAAAGTAGGAATGTGACAGACTGACAAAAAGATTGATTGACATACGGACGGGTTGGCAGACAAAAGATGGGACAGGCAAGCACGCAGACTGGATCTAGAGTAGGCGAGTGGGCAGAGCTTGAATAATCTGGTCTCTTGAACACACAGTCCCAAGTTTAACACTCTACCATTGGGTCACTGCACTCCTCGCCAATCCAAATGAATAAAACATGGCAATTTTCCATCACATTACATAAAATGTGCTGACATATCTAAAATTAACATTTCAACTGCAAGTCTTTAAAGGAACCTTTACATTTGAGGTGTCGTTCATACCTTCATGGACAAATCGATTTAAGCCACACCCACATGCGCGCCATTTGAGCCGGCTAACGTCAAGACCATCCAATAAAGTTGCTTGCTTACTGACGTTTGCGTGACGTTGAACACGTATCGGCATGACGTTAAGCGCGGAATTTTGGCTTTTTGGCTATTCTGATTTAATTCAAAAAATATCTGTAAAACCAGAGGGACTGTAAGTTTATCACTTTCCCATTGGTATCCTGGGTCAGATAAGGTACTTGATTGTATCGATTCCTGATCTTGCACCCTTTCTTACTTTTATATGTATATGTAAGAGCTTAGACAAAAAATAACATAAACAGTGCACTTGAAAATTCTCACTTTTTAATTGTACGGCAGTGTTCTACTTACCCACTTCTGGGTCATTCATAAGATCATCGTAAGAGCCATACGCCTTTACAAAGCCAAACGTATTTGCGAACTTCTCAGCACGGGATAGGTCTCGGCCTGCTATAGCAACAAACTATGAAAATAAATAGCGATTGTATAATGGAAAAGCATCACATCTGAAAGTCTCTCTCCATTTAGTAACCCCTAATGTGTATTTTAAAAAAGTGAGTATGATCAGGAAATATCACAAGCACATACTGTAGAACAACCAACGGCACCATAACGAAGGGCCACATAACACTACACAGTCACAAGACATCAGGAGGACAATTAAAGCAAAGCAACCGGCTCTCTTTTCCTAGTTAAGAAACTACGGAATAGCAGGACTAGGGTTATATTTTACTAATACTTCACTACTCCCAAAACATTAAAAAATCTCTCTACTCCCAAAACATTCAAAAATCTCTCTGCGGATGCATACACAACATGTCAGATGAGTATTAAGTTGCAGGCAAACAATGTAGACATTTAAGTCACATATAAGATAAGCTAACTAACTCGGGTACCAAAATAGTTAGAGCATCAAAGAAGGAGAAATCCAGGGTAGGTACATTAAGCTACTTTAAGTGTGGATTCGATTGCTGCCCTTTCTTAGGAAGTTATTATGTTGTTGGTTCACTGTTTGTTGTTTCTCACATTGTGTGTGCGGATTTTATTTTGGTCCTTTAATTATTTCTATGTAGTTAGTTAAAGAGTCCTTTCTATTGCTCAAGGAAGAGAGATAACTGTATTACAGTAAAGCCTATGTAAAACAGCCGCTCAAATGTAGACAAAACAAACGTCTTAAAGACAAATGATAGCTTAATGAAGGTCGAAAGTATTGCAGAATGCCAGAATGCATTCTTGGAGCATTCTGCAATACCTTGACCTGCATTAAGCGTCAAATGGTCTTGAAAACCAATTTCAGTCTTTTTGAGAGTGGCCATTTTACACAGGCCTTATCTGTAGCTGGACCCACCGTGGCTCAACTTGAGGTTTTCTTTAGCTCTGACTATTTGTGAGTCATGAGCCCTTTTCTTTGTTTCATCATGGTGTGTTAATTTGATTAGAGTGTTTCTCCATGATGATACATTGCATTAGTTAGATGGCCTCCATGCGAGCTGAACATTTCTTGTACTTCAACAACAGCAGAATCTAGGGCGAAGATTTGGTACCAGTAAAATGCATTTAAGCCCCCCGGTGGCTTAGGCTGCTGTCCGTTCTAAGGGGGTGGTTCTTTTGTTGTTGACTTTTTGTTTATTGTTACTCCCATTGTGGGAGTCTGTAATTGTTCTATGTTTTGTTGTACGTTACTTTATGTCCATTCTAGTATTGCAATCATCTTGATGGGGAAGAGAGAGCTGATTGCTTTGCTTAATTTGTCTTCCTGGTGTCTCGTGATGGTTGAGCGGCTCTTCCTCGCGGTGCCACGGGGTTGTCTGCGGTTTGTGATTGTGGTATTTCCTGATCATACTCACTATTTTTACTGTATTACATGTATTTTAATTGTGTATTTGTTGTAGTATGGCTGATTGTGTTCTGTATCTCTACCTCGCGGTGTCATGGATATGTCTCTAGCCTGTAAGTGTGATATTTCCTAGACATACATACTTGTCTGTGGTAGGTATACTCTTCCGATGAGCACTATGCTCTTTTTGAGAAATCAGAAACGGTGTTGTCCGGATCACAGGAACAATATCAAATTCACTTAGAAAAGAAGCATAAATGTATGACTAGTACAAAAGTGACAAACAGCGTCAATTGCATGCGCGGATCCAGAGGGGCACGAGGGGTCCGGACTCCCACTCCTCGCGATAAATTAAAAAAGCAATAGGATTTCATCGCAATACTGATTCGGATCCCTTAGGAAATCACAAATTTATCAAGCTAGCATTCAATGTTGGACATTCATCGGCCTGCCTGCAAAATGCCTTTTCTCTTGCAGGCCAATGATGGCCCACTATCGGTGATATTTGGATCCTGTCTCCCCTTATCAACTGTAAACCTGTCCGCGATATACTCCCTTTGACAAACAAGTGAGTATGATCATGAAAATACCTCAATCACACACTGCAGACCAACCACGACACCGTGAGGAAGAGCCACAGAACATTTACAGTAACCAGCTTTCTGGATCCACGCATGAATTGCATGGTGATGAAGATTCTTGGTAATTCTGAGCTTATAAGAGGTCTGATGTGAAAGCATATCAAAGCAATTATTAACAGTTCTGAAGATGAAAGTGTGTACATTGTTATCTTTGTTTTAATTACAACTATTTAGTGTGGGTGTTTAAAATATTTTTGCGCACAGAATATTCTGTTTACATTTATATTTGCAACTATATTTTAATCTCTAAAAACTGATTTGACCGGTTTTCCGGAGCCGAGATTCATATTCGTCATACAACAGACCATAGCTACTATCATTGTTTCATTGACTTGCCTATATACGGCACTATCACATAGGACAGGCCAAATCACCTGTCTCCACCACTTGATAATTACCTTGTGTTCTTCCGCTGGGAGGTTCTCCTTGATCGCAGTAAAGAAGTCCGACGCTATTTTACCAGCACCCAAGCATCCCCATCGTGTTGCCATGACATTAGCTCTGAAATTTGTAGCATTCATTATTACTATAAGTATACTCTATCACGCGGCCTAGACTGCACTTAACCGGTCTCTTCTGATTTTGGATAAGCTTATAAATATGTGGCGTTTCACTGAAAGACGTTTAGATTTAAGCTGGAGATGCTTACAATATACACTTCCGATCGCGTATTTGTACTACTAAAACACCGTACGTGCGCCATTTTTAATGTGTTGTATGCGCGTCGCGTTGGTTTTATACCAATTAGATTGCTTCCAAAAAGATATTGAAATTGAGTTGATTCTGTTGATGCTAAATCGGGTTAAAAATGTGTACAGTTGCTATATTATCGTGAAAAAAATAGTACTTAAGAAATAGATCAGCTCCAGCAGTGAATTGTTGAGTCATAATGTACTGTTTGGAGGTCAGTTGTAAAGAAGATCAAATCACGAGCGCGCAGCGCAAGTGATTTATCTTCGTACAACTGACTGACAGTGAATTATTACTCAACAAATCAAGCACTAGAGCTGATCTATTTCGATTGTAACACACAATAAATAACGAAAACACATTTGAAGTCTTCGTGCAGATTCTTTCAACTTTCCGCCATTGCACTGAAGAAATCCCGCCAATAGTTGGACTGTGTCGCATATGTCGTCATTTTGCAGTAGTTAACAAATGAATAATAAATTATTTTGTTTGATATATCACGTTTTTAGCATTTACTATATAGAGGAGGTGTGTTAGAATTTGTCTTATAGCACTGACATCAAGTTAAACTCTTTTGGATTGGCTGTACAGCAATGTGTTTCAGCACGCAACAGATTTCGCGTTGAATCGCATTAATAAAATTACAAAAACGTTTCCGGACCGATTACGTTTACGAAAGCACAAGGAAAGAAAAAAATCAAATAATGAAGTTTCTGGCAACGTTCATTTCGTCTACGTGAGGTCATTTCTGTTTGACGTAATTGGCCGTTATATCCTAAGGAAGAGGAATAATCAAACCTTTAAGGAGCACAAGATAATCCTCGACCCGTCACTATATGAACTGTTTGAGATTGTTAACTGTTTTTACAAGTCATGATGGACTGAAGATATTATTGTAGCATCAAACTGCAAGTAAGAGTAATATTACAAGAGCTCCACCAGCGGCGCAATATACGGCTGTTTGCTTAGACAGTGGGGGCATTACTTTAAAATTTAGAAAGAAAGGACAATTATTATTGTGCCCAATACATCATCTTGACTAAATTTAGAGTCAGTTATGCCATGTACAAGAACGTAAATCATACAAAATAAGCATAAAAATACAATCAAAGGGTCATAACTCAGAAACGGAAAGCAGCTGTAATTGTATGCAACACATAACCTTTACCTGATTCAAGTTTCATTAAGATATCCCAAACGGCTACTGAGTAAGAGGGCGTACAAGAACGTTTGGTAAAAATGAAAAAAAATATCAAAGGGGCATAACTTACAATCAGTATTGCACGCGATACATTCATGTAAAGTTGCAAGAAGATATACCAAATGGTTACTAATTAATAGGGTGTACAAAAAAAACTTGAGGAAAAAAAGCAAACAGACATAACTTACACACTAGGAAAGGGGTAACAGCCATTTTTGCGTGTGACACATTGTCGTAACCTAATACACATTCCTATCAAATTGCGTGAATATATCGTAAACAGAGAGCGAATTATGGGTTTTACAAGAATATAAACTACAAACGATCAGCATAAAACACAATTTAAAGGCCATAACTCAACAACAGAAAATCAGACACCAACAATAATTGTACTCGACACATTGCCTTGACCTGCTATACATTCCTATAAAGGTTCATGAAGGAATTCGAAACAGTTACCTAGTTATGGGCCGTGTAAGACTTTTTGGGGGTATCAAAGTGCATCACTTGGAAACTAAATAAGAAGGAACAATCATTCTTGTGCGACACATCGTCTATACCTGGTACACATTCCTATAAAATTACATGAAGATACCATGAACAGTGAGTGAGCTATGGAGTGTACAATAATATACATATCACAAAATAAGCAAAAAAAACACAACTTAAGGGCCATAACCCTGAAACACAGAAAGCCAAAACAAATGCAATTGTACACGACACATCGCATTGACTTTATATACATCCATATACACATCCATTTAGATATCCCAAAGGTAACTGAGTTATGGGATGTATAATTACTTTTGGGCAAAATTGTCCAGTGGGCAGAACTTAGAAGCAAGTAGCCCAATAGGCAACAATCGCTCACCTGGGAGCCAGCATAATATTTAGAGAAACTATAATTTACAATGCTCAAAGGTAGATAACTATGAAATTGAAACAGTGATCAGGAATGAATTCAAACACTCAAGCTATTATGACAGTTACGGTTATCTGCAAGTATTTAAACGATCTGAATAACAATGGCAGAGCAAACCTGGTGAAATTATATTTTTCAAATGCTCAGAGGCATCTAACGCCGTAGTCTGAGATGGGATCTGACCGAAACTCAAACTCATCCATTCGTTTATGTATTTCCAGGTTACCTACAAAATTATGAAGATCAAATGAAAAATGAAGGGTGGTAAAAACATTGTACAGCTAGATGCTCAAATGCAGCTAGCTCTGTAGTTGGTGAACAGATGTGGTCGAAAATCAAACTCATTCAAGCTTTTATGGTTGTCCCTGTTTCCTGCAAGAATGAAGAAGATCCATTCAAAACTTAAGGCGCTAGAGTGGTCACAACATTATCTATCAATTTTAAATTGCTCAAGGGCAGCCAACTAAATAATAGGTGGCGGGTTCTGGCAGAAGTTAAAACGCATTTAAGCTTTTATTGGAGTTCTTGTAAGCTGCATTAATGAAGAAGCTCGATTCAAAAATGAAGGCGACAGAGTCATCAAAGTATACCTCCCATTATAAGTCTAGGAGAATTTTTCAAGACACTCAAGGGCAGCTAACTCCACAGTCCCTTGCGTGAGGATCAGTAGTTTGTATATGTTGGTTGGTTTTGTTGCTTTACGTCCGAAGTCAACAGCTATGGTCATTGCGGAACGGTCAGTTCACCTAACCACACTTTTTCCTGGGCAGGTTTGAACAAGCTGTTAACCAGTAATTTGTACACATACTTTCGCTTGTAACTGACAACAACCCTTCTTGAATGAATCAGCGGAAGGGAGGAGATTGACCATAGAAATTATTTCATGATCAATCTCCACGAAAGTATGGGACCGGGCCGGGATCAAACTCGCGACCCCTGTAATTGCAGTCAGACACGCATCTGTAGCCAGACACGTTACCGAGTAGTTTGTATAAACAGAAGCAAAGAATTGGAAAGTTTTCATAGAGGAAGGTCAGGTTATGGTTTTAAGATGGTTAAAGGCAAAATATTGCAAACGGAGACCATTTATCATAATTCAATGTCTCATCACATATTTTCGCAGGTTTAAGGATAAATGGGACCAAATCTGAAAGTTAAATCTGAAAGCCAAACTGTAATTGACAATCATTCATCTCATTCACAACAGATAGAAATCTAATTATGGAGCGTTGAATGAAAAATACCTTGTATTTTAAATATGGTGTATAGGTTACAGCCAGATTGAATTACGTGGAGTTGTTGAGTGTATAAGAATGTAAATTACACAAAATATGCATAACAACAAAATCAAAGCTCGGACAGGAAGAAAGTATACGCAACCGTTAGTGTACGCGACACATCATTGTCACCTGATATGCATTCCTAGAAAGTTTCATTAGGATATCCCAAATGAGTACTGAGTTATGGGGCATACAAGAATTTTTGGAAAAAAATGTAAACAAAATTAATTATCTGTAACATGTATGTTGTTTATTTGTTTGATATATTGCTTTCGTTGTTTCTGTTGACTCAGATATTGATGATAAACAAGTTATTTACTAAAGGTCATAAGATTTTTCTAGAAAAAAGACAAATCAAATAGAAATTAAAAAAAGTTTACCATGGAAGGTTCTAGAATCTTGGAGAAAAGTCCGGAATTCTCTTGTTCTTTCTCTTTCATGCCAAAAGAAGCTTTGAGTGGGTTCTGGAATCACTCAGAATAATTGTGCAGCTTGTGGAATATTCCAGAATATGTATTAGTTATGCCATGGGTTGTCCGCCTGAACGTGGAGATATTCCACGAGCTTTAGCGAGTGGATTATCTTACGTACAGGTGGACAAACATGGTATAACTATTTTATACCACATACATCAGTGTAGACCTTGCACATCAAGTGATATTTCATGCTAAAGTTGGTAAAGGTGGTATAAATAGTTTTGGTCTATATGTACATATGATATTATCTTAAGTTGTTTTCTGATTATTCTGGAGCTTTCTTTAAGAGTACATATAAGAATAAATTTTCATAAGGGCAGCTTTGTAGTAATTTCACCTTTAAAAGCCAAACATTTTGTTCTAGAATTCTAACTTAATATATTTGGATTAACTTGTGCTTGACATATTCTTTCCAGTGTTGAAGTTGGACTAAGTGTTCGTTTAGAATTTACTTAAAAATTTTGGGATAAGAGACAGCTGCAGAACTTGTGTTGATAATTATTCTGAGGGACAGTTTGGACTCATAAGGTACTGTAAATAAGACTTTCTTTGATTGTATAAATATTTTCCACTGCTTTTGTAAATAATAATTGTGTTATTTCTAATAAATTTTGTAAAATTTTAAAAGTGCTTTTGCCTGACTTTCCAAATATCAAATTTTGGTTTCCTGAATTATTTTCTAGTTACGCCTGGCACGTAACAAATCAAAGGGACATAACTCAGAAACTAAGGAAGGTGAACAACCATGCTTGTACCAGACACATCTTCTTGACCTAATTCACATTCCGTTTAAAAATTTCACGAAGGTATCTCAAACAGTTACCGTGTAATGGGGTGTACAAGAATGAAAATTACACAAAATAAGCATAAAACAATCAAAGGGTCATAACTCTGAAATGCAAAGTAAGCATACTTATATGCGACGTGTTGTCTTGACCTAATGCATATTCCCAAAAAGTTTCATGAAGATATATATAGCAGTAACTGAGTTATGGAGCGTACAAGATGTTATTACACTTTTAAAAGAGGCATTACTCAAACACTAAGAAAGGGGGAACAATCATTCATGTTTGGTACACATTGTCTTGACCTAATATACATTTCTATAAAATATAATGAAGATATCTTGAAGATTGTTTACAGATGCAGACAGAGCCATGCCATAATACAACCGTTTTTTCAAAACGGGCGTATAAAATTTAATGATTGTGTGTTTATCATTTGAATGAAACAAACAAATACTCATATACAGTTTAAAGTGTCAAACGACATGTGTTGGCAAATTAAGTCTAACACTAAACCAAATGACAATGTCTGAATGCGATCTGCATACACAGAACATAAGGGATCAAAAATAAAATAGAAAACAAATGCAATGGAACACTTTTACCTTTCGCCAAACCCCTAGAAAAGCCTGTGCTAGTGATCATCATTTGGTATCACGAGGTTTGAGGTGACAAATCAGGAACCAGAGCCACGCTCCATTCTATATCCCCCGCCCAATGCTGGCGGGGGTTGGTGGATTTTATCATATGCTCCTAGCGATGCATTAACAGACTTAATACATATACAGTAAATGTACGTACGTGACTCCCAATACCGTCAATTCTCACACTTGAAAATCAGAGTAAAAAAATCCGCTGCAGCATAATCTGAACATATACTAAAAGAACAGAAAATATTCCAAAAATCAGGATGGATAGCAGTAAAGTTAAGAAACATATTTACCTGTAGAGATATGAAAACAATAACTGTATTTGTCCAATCAAGCACAACGTGACCAACTTCATAAGTTGTAGACACACGATTATAGGAAAAGTGACCTAGTTTGTCACACTATGCTGCTGGGCAAAAGCAGGCATTTATTTCATATTTCTAACGGTAAATCTATTTCGTAACTAAACTCTTACCGAGTGTGACGTATTATTATGTAAGCGTCACGATGCACGTTTACAAATACGTATTGAAAAGGTCATTATGCCACTAGGGTAACATAGATTATTATGCATGAGCACTCCCACGATAAAACGTAAATGGGCCTAGACACGGAAACCGTTCATTTGTTGAATGAACTCAACAAAGGCATGAGCGTCTGTGCATTCTGACCAGCGCCTTTGTTAAACGTTATCTAACGTTACAATCCTTAATATTTAAACTTGCTTGATGCCAAATTGTAATAGTCTAGACAGTCTCTGTACCTTAGCAGGGTGGGTTGGGTCTTACTCAGTTCGAAACCACGAAAATAGGCCCCGAGGTTATAAACAAACTTCATGCTCAACTCAACTGAGCACGAAATTTCAACTGCTCATAACAACTAAAATACCGACAAATGAGGAAATGTCTTGCTTCAAGTCTCTCAAATGTTGTATTTATCATGCTAATAAATGTTAAAATGCCAACAATTGGCTATTTTAACATTTATGAGCAGGATAAATTTCGTTTTTGTACAGTATCTCTATATAATTATATTAACGGTTTTGTATCAGTGTAAAACGGAAAAAACGGATAAGCACGTGTGAACACAGACAGCCACTGGCACAAACAAGAGGCTTGTTTTGCAGTGCTTGCTGTCAATCAAAACACCAGAATTTCCTTTGGCGAATAAATTCGAAGCGTATTGCATGGGCAAGTGAGCTTGGCAGCTGTCATTCATAACTACTACTGAACAAAATTAGAAACTTTACAGTTTTTACAAGTTAACGCAAACTTATTACTTTGAAAAGTATATGTATTTAAAGGTCACACGTCTGACAAGACAGCCATGCAAAAAAGTTTCAAGTTTGATTATAGGGATCACACATGCTTTTTCATGCATTAACATTTGCCGGATCCCGAGGAAGCTGTTTGAACACGAGGCCATTAGGCCGAGAGTTCAAATATCGTCCGAACGAAAGCATCGGCGAAATGATCAGTCAAGGCCGCAACGCTTTCCAGTGTAACGTGACGCATGCAAATCAGGGCACAGTTTAGGCTTTTTCAAGTAAAAGCCATTTTCAAACAGCACGTGAATCTCATGATTTGAACATGGATTTTGCGGCTTCAAACAGCTTCGCGTAACGAATTCCCATGCAAGAATACTGGTTAAATAAGTGTAAAGTTTCTTTTTTTGTTCAGTATATGTCTTTCATGAGGTTATGATTGGTTGCAAAAATCTAAAGATTCATTCAAGTCTTGCTTTGAAAATGTACATAGGGCCTATAACAATATGAAACTAGACAGAGTAAAAACAATGTAGATCCAGATCAGCTGGCTTCTGAAGATACCAGCTGATCAGTATCTACACTGTTTTACGCAACATGTTAGTTCATAATAGTTGTCAAATATGAAATACAGAATTGTAAATTTATTTGAACTTGCCACAGGAAAAGTATGAATTTTATAGATATTTCTAACTTTTCCTGAATTAAATGGGACCAGGTCGGAAAATTAAGGCATATTTTTTTCGTATCCCTGACATACTATTATAGTAACTTTTATACACATATCCAGATAAGCATTCGGATTTGGGTGCCCAAAAAACCGTCTTATTAAACCGGTTTTTACAGTTACGTATACCACAACTCGGGCATGTCTTGATTTCAAGAATAATAAATTTTAGTACATGTGTATGCGAATGTTATTCTTTTAAAAAATCTTCGCACTACAACGAATGTTGCCCAGGATTTTTCTAGATCTACATAAGCACTATGAGTTTGCGAGTAGAGAAGGCTCTGGTGGCGTCTTCGTGAAAACGCGTCTCGTCCGCCATCGTTACCTGCATATGCGTACAAACTGCTCATGAACTGGCTGGAATGTCGATTTTTTTTTTAAATATTTGTTTTAAAGGTTTGTGCGAGTCATTCCTGATCTAAAGTCCTGACGAAGAACAGACCGCCCGCTCGAAGAGGACATATGCCTACAACTTATGAAATTCAGAGCCAACAATTAGGCCTACAACAAATTGTAACCACGCTGAAAGCGGAGAATATGCCTATAATAAAACGGATCGAACTTTAAATGTCCTATATAGGCTATAATTCTCTCTTTCTCTATTTACTATTAAGATGTATATGGAATTTGACGATCGACCCGTTTTCTTTTCTATGCCTTAACACACGTACATGTGTACAGAGACGAATATAGAGGTACATAAAAAGTTCCATGGCCGTTGTAATAACGGTTGCACCAGTCGATGTTGTACATTTGATAACATGTTATCTTAAGTACACACAAAGGTTTTCAACATTTTGCTAAAACAGGGCTAGAACAGGTCAGTAAAATACCCTTCCCTTTTAGTTTACTAATTCATCTATTTATAATTTTCCTCTGTCAGTAATCGCATGCATTCATTTCGTAAATTATTCACTGTCAATAAATATAAGTGTGTTGTTGTTCCGCTAACAAGACCTACCTCCACCCACAAGATCATTATAGCAGATTGTTAAATATCGACGAGAGCAGTAGGTTGGACTGTGATTATGGGTTACTGGGCAACGCAATAAGTTGACTTTGATTGTGACGAACTTAGACTCCGTTTGACCTAGGTATAAATAATCCGTGTTCATCACCCGATTCGTGGATATGGATTAAGACGTTCGGACGGCTCTCGTTACTAATTATATCCCCAGAGGACATATACAAGCGGGTCATTATCGACCCGCCAGCGAAACGCCATTGAAAAGTCATCTAAATGGCGTTTCTCTTGCGGGCCCATAGTGTCCCGAGACTGAACACTGGCTTAGTTTAGACTGGGCGGATATCCGGGCTGCTCTGATTCGTCATCGAAGGGTTACAATGAAATCATTGCATGGTGTCTAGTACTGGCTCATTTATCTCTCATCCCGTGGCCCAGTGGTAAAGTGCTTGACTCGAGACCGAGAGGCATTGTGGGTTCGAGCCTCATCGGCGCCACAGCGTTGTGTCCTTGAGCAAGACTGTCGGCTGAGACGTAAAGAATCAAATAAAACTAATAGTATTATCTCTCATCCTCTTTACTTGATATCGTGTACATACGGTTAATCACGTTGTGTTTCCCAATTTGGATACGCATAATATACACGTAAATCGGGCCACTATCGCGCAATTCGAATGACCTTACGCTGATTGGCCGATATATGTATCTGGGAAGCATGCAACACTCTTATATCAAACACATAAAATGTTTGCTTGCATGGACGTTTGCCTCTTATGAACCTTTCACGATGTAGAGACTGTAATTTGAACATTTATTGTCATAACCAACAAAATATATGTACACGTAGACCGGTCTGGACCAGCCTGGATATAAACCCAGTCAGATTAGATTAGTCTGCGCACTTACTAGAGGACCGAAGTTTCTTCACGCGCATAGCTAATACTCTGAACAGACGGGGTTGATACTAAGGCTGACCCGCTGACTTGAGTCTATGCTGCCGCGGGACGTAAAAACAATATTTTGGTTTGGCACTTCAACTCGTTTAATAAATCCAATAGAACAATAATACAATATAACAATCGTGTGAGATTCTCTATTTTTTGTGATAGGGAGAGATATGGCGACACGATGGGGATGCCTGGGTGCTGCAATGATCGCAAACGACTTTTTCACAGCTATTAAAGACAACCTTCCGACAGAGGAACACGAGGTATGCGATTTGATATGCTTTTAACCCTTTAAGGACCGGTTGTCAAAGTCATTCTTCAGAGAATGTAAAACAATAATGGGCACTGCACGACCCTTTGGGTCTTTACTATAATCTCAATGTGGGCCGTCAGTCCGTTACCAGTCAGTGAAAATGTTCATAATTCTTGAACCACATGGTATATTTTGATCACATTCCGCATACAAATGCATGTCAATATTATCTAACAACTGGCATGTGCATATAACAGAGTTTTTGATGGACAAGGGTTTGCTAAGCATCATTTCAGCTGACTGTGGTCAGTTAGTTAAAATGCTCATATCTCTTGAACCGCATGGTATATTTGGATCAAATTTTGCATACTTATTTATTTTAATATCTTATTCTTTTTATAAATCCCAAGATACCCTCCAAAGTAATATTTTTTTTTATATATTGGCCAATCTTATAAGCAAGAATCGATATCTAGGCACATAACACAGTCTAGCAAAAAATAAAAAAAATGCAGAAACTATATCAATGGTTCTTAGAATGGAACAAGTCCACTGATGTATTGCACGACTCTTGTGTCTGCACAATAATCACTATATCGGTCTTGCACGACCCTTGGGTCTGTACTATAATCTTGTACGACCCTTGGGTCTGCAGTATTATCACTACCTGAGTCCGCACCTCCGTCGTTCGTGGTCAGTTAGTGAAACTGCTCATCATGGGTCGTGCACATTACTGACAGTTGATAATTCTAATGTAGGTATACTCTAAGTAGATGGATAGAAGTTTAGCTGTCAACATAAATTTTGTTCAGATTTTATCAGTCTCACAATGTTGTCAAGGTTCAAGGCACACGAGGTTCTCGTGCGTATCTCTTATGCGTCATAGCTTCCACCGCATGCGCGGAGGGGGTGGACAGAGGGTCCAGACCCCCCTGAACAATCACAAAGCTATAGGGTTTCTTAGCAATACTGGTCCGGGTCCCCTGAAAAAACATAAAGCTACCATGCCAGCCAGCATGCAACGTTGGCCTATCATCGGCCCGCCAGTGAACCACCATTTAAATGGCATTTCGCTGGCGGACCAATGATGGTCCGCTTATAGTGAGAATTGGATCCTCTCCCCTCATCAACTTAAAAAAAACGTTGTTAGAGTTGGACCTCCTCTGACAATACTTTCTAGACCGGCGCATGTACCGACTGACGTATCCAGAGCAGTATGTGACTTAAGCAAAAAAAAGTTTTTCGAATCCTCATGATTTTATTATTCTGGTGTCAACTGTATTTTCAGTTTGTCGCCATAGCTGCACGAGACGTCAACCGAGCACAGGCTTTTGCTGACAAGCTGGGTTTTAAGAAGGCGTATGGTTCTTATGATGAGTTGATGAAGGATCCTAATGTAGGTAAGTCGATGGATAGAAGTTTTGTGGTCAACATAAATCTAGTGTCACACAATGTTGTCAAGATGAATGGGCTAGCACAGTGACCTAGGTCACTGGCTAGCACAAGAGACTTTGGTATGTATCTCATATGCGCAATAGTTTCCACCGAACTACCATTCTGTGTGTCCTGGGTAGGGGATCGTGTGGTCCAATGCGTCACAAATTATTTTGCAACTATTTTCAGGAAAACTGGTCATTAAGCAGGTGGGTTCAAATAGTAAATCACATAAAATATGCGTCTTTGTTATGTATTTTATGCAATTGCAATCGTCTCAGTAGACCTAAAGATACTCAGACACTTATTCTTTGTGCCGTCTGTATACCCCTTGACGACTACTTGGAAGCCATCTTTTGGTTAACGAATACATGCTGGAGAAAAAAAACTTACAAATCTTGAACCTGTTTAAGCATAGTCCTTATCAATATACGCGGCTGGTTTGAACCCCTATGAATTAGGTTTTACAAAAATATGAGTAAACTACAGAGAAGTCTCAAATAATGAAAGAGTTTCGTTTTTGCAGTTTGTAATTGTAAAGAATACTCGTAATTATAAAAAAGAACATGATTCATAACAATATCTCTATCCCCGTTTCTACATCATACAATTTATCGTTTTTTTTCGTGCTAAACATACAGGTCAATTTAGCAGTCTTTATACCACCTTCACCAACTTTAGCACGAAATATCTCGTGATGTGCACAGTCGACACTGATGTAGGTGGTATAAAATACATGTAGTTATACCATTTGTGAAAATTGTGCATATTCAAGTAAAATCACATTGTGTCGAAATCAGGTTGTCCAGCCGAAAAGAAGTTCTCTTAAAGGAAAGAATTCGCTCCCTGAACTTTCCATTATATGAAAAAAACGGTAATGATGATAATCACTGCTCGCTTTAGTGGTCTCCCTTTGATGTGCGCAACTCTGTCAGTGTTCTGACCATGGCCATACCTATCTACTTAGGTTGGATATGAAATTTGATTGTTTTATCTTTCAGAGATAGTGTATGTGGCTTCTATCAACCCTCCTCATGCTGAACAATGCATACAACTGCTGAATGCTGGGAAACATGTTCTGTGTGAAAAACCCATGACAATGAATTTGAAAGACGCTAAGAAAGTTTTAGAAGTGGCTAAAAAGAACAACCTCTTCTTCTGTGAGGTAGGACACTATTTAATCTAGTAGCTCCCTTCCAATCGGACCCTGTTGCACAAATTGATACACGCCTGACTACATGTTGATAATTCTTATGTGTACAGTATAATGGAATTGGAAACCAGTGCCCGGAATTACAATGCCTCCTTAGACTTAAGTTAAGTATTGATATTTTAACATGCTATATTAGATGCTAAATAAATTGCCTCGATTGATGCAGTACATGTGGTCAATCTACAGAAAAAAAAAACTATTTTGATTTTAATCAGTTTGAAACGTTATTTTTCGCATCCTGAAAAATTAATACTTAACTTAAGTCTTCCTTAACTTTAAGGAGGCACTGTTATTCGGGGCCCTGGGGATTATGAATTAAAAACGTTTATTTCAAACGTTACTTTTGCGCAAATGAAATATAACTTAGGGGCGTAGCTAGTCTAAAATTCAAAGTAGGCACTTGTGGAACAGGCTGAATGTATCCGAAAAAGGAACATATACAAACAGAGTAGACCAAGACGAGACGACACAAAAAGAATTTTGCAGCGTCTCATCATTGTCTGCGCTGTTTACCAAGATTAATACACTCTTCGCAATGGTAGATTATATAAATCATATATGATCAGGCCCTCATTCGCTTTACGTTAATTGGTGGGTGCCTTTGAGTAGGTGATACCAACATCATCATAAATTCAGTCAGAATTGGATTAAGAGAGAATAATTTACTTTCTACGCACACATTAGGTACACATGACATCAAGAATCCATCAGAATTGTTATAGAATCTTCCCACATTTTCGGTCCAAATGTGTACGCAAATGCGTTTTTGCGTATACGTAGCTTCGCCCCTGAATTAACATATCATCTATTAAATTGTATTGGCTTTCTTGGGTTTTCTTCAGACTTCCAAATGTCTTTAACTTTCTTATAAGTGAATGCAAACATGAAGCGTGAATACTTTTTTAAGTAGATCGTAAGAACAGTTTAGCACCAAATCGGTTAGCGTTTAATTTGAAAAGATTAGTAAATTCCTTTCAGTATATCAATTTATAAAATCAAAATAAGGAAAACTACACAAAATGAAGATATTTTCTTTCTCCAAACAGTTAAAATGGGTAAAATTATATACACTATAACATAAAAAACTAAAGGTTTAATTTACAAGTGTACAACTAAAGTATAGGCAAGATACAGACATTTACAATATTCACCCTTCGTTTGTACATTTTATGAGTTGTGCATCAATATATGTTATGTGATATTTTGCATCTAAAGAACAACAGATGAAGTAAATAAAATTGGGATTAACTTAACAAATAAGCTCATAGTCTGCCAATATGTGGGAAAAGCTGATATACGGTGTAAAGTGTTAGAAAGATTTAAACCTCAAACCACGTTTTCTGCCGAAATTGCAACTGATCAAAGGTATCCTTTATCTTGATAGAAACATGTGCAGATAAACAAATGCACTATTAAATACTAGATTTGACAACGTGTTTTGCAAAATAACATTTAGGCCAGAATTTTTTTATTAGTTGATTTACGGGAATTTTTTTTTCAGATTTAGGGTCGGGGGAACGAAAGAAATAAATAAAAAAGCAGCTCTGAAAATGACCAGATAATTGGTTACTGATAAACTTTCAGAGCTTTTTTTTTTTTTTTAATATTTACAATTTTTTTTAATATCTCCAGAAACAGTAAAACTAGTAATAGGTAAACCAACAGTCTATATTAAATCTTTAAATATTTTATCATTTTCCTAAAAATTTGGACAGGACAATTACTTTTAACAGTGTCACTCTCAAAAATACAGACAGAACCTCAAAAATATTTTATTTTTTTCAACAAAACAAATAATATTTAGAGTCGGCGAATAAAATAAAATAAACTTTTTTTAAGAAGTTAAATTTTATTTTTTCCTACTTTCCGGAAAATTACAGTGGGAGGGTCCGTAAATCAACTAATAAAAAAATTCTGGCCTTATCATATGACGTCGATGAAATACCACATCATCTCCACTGCTTGGCAAAATGCATTTTGGAGTCACACGTATACAATGGGTGAAAACCTGTAGTTATTGGTCTCCAAACTGTGAAAAGATAAGCAAATGTCCTTGTACCATATCAATGCAATTTTCCATAACTTTAAAAATAGCAATAAATGTGAAACTAGCCAAAAGTTTAAAAAAACTACACAACTAAAACATTCTACACTTAACAACACTTATAAGTGTGCACATATAAATGGACCCATATCTTCATAAATAAAAGTCAGATCATTTTGAAATTTTCAACAGATATTGATGACATTCATGACATGATATTCCATAAATTTTATTTTCATAAAACTTTAACTTTTAAAATCCGAAATCAAAATTCAAATATATCGTAAAATCAAATTTCACAGTTTTCTGCCACACAAGGATATACAGAGAACGTTTTCAGGACAACTGGTTCGCTAAGGTGTGGGCAGGTGTGTCCTTACATCATAAAACTAACATTGTCTTCATAAAGGGGATCTTAACTGCAGCTCGCCATCAACACGAAGTGCTTGATACGGAGGTCATTCAATTGTTGAGAAACCACAGAGGAATGCAGCTGCTACACGATGGTGCTTCAGCCCATCTAGCAAGGGCCACCACTGCATATCTGAATGCAAACAATGTGAATGTCGTCGACTCCCCCCACCAAATCACCAGACTAAAACATATTTGAAAACATTTGGGATGAACTAAACCGCCGTGTAAGGAAAACAGGGGCTATTCCGACCACACTTAATCAATTGAGAGCGAAAATTCTCCACGAGTGGAACAACCTCCCTCAGAATTACGTTCAGCGTTATGTGACGTCAATGAGACGTCGTTGTCTTGCCGTAGTGAACAGTGAGGGGGGGTGAGGCATACTCTCTACTAAGTTTACATGCACATGGACGCCTTTGCAGGATTTGACTTAAGAATATTGTGATACTTACTTTGTTTTGTTATATATTCGATGAAGTTTGGTCTCTTCTAAAGTATTGGAAAAATGTGAACTTTGATTTTACCATAAATTTGAATTTTGCGTTCGCATTTTTTAACTTTTTATATTATTCGAAATAAAATAAAAGCATTTTTATAACACATGTGTCGTTTATATTTGTTGAAAATTTGAAAATGATCCGACCAGTATTAACGGAGATATGAGACCATTTCTATGTGCACACTTATAAGTGTTGTTAAGTGTATGTGTTCCGAACGCACCAGTTACACTCCAAGTATAAGTAAAAGTTGAGACCTATGATTATTTTTTATGATTAATAGGTATATAAAAGAAGAAATGTAGGGTTTCGCAGTGATACCAAAGTTGTTTAGATTCAACACATTTTGTGCTATTAACCCTTTGTATTCGGAAAAAAGCCCCAAACGAGTACTTTTGCGAACAGTGAGGCTCAGATGTAATGCAGCATGATGCTGCATTTCATCAGGCTCCACACTGTTTGTAAAAGTGCAAAGTTCTTCAAACAAAATAATACAATATTGTTTTTTTTAAAATTATAACCTGACACTCCTAGATATTTACAATGGACTATGCCAAGTTTATTGTATCAAACCAGAAGGAAGAACATATAAGTATACAAAGAGTTATCACTCACCGACGTATACATTACCTTTTTGAGCGTAAAAATGTTTTCTTAGCCATCAGTTTAAACATATGTTTCAGATGCGAAAAAGAACCTCCTCATTCAGACGGTTCTTTTGAGTACCCACAACATATGCGTTGCTTCAGTTATATGAAAATTAATTTTCAATTACGCTCTCTGCATGGTATATTTCTCTGACTTCACTTTTGATTTAATTATCACAACATATCTGTTTTTGTTTATTTGTTTTTTGTTTCTTTTATCTAGGGCTTATGGAGTAGATTTTTTCCTGTTTATGAAGAAGTCAGAAAAGAATTAGCCAATAAGTCACTTGGAAATGTGAAACTTCTCCGTGCTGAGTTTTTGGTACCGATTGCAGACAAAGATCGAATAAAATTGAAGGAACTGGGTGGTGGTGGTTGTATTGACATTGGTGTGTACCTCATATCTCTCGCATGTATGGTGTTTAATGAGATGCCAGAGACGATCACTGCTGTTGGGAACTTAATGTCTACAGGTAAGTGTCGCAAGCATTGTGCTATGTTTAACCAATTTAAACCAAATGGAATTTCAAGAACCATACCATTTCTGTTTTAAAGGATGTTGTGTGGTATTTTTCATTTTTATTCATTTTTATAGAACATTATGTACATGTACGCAAACAGTGTGTCGTACCATCTGGGTATGCACTGTTTTCCTATGTCCCACAGAAAAGACCCTAGGCTTATATGGGATAATGGTTGACACCAAACATAGTTTATTAGATTTTGGTGACCTTGACCCTATTTTAAGGTCACAGCTCCACTTTGAAATGTCCAAAATATGGTTTCTGTTCGTAATCTTCTGAACTAGTGAGTGGATTTTGATTTAACTCGCATAGATACATTGTTGGGAGATGGGGAATTATTGATTAGATTTTGGTGACCTTGACCTAATTTTCAAGGTCTCATCAGCACTTTGAAATGTCCAAAGTATGGTTGCTGTGCATTATCTTCTGAACCAGTCGATGAGTTTTGATCAAAAGCACATAGAAACATTGTTGGGAGACGGGGAATTGTTGATTAGATTTTGGTGACCTTGACCGTATTTTAAATATCACACCAGTGCTTTGAAATATCATATTTTGACCAAAATATGTTCTTTGTATGATGTGTCTTGATTTGAACAATGTATTCTATCTAAACTTAATGTATTGAACCATGTATTGTGACAAAATGTAGAGTTGCTATGATTTTGGTGACCTTGACCTAACTTTCAATGTCACCTCATTTTAAGGTCATCAACCTTAAAAAACTAGAAATTTAGCCTTTTCTGAGCTCTGTCTTCTGAACCAAAGGTTTTTCTGCACCAAAATTGCATACATACATGTAATTTGTTTGGAGACAGAAAAGAGTGAATTAGATTTTAATGACCTTGTCCTTATATTCACGGTAACCACAGCATTTTGTAATTTCAAAGTTTGACCAAAATTGTGTGTGTGCATGCTCTCACTTGAAATAATTGATGGAACATTGTGACACAATAAATAGGAAGTGAGCATGCTTGCGGACACCTATTGCGGTTGGGGGGACATAGTTTTCCTCTGAAAATAATGCTTTAATTTGCAATTTTCTTTGTATGATTGTCATCTGGCTATGATAGGATGTACCTAATATCCTCTTCAGCCTATGGTTAGCAATTGAAACAGCTACATTTGTAGGCTTCCCAACAGGCGAAAGGAGAACAACTTTAATACATGTTCAGCAACAACAGTTTTAGGTCAAAGACAAATTACCATCATTATCATAGGGCATCGCGTCTGGGAGTGAAATAACGCCATGCAATAAAATCGATAAACCACTAGTGGTTTACAGATTTACGGGAAACGTTATGACGCCCATAACAACGTTGCATTCATGATGACAAAATCATAACGTTTTTACGCCAGAAATGAGATTTCAGAGCATTGTCATATGATAAATAGAGTCTAACATTCGTGCTCTTGTATTATTGAATCTTTTAAACTCGTTGCAAAAAAAAATGCTCGGCAAGCCTCGCATTTTATCTCTTTTTCCAACTCGTTTAATAAACTCAATAAAACATGAGTACTCATGTTAGATCCTTTATTTATTTCATGTGCAGCAAACTGATCTCAGCAATTACTAAAAGTCATTGTACTGATACAATATATGCTGTGTGACCTGGTCCCAAGGTTATAAAACTTTTTTTTATGCTCAACACAACTAAGCTTGAAATTTCAACTGCTCATAAAAACTAGAACACTTAAAAATTAAGACGTTTCTTGCTTTCAAATTCTCAGATTTTATCATGCTAATAAATGTTAAAATGCCAACAATTGTTGGCATTTCAACATTTATTAGCATGGTGAATGCTTTTGCCCAGTTGAGTTGAGCAATAAAACATTTTATAACCTCAGAGCTAGGACTCTTTCTACAGAAATGTTTTACTGTTCAATGTCCATTTCACAATAATTTTAGCGTAACAATTATGATGGACAGATGCAGAGAAGATTACAATTGTACAAAAGATTATGCCAAAATCTAAATGGCGTCAAAATGTAATTTCTTTTCACTTTGTGTTTAGCTAGAAGTACTGAGAGGAAATGGAAACTTATGTTTTTCTAACATGTTTGGACGAAAAAAAAATATTTGAAATTTTATTATTTTTATGATATGTGATATCCTCAACATTCATTTAACAAATTTAATATACAGAATTGATGATAGCATCAATAGCCTGAACGTCAGTGGGGTCAAATTCACAGTGTATAATCTCTACCTTTCCATGTAAAACAACTTATGTTTCTAGTTCCTCTCAGTATACAATAGTGCTATTTGTTTTGATTCAATTTATTGCTTTTTATGTTATGTATATGTATCAGGAGTGGATGAAAATGGTTGTATCATTCTGAAGTACAAAGATGGTGCCATGGCGACTCTGTCCTATCACACCAGTGCAGTAATGGCTGATAATGATGCAGTCATATATGGAGACAAAGATAAACTCAAGGTAAACAGCGTTGCTGTTCTTTTTAATTTGTTCATTGGTTCATATAATGATGCAATTAGAAAAAGCATTTAACATAGAAAAAATACTGATGCGCAACATACTGAGACGGCAGAACTGAGAAGCTCAGTGAATTAGATACAATTGCTTTTGAGAGATTATAAGTAGTGTGACATCTTGCACACACTTTAACACAAGCTTGCACTTTATTTTGCTTTGCAGGTCGATTTACCAGTAGAATGCAGGCCTCCTGATAAGAGTGCATACTGGAAAACTATTTTCATTTATTTTCATCCAAAACATATGTTGTGGGTACTCAAAAGAACCGTTTCAATGAGACGGTTCTTTTGAGCACCCAAAACACATGTTTTAATTGATGGGCTAGAAAACAATTACAATTTTACACTCATAAAATTTCATTATCTGGAGCTATGGATGTTGACTGATACTGCTGAAAATTATTTACACTAATAATGAGTGGGGTTGTTTTTGCTGAACTGAGTGAGCCGTATAGTCCCTTCTACTGAGCACTTCATTGTACCTGTTGACTTCGATTGAATAAAGGACATTCAAGAAAGCCAAAGACCTCGAACAATCTTAATACAAGATTGTCCTTAAAATTGCCAGATAAAAGTTTCAAAGAAAATGACATTTCTTCTGTGGAAAAGGTAGTTGGTTCAGCCCTCGAATTATCCACAAAAGGGGTTTTCACTTTGGGCAAGTACTGATTAAAATTATGGGTTGAAAACTCGACATATAGGGATAGAACATTAGATGTCCCCCCATTGATCAAGCTAATTATTGTGCAATGAGTTGTAGTTTTACATTACACACATCATATACAAATAGCATGCTTGATCAAAGTGGGGAAGGCTGTCCAAATTCTCAAAAACAAATTATTATAAAATCTCATTAGTTACTAATTTCGTACAAAATTGTAGCTTAACATCTATTTATAATGGCATGTATAGAGTATGTAGTTATGATATAATGATGCACCTCAGTGAACAGGTCAGACTAATTCAACTATAAACACAATAGGTGTAATCTGTGTGTAAGACATTTACAATTAATAGTCAAACTTTATTGACAACATACTTATTTACCGAAAACATTGAAATATTCTATACATGCAAAAGCAACACATTCGTCTCCAGTTTTATTTTGCAAACGTATTTAGATAAATACCTGACAATCCTTTGGCTTTATTCATAGGAAAGCGTGGTAGCTCAGTGGTTAGGCACTTGCCTCTGGTGCTAGAGGTCCCAGGTTCGATCCCCGCTCGCGGCGAGGAAAATTTCGGTGTCCGAACACGCTTTCCCTAGTGTCATTTGCAGGGATGACACTTGATAAGTGCATCGTCCTTCGGATCGGGACGTTAACTGGATGTCCCCTGTGCATGGAGAGTCACCCCTTGTGCAGGTTAAAGAACCCTACGGTAATTTCGATATGGTTACTTCTAGGCTTTCATCCTGCACCCGGAGTGTACAAAGTACACCTGCCGATAATACTCGAAAGAGGGTCTGGCAGTATATAGAGAAAGAAAGAAAGAATAGGAAAAACAAACACGCACAAAAATACCCCAACTCCTAAACCCTAATGTCCTGGAATCTATAAATATATTTATTTTGTTATATGAACTGAATGTTAGGTTTTAATTAAAACACCAAAAATCATTTACAATGATACAGAATCGTAGCCATATATGCTCTTATTATTTGGACAGATAGAACAAGAGACTATTTGAGGTCCTTATTTGTTTACCTGATATTAGCAGTGTTACCCTCAGCTCATCAGGGTATTTCACATGATTAACTGATATTCCCATGTGTATTTTCTGCTTGGCTGACCAACTCACTTTTTGGTCTGAAAGTTAAACTGTTTGCTTGCCCTCTAGCTCAGATTATTAGGTTACTTGCTTGACTAGAATTGTTTCTAGTCCTCCCTGCTAAGCAAGTCTACTTGCCTATTTAGCTGCAATTATTTTACGTTGTATCAGCTGAGCTGGTCTAGCTTGTTTAAATGATATTTGAATGCCACTTTTCCCCAGAGCATATAAGGACAGTTTTCTATTTGACTTAGATATTCTACTGAACTGGCACATATATTTGTTTGAATGATAAAGTCCATAATCCCTAGGGCTTGGTAGCCCATTATACCCATTTAAATTAGGCTATTTCTAGCAATTAACAGGTTTGATTTAGATTGTAACTAGTTACTCCTGCTGAGCATACTTGCTCTTGCGGGGCATACCTGGTTAACTGGCTAACAGGCTAAGGGACATTGCTTCTAAGCAGTACCCAGTACAGTAAAACCTTTGTAAAACGGCCACTCTCAGTAAGACCAAAAATTGGTTATTAAGACTAATTATCGCTTAATGCATGTCAAAAGTATTTCAGAATGCTCAAATGGAAGTCTTCTGCAATATTTTCGACCTTCATTAAGCTACCATTTGTCATTAAGATCTTTGTTTGTCTTTTTTTGAGTGGCCGTTTTGCACAGGATTTACTGTACATGTTTAGTGGTTAACTGAGATAGTCAATTGCTCCACTGATGGGTGGTACACTTTAACCACTTTCCCCGCCTCTGATAATGCCTATCTAAATGGTTAGCTGAAATTTCCACTTGGCCCATACACTGAACCTGCGAATTTACCTGGTTAACTGAGATTGCTGTTTGTCTTCTTCCACTGAGCATGCATATCTTCCTATTTAAATGGCACTTCATCTTACACCCTCACTTTACATGTTTGCCTAAGATTGCCATACCCACTGTTCTCTTCAATTGGGATCGTTTCTTACTAACTTAACAATTTACCTGCTTGATTAAACTAATTAAAACAGTTGAGCATTACTTTGTGTCCATTCTTGTTTTGCAATCCTATTGATGGGGAAGAGAGAAATGGTTGCTTTGCTTGGTTTGTCGTCATGGTGTCTCATGATTGTTGTGTTGCTCTTCCTCGTGGTGCCATAGGTTCGTCTGCAGTCTGTGATTGTGGTATTTGCTGATCATACTTACTTAGTATTTATGCTGACCAGCTTAAATTATCTGTTTAACTGAGATTGTATTATAACCCTCAGTTATGCTATCCAATGATAATGTTAATGGACACTTTTCTGAGCAGGTCAGGTTCATTAACTGACTGAGGGTGACTCTTATCCCTAATATGAGATTTCATTAACACCTCTTCTGAGCTAGAAAATTTATCTTAATGAATCACATTTTCGTACATAACCTCACCTGGGCAGGCCAATCCAGCCGTTTCACTGGGATTGTAGCGGACACATTTATTTTAGAACCTTTTATATAATGATGAAATCTTTATGAATTGGTAATGGCTAAAAGTTTCCAAATTTTGACACAAGAAATGGTTTCCAGATAATCTAAATCATATTATGGCTTATCTAGCACTGAGTTATTGGACTTTGATGTATCCTGGTGTTATGTCATATGACGGTGACGTTACGGATCAGTGTAAGTCAGTAACCAGGGACAGTCGTAATTTGTAAAATAATTGCTCACCGCTACTCCTGTGTCAAGTACTTTGTCAGTAGTTTTAATAATGCTGCCACCAGCATCCTCCCCTGCAAGACTGTAAACAGAAATTGAAGTAGTTTTAATAAAGCTGCCACCAGCATCCTCCCCTGCAAGACTGTAAACAGAAATTGAAGTAGTTTTAATAAAGCTGCCACCAGCATCCTCCCCTGCAAGACTGTAAACAGAAATTGAAGTAGTTTTAATAAAGCTGCCACCAGCATCCTCCCCTGCAAGACTGTAAACAGAAATTGAAGTAGTTTTAATAAAGCTGCCACCAGCATCCTCCCCTGCAAGACTGTAAACAGAAATTGAAGTAGTTTTAATAAAGCTGCCACCAGCATCCTCCCCTGCAAGACTGTAAACAGAAATTGAAGTAGTTTTAATAAAGCTGCCACCAGCATCCTCCCCTGCAAGACTGTAAACAGAAATTGAAGTAGTTTTAATAATGCTGCCACCAGCATCCTCCCCTGAAAGACTGTAAACAGAAATTGAAGTAGTTTTAATAAAGATGCCACCAGCATCCTCCCCTGCAAGACTGTAAACAGAAATTGAAGTAGTTTTAATAAAGCTGCCACCAGCATCCTCCCCTGCAAGACTGTAAACAGAAATTGAAGTAGTTTTAATAATGCTGCCACCAGCATCCTCCCCTGAAAGACTGTAAACAGAAATTGAAGTAGTTTTAATAAAGCTGCCACCAGCATCCTCCCGTGCAAGACTGTAAACAGAAATTGAAGTAGTTTTAATAAAGCTGCCACCAGCATCCTCCCCTGCAAGACTGTAAACAGAAATTGAAGTAGTTTTAATAATGCTGCCACCAGCATCCTCCCCTGCAAGACTGTAAACAGAAATTGAAGTAGTTTTAATAATGCTGCCACCAGCATCTTCCCCTGAAAGACTGTAAACAGAAATTGAAGTAGTTTTAATAAAGCTGCCACCAGCATCCTCCCCTGCAAGACTGTAAACAGAAATTGAAGTAGTTTTAATAAAGCTGCCACCAGCATCCTCCCCTGCAAGACTGTAAACAGAAATTGAAGCAGTTTCTTAGACGTCCATTAATTTTTCCTCCTTTGTGAGAGTTGATGGGTATATTCTCTGTTTGATTCTATGATTCAAAATTGATTTTTGCGTACTATTTCCATTTGTGCTTCGGTTGCTGAAAGAAGTGCGTCCATTCCTTTTGATAAAGCTGATAGTTTCGCAGGTATGTTCAACTCTTTAATCTTGTCTTGAGTCTTATATTCTTGGGAAACAGAAATATAAGACACGGGACTGCCCAAAAAGGAAAATCATTCTTTCAAAAGGGAAAGAAAAGGACACATAGAAAAAAGAAAAACGCAAGAGATTTGACAAGCGTTCAAAGCAAAATGCTTATGAGATGGGGAATAAAAATTTAATTCCAATTCCGACTAGGGTGTTATCACCGAAGAATCTGAGGAACCTGTTCGTGAATGGGGAACGTGTTTACTAGAAAACGTAGTAAAATAAACATATTCGCCCACGACTGAGCAGGCTAAGTAATAGTTATACCATGGGTTGTCCGCCTGTACGTGGAGATAATCCACGAGCTTAAGCGAGTGGATTATCTTACGTACAGGTGGACAAACATGGTATAACTATTTTATGCCACCTACATCAGTGTAGACCTTGCACATCAAGTGATATTCCATGCTAAAGTTGGTAAAGGTGGTATAAATGAATGATATTGTCACCTATCTCTCCAGCTAAACTGGCCACGAAACTGCTTCTGACCCCCACTGTAGTATTAGGAAAGTCTCTGTTTGACTAAGGTGGACACTAGCTCTCTCTGTTGTGCTGCTAAATGACCTGTCTAAGTTAGTTTGCCTTGTGTCCAATCTGCGAATTTACCCATTTACCACACTTTAACCATCATTTACCCATTTACCACACTTTAACCACCATTTATGAAGGCACGGTTGCATGTTATAACACAGTCCATTCCTATGAACTCCAAATATAGCGTTATAAAGTGACTGCACTGTATTTTAAGTTTCTTATTGTCTACATGTATATACTTAAAACCAAACCAAAGGTAACTTTACGCTGTTAATATAAATATCTTTTCTGGGTATTGGTAAGATATATACTCAACAATAAAAGTTAAGGAAATCTCAAAAAACTATGGAACAAAAGAACACCAAATCTCGGACCCAGTGAGACCACAACAAACATTTTTTTCAATTGTTATTTATTTGTTTAGATACATTTCATCGGTTTAAAAAGATGCTTAATTTAGTTTGCTAGCTCTTATACCCTTGTTGTGGCACCATGTCAAGTAGCCTAGGGGTCAAAGTCATATTTCGAAATATGTGTCTACAGAGTATTCCCCTTTTTGATGCAAAACACATGAATAAGCTGTAAGTTTCCAAAACTCGAAATGCAATTCCTTTGAAAGTCACGTGAAATAAGCGTGATAGCCTTAAGTGTCATGTTTGAAAGATGAGAATGCATTCAGTAAGGAGTGTGTCCCTCCGTCAGCAGCAAATTGGGACTGGCTTTGCATACTCTCAATAATGTTGGTGATTCGGTACCTAGGGATCAGCCTTGATTCCTCCTGTAACGCTCCATAGATAGCCTTGAGATTTCTTGATGCCGCTATTATGCTTCCAACCCTCTGTCCCAAAGTGTCCTTTGCATGTTCAATCGTGGACAAGATGGTGAGCCCACTGGCCAGTTAATGCACACAGTTCTGCCTTGGGCTTCCTTGACCATGTAGTTGCTCGGGTTCTAGAACAGGAAATGCAGGACAACAGGCCTCAGCACCTCATCTTTGTACGATTGGCTGATCAAGTTTCCCTCTATAACAACCAGATCTGTCTCCCTCGATTTTTAACATCTCCCAAGGCACATTGCGAACGGTAGTGCATGAAAACCTATGTTGGATCTGAATATTGAAATTTTGTGAAAAAATGGCGTTAAGACTAGTCAACTTTAAGCCAAACTTTAAGATACTGCCAAAATTAACCATACGTCAAAATTAGTATGTCTGGCAGTTTTTGAGGGCAAGTGATGGCCCTTTAAATAGCGTCTTCAAATCTTAGGGTTTACCTTGGATTTTGTGAGGAAGTGCCTATTTTGTTTTTTAATGAAACACAGATTTATCGTAAGAAGATTAATTTGTCTCAGTCGTGTGTCATGAATTGTGTTAGGACAAGTGCCAGGAGCTCATTTTAATATTTTATTTGGTTCAAATCAACAGGGTTCCCACAAGCTCTGGAAATCATGGAAAACCTGGAAAATCACTAAAAAAAGGTCCATGCATGGAAAAATCATGGAATTTGAAAAAAACTAAATAATCATGGAAAAATCATGGAATTTTGGGAAATAATTTGACAAAACCACCAGTAGACAGAAAATTAGCTGTCGGACACTTGTGTGTCCGACAGCTAGTTTTCTGGCTACTGGTTTGTCCGACAGCTAGTTTTCTGGCTACTGGTGGTTTCAAGTTTTAATAATTTCAAAATGCATGCATGGTCTGAAAGTATGCTGTTGTTGCATTGCCCATTTATGCTCAGCGTGGTGAAGTTGCTGCTAAAAGGGGAGATTGGAGGCAGTGCATTAAATAGTCATGGAAATTACATTGTTGATCATGGAAAATCATGGAAAAATCATGGTATTGTGTTTTTGAATTTCTGTGGGAACCCTGAATCAAAAGCAGAAAAGATATATTCGGTAGTTAAAAGTGTAAAGTTACTTTTGGTTAGATATATATTTTGAAAAGTGCATATATTTTCTAAACATTTATACCTTACAGATATTAGGTCCAGTATGGTGCCCTACAAAACTAATGACGCCTTCAGGTGCTAAAGAATTTCCAGTAAAAGATGGAAGCTATAACTTTCTCAACAGTGCAGGGTTCCAATATGAAGCCGCAGCAGTACGAAACTATCTGAAATCAGGTATTACATAAATGTATAAATATATATCAATATTTGTGCCAGTTATATTGTAACAAGATTCAAGGTGAGAATTGACAGTTTTATCATGAAGTTTGAACTAATGTACATATGGAAATACACAGCTTAAGCAAGTGTATATTATGACCTATACGCTCACACTTAACTACAGAGCAGCTGACCATAGGACCAGTTAAGCAAAAAAAAATAGCATAAACATGTGGTTATTTTCTTATCCATCAATTTAAACATATGTTTTGGGTGCTCAAAAGAACCATCTCATCTAGACGGTTCTTTGAGTACCCACATCATGTTTTGGTTGAGAAATAAGAAAAATAATTTTCTGGTACGCAGTCTTATCTGCAGGCCTGGCTGACGTGAGTTAAAACTGTATCACAATAGCCCCCTCTGATCCACTATGATCTGCAAATGTATTTTTTATGGATTGGATATAATTGTTAATTCTATTAGAATAAATCATCATACACTGGCGTAGCTTGTGCGTAATAAAAATAGTAATACTCAAGGGAGCTCACCTAATGTGGTTAAAGTAAGTAAGGGTGCAAAGATCAGGAATCGATACAATCAAGTACCACACCTGATTATAATACCTTAAGGAACTGCTCTTAAAGGAAAGAAGTTTGGCTCCGTCTGGGAGCAAATTCTTTCCTTTAAGAGAAGTTCCCATTTAAAAGGGACATAATTGTAGAGAATCATTGCTTGGTACTGTAAATTCGGAAATTTTCGCAGATACTGTAAATTCGGAAATTTTCGCAGAAATTTTATTTTCACGAATAGCGTTAAAAGACAAATTAGTTACGCTAAAAATTCGCAAATTAGGCATGACTTACCTTCATCAGTAAAGGACAAAGAGTTTTCATTATTTCGGGAAGCTTTGATTTTCTTGAAACTCCGCATATGCGATGTTTTGCAAAATAGAACCCTCGGGAAAATTTCCCAATTATCAGTACAGTAGTCTCCCGTTGATGTGCGTAATTTTTTTAGAGTTCTGGTTACGCCATTGTATGTGATGTAAAATATACAATGTATCGCCTATATCAAGACAGATAATTTGGTATCTAGCTATTCATTAAATTTTAACTCGATTTTAGAAGTAATCTTTTTATGGGACATCAGCAAGCATTGGGGACCAAGATGAGACAAAAAGCAATAGAACAGGGCATTCCAACAGTGTCCACACAGTTTGCAATTGTAAAATTTATTTTAATTAATTGAAATTATATAAAAGAAATGTAGACCTGTCACTTCATAAGCTGAACAATAAGCTATACCTCTACCATATTAACCTGACCCTGACCTTTATGCATGAATAAATTATTACAGTTTTAACACTGAATATATAGTTTTTCGTGATGGATCGTGTGCAATCGGTATGTTTCGAGCAATTACGGAAATAAGCGTCTTGGTACAATTGGGATGAGATCTATTGATAACTCAATGTAGTTGTACTTTCCACGGTAGTTGTGTGGTTAGTCAGCATAGCTACAGATACGTAAATTATGGGTTCGAATCCTGGTCGATGCAACTTTTTTTTACAAAATGTAAGTTCACGCTTTCTTTGAAAATGTAATGACTAACAACTTCTTGATACTTGGAGTTAGAATTTAGTTTGCGAATAGGACTACACCCGTGCTCTTGTCTCCAAAGCAAAATAAATAAGTTATTGCAGATCGTAGCATTTCTCTAAAGAACAGCAAGGAGGTCCATATATGAGCCACGACATGAGATTTCCAACGATGGGCGACAAGCAAAGGCGCAGATCAGCATGCGCATACGCACAGTCTGATCAGAGCCTTTCCTAGTCACTTGAATATTCTATGCCTGGTAAGCTAATGAATTAACAGCATTTAGTTTCAATTCTTAAAAGGAGGGTGCACAGACTCACCTGCGCCTATTTGTGTCAAAATGCAACATTGTTGGAAATATCATGTCGCAGCTCATATCTTAAAAACTGAAGAGGCGACAGGCGATAGTTGAAGTACAGTGTTAAGGATCCTACGAGTGAATGTTATTGTCACCAAAGAGATCAAATTAATCAAAATGGAGAAACAATGTTGCAAAAGGAGAAAATTTAATAAAAATAAAACAAAAACCTTTAAAGTAGTTACAAAAATAAATGTCGCGTGCAGGATTCGAACTAACAACACAGAGCTTAAAAATATAAGTGTGCAAAATTTACGTGGTCTATCCACTGAGCCACCCAAGCAACTGATAGCCAATTGAGCTTTATAACGGTATATACATCTATTGTGATATAAAGTACCACGTGCATTTCCGTATTAGTCGTACGATGAACGCCGAAGATATATTTAGATGCTCAATCGGCTGTGAAATTATGTTAATGATAAAGGCCAGGATCAGGTTAATATTTTCAAGGTATACTCACAATCAATCAATGGAATAGTAATTGATTTTATCAGTTACCTCTCATATTAACTGCATTGCTGCATATTGCCTGATAAACGTTTAACGCATGGCATGTGCCTTTATCTGGTCATGATGACGTTGCACTATTTGAATGACGTCGCTAATGACGCTGAATCAGCACAAAAATCGAAAATTACGTCATAATCGCTAGTTTGAAGAGTGAATCAGTGGGCTAACTGATAAATAGAAAACCAGGTTCGCGTCTTTTGATATCAAGTTTACAAGGGTCTGCTTTGAGAATGCATGTTGAATCACTCGGCTAGCCTCACTATGTCAACAAGCGTTCTCAAAGCCTTGCCTTGTAAACTTGATGTCAAAAGACACTCACTTAGTATTCTCTATGTCCTGTGCAGCATAAATGGGCTAAAGTTGCTTATGAATGGTCCTCTTGTACAAACTCATAGGTGATACCGTATATATATATATATATATATATATATATATATATATATATATATATATATATATATATATATATATATATATATATATATATATATATATATATATATATATATATATATATATGAGCCACAACATGAGATTTCCAACACTGTGGCATTTTGACAAGTGTAGACTCAAACGAGCCTGTGCAGCCTCCTTTTAAACTTAGAAACTCCAAATGATGTTCGTTCAGTAGCTTAAGAATCATATACTATTCATGCGACTGGCAAAGTCTTTGATCAGACTGCGCTTATGCGCAGGCTTATCTGCACCTTTACTGGTCGCACGTACCACGTTAGTAGAAATCTCATTTGCGGCTCAAATATTCTCCCGTATATTCTAAAGGAATAAAGGTACAAGCAAGTTTAGTCTTTTCTGGTGATTTATAAATTAAGGATTTTTAGGCTGACGTTTCATAGATTCTATGAAAATAAGGTATATAAAATGTGAGGTTGATCAGGAAATACCACACAAAATGCAGACCAACCCACAGCACCGTGAGGAAAAGCCACAGAGCGCTAACAGTCACAAGACATAAGGAGGCAGTTTAAGTGAAGCAAAACTAGAAAGGACACTAATTAATACATAAAAAAAACAAGGACAATGCATAAAACAGTCCCAAACCAATTGGAGGAACATCAAAAAGTGTTTCAATAACAACAGAAACAGACAGCAGTCTAAGCCACCAGGGGGTGTAAATGCATTTTTTTGGTGCCAAACCTTTACCCTAGGTTTTGTGATTGCATGCTAGAATACTAGATCACTGAATTATGTTTAAGAGGCTTACTGCAAGTTTAAAATTTGATTTAAACGTAAACACGTTTTTGCCCAGTGTTATTCAGTAAAAATAAACATTATTCACCAGCGCGTCAGCACTGGTGATATACGTTAGTAAACTTCCATTGAGCGCGTGTTCGATTCGGGCCTGTTCCATAAGCAAGTTGCTGAAATGGATCGATTGAACATTAGCTCTCCAGCAGCAGTGTATTTTACTGTTCTTTCTCAGACTCCCCGTCAACCAAGCTACTTCCAAAGTTCACCCATTGCTTTGGATACCGGATTGCTTCTAAAAGCAAAAATGTCTATTAGAGACCTTACCACTGAGCTAGAATCCCGATCAAACTTGGAGCCTTCGGATATTCTAGACTAAGTGTGACGAAATAACTAGATGTAGATGGGTCGGTTTCAATATGCCTCCTAGGCATTATGTGCATTGTCTTCGATTGAGGAATACGATTGAATGACTTCATACATACTGCTGGGGAGGGGGTTAACTCTACCATTATTCAGTGTGTTCATGAGCAGAGTCTTACTGGAATATGCATATTTCATGTGTTTTATTTGCTTCTAATGGATCACCTATGTACAAATCGTTAACTAAAGCAAAAAATACCCAGAGCTTGAAGCACATGAAACGCTGAAAAGAGTGGCTTTAGCAAATGCAATATTAAAGCACTATATAAGTTCTTCTTTAATAACTGTAAAACGCCATGCGATGGTTCTAAGCTTTTTTAAAAGCTAACCTTGTATTAAATAAAGTTAGATTGCTCTGTAGCAAAACAACATAGTATCCACAGCACAAAACCACAGGGAAACAGCGAGATGCTACACACCCAGTCAAAATGCTTACGTTAAATTTCTAGTAACCACACTTTATATTCTAAAAAGCTGTGATTTTACCCTGAAAATAACAAAGTAGGAACTAATTGTGGAAAGAAAGTTTAGTGAAAGTTATGGCATTAATATATACTCAGCGTCAATGAAAAGTTACCAGTATCGAAATTTCGATATTTCGGAAAATATAAAATGCAGCACTTTGGCAACTGTTACGTTCATGTTTCTGGTCAACGACAAGCTGGTTAGGAGAGATAACACAGTCAAACGGGCCCTGGAACTATAGTGCACGTGATGCACGTACATTTTATGGTTTTGCAGTTTTTGAGAATTTGAAATCATCATTTCCAGAAGACAACATGTCAGAACACGCTTTAGAAATTTTCATTGAAAACGCCACCAAAATGGTTTAGGTTATCCCATTAAACGCGAAAAAAGAGGATCAAACTTCAAGGTAGCACCAGAACTTTGCATTTTCCTATACAATGCAATGGAAACTACAGGGTCTGTCAAGGAATGATTATAATGCATTCGGTTGGGATGGATACCGTTTTCCAAAGTGGTGATGCATGGCACCCTCTGTTATAAAATTGAGTGTTGACATATCCGTAGTTCTTTGTATAGAATGAACTAAATATTTTCCTATGTAAAGTGTATGTGATTTACTGGTAACTTTTCACTGACGTTGAGTATATATTGATAGTATGTTATAATGGACTGCAATACTGAAAGCAAGATTAACTGAGATGCTGATTAGAGTCTTTGCTGTCCACAATTCCTTAATAACAAACCAAATACAGAGCAAAGACTCTGATGAGCCTGGGTGGATGCTCAGGTTGATCTGAGTCTTCTCTTTGCGCACACACATTTTGATGGTGTTGTCAGTTCATTATCATTCAACACTCTATCAGCCCTCTTTCCATTTGCAATTATTATAATAACAATGATAAATTGAAGAAAAGTAAAATTCATTTTACCTGTGACTTATCATTATTTTTATCAAATCAGGTAAACAGATGGGGGTTACAAAGGGATCAAACAATGTACATTTCTTTTGAGAAACAGTACTTTAAGGACAAATGCTACAACAGCTGTACAGTTCTTTGAAATGAATGGTCTAGCAGTTGGTGAACTCGAAATAATATGAGCCGTGACATGTGATTTCCAACAATGTGGCATTTTGACATGTGTAGACTCAGACCAGCCTGTGTAGCCTCATTTTAGGCTTAGAACCTCAAAATGGTGTTCAGTCAGTAGCTTAACACTCATAGGATACTCAAGCGACTAGCAAAGGCTCTGATCATACTGCGCATTTGCGCAGGCTGATCTGAAGCTTTGCTGGCCGCACATACCACATTGTTGTAAATCTCATGCACTGGCTCATATGTCACTGCGTGCAGATTTTCCAAAATTTCCTATAGAATTTCAGCAGCTGACTGATATTCTGAAAATAATCGATATCTTTAGCCAGCTTCTTTCTTTTGATTTGAATTATAACTCATGACCTTAAAAAGCACTGGGAGTGGATATGATCAGGAAATGCAAAATCACACACCACATACCAACCCATGAAACCATGAGGATGAGGCAAATAACAATAGCAGCAAGACAACTGATGTCAAGCAGCCCACTCATCTAGATATTGTGCAAAGTTAGATCCTCTTCATAAACGTGACAAGATCCTGCATCATTTCGGCAAATCCTAGAAAATAGGGGGTTTTTTTCAGACCATATCCCAAATGATAAATATCTGGTGTTGAAAACCTCAATCATTTATTGTCATTGCATGGACTATCTTAATGCATATTCGAAAAGAGCTTTAGGTCACAACAGTAAGGATCTTTCAGGTAGACCAAAGGGTCATGGACGGTTCTGGCCTTATACGTCTATTTTTCTGACCCCCAGAACGCCGGTTTGGAGTTTCTGGTGTGATGCATGTAGTATCAGTGCAATAGGTGAATTCGATGTCAGGAGTCAGCTATCAAAATATCTTTGAAATTTCCATGCACTCGAAAGATATAGCTGGTTGAGCGGGGTGGGGTTGGGATATTTCATTATGATGAAAAGTTATTTTTTGCTGTTTTTTGTTTTTATTTTTTTGGTAGGCGTGACACTATATATTGCATATATTATGTGCAGAGTTTTTACAATTCATGATAACTGATGAATATTGTTTTAACAAAAAATTATGTTTTGTAATAAAATATTAATATTGGGGAGATACTTTACAAGTTACCTGTACATTTTTGTCTTGTAGAATACAACAATGATCTACCGTATATAATAGAAAAGCTGAAAGATCAAAAATTGAATGAATCAAAAAGCACCATTTAGCGTTTGGAAAGAAGAACTGACTTTAGCAGGATCCTTTGAATATTCTTTTGCTCATTTGATACATACAACATGACAAAATGCATTTAAAGAAGCTGAATATATGTGGTGTATATATACTCAAACAATAAAGTTATGTCCGCTTGACGTTTATGTCTGCCAGTTCCAAATGTATGGACGCATTTCATTCAAATTTTCACATTACCAACTGTGATCATTTAGAAACGTTTTGCATCTAAGAGAAAATCATTTGATAATCAGTAGAGCCACTGACAAAGCAGCGAACACTGGCACCCTTAAAATTAAAAGTCACAACACCAATAGCTTGTGTGTCCGTTATAATCCCAAATTTTAAGCACATTTAAACATCACTGAGCAAACTCTACAGTAAGATGTTATGCTTGCTAGCTGTATGCATTGCCTTTACAACCACATCCATTAATTTGTAACATACTCTGACGTCACAAAACATCGATCACGAGCGTGCGTGAAAACACCCTTCATTTTTGGTCCCGCATTTTGATAATCAACAGAATTGGACAAATCTGAAATTTTTTAGTCATCATAAACATTCAACATTAGTTTAGACCAATCAGCATCAAAACAATTGATAATGGAAATTTTCTGAGGATTTTGCAGTAAGGGGTGGGGTATAAAACACAGATATAGTAAACCATGGATGCCCGACATCAGCCATAGTTTTTGTTGTTCTTATTTGTGCAATTGTTGTCATAAACAAACACAACACATTAAAACAAAAACGGTCTCAAAATAATGTTAGGTTAAGGAGATTTGGAAGTTCTTAAATTGTTATTTGTTTAATTCAAAGGGAGGTAATTTCAGTCAATTTCGTAAAACTAAAGGTTTTGAACTGCATTTTCTCTCATTCAATAAGCAGACTTTTAGATGTTTTTTCATCGTCGGACGTTTTTGGCTACCATTTAACGTAAAATGTGTCACGTTTTGATGATTAACTTTCTGATTATAATGGAAAAAGCTGTGTGCACATTAGGTTCAATAACCCTGCAAGATAAGAAGATAAAATCAAATAATTACCGATTGTTGTGTGTCCGACGTTTGATGAACATTTTGGTTATATTTATGTTGCGACATCTTAACTGGATAGAAAGATACAGTACCATGAAAAATCGGACGTTTCTTTTTTGTTTGAGTATATATAGTCTATGTTGAAAGTGGCCAATATGACATAATACCTTGATACCTGTAATATATAGAGGATCTTACATTAGTACTCATGTTTTATTGAATTTATTAAACAAGTTGGGGAAAAGAGATAAAATATGAGGCTTGCTGAGCATTTTATCTCTTTTTCGCAACGAGTTTGATAAATTCAATAACACAAGAGCACGAATGTAAGATTCTATTTATCATATGACAAATACTTTGAAATCTCATTTAAGGATTGAAATGCAGATTTTTAGCTTGCACTGGATGATGCAAAACATTAGGCTTTTTAATGTCTGTGAAGTCCGAAAGGCTTCTCGGAGACATTAAAACGCTAATGTTTTGCATCATCCAGTGCAAGCTAAAAATCTGAATTTCAATCCTTATATTTACATTTTATATTATTAATGAAACATACTTTATTATCTTCCACCCAAATTCGCTGGTAATCCTTGAAAAATGAAATATTTTAGTTGTAACCGAGGTGTTGGAACAGCCAGCGAACGAAAGTCCTGTACATAACGTCGTGGCGATACGTGAATGACGTCACTCAAATGTTGGTAAACAAAGAAAGCAATTGGTTGACGTTGACGTTACTCCACCTAGAGGCGCGACCTAGACCACATGACTGCTCAATGTTTTGCATCGAGAAATGCAAGCAGCTAGGAATTATGGTTTCATCTAAGGCAGCTAAATTGAGAATGTAAATATTTCTGGTGTGAAAACGTTATAATTTTGTCATTATGTACGTAATATTGTTATAGACGTCATAACGTTTCCCGTAAATCTATAAACCACTAGTGGTTTATCGATTTAATTGCATGGCGTTATTTCACTCCCAGACGCGAGTCATATGATAAATAGATATAACATGCGTGCCAGCAGAAACTTTGTTGTCTGTTATTAACCTTTACAAAGATTTTGAACACAGAATGTCGATCCTGATCTGGATCCAAACTGCTTGACACTCTGATAGTGTTCCTGTTTTTTTTTAAAGGGTTTATGTTGAAGAAAAAATCAGCAGACCACAATAAAAACAATTATCCAGCTTGCAAAGAGAAAAGTACAGAGTGTTTGCAAAAGAATGTGTCATAAAATAACTGTATTTTTTTCTTATGAAAAGTACATAAATCATGCTAATTTCTACGTTCATCTTTATGTACTTTATATTAAACTAGCACAGAATACAAAGCTATTTATTAGATGTGTGCTAGCAAACCGCATTAACGTCGTTTTTCCTTAATCGGTAGAAATAGCATTTTATTGGCTTAACACCTGATTTTTTGGGCTGCCAAATATTGTCCCCTACCCCTTGTGCCAGCAAGCCACTGTCATAAAATGCGTAAAATATGGTCAAGTGTAACGCAAATTCAAGCAAAAGCTAATGTCTATATATTTTATTGTAAAACTGATTGATCTACCCTAAATTTTACACCCTTGATGCATTTAGTAATATGGAAAATGGTTTTCCCTTTCATAAAGTACTCAAGTCAGGGTGGCTTAACTGTGCAGAAAAGGATGGATGACAAACATTTGTAAAAAATCATAGACATTTTCCAACAGCAGGTATCAATGATTCTTTACCCCATTACCCTTATATTTTATGCAGAATTCTATATAAAAAGTATGCCAATTGACAATTCCATTTTAATAGTGTGAAGCAATTTAGGTATAAAGTATACAAGTAAGATAGTTCATTCTTAAACAAGAATTATTTTCCCAAATAATGATAAAATACAATCCAAATAACAATAAAAAGCAAAGAATAGATAAGTTGTCAAAACTGATTTGGTGCAAAACCCACTAAAAGATGCCTTATGATAGACGCCCAGTTTGCCCTCAACACCACCTCCCCATTATTAACACTCAAAACTGAAATAAAATAAAGGATCAAACAGGTCCCACCCTGGAATCGAACCCCTTGCTCCAAATTGCCCAATAGATGCTTTAATTAACAATGCACACTGACTATTACTCAGTTTGTTTGTTTTTTATTATGGATGCAATAATGGTGATCGTGGAAAATTAGCTGCATAGCCTTTTACACCAAAGTCATTTTATCATTTTTGTCATTAACTGATTTTCCCATTATGATTATAGGGCATGCTTACATGTATTTTGAAAGTCAATTTCGTGATTTTCTTAGGGCGGTGCAAAGATGACAATCTTTTTATTATATAACTTAAATCAGATTTTTTAAAATTGTATTTGTTTATTTGCAGAATGAAAGCACACTCACAGCTTATATGAGCCGTGGCATGAGATTTCCAACAATGTTGCATTTTGACATTTTTAGACTCAGACGAGCCTCTGCAGCCTCCTTTTAAGCTTAGAAACTCCAAATGGTGTTCAGTCAGTAGCTTAACAATCATAGAATACTCAAGCGACTAGCAAAGGCTCTGATCAGACTGCGCGTACGCGCAGGCTGATATGAAGCTTTGGTGGTCGCACATACCACATTGTTGGAAATATCATGCACTGGCTCATATGCCATCTTTATTTTCAGGTGCAAAAGAAACAAAAGAAGCTTCTCACGCTCATAGTGAAATGATATTGACAATTATGGACGAAGTACGGAGGCAGCTTGGTGTCGTCTATCCCCAAGACTTGTGATATCTAGATACATATTCAATGCAAGTTATATAATAACAACGGGCAGAATCGTAACAGCCTTTAGACAGTGCGTGATTGTTAAATAACTTGGATTTAACTGACTATCATCTGAGTAACCAATCTTTTCTTAACTCTGATATGTTGGTTTTGAGCAAATATTGGAGATACTGATCAAGTGGCTTTTGCTAAAGCCACCTGAATAGGGTCCACACCATTTTAACTGAATGCAGCAATAGAATCATTTTAACAAATGTAAACATTTTTACACTATTATAATAATAATAAGCACGTAAATTGGTTATAAAAACTCAAATACCATTCATGGTTACCAGAACTCAATTTAGACTCACAGTCAATGTTGATACTATAATATTGTTGACAAATATATAAAAATAATAAAACCCTTTTTTCATTTTGATGTATTATTTATCTTTTATCATATCAGTGACGTCGCGTCTGGGAGTGAAATAACGCCATGCAATAAAATCGATAAAGCACTAGTGGTTTATAGTTTTACGGGAAACGTTATGACGTCCATAACAACGTTGTGACATAATGACAAAATTATAACGTTTTTACGCCAGAAATGAGATTTCAAAGTATTTGTCATATGATAAATAGAATCTAACATTCGTGCTCTTGTATTATTGAATTTATTAAACTCGTTGCGAAAAAGAGATAAAATGCTCGGCAAGCCTCGCATTTTATCTCTTTTCCCCAACTCGTTTAATAAATTCAATAAAACATGAGCACTCATGTGAGATCCTCTATTTATTTGACCTCAATGTGCAGCAACACATGCATGGCCCCTGTTGGTCATACTGGAGATGATTGAACACAATATTGAGTACGTTATATAGAGGATCTTACATGAGTGCTCATGTTTTATTGAATTTATTAAACGAGTTGGGGAAAAGAGATAAAATGCGAGGCTTGCCGAGCATTTTATCTCTTTTTCGCAACGAGTTTAATAAATTCAATAATACAAGAGCACGAATGTAGATTATATTTATCAAATGACATTATGATTACATTGAAATCTCATTTCTGTCGTAAAAAACGTTAGACTTTTAACATTATGCACGCAACGTTGTTTTGGACGTCATAACGTTTCCCGTAAATCTATAAACCACCAGTGGTTTATCGATTTTATTGCATGGTGTTATAATTTCATTCTCAGACGCCACGTCATATGATAAATTATATATAAGTTTTTTTGTATTTGATAGAACTACCAATCTACAATTAAGCACAGCATGAAATTCACGGGTTATTGGTCAGGATACAGTTCCACGCCAAATGTAAAAAACATCTTTACAAAAAGTTCACAATCAGTAAAATTTGCTTTTATACTCTGTGCTGCAAACATGAGCTGGACATTGTTTTTTTTCTAGTTAGGATCCCAGAAAAGTTTTCACACCTGTTTATCAGTAATTACACCCGAATAGCGCGACTGTTGTTTTAACAAACATGTTTAGATCCAATATGACAACAGATTGGTAGCAAAACATTGACAGCGCCTGCAAAATTGAGTGTCATACTTTTGACTGAGAGCCAGCAATGCTTTTGGAGCCAATCATTATGGAATACAAACGATAAAAAATGGGTTTTAATAATTTTGTATGTTTGTGACTTTTCCGTATAAAGGGTTAAATCATTTCGAATTGTACTGTATTCCAACCATTAGAGCGTAACTTAAATTAAACATCAATTATGATTGCAGATGTCTGGAACTATGAACTGCATGTATATTTAGTTTAGTTTTTATTATATTGAATGTTAGAGTTTAAATTGAATCTAAAAATCCTTCAATTGTTTTTTCTGAGTATATTATACATCTATATTTATATGTAGTATTGGTTAGCTATAAATTGTAGAACTGGAACGGGATCTGTGATAAGCGTTCCATTTGATACAGATTTGGCCCATTTAGCATATCTAATCGGTTCATAAATGAGACATTTGCAAACTGGGTAGACCCAGATGAGATGTTGTAAAATGCAACATCTCATCAGTCTCTAAGTTTTATTTTTATTTAACGAATATCACAGAAATATTTCGATCTGTGGTCCCCCAATAATGAACAATAAACAATTCCAACATGATCAAAAACATAGAAAAGGAATGTTTTAATTTGTAAAGCAGTAATTAAACAACCACGCTGAACTTTATTTATTAACTTATCAAATCTCTCACGTTTGACCTGGCAAAAACGGTTCTTCCTGTCTGATTCTTTAAAGACCAACACATCGAATCAAGCCGTTTGTTATATCAATATGTTACACAGTAGATTTAAGACTAGAAAAATAATCTGACTTTTAAAATTATTTTCAGGATGGGGAGAATTTAGTTCTACTTTTTTACAGTATCACCAATAAAATGTTCAATATTTATGTGTTTGATTTGATACTTTATTTTGTTTTGTATGTCAACTTGATTATTTACGCCTCCATCAACAATTTTCAGCTATGTCAGGACGGGGTTTCCTGGGTTAAACCAGTACCAAGCAAGGATTAATACGTCTTGCTCAAAGACACATTGCTGTGAAGCCCATGAGGCTCAAACCTGCAACCCCTCGGTCCCGAGTCAAGCACTCTTCCACTGAGCTCCGTTGATGCTTTATTTCCCAGTCCCAAATACTTTAATTCCTTTCGGGACTTCGGGAAGTTTCGAGGGTGCACCAGTACTAAGCTTCTTGTCAAGGATAGCACAGTGCCATCTTCTTTTCCATATTAACATAAAGTAGCCATCAATAACCACTGGGGTGAGTCTATCTCAATACAAGCATATGCATTAAGGGATACTTTTTTCATTTTAAGATTTGTTGTGGAGAGTCGTCAACTAACCTTTAGGATGGTTGTGGTTCGTGGGAGTTAAAAGGAAGTTACTTACTTTTATAACCGCATTTTACCAAGAAACATGTTTGCAGTTCTATTATTACTGGTATACTAGAAATTGTACATGATAACTGAGCATGATATCAATACATGATAAAAAAAAATCAAAATTAACCAGTGCTGTTTATTTTTTTATTTTAAAATGTCAGATGTTGTTTTACTTTGGGGAACAGTACATATAATTTTATTGCACGGTCTGTCCACCAGTATATTTATCTGTCTCTCTGCCAACCTGTTAACAAATTATTGTGCAGATAACCCCTCCTACAGTATTCGTCGTATTTTAATGACGATTACTACAACTGATCTATGTGAGCCATACTGTAATTGTTCATTTAAAAATTAAGTGAGTATAACCAGGAGATGTCACAATCAAACACCAGTCGGGGAAAAGTCCGGCACACTTCCAGAATTGAATCAAGTAAATAATGATGCAAAGATCAGAAATCAATACAATCAAGTACCACACCTGACCCAGGATACCAATGGGAAAGTGACAAACTCACAGTTAGACACCCCAAACGAGAGTCAAGAGGTCAGCCGTTTCCCAGCAGGTGACCACAAGGCACAAATAAACAGACGCGCACAAAGGCATAACAAACACATGACAGAAAAAACATGAATGATCCACAAAAGAAGTACAGCGTTAGAACGGTCAGTAAAAATATTTTACTGGAGGGCTTAAACCAGTTTCACGGCGCCAACCTCGCCCTTAATTCTGATGTGGACAAGGGCACATTTGGGAAAGTGACAAAACACAACAAACGCGACAGCCAAGAGGTCAGCCCTTTCCCAGCAGGTGACCGCAAGGCTACAAGGAACAGACATGACAGCATAACTAACACCAAGATGAAGCATAACTAACAAAAACGATCCACAAAAGAAGCACCGCCTTGGTACGGTCAGTAAAAATACTTATACTGGAGTGCTTAAACCGGTTTCACGGCGCCAACCTCGCCCTTAAATCAGCCGTGGATCAAGATACATATATATTTGGTTTGCATTGAAGACCCCTAACGTATCAATGTATCATCTCCTACAAGCCTCGGGTGTACGTTAGGCGCATTTTGCGTAGCACTATGTACGAAAAAGCTCCATTTTGTTAGCCAGAACTGGCGTTAGGATTTTTTTCTGCCCTATTAAAATCCATATTTCTGAATTCCCGAAAAGTTTTAATCAGCAGAATAAATGAAGTTTATGTATTTTCAAAAAAAAAAATTGCTATAGCGATATTTTATTGAAAAAAACATAAACTTCATTTATAACCGTTGTTTTGCTGTAATCACATTTGTTATTCTGTTGGCAAGGTTTATGTGACGTCAGCGTCACGTTATGCAACGGCAGCGTCACATTATCAAAGTAGATCTTCGATGTACATCCGAGGTCTGATTCCACGGAATTGGTCGAGACAGTACCGATAGAATCTAACACTACAGACCAACCCACGGTACATGAGGATCAGGCAGTAACAGCCCCGAAATATAAAAAAAAAGACATTGAGAGTAAAGCAACCAGCTCTTCCCCAGCGAGATGATTGCAAAACTAGAAAGAACACACAGTAGGTGCATAACGAAACAAGGACCTAATACAAAACCACAAACAATGGGAGCAACAATAAACAAAGGGTGAAAAGCAGAACCACCCCCTTAGAACGGACATCAGCCAAAGCCACATGGGAAGGGGGGGGGCTTAAATTAATTTTACTGGTAAAATCGTCACCCTAGATTCTACTGCTGAAAAATAGCTTTCGTGGAGGCTTCCTTACTAACGCAATGTATCATCACAAAGAAACAACCAAATCAACTAACATTCTGTGATGAAGCAAAAAAAAAACAGGGCTCTCAACTGACAGACTGCTAGAACTTAAAGGTCTCAGATGAACCATGGTGGGCTAGGCCAAAGGCATACTTCACGCATTGACCCACCGAAGAAAGCTTTATGTAAGTGTCGCCATAGTATAGGGTCTTAGGCCTGAACCACCGCCATGCAATTTTAAGAAGAAACGCTATTTATAAACTGTTATTTGGCTTATATTGACCAGAATGATGATTTTCGCATAATGCATCGGAGAGTTATGCATCCTTAAACATGGAAATGTTCTATTATATACTAACGTTAGTATTCATGTGATGATTCCTCTCTCAGTTTTCATCAGATTAAAATGAAACTAGACTAATGTGTTGACTATATAGAGGATCTTACGTACATCAGTGCTCATGTTTTATTGAATCTATTAAGCGAGATTGGGAAAAGATGTAAAATGCGAGGCTTGTCGAGCATTTTATCTCTTTTTCGCAACGAGTTTAATAAATTCAATAAGACAATAGCACGAACGTTAGATTCTATTTATCATATGACATAAAGATTAACTTTGAAATCTCATTTCTGCTGTAAAACGTTATGTACACAACGTTGTTATGGACGTCATAATGTTTCCCGTAAATCTGTAAACAACTAGTGGTTTATAGATTGTATTGTTCACCCAGACGTGACGTCATATTATGATAAAAAGTATTGGTTGTGTGTAACAGTTTTACCCTTGTCGTTTGAGTTATTTTAGAAAAACATACCCTTGAACTTGGAAATCTGGCTCTGATTGGTTGATGCTTTCCTGACTCTTCAGACTGTTCCTATTATAGTGGGGCGGATATGTGAAAAAAATCGTGCATTTTATGATAAAAGCATGAAATTTGGCACATGGCCAGATTAGTAACAAACAAAATTTTTGAGGGTCAGTGCTACGCCCAAAATGCGCCACGACGGCCGCCATCTTGAATTTCAAAATGGCGACCTGTTGTCATGTAATACCTGTTAAGCTGGGTATCATTTTGCAATAAACTTTTCTTTAAAACTAGTGAAAGTGTCTATTTTAACAATAAAACTTTTGTAGTTATCTGACATCACATGTAGATTGGCATATAATAAGTAACCATCAATAACACAAGATGGCGGCCATTAGAGGACATTTTCGGCGTGGCACTGACCCTTATTTTTTTTGTTTTGTTATCAACTAGCCATGTGCCACGTTTCATGCTTTTATCATAAAAGGCACGATTCTTCTCAAAATTGTTACATATCCGCCCCACTATTTACCAATTTTGATTGAACAATATCAATAATTCAATATATTGACAATGCCTAAAGAGTAACAGTCACGGGACGTCAGGAACACATCTTAAGTAAGGCAATCAGCTCTCTCTTCCCCATCACTAGAAATGGCATTTAGTACTACATAACTAATGAAGAACCAAACACAGAACCCCCACAAACACTGGGAGCAACATTTAACCAAATAACCAACAACATAGAACCATCCGCCTTAGAACGGATTAAGCATGTTTTAATCACCATGGTCCAAAGTGTTTAGCCATTATGTCCCCTTATATTAGGAATGGTTTTGCTTGACTATTCATATAAACTAATATCTCTCTTTTCCGTCCCTCTCCCACTCCACAGCTTCCTGCACCTTCGGTCTCTCTCTATCGTTTACATTTTCCTTTCACAGTATAGAACAAAATAGCATGTAGCTCTTTATCTTGAAGCTCTGGTGCAAGTGGCTGTTCTTCATTTTGATATGCAATTTAAATCATACGTTCCCGGATAAAGCCTTTATACATCATAACGTTCGCTGGACGAGTTAATATGTATGTTTGTAACACTATTACTGTAGTGTAGTATACATATAGGCCTTTAAATGTTTTTTAAATTTACATACTGGTTTCTTCATGCTGAAATTTTGCATGGACAAAGAAATAGTAAAACCCTAAATTGAGTTAGTTTTTGGCAGAGAATGATGTCAATTTTAATGCTCTGATATCTTGTAAAAATAAATAACAGTTTTGTTGGTGTGAAAATACCCTTTCAGTACCAATGTTTGTTCTGTAAGTGCAATCTACTTGGGACAGAGATTGCGGTATATGCTCATCTATGAAATGAACATTTAAGATTGACAAGCAGACGGTTATCTTGCTGAAGCCATCAACAAACGTTGTTTATAATGAACATCCCATCTGCTTAAGCGGATATATCTTTCAAAAGCTCTTACTCGCATGAAAATTTTCCTGTATAAACAAGAATTGCTTTTTTGTCAAGGAGACAGATACTTTTGGCAACATTGTTGTATGAACAACTTATACATCTCACATAGATCACTTTACGCCCCAACATACAGCTTTTGACCAATCGGCAGCATGCTTATCAGTCTTTTAGAGTTACTTCCTGGTTTGATACCGTTAACAATGCTGTGACACGCTGGATGAACTTTAGAGAAAACCATTTGCATGAACATGACCTACAATTATTAGACTACATTATTTAGAAGTATTTTCGTCCAAAATGTACAAATTTCTGGTAGAATAATATAAATTTTCAATTTTTGCTTATGAAGTTTTTAAGGTCAAATTGAAAAATTGAAAACATAATATTTGGTTCAAAATACTTCTAAATATTGTAGTCGAATAATTGTAGGTCATGTTCATGCAAATGCTTTTCTCTGAAGTTCATCCAGCGTGTCACAGCATTGTTAACGGTATCGAATCAAGAAGTAACTCTAAAAAGACTGAAAAGCATGCTGCAGATTGCTCAAAAGCTGTATGTTGGGGCGTAAAGTGATCTATGTGAGATGTATAAGTTGTTCATACAACGATGTGGCCAAAAGTATCCGTCTCCTTGACAAAAAGCAATTCTTGTTTATACAGGAAAATTTACATGCAAGTAAGTGCTTTTGAAAGACATATCCACTTAATTGGAAGTCTCCAAGTAATGGGTAATTTTTGCGTTTGACGCGCTTGTCTTCTTCCGTCTGTCTACTTATCTGTATGTTCTGTGTGCGCGTATGTAATTAGATAAGCAGACTGTTACAGACATTCAAATAAAGATAAAACACACATACACGCACACACCGATGGACGGGTGTCAATGAAATCACAAACGAAAGCATTTTTCATAGTTTTACTATTACTGTTACTGTATCTAAGGTACTAGAATGAAATAGTCCTATCCATAAAACATTCAGAATGTTAAAACTTCATCCTATTTATGTATGCAAACTTCAAAAACATAGTTTTGATTAGGGTTTATTGGTTAACATAGAATTTTCCAATTTAATTTAAAATCCGTATTTTCAATAAAATGTAATTGACAAAAACATTGGCTCATTTGAAGGGCAACACTACAGTAGTACCTGTAATTATTTGAAGCCTGGTATTGCTATATACAAAATTACGAATGGTCTATGGAGAATGGAGAAAAACACCATGTGCGGAACCAGAAAGTTTCGTCAGCGGGGTTTGGGGTAGGGAGGGAAGACTCAAACCAGCCTGTTCAGCTACATCGACTAGTTAGAATGTTAAAATGTCGCCTGACGCAAGCTCTGATTATTTTACTCTGCATATAGCGATTAACAAAAGAGCGGATGCGCAGCCTGGTATGCGTCTTTGTTGGTCGCACACAACAAAGCCAGGTTTTCTCGCGTCGAGGCCCGTATTATCTGTAATATCTCAATATGAAGTTTGTCTGGTTTAAAATTAACTTTAACAATTAGGCATTTTTTGGAGCAATCAGTCATCAAATTGGAAATGATGCACAATTTAGTCAACAAAAAATTGACATTTATCATAATTTAATGAGATTGTTTACCAGCAATTACCTGCCGTTTAAACTATGAATTATCCTCATAACTTAAGATTTAATATTTCCAAAACGTGCACAAAATATAAATAAAACTAGATCAAATTTATTTCAAAGGGTTAGAGAAAAAGAGTTAGGTATATGTCACTATATCTGTTAATATTGGCTTAACATAAAATGTACCACTTTCTGTAAATTCACAATGCGTCGTGCATAATGTATCGTAATCAGCGCACAGAAAATGTTCAAAAAGGTCTTTTGCATCGTTCATTAAGATTTATTTACATATATTAAATGTTCAAAATAGTGTGTATAAACAATGGACACATCATACTACTGAATATAAAAGTACGTTAATCTACTGATCTACCAAAAGCTTTGAAGCGTGACTCTATTTACAATATCGATATGCTGTTCTTGAAAAAAGGGTTTCAGTCATCTATTTTCATTTATTATAAAAGCTTTGACTCCATCCAGACTGGCTCATTTTACGCATTTTGCATCAATCGTTTGAAATAGAAAAACCCAAAGGTCATTGGTCAGAGGTCGTGGTACATCTATACTAAGTTTTCCTTGTATATATATATATCTCGGTTATATTAAACTGCAGTAAATATAATCCAATGTGAAGCCTGTGTATATGCAATATGGACAAATTCCATATTCTATCAATTCCTGCCACTACACGTGAAATCTCATACCTTAATGTTGAAGTTATTTTATCAAGCATTGGTAAGGTAAAGTACACCTGGTTTTCCCGCAAAATGCAAGGCGACATACATATCCGATAACAATAATAATGTCATTTTGTGCAGTAAATGTTTGTGCAGAAAAAAAACGTCTTTTTTGCCAAGGCAGGGATGAAGGCGGCAGGCCTATCCACCCGTTTGTCAGTCCATTCGCAATTGCGGACGCAGTAACACAACCATTTGCCACCCACTTTCTTCCAAAGAGCTACATGGACATGCTTTAGGGGTCTATTTTGATCCCATTTGAAGCTAAGATAAATGAAAGCAGAGAAAGAGGCACAGATCAGGAATTGTTGCAATCACGTACCACACCTGACCCAGGACACCATATGTGAACGTTTAAAAACACAAGAAAACACACCATAAAAGAGAGCCAAGAGGCCAGCCATTTCCCAGCAGGTGATCACAAGGCTGCAAAGAACCGATAAGACAGCATAACAAAGACAAACATGAAACATAAATAACAAAAGAGACCCACAAAAGAACGATCAGAAAAAAGAAAAAAAATACTCGTTTTACGGTGCCAACCTCACCCTTATTTCTCACGTAAAGTAAGTAAGTGTGCAAAGATCAGAAATCGATACGATCAAGTACCACACCTGACCCAGGATACCAATTGGAAAATGACAAACTAACAGTAAGACACCATAAACGTGAGCCAAGAGGTCAGCCCTTTCCCAGCAGGTGTTCACAAGGCACAAATAAACAGACACTCACAAAGGCATAACAAACACAAGACAGAAAAAACATAAATGATTCAAAGAGAGGTACCGCATTGGAACGGCCAGTAAAATATTTTACTGGAGGGCTTTAACCGCTTAATTCAGACGTGGAACAAGATTATATATATATAAAATAATATCATAAAACTGTTTTTACAGTTTGTTTATTCAAACAAACATAGTTAAGCAAACAAAACAAACATAAAACTGTTGTAAAATTCATTAAAGTCTTTAATTTACCTGTTGGGAGTTAAAACAGCAAATCATGTCAATTTCATGCAGCACATGCTAGTTTCACACTCATCATGCAATTTTTAGCTGTCTAGAGGGTAATATTGCAGAAGTGTCAAAAATATTAACTTCTGGAAACTAGTTCGAGCTGGTTTTCATGCAATATAGTTGGCCATCCAGAGCCTGAAAAAAAAGTTCTGTTGGCATTTTTGAGTACATTTTGGCATCCATGCTCAAAGTGTATCTTGATGTGTTTTAAGAAGGATAGGGGTGGATGCCAAGTCTGGAAATGCCCCAAAGTCCCAGAATTAGGTCAAAGGTCAACTGAGTGCATATTCTTGTATATACGTCAGATTTTAGCGTTTGTATCAATTATCTATCCAAAATTAAAATTGAAAGTAATGCAAAATCTCTTTTCGATAATACAGCCATGCTATATAAACAAACAGCATCATCAAGGCATGATGTGTGTTTGGATCAAAGGTCATTTAAGTGCAAAATCGGTGGAAATTGTAGCAATATTTTATTTATATAGGGGCAAAATTCAAATTTTAAGTTCCCTTCTATTCGAATGTTAGATTATTTTTATTGCTATCCTGCTAGGTGTGTGTCTATCATGTTTGGAAAGCAATGATTTACCAAGTTTCCCGCTGTCAAATATTCATAATAGGCATGTAAAGTACGTTACTGTATAAAATCAATTAAAATGTTATACAACTAAGAATAACCATTTCATTATAAAGAAATATTTTTTTTTCCTTAATGCTTTGTATGAATACGTCATCTTATGCAATTATCTATCCTTTTATACATAATATGTGTTTAAGTTGTTACTTACGTTACATTTTACCATCTGAAATTGAGTCATTTCTCAAACGTATATGTTCCTAGCTACAGCTTTCATGAGGACTTGGCCATTATCTCATGCTTATAGGACTAAAATATAGTTCTTTTCTCATTTCACACATTTGCTGTGTTTGTTCCCATCTATGAGTAATTGTTAAACACTTTTTACAAGGCCACTACCTGCTAATTGCATATACAAAGCATAGCTTCATGAAAACACAAAGACCAAGCCTCCTACATAAAACATCAGGCGTGTTGAAACCATGATAGAATATGGTAAATACCATATACTGGAAGGAATATATCCTCACATTGGTCTTCACATCTGCCTGTTAGCAGATGATAAGATACATAACATAAAGTTAATATACAGGTACATTTCTAATAATGACCATCCAGTGAAACATTATTAACTTTTTGTGGGGTATACATGGAAATAGCCCTGACATTAAGGGTAATCCTCCATATAACTTTAAACATTTAATTGTATGGGGTGTCCTTTCATTTGCACATATTAATGAAATGATGTGGATTCAAAAGCAGCATTTCTTTGAAATCAGGCTGCTTGTGTAAATGTATTCATCCATATATAGAAGCAGTATAGATATGATGTTAAAGGTAACCTCTAATTTTAAGATACCATAAAATATTTATCTATGTCTTTCACAGCGCAACTTTTTATACATTGTAATTGTTTCAGTGTCGATAAATTCAATTCTAAGTATCATTTTTAAAAATATTTTGCTTATTATTTTTTGCAATGATGATAGAGATCAAATGCTATGAGGTAATTGACATGTGTTTCTTTATGTTATTCTTTTTAACTCTAAAATGCCAATGCAAGTTTTATTACAAATTAAATTTCCCCAAAACAGATGTCTAGTGACTTCTTGCGAACACAGGCATTCACCATATTAGAGCACCTGATGATTTGATTGTGTTCATAGTTTTCCATCAGTTTGGGGTCATTTCTTAGTATTTAGAGTAATTGTGTCCTGAAATGGTTATCTAATATGTACATTTACTAGCATAATCCATTGGCTTAACATCTCCCACTTGCTTTGCTGTTTATAAGATCCTATTGTAGTTAACTCACCTGTTCTAGTGTAGAATCTATCTATTAACCATGGCAATTTGCTAAGACAGGAATTGATTGCATACAGGGTAGGTGACTAACATTAATGTATACATCTACTGCTCGTAGATACAAGTGCAATATATCAGATTGGATAGCACTTGTAACTGGTAACATACTCGAAATGTGTAGTTTTAATATGGCATTACTCTTGAAATAAAACTGAACTACTTTCCTTTCACTATATACAAGACAGTCCTTAAACAGTGTTAGTCTTCACAAATATCTACAAGGAAAAAGGTACAATAGTGAGCAACTTTATGCTTAAAATGCTTTCTGCAAGCTGTTGTCAGCAATGTTGTTCACATTTTCGATGGTTTTGCATATACATTTAAGACTATCACAATGAGCCTAATTTAGTAAACCTTTTAAAACCAACAAACAGACCATAACTCACTTTTCATTGGACATATATAAAACATGTACAAGGGTTACAAATAGCTCAACAAAATGAAATACTGCATAAACAAAACTAAAAACAAATTACCTTGTGAATAAGAAAAGCAGAGAAATCAGCTGCGTGTGACACTACTTTTTCAACATTCAGTTTAATCTCTGAGTTTCAGAGATGCAAACCATACTAGTGAATTTTGGGAGTCATGTTTTTGTTTTATGCTTAAGAATAAAACAGTTAACTGATCTTTAAAATAAAGTATCACTAACATTCAAATGATTTGTTGTTTATGTTACCATGAAATATGTTCAGATGCTTTACAAGACTGCTACATGCAAGGCTCAGGTAACCTTACCTCAACCAACCTTAGTCTAAGATAATTAACAAGCAGAATAGTTTCTATCAGAATTGCTGCAGAATGTAATAAGATAATCATCATTAAAATATGATATAAAATCTAGTTCAACAAAGCATGGATTTTAATGGAGACAGATGATAAATTAATTTTATAATATAATTGTCAACAGTGAAAATTGAAAATGAAATAATTCAGCATACAAGGAAAATCTTTAATACTAGGTCTATGTAACATCCTATATTTGGACATTAACCATGCTGGTTCTGTACAACGATGTTACATTTGCAATCTTCAAAAACCTATACCTGCTATAGAAGACACTCAGCACTACCCCTGCCTTAATTCCTGCCTTGCCAGTAGATGTATGAAAAATTGCTTTGCTATTTTAAGTAAACTATTGATATTAAATCAATATTTAAATCATGATGTAGATTGCATGTTTATCGTTATGTACCATGGTAGAAATCTGAAAACTGCAATATGAATGTAAAAGAACCAAGCAAATTACAAAAAGTATTTGAGTGAGACCAGGAAATGCCACATTCACATATTGCAGACCAACCCATAGCACTCTTTTAAATTGTCTTATATAGAATAAAATGTGTGTAGTATATGTAAGCAAATTGTGGAGAGCAGACCCAAATTTTATATAAGCCTACTAACAATTTACTACCTTTATCCATTTATGTAGGGCACCTTTTGTTACCTACGTTACCTCATGAATATATGTGCAACAATTTAAGATCCATTATTGTTAATAAAGTTTTAATTTGATTTCATTATGAAAGATATTTTGCCAATTCCAATGCAATGTAAATAATAGAAAAATGAATCTGTAAGCAGCTATACGTTACATGCTGGAGCAGTACAGATTACATACTAATTAGCATATTCAAATATTTACTTGATTTCACTTCATTGCAAGTTAAAAGTTATAAAAAAACTTTAAATATATGAAAACAAAAACATTTTCAAATAGAATATAGATCAATATCATGTATATTTAAGGTCATGTATCATGGTTTATTCTGATACATGTAATTTGTAAAGTCATTATCTGCAATTTAGTATAAAATGTAACATACGTAACGCTGACAAGCAGAAATACATAGCACAGATGTATGCAATTGATTATTATGTCTAGTTTAAACATTTAATGCATAAACTGTTTCACTCATACCATTAAAACTAATAAACATTAGCCTTGTACTGTGTGTACTGTTACTTTCAATGCCAGTAGGGTAACGTTGATTACAGGTGATTTATAGAAAAATGACCACAGAAAAGTTATTAAATTATGGGTTTCTAAGGCCCCAAGACATGTCCCTAACTGAAAATAGTTTTACTTTCTGAGAGGTGCAGCAAACTCTCAAAGTAGCCCAAATATCTCAGTTTAGCCCAATTGAGGGAGAATTTCCGTCAGAATTGCACCAAACTTACGATGTTTGTCTTTGTAAAATCCATATAAGGAAGCTTCCAAAGGAGTTTCTTTAATGATAAACATGTTAATTGAAGCCTTCTGAAAGACTTCTACCCTTTTTAGAGTTTAAAAAGCATCTTGTTATTGGACCAGAAAAAAAAGAAACACAGTTTGTAAAAATGCTCCGATTATTGCACTTGATGACCTTTGACCCCATTTTAAAGTTGACATATGAACATTTAGTTATAAAAAACATTTTTCAATGTTTTTCAGACTTATAACTATAAGTATACAAAATTTGGCTTGAAATGAAAGATGTTTACATATAAAAAGATAAAGCTGTTTTACAGTAGTACATATTTTCTCATTTTTGCACTCAATGACCTTTGACCTAATTTCTGGCCTTCATATGCAAATTTAGACTTGGCATCTCCCCCTATGGCTTTGTACACATGCTAAATATTATGTTAAAAGTGGTCTAACAAATGTACTCAAAAATGCCAACAAAACCAAAAATAAGCATCTTTTTTCGATTCGGATTGCCAACTAATATTAACTTGTGGACCGGTTTAGACCAGTGTCCAGGTAGACATAGAGATTTATGAAGACAAATTGGGCCAACCAGGAGACAGGATTCTCTCCAGTCATATAACAAAAATATAAAATATATATAAAATAAAAAGTCCGATTTCACAATAATATAACTTTATTTTCTTCTGTTCTACCAGTTTCACTGTTTGCAGATCATCAGGAACTATTTAAAATGGTGGTCGTTGCATAGTTACAACGTTACCGTTATTAACGTTACGATATATATATATATATATATATATATATATATATATATATATAATATATATATATATATATATATATATATATATATATATATATATATATATATATATATATATATATATATATATATATATATATATATAAACGGATATAAATAAAAAAACAGTGCTAAAATTTTTGAAACTAAGCGCTTTCGGCTTTGGCCTTCATCAGAGTTTCAAGACACACTACATTAGATGGATAGTTACCAAAATATAACTATATACATGAATTATATGATTATTTACGCCCAATCATACGCCTGATCATATAATTCTTGTATATAGTTATATTTTGGTAACTATCCATCTAATGAAGTGTGTCTTGAAACTCTGATGAAGGCCAAAGCCGAAAGCGCTTAGTTTCAAAAATTTTAGTACTGGTTTTTATTTATATCCGTTTATATTTATTTCTCAAATCAATTTAGCATCCTTTACTGGATCCAGTGCCACAGGAAAGATATCTCGTTTGGTGCATTAGCCTATTTCTCACTATATATATATATATGGTTGGCATGAAAGACCCCTAACTTATCAATGCATCATCTCCTAGAACATATAAATCAAGATATAAAAAGGAGATAAAGCAAAGATACGGACTCAACAGTAAATAAAACTGATACCCGAGCAGGTAAACCCCGGTGGGCCCGACAAACAGCCAAAGCATCAGGCCCCTACCACCTCATCAAAAGATAAGTCTTTAAGTCGGAACCGTCATAAAGTCTGAAGTCCAACCCACCGGCGTGAAATTAAAGAGGAAAGCAAGTTGCACCAATTTTCTTCTTATTGATTTATAAGAACAATAACGGAAGTGTAACATTCTGATATTTATTGTTATAGTTACAAAAAAAAATGTCCGCCGAAATGGGCTAAACATAGAGAAATATTTGCTTTTGGAAGATCATTAATCACACGACGGTTGGTCAGGCCTCAGACTTAATGACGGCCCTGGGTAAAGCTTTAATCCGTTGCTTTGTGTCTGATGCGTGTCGTTGCCTGGGCCCACTGTAGCTCAACTTGAGGTTTTCTTTAGCTCTGACTATCTGTGAGTCATGAGCCCTATTCTTTGTATCTTCATAATGTGTTAATTTGATTTGATTGTTTCTCTATGATGATACATTGCATTAGACAGGAAACCTCCATGCGAGCTAAACAATTTTGTGTTTTAACATCAACAGAATCTAGGACGAAGATGTAGCGCTAGTAAAATGCATTTAAGCCCCAGTGCCTTAGGCTGTGGTTCTGTTGATCTAATGTTTAATGTACTTCCCAGTGTTTATGGGAGTTCTGTGTTTGTCTTTGTTTTGTGATGCATAACTTTGTGTCCATTATAGTTTTGCAATCAAGAGGAAGAGAAAGCTGGTTGCTTTGCTTATATTGTCTTACAGATTTATTTTTACTATAACTGTTATGTGGCTCTTCCTCGCGACGCCGTGGGTCGGTCTGCAGTATGTGATTGTGGTATTTCCTGATCATACTCACTTTAGTTTGTTAGAAGTAGATGTTTCTTATCTAAACCATTTCCATTACAATTTTACTAATAAAAAACATCGAAAATGTTTTTATATTTCATTACACGACATTCATATTGCAGTTTCTTTTATTTACGTACTATTTGATATCAAAAAGTGGTTCAACGAATAGAAGTAAGACTTAAGTAAGACAAGATTATTAATTTGACAACATTATCTTGATTGAACCAATACCGTTTGATCAAGATAATGATGTCATATTAATAATTTAAATCTATTTCGACTAACATTTATTTATTAATTAAAGTACTTATACATTATTTAAAGAAGATTGCACATTTAGCTAGTAGTCCACCATGTGTTCCTCACGACATATTTACATTTATACAAATACAACCCACATGAACTGATTAAAAATGGATTAAACATTTGCACTACTTAAAAACTAAAAAAAACAATCAAAATCAATACTTTGCATAAGGGAGCATAAACAAAACTGTGTTATAAAAGCACTAATTTTTCATGTATATGTTTATACGATACATTATTTTAAAATCTGATAAGTTACATGTGGTGACAATACCTATTAAACTATATTTCAAATGTGTTCTTTTACACACCGTTTAAAAGCTTTAAGAGTGGTTGATTTGTTAACAATTCGGTCATTTTTGTGTCCCATCCCCATTTTAGCATGTAAACAGTGTATTTTCTCACGCTTTAAGGTTTATAAGTTTAGTTTAGGTCTATGTCTTGACAATCAGGTAAAATAAAAGCAATGGAAATGGTCAATAGTCATTCCTTACGACGTTTATCAACAGCAAGTACGCCCAAAATTGCCAAAAAATGCTGTCCCATCATCATAGTATGTAATTTTAAGAATGTATTATGCTAAAATGGTTGTTTTTATAAGCAGTTTTCAACTTTATTTTATTGACACACATATATACCTTTCATTTAATGCCCCTCATTTGATTGAAAAACAATTTTTGTGTTGCATTGATGATTATTGTCCCATAATCCAATGTGAATTACGTTACCAATTTAACCATCTCACAAATTACACACCATGCATCATAATCTCACATCAAACATCTCTATGTCAAGAGGATTAGTATGTGCATGGACAAAAGAAACAAATTTGGGGAAACATTTGTTTATTTTTTGCAGATGAAAAAATATCTGAGGTTGTCTAGAAAGTCTGCAGTTTTGTGAATTACGTTACCCTATGTGTATTATTTGTTTAAGAAGAGGTACAAATATTGCAATTGAAGCCAGTGTAAGAACTATAACCTAACTATATAACAAACCATACAAGAACTTTACAATAAGTTGTTTGCATAGAAAAAAATAAGTGTAAACATAAATTTGTGAATTACGATACTGTGAATTACGTTACTACAATTTTACTAAAATCCAAATACCTCTCTAAATGCATAAAATAGCTGACAAAAATGTTTGTTTTTAATTAAAGAAAATCTGTCCCAGTTAATAAAGATCAATTTAAACCATATTGCAGTTGTCATTTTATTTTAACAAGGATTAACCTATATGCTCTGGGTACATCAATTCCCCTATTCATGTAACTTACAAAGATACTCATTATATCAACACACCTTTTGCAAAGTAATCTGTTTGAAAAACAAAATTGAATAGTGTAAATTTCTAAGGGATTGTTTGTATGTTTTTTTGAAATGAGCTAGATTAAATATAGGTAACGTAATTCACAAGTAGGTAACGTAATTCACATTCTACAAAAAACCCAGATTAATCCAATGAAAGGGCCGAAGGCAACAAATTGAAGGTGATTATAAGTTTCTGACTTGTTCAATTGTTATTTTCTCTTTTACAAACCATTTTTATCTCGTTGCTGCTACCACTTGAGGTATATTGGTGAGTTTGAAATTGACACTCTCGCATTTGCATCCTGGTCCATTCCAGTTGATCACGGTGACCTCAAATGTTCTCATGACTTACTATGTTGATAACTTCTATATTTTCAATGATAGATAAAATAGTTAACTTGAATTTATAACTTCTTATCTCCAATTGAAGTGAGCAAATTAGCTATGTGAATTACGTTACCATTAACATTTTGCCATTTTTCTGAGAAGGGTGTATCTTTATGAATGATGCAAACTTTGCTTTTTTGTAACATATGTGCATGAAAAGGTATTTATTGAAGTAAAATCATTTATTCTGCATCGTCCTAGTTTGTAGTGAGCTACAACATGTTTTCAAATATATGGAATATTTAAAATCCTAATTTTATAATCATATTTCAAAGTGTTATTCCAACAAGATTAATGAAACTAGATGCAACAGTTTACTTTCAATGTGCAAAGGATGGTGTAAAAAGTGTTAAGCAACACGCTAGAACCTGATATTTTGCAAAAAAATATATGTTTCTAAGCTGGAAATAAGACCAGAGTGTAAGGTATGTGAATTACGTTACCGACCTATTGGCACAAATTTCTTTATACAAGAATACAATTAGTTATTTCCAATTCCAAAGAAGAATGCAATTTTTAATACTCATCATCTACTGTTTCAAAACAAATAAATTTTCTGTTCAACTCTTCAAATTTGGTGGATTTAATTAAAACAATAATTGTACTCATAGATGTACAGTTGAATTCCACTGTCAATTCATAATAAACCTTCTTAGACCACGCTGAGTAGCAAAAGCATGATTTAAATTCTACATAATAGGCTTATTTGATCAACAAGAGAGCCAAGTAGAAGTGCATGCAATAAAAGCTATTAAATATTTCAGTCTTGTAAGAAATTTGGTATTTACAAGTATACTTCATCACAGTAACGTAGTTCACATTCAAATTCAGGGGTGCTCTTTGTGAGGCTGAATGAATTGAAATTTTTGGATGAGCACTTTTTTAGACATCATTATCTAATTGACATCTACCAATAAGTAAAAAAAATAACATAAAAATGAAAATCTAAGCCAAAAAAAAATGTGGGACAAAAATTGGCTGCAATTGGTGAACTTAACTCGTTTTGGCTGATAAATGTTCATTTATTGTGAATGCTGTATCTCGTTCCTAGTAACATACAAGAAGTTTTTTTTTCGTAGTGCGGGTTCACTATGTTTTTAGTTGCCCCATTTATTTGGTTTATTCCATCATGATATAATTTGCCTCGTAGCTTAGATTTTGTTTTACTGCTTGTGTGAACCGTTGCGTCATCTGCTTAATCTGAGTCGCACTGCTCATTATACAAATGCAAGCCATTGATAAAAATTAACAATAATATAGGGCCCAATATGGAGCCCTTGGACACTCCAGATGTAATGTTGGCTGGTATTTGTCAAAATATTTTCGCTATCCATAACTTGCTTGCGATTTTGGATGTACGAGGCAAATAGTTTAAAAGTAGAATTTATAATGAGAAAGCTTATTTAATGAAATGGAATGATCAAAACGGTCAAATACTTTGCGACAATCTATGAATAATGTCTCCTTTATCGATGCAGGTCTTACATTGAACTTCTAATCTCATTACTGCAATCTGACAACTATGTTCTGAAACCAGACCGGTTTTCATGAATTAAATTCGATATATTTAAAAAAAACATGAGATGTTTATTAATATTTCTTTCGAAGATGGTGCCAGAACACCAGCAACCATTTTAAGAATCCTTAGGCAAAAACCCTTCAGCCTGTGGTTTTCGTGGGATTAAGTCTGTGTATGAATTCAACCACTTGTTGAGTTGTTATATATATGATGGTACTTTGCTACTTATATTATTCATTTAGTTTATTCATATCTGGTGCATCTACGGGATCGCTATGTAAAATGAAGCAAAATATTCGTTCAGTTTACATGCAATATTATGAAAATCAGAGTATGCCACGTTATTTATCTTTAGTTCATCTGGTAAAGTATTAAGCAGCGAATGTGTTTTCTTGGTGTAAGATCGAAAGTGCTTCCATATACTTCTTGTATCTTTTTGAGAAGAGATTGATTCTGACAAATTATTCCTTTTTGCTTTGCGCATAAGATCTGATGTTTTATTTTCAAATGATTTATATTGTGACCATTTTTTATCTCTTCATGCCGAGCGTCGTGCTGTGACTATTTCAGGCGTACGCCATTCTGGTAAACGTAGTGTTTTGGCCCTCCTAGTTGTTATAGGCGCATGTTTATCTATTTGCTTTTGAATTGTTGAAAACCAAATTGTAAAGTCATCATTGACATAAGAGTTAGATAGCGAAAACGACTCTCAGCCAGAACCGAGATCGTGCATAAATGATGATTCATCGAAACGTTTAAAACATCAATAGGATGTGTTCATATGCTCTGTTTAAGTATTTTTATGATTTATCTATCTCGGTATGCAAACAGGAAAGTGATCACTTATTGCATATGATGGGACAAAACATTCAACACTTTTCTCAGGATTGGAAGAATAGATATGATCAATAAAAGTAGCGGTTAAGGAAATTATTCCAGTAAAGTCAGTAACCAACTGAGTAAGATTTAATAGCTGAATGAAGTGAAGCCACTTGCTATTTGAACAAGCATGAAGGTCAATGTTTATATCACTCATTAATATTTTTTTCAAGTCACTGGTTTGCGCTGCTGACAGCTCCTCTTCCAGAAGATTGATCAAATTTGATGTTGTATCATGAGGGTGATATGCTATATATATAGGAAAAGGTTTGGAGTTTGGCAAGGTTATCTATGCCCAAATGGTTTCAAATTTTGATATTCGAATTCTGGTTGATCTTTACAGTTTATGCTATTTCGAAAGTACAAAATTTCACCGCCTCCAGATTTGTCTAGTGTAACGGATCAATCTTTTTGAAAGTTAACAGTTAACTCATTACTTGCAATATTATTATTGCCTAAAAAGGTTTCGCAAATTCCACGTACATCAGGTCATCGACATGCGCAGTTCATCAAGTTTCAGCAACAGGTGACGTATATTTAAGCTAGCCAAATATGCAGACCCCTTGATCTAAAAACAAAGTATGCATGGTGAATTGAGTCGGTCTCATTTGGGAGATTTGATATTGACGTGACACTTTGGGACATCACTGAAAGAGTTGTATCATCTACATTTTCAACGGATGGAACAATGGATTTATGGTCATTAGAATTATCACACATTATAATTATCACACAATGACAATATTGGGATGAAATCAGCCTATTTATATTTGTTATGATTTTCCCTTATTTTTAGCGTTTTTATTAATATTCATGAATATGCAAAGTATGCAAATATGATACGTTGCATATTTGACCATGGAATGAAAGGCCTATGTCTTAGCTTTGTTTTAGTATAAATTTTAGTAATCTACGACTAAAAGCAGCTGAGATATTATTAATCTTGTACGTATACCCCCATTCGTGAACCACATTTTTAATGTTTTCATAAATATTTATGAATATGCAAATTAGATTATTTGCAGATTATTTGCATATGCAACAAGGGGATAATAGGCCTTTGTCCTAGCTTTAATTTGGTATTAAGTTTAGTAGTATATGATAAGTAACAGATGAGATATGAGTAATTTTGTAGGCAGACCCCCTTCTCAAATTCGCTATTGGTTGCCATGGAAAACATGCAATTTCAAATAGCCTGAACCAAAAATTGTTTGAGGACACCTTCGTTTCGCATCCAGGGGGTTCCAATGAACGATTTGGCACCCATGAAATATTGTCCTGGGGGGGGTACAAGGTAACCTAAATTGGATGCCGGGGTAAAATGAAGCCTTTGATGAAACATCAAAAGCATTACATATGGGAAAGGCATGGTCAATAGTCTTTTCCATGCGCTCTGCGGGTTCGTATCTAATGTTTCGGTCTGACCACCTATTGATCCTGCCATTGAACTAACATTCAGGATTATCGTGACCGCCCCTTGAATAAACATGACGAAAGTTTGGGACATGCTGCCTTCCTCTTCCAAATATATCACTTTCTCTCCATAATAAACACATTTATTCATTTTTGTTTCACCAATGATATAGTTAACGACAATGACATCAATTTGTGACAAAATAGCTCATTTAAGTGGATGTTTGTCCGAATATAGCTCAGATTTTACCCAAAGTAGTTCTTTCCAGAAAACAACTCATTAATCTAGCGGTCGCAGCTCCAAAAAAGGTTTTATAAAGATTCAATGGAACCAATTGCTGCTCGGCAACCATCACCATTTTTTTCCAAAATTTATCAATGAAAAGTTTAACTATAATAAGTTAAACGAAATATAAAGTTTTAAATGGCATAAACGATACATGTTACATGGAATAGTTACTTGTAATCTTTTGAACAGCCCACTCGTTTCTCGAAATGCACTATATAAAGCCAATTTATCTTATTATGTAGCCGTCAGCGTCCAATACAGTAATGAGGATCATTATCGTTATATTGTTTCTCTGCATATGCCAAGCGTATGGAGGACCGACTATATGGATACCCATTCCGAGGGGAGACGCTGAACTTGATCCTATGAAACAATTTATTGAGAACGTCACAGGATGGCCGATAAGTATCCTGGAAACCGTTGCAAAAAAGGTAATTCACACTTTCTACATGTTCAAAGCAAGCCATCATTGCATCTTTATATTTGTACAATCGTTTAAAACCGCATAAAACATTAAATATAATGACAGCTTACTATGTTCGTTTGCACATGTTAAACGTTTCAATCTACGATTGCTATCGCTAGTATAGTCCAATTTTGACTCGAGACGGATCAAGTATCAGTCGAATCTACAGGTAGATGTACCTAATGTGTTTAAGTGACCCCCGTTTTTCTTTTTTTGAACAGCTTTAAATTGGCACTTATCATGTGGGTTTAAATGCACACCGCGTAACTAAAACTTATTTTTGGGAGACGCCCTTATTTGTAAATGAAGCCCAAATCCCATGTACAAAAGGATAACTTAGTTGTTTTTCCCAACGATTATACCCATGTGTACCCCTTTAGATACTCGTGGTATATTTGCATTGCTATGATGATATATACTAGCCTACAGGAATATCTATATCCGCTGATTCAACGAAAATCTATTCTGCAAACCTCAATCTATTATGCAAACCTCACCCGTCATCACTTTGACACACAAACACACACACGCACACACGCAATTGTAAAAGTCTATATGGGTCCTAGACCGTGCCGTATTAAAAGCAAATAAAAAGCTTAAGCATGAAACCTGCATGTACATGTAGCACCTTCCATTTTAATTCATCGACTCTTTTTGCCTTCGAGGTAATTTGTCATGGTTTTGTCGTCTGCTGATTTTTTTTTTCAAAATCAGTTTTGTTGTTGTTGTTGTTGTTGTTTTTTCTATTTTTTCGGTAATATCAGTATAGTGTCAAGCAGTTTTGATCCAGATCATGCCGGACGGGTCTGATCTGGGTCTAAATTGTTTGCAAAGGTTATCAGCAGACGACACTATTTGGTAAAGAGTTTATGAAGACAATTCAAGCAAATTAATGAGTTGACGAGAAATAGCGAATCAGGGATATACATTAAACTTCAAGAGCACCAAATATTTGCCTGCTTAAGATATTTCGCTGATAAACTTTGTCAACAGCCGAAGCCAAGTTCATGCTAAAATGTTGGGCATTACCTGGATCCATACTGTTTGAAAACCTACTTGTATTCCTGAAAGACATATTTTTAGAAAATAATTATCTCGAAAGAAAATGCACCAGAGGACAACAACAACCCAGCATTAAAGGTTTAGACAATACAATAACTTGAATCGCTTTTTAACACAGGCCATTTCAATGCATCGGATTTAGATGTACAGTGAAGTTTTAGTCAATATAAGAAGTGAATCATAGCCTAATGCGTGAAGATTGGTCCAGTTAAGCAAGTTTAGCGTGAAGCTGCGACTGTCTTCATTAGTTTAAACACATGTTTTGGTTGCTCAAAAGAACCGTATCATCGAGACGGTTGTTTTAAGTACACACCAAATATTTTTTGCAAATATTTTTTGGTTGACAAATAGGAAAAACAATTTTCTGTTACGAACTATTATCTGTAGGACTGACGAATTACCTCCATTGACCCGTATAAGCCATGTTTTATTTATATCGTTAGGTTCACTTGGGGACTAATTCAAAGAGGAGTGGCAAAAACACACCAAAATTCCATCTAATCCCAGCCTATACAAAAACTCACATTTATGTGGAAAAAATTAATTCAATTACGCGGTCTATATCTAAATTCATTTCTCTAATTTATTTTTCAATTAAAACCACTATTAAAGAATAATTAGCAAAAAACGGGGGTCACTTAAGTTCTGGAAACACTATAGTAGCACATAAAGTTTAATAAGATTGTACTGGTTATGTCTAAACAAAATACTTACTGTCCATGCAATCTAAGCTGACCATATATCTATACTTAACGCCAGTAAAAACGCAACTTTAACAGTACAGCCTTACTCGATATTTAATGCTATTCTATCATATTCTAATAAAATAAAAGCATAAACCTATGGTCGCGATATCAAGCCAATACTCTTTTGGTGCAGATAAAGCAGTCCTGATAAGCCAGGCTGTATTTTTTGATAAAGGGACACAACCCTTACTTCGCCACAAAAACTGCAAAATCACCTTATTAATCTGGATATCAGATCTTCATTATGAATGGCTCTTTTGGATTCAAACTTTCGGAAAATTTCAACATTGCTCTACTTTCTATGCACACGCAACAGATTTTTTTTTGTCTTGAAGTTTTGACCTTTAAAATGGTCATCAAAGTTTCAGCATGAAAACCGGAAATTAACTAAAATGTGACACTTTCGCGGTAAAATTTGCAATAAATGATAACCATAGGTTATGACCTTACAACTTACGTATGCCAATATTTGAATGATTCATTTTAATTGAAGCTTTAGTGATTTCTTAAATTTTGGGGAAATTTCACGAAAATTGAAGTTTTAAACATAAATTTTAGGCCCTTCCATCAAAGTGAATTTCGTGTTGTAAACCGTTTTGTTGTTTGTTTGAGTGAAACGCAGTACTTGCATGCTGAAATTGAATAAAATTTCAAGATTAAATATTGTTACTAAAAAATTTGATGAATTTGTTATTTTTCACCAAAATTTTTGACAGAAGTGTGCAATTGAGCTCTAGTTTTGGTAAAACGTTCTCCTATGTTAGGAGCGTTTGTTAGTACAAAACAAAGTGTATCAATCTGATATGTATAGGAAAAATAACAATTGTACCAGTTGCGTTTTTAATGGCTTTAAGTATATATAGTGACCGGTGTCTCGGTTCGGTCCTGTAATAAACCCACCACAAGAATATTATCCCCTTTCTATTAGACGACCCCAGTGGGCAACACCACATTTTGTTATATTTTAATTAAGGTCAGTATACTTCAAGTCATTTTTAGTGTGAATGCCCAGTAAAATCGTCTCAGTGAGACATTCCACCACAGCAAATATTATCTCCTGTCGTTGAGGCGATCCCAGTGGACAAGGCCACAACAAAGCGTTTTTGTTTTAATTAAGTACATTATACTTCAAATCGCTATTGTGTTTGTTGCCTTATCGAATCGTCTCAGTGAGACAGTCCTAAAAAGACACTCACCACAGCAAAAAAAAATCTACTGTCTATGAGACTATTTCTAGCGCCCAACGCCACAACAAAGCCATTTTTATTTAGACCAATTCATTGTTTTTGTTGGGTCCTCAATAAAATCGTTTCGGTTAGACGATCTTAAAGACAACCACAACAGCAAACGTTATATCCTAGCTTTAAGACGATTCTAATAAACACCATCAAAACAAAGCATTTTGCTTTAATTGAGACCAGTAAAGTACTTTAATTCACTATTGTAGTTGGATGCCTACTCGAATGGTCTCCGTGAGACAGTTCTTAAGGACACTTACCACAGCAAACATAATCTCGTGTCGCTGAGGCAATCCTAGTGGACAACGCCACAGCAAAGCAATTTTGTTTTATATAAGATCATTATACTTCAAATCACTGTTGTGGTTGGATTCCCAATAGAATCGTCTCGATGAGACGATCTCCAAGACAACTACCACAGCAAACATAATCCCCTGCAAATGAGTCGATCTTAGTGGACAACGCCACAACAAAGCAATGTTGTTTTAATTAAGATCAGTAGACTTCAAATCACTGTTGTGGTTCGACGCCTAATAGATTCCTTGTGGTGAGACGATCCTGGAAGACACCCACCACAGAACACATTATCTCCTGTCGATAAGATGATCCTAATGAAAACACCACAAAAACATTTTTGTTTTAATAAAAAATCAGTTAACTTTTAATCACTGTTGTGATTGTATGTCAAATAAAATAGAATCGTCCAGGTATATACATTGCGCAGCAGCATGGAAAAATAGACATAGCGCAGCAGTGTAGAACAAGTAGACACATCGCAGAACCTAGAAATGTAAAGGCTATAACACCTGAAATCCTGGTCAGACTCTGAGATCTGCAGCGCCTTATCTAGCTATCCTGTTTGGCTCTGTCTATAAAATAAGAGCTAATCGTATGTGCACAGAACCGTCCTAAATATTTGCAAAAATGACTGTATGCTGAGACTTGCTCGAAGAAGAAACCTTTTTGAAAACAAACGGATAGAATATAATGGGTTGAAGCATGCATTACTATTTTTAAAATGATATACTTTAAAAGTTCAGCACTGTAGAGGGGGTCTAATAACCTTGCTCATTCAATTACTCTCATTATTTTCTTTTGGCTCATTCATTCAATCTTTTAAAATCTGATATCTTATTATTCTATCTTGGATTCATATTTAGTTTATTCTTTATTCCTTTAAAACCAATTATTCGGTGTTTATTGTTTTAAGGCTGTGGTTCTGTACCACCTATTTAATTGGACCTTTGCACACATTCTTCATAAATGAATGTTAATAAGTTTATCGTGTCACTACATGTCATGTATATGCATAAACGTTGCTCCCCTCTTGGGCATTTTTTCACGTAATTTCTAAGGTGTCATCTGACTTATGGGCATGTGTCCAAAAATGACATTGTTTTAATATGTTAAAAATATTCTAAAATTCATATTTTAAGACAAAAAACATGACCTTACCAGCATTTTTTGTTTAAAAGTTAATATTTGATTTTAAAAGTTGAATTAAAAAAATCTCATATTTAAAGCATTTGGACATGTAAATGCCATTTAATAATTTTATTTCTAAGAATATACTACTTGGCTAGAAAAATCGTTTATATCTTGAACAAATATGACACATAATGTAACTACAGTAACATAACCGTAATACTTTAAAGTAATTGCATTATAGAAACTTATAATTATTGAAAAAAGCATATGCCACCATGCATGTTTTCCTGTTTTATGTTTTTTTTTCTTTCTTATACCTCTAGAATAAGAACACGTATGGCTTGCCTTACTTGTTGACTGATTTTATAAAGTTAATTGGCGTAAACAATCATTGAAAGAGAATTTGTTGAGGAAGCAGCAATGTTTGTTTCAGCTGATATTTAACGTCCTAGAAAACAATAATCAGCAGTGTCGAGATGCTTACTTAGGTGCTAACCAGTTCTGGGCAGTAAGGATAAAGGTCTTGCTCAAGCCAATGGGTAAAGCAGCTAATACACTAATGTATTGCAACAGACTTCATGCTTGTTAGTCAACCCAATCACGGTTGGCAACTTTGCTTTCCTCTTTAATTGCACGCCTGTGGGTCTGACTTCAGACTCTTTGATGGTTCCGACTTAAAGACTTATCTATTGATGGGATGGTAGGGGCCTGATGCTTTGGCTGTTTGTCGGGCCCACCGGGGTTTACCTGTTGATTTTCTTTTGCTCCAGTATTCAGTTTTATTTACTGTTGAGTCCTTATCTTTGCTTTATCGCCTTGTAATATCTTGATTTATATGTTTTAGGAGATGATGCATTGATAAGTTAGGGGTCTTTCATGCAAACCAAATATCTATGTGTCTTGATCCACATCTGAATTAAGGGTGAGGTTGGCGCGCCGTTAAACTGGTTTAAGCCCTCCAGTAAAACATTTTACTGACCATTCCAAGGCGGTACTTCTTTTGTGGATCTTTTATGTTTTTGTTCTGTCTTATGTTTGCTATGTCTTTGTGCGCGTCTGTCTATATGTGCTTTGTGGTCACCTGCTGGGAAAGGGCTGACCTCTTGGCTCTCGTTTGTAGTGTCTAACTGTGAGTTTGTAACTTTCCCATTGGTTTCCTGGGTCGGGCGTGGTACTTGATTGTATCGACTCCTGATCTTTGCCCTCTTACTTACTTTTATTATGCTAAGCGGGTTTGGTTCGATTAGTGAAGGCTCTGACAAGCATGCATATATTAGTTAAAGGCTCAGACACAAATAAATATAAAGAGCCACTGGATAGCTAAACGTAGAGCTAAGGCGCACCCAGAATTCAGCCAGTGTTTTCATGTTACACATTGGGTTTCATCCAAGGTACTAAAGGAATTTCTCGCACGCAGAGCGTCATATTTACAAATGGAAGTAAGTAGCACAGTGACTCAGTTTGCAGAGCGTCAGTCTGGGGTTCAAACTCACCATAGTCACAGTGTTGTGTCCTTGGGCATGGCACTTTATCTGATGCTTATTAATGGCTCAACCCAAGGAGACAGTTAATCATTTCAACATTACTAAAATGTGTATTGGGACACAACGCATCAACATAAGTGAACACAACAAATAGATACAATGCGGAACATTTTCTGATCAGACGTCACATATACCGAAGGACTTAAGAAACGCACCACCTGCTAAAATGCTTATTTATTGTCAAAATGTAATATTTTAATTATGTGAAAAATAAAATGGACAAGTCCCTTCATTTAGCTTGCATTCAATAAGAAAATGGAAACGCTGTGGCCTATGGTAGCCGTGACGTCCCAAATTTGAAAAGTCACAGAGCATCAATACCTTCCATAATGAGCGAAAAAAAGATTTCAAAGCGATGATTGTAACCCTTTGCATAGAAGACAACAGTATCGCGACATGCGCGAACGTCATGAAAACTGAAGACTGACTTTAGCAAAGAAACGCTGCAACTGGGAGCGTAATTAAATGATTATTTCCGATTACTTCCGAATTTTTTCTTGTTTTTCTTAGGTTTAGACATCTGGCTACCGGCTCAAAGTAAATTTTAAATTGAACTAATCTCACAGTTGTCAGACGACAATTGTTGAAAACACTAGCGTCAGTGTTACGTCAGAATGAACCACATGAGCAAATCGAAACTATGGCAAATCTTGGTCCATTTTGTAAGCGGATAAAAAGTGATAAAGAAAACATCCTCAAATCAACCATGTGTAAGAGACAGTGAATATTTAATTGGTGCGTTTCTAAAGTCCTTCAGTATATATTGATAGGCAAAAAAAGGACATTTCGCTAACAAGACGATAATCTGGACAGCAAAACTTAATTTTATTTGCTTGGCTACAAGAACAAACAGGACTGCATCTTTATCTACTGGCTCAATTTAAATGGTGATGTAAACAGAAACACCTTCTTATCTTGAGAAATTGAGACATGAAAAATCCATTATCTGTGGCTGATTGAAACAATGCTTTTCAATGCAGATCTTATTTGCACTTGCGCCACATCAATGATCACTAGAATATTTTTCAACCCTGCATGGCCCCTGAGGCGAATTCTAGGCAGTTTGTCCAAAGATTATGTTTGCTTTGAGCTTTTCATTTCTTATCCATATTAATTTATTACTAGAAGCTTTTTAAGCCATGTGAATAAATGATGTTGTTTTTTTCTTTTATTTTAATCCTTGCTTAGTTTTTGTTCAACCCAGGAAGACCCATCCAGACATAACTGAAACATTGTTGACTGGGACGTAAAGAATCAAATCAAACAAAAGAAATTATTGTATTTCCCGCCTTTTGTTTTGGTCGAAAGCAGGTACAGTAAAACACATGCCATACTTTAATGACATATTTTGTAAAAACAGATGAAATAAACAGATGCATATGTGTCATATGTGGGTATGGGCAGGCACATAAAAGTCTTTACTTGCCCGCAAATACATAATACAAATAGCTGATTATTCACAGTAAAGAAGAAGGGGGAGATAAGGAATAGATACAACCAAGCACCACAACTGACCCAAGACACCACATGGGAATGCAACAAAGGCACAAGGAAACACCACACACAAGAAAGCCAAAACAGCAGCCCCTCCCAGCGGGCAACCACAATGCCGCAATGAACAGACAAGACGGCGTATTAACAGCTAACATGAAACATAAATAACAAAAAAGGATCCACAATAGAAGCACCGCCTTGGCACTGCCAGTAAACTCTCACATGTACAGGGTAAAGTATAGACATGAGTGACTGAGGAATACATATGCATATTAATTTGTTTGACCAGAATTTTCTGACCAGGTATCACTCAAACCCATAATAGGATGAACTGGTCCCAACAGTCCAAAATATCCCTGGTCATAGAGATTAGTTGATAAAAGGGGAGAAGGCTTTTTTGTGAACAACGATACTTGTACAAAAAATTAAGATAACTCTAACTTTTATAATACGCAAGGTTAACTTTCCACATAAGTCTGGTGCCACTTTAAATAAAAAAAAATATTATTCTATTCCACGGTTAATGGGCAAATTTTGCTCAAAAAATTGCAACTCTGATGACTAACAAAAAAGAAAAATAACTTTTGGGGTGTCAACCAGTTTAGACCAGATCAGGCTGGACGCCCTGGTGGCTTTGCTCAGGATCAGAATTGTCTGCATATTACATGTGAATGCAAGTTATAGGATATCACAAGCAAAAGGAGTTTAAGGTCAGGAAAATAACATTAAACGTTATAGACTTAATAAATGCTGAAGGACAATTTAATCACTTTAATGAACTGAAATACACCTATGTGATACATGGAACATTTTAGACTATCAGTCAATACTGGGAAAATGACCACCCTTCTGGCAAATAAACCAAAACACTGTGTAATGTAAAAATCTGAAGCAAAATGTAACTCAAAAGTGCTATATCAAAATATTGTGCAAAGATGAAAAAAGGTAGCCAGACAGTTTATGATATTCATATTGGAAATAAGAATTTAACCCCTCCACCACATAAATGGGTGAATACAATCGGGAATATCACAGAAAATGAATGGAACAGTTATGACAAAATAAATATGATTTAAAACATTAAAAACGTAAACCTACAGGAATTTCAATTCAAAGTCAATAATCATATAATTGTTGCTAAATCCTTTCTTCTCGAAATTAATAAGGTAGATAATGATAGAATTTCTTTCTGTAATCAAGAATCTGACATATTAATACATTGTCCTCTTTCTTTGCAACAAAGCAAAATACTTTGGGTTAGCTCTTCAGAACTGGTTGAGAATTCAAGCTAATATTGCACTTCAATTAACAGCATAAACGTTCTGTTTTCAAAATCGAATAAAAATGGATTATTGAATCACATACTACTATGAGCAAAGTATTTTATATACATATACAAAACAAAGTTTAATGCCAATCATATAATATTAGAAAACTTTATTATCTACCTGAAGAAAAAATATAAATATGAAAAATATATATTCAGTGATGCATAATAGACAAGAAAATTTTCAAGCTAAATGGTCAGCTTCACATCAACTATTAGAAGGTAACTAGATTTGTCTTACCTTGAACCACTGCTCATGATAAAGATTGTTGTGTGCAAAATGAAAGTGCAGATAAAATTATATTATATCATAAGTCACAAAACCCTTTTATAGTGTCAGGAATAACGACAAGTCGCATAGAACAGGTCAGAATAAAACTGTCTTTATGGATAAAGGTACATCATAAGTATAGATACGAAACTATATTTGTCCTAAGTATATGGACGGAACTTAAACAAGAATTCAAGACACCAGGCTGCACTTACTGCATGGAAAATCATGTCGATCCCGATCAGTGGGCATGTGCTTGTGCCTACAGTGTAGTTCATTTACACAATAAATCCATATTCTGATGTCGAAATTATAAGGTGATAGATGGGATAGTAGATCTAGTGGTTAGGCAACATATCTTAATTTTTCTAAACACATTATTTTGAAAACCTGAGGCAACTAAGGGAAGATGGAGGATAGTGGATGAGAGAGTTCATAGAATATTATTCAAAACTACGTTTGTTGGATCTGTAATTTGTGTATATATATGTGATTATAAATGAATACAAAATAACTATGAAAAAAGTAAAACAAACACGAAAACAAACATGGCAATAAATTCGTTCTGGAAAAGATGTCTGCTTATTGAATTTGCTGCGTATATTCTAGTGCACTTCAGTCTCTTATAAAAGCAAATTATTTGAGCCCTGACCAAACTGCTACATGGAGCTATCATAAACTACGTATATAGACTACCCTAAGAAAATAAGCAGATGAGAGAGCAGATGATAAAAGTCGTGACTGGCGGGAATTAGTTTTAAAATAGTTTTTACATATATCATTGGAAATATGTAGAACCTGGTGAAACAGCTCAAGCTGACCGCTCAAGATGATGAGCCATTTCATACCTGGGGTCATGACCCTGGCAAATTTGGACGCGCGTTTGAGCGCTTGATCCGATGAACTAATATTAAAGTACAGTTTTGATGCAAAAACCTTGTTTCAATCTCGCATAACTATATATACGATCTTTACTCAAAAGATCTCAATCAATATTAAGCAAGTCATCTTGATATCTTGATTTTGTATTAAATGCTTCAACAACATCTGCTTGATTATTGTCAGAAAGAGACAGCACTCAGGAACTCTTTGTCATGAACAAAAGAGAAATTAGGTTTAAGGTTTTCATGCGAACCAAACATCTATTTGTCTCGATCCACATCAGAAATAAGGGTAAGGTTGGTACCATAAAACTAGTTTAAGCCCTCCAGTAAAAATATCATTTTATGACCGTTCAAAGTTGGTGCTTCCTTTTTGTGGATCCTTTTTGTCATTTGTGCTTCGTGTTTGTCATGCTTTCGTGTTTGTTTATTGCATCCTTGTGGTCCCCTGCTGGGAAAGGACAAGCCTCTTGGCTCTATATTATGTGATGTTTTCTTGTGTTTTTGTCACTTTCCCATGTGGTGTCCTGGGTCAGGCGTGGTGCTTGATTGTATTGTTTCCTGAGCTTTGCCTTCTTAGTTACGTTGATGAGATGGAATGCATGTCACATTTCAAGACAAAAATGAAACTTTCATTTTGCTATTAAAGCAAAATTGTCTGTTATTGCTGTTGTTTTTTCTTTCTTTTTTAATTCACACATGCTGTCATAAATATGCAACCACGTTGCATAGCGTCCCTCACACCAAACACGGACACCTGAGGACCTCAAGTTACAGAAATAAAACATTCTTAGACTAGAAAAAACACAAAATAAATCTGTCACCAAATTGTTCTATTCCATCTTTTAAAAAATGAGTACACTATATGTTTCCATTCACTTATATGACCGTTCAAGGCTTTTGGGTTGGTTTGTGGTACATGATTGTGGTATGGTGGTATTTCCTGGTCATACTCACTTATCATCTCACTGAGGATGAGAGAAGGCTGCCTGCTCTGATTAATTGTATTCGTGCTGTTCTGTCGTGTGAATGTTTGTTCTGTTTCTCGTTCTCCCAGTGCCTCGTGGTTGGTCTGTGATTCTGGCATCTTTTATTTTTCTGACGTTTTTACCTTTAATTAAATATGTTCTATGGGTAATTTTTGAAGCAGTCATTACACCAAATGAATGAAAGTGTAGAGTGTACAAGTTTCTTTGGATGTGCTAGTTGCGACCAGATACGTCTAATCAGCTACCCCTGATGGTTTCAAAGTTCCACAATGGAATTCAGTCTTGTAATTGACAAGGAAATAAAGCCTACATTGTAGTAAAAGGCAGGCAGAGGCTTTTCCGCCGACACACATTCCATCTCACCACCTGTAGTGAAGCCAAATATTTCCTTTAAACATTCCCCTTTGGAAGAAATAATATAAAAAAAAGTGTAGAGTGTAAAATGTTTGTGTGCCAGACTAGCTAGTTTTGGTCAGTTAGGCCTAATCAGTGATCCCATAATGGTTTAAAGTTTCACAATTGAATCCATGATCCAAAATCTAAAAAAAAATCTACGCTATAGTGAAGTGCTGGGAGACATGTTGCCATGCATTGAATGTTGAGTGTACTTGACTTATTTTATTTAAATACTTCAGTAGAAGTAGCAACAAACAAGTGTTTGTACACATTTGACAATGAAGAAGATCTAAAAGGATTGAATTTTGACTTGAAGCTCATTTTAGGGTACATCGCTACAGTTAATCTTAGAAGAGTACTCATTTATCATCACTGGTTTTATTTAACGAGTTAGATGCTAGGCTTCAGCAATAATTCTTTTATATATAGGCAAGGATATGACAAAAGGTACCTTATGGTTGTGCTAATAAAAATCTAGCTAATGTTAAGGTTGTAAAGAACTTCTGGAACGTGACGTCAAGAAGAGCGCCAAAGTAAGTAAGGGTGCAAAGATCAGGAATCGATACAATCAAGTACAACCTCAACCCTTATTTGACATCCGAGTGCTGGTCTCCGGTTGCTAGTTGTTTTTTTAGACTCAGCATAAACATCTAACAAATTTTATATATTCACATGCATTATTCATGTTATTATGTAAATGCAAGTGTAAACGTATGAATTTATACTTTTTAAGTCATATTATAGGCAATTAAAGTAACCCATATTCATTATGCACCCTTCTAGTTGTTATGTTCTAATTAAAGGCGTAGTTGGTAGCGTCGATGTCTGGTGTAGTGCTAGGCGGTGTTGGCAAGGTCGTGAGTTCGAATCTCGTTAGAGGCAAAATATTTACAGCATCTATCCGCTCACTTGATTCACTATGTATCCCTCCGTATATCATATTACGATGTATTGTCCTTTTGATGTAGGTTTTTTATGAATAACTAAATCAAGCTTAACTTAATTTATTCAATATAAGATTACAGTAAAAATGACGCTTAAATTACGTTACAATTTTATTATTTGGTGTTTGTGAACACATCACGAATTAGTCAAAAGTACAGGTAAAAAATTTTGTGTGCTTGCTTAAAAAGTTTGCATATCTAATCCTCAAAGACAGTGTTATCGTTTTAATACATTGTCTCAATACACTCCTTATCAAACTGGGACATAGCCTGTATAAGTTAGAATATTTATCACTTGATGAAGTTACAATTGTGCATATTCAACAATGATTTGAAAGTGAGGCTACAGAAAGTAACTTTTATCATATGACGTCGCGTCTGGGAGTGAAATAATGCCATGCAATACAATCTGTAAACCACTAGTGGTTTATCAATTTTCGAAAAACGTTATGACGTCCATAACAACGTCGCGTACATAGTGACAAAATTATAACGTTTTACGGCAGAAATGAGATTTCAAAGTAATCTTAATGTCAGAATCTAACATTCGTGCTCTTGTATTATTGAATTTATTAAACTCGTTGCGAAAAAGAGATAAAATGCTCGGCAAGCCTCGCATTTTATTTCTTTTCCGCAACTCGTTTAATAAATTCAATAAAACATGAGCACTCATGTAAGATCCTCTATATATAGGTTATGCCTAAAATTATTTTGGCCATTGTCATAGCAATGTGCAAGCTTAAAAATATAACTGATTTAAGTTTAAAAAAGTAGCATTTTTTTTATCTTCAATGACCTTGCGTTCAATTTTCTAGACATTGCGTACAAAAGTTTACTGCATAATCGTTAAGTTATGTAATAGATCGTAAAGATAAAGTTACATACATGACCATGAAAATTACGATAACTTCAGAATACGAAGATAAAAACTAAACACTCACCCAAACAGGTTACTTTTGCTTTTGTTGCAATATATTTACTGCTTTAAGTGATATATATTTTGAATTTTTGGAGGTTATGCACCTGACTGATAATAATGAATCTAGATAATGCTACATTCATTTACCAAATATTTAATGAAATAATATTTATGTTTTACTTATTCTATTTTCAGCATTTCTTTGGTATATATTTGAACTACAGATTCCGGTATATTTCATTCAGAGAGTTGGGAACGTCGGTAAGGATATAATATCCTTTAAACAAGCTCATGGTTTATTCGATTTGAGCTGCGACATGTGATTTCTAACAATGTGGCATTTTGACAAATGGAGACTCGGACGAGCGTATGTAGCCTCCTTTTCAGTTCATAAACTTCAAATGATATTCATTCAGTAGCTTACCATTCATGGAATATTCAAGCAACTAGCGAAGGCTATGATCTAGGGCTTTGCTTGTCGCGTATACCACATTGTTGGAAATCTCATGTTACGACTAAGGACCTTGGACAGTCTTAATGAAGGATTGCCCATAAAAATGACCAGAGAAAAGTATCAAAGAAAACGATATTTTTTCTATGAAAAAGATAGTAGGTTCAACCCTCGACTTATCCACAAAAGCAGTTTTCTCATTGGACAAGTACCCATTGAAAACATGGGTTGAAAACTCTGTTTTTGCTATTCAACATATAGAAAATAGAAAACGTTTTACTGAAGTGCTCCCCCCGTGACCAAACTAATCCTTTTGCATACAGTTGTAGTTTTACATTCAACACATCATATAAAAAAGGCATGATTGGTCACGCGGGGGGGGAATGTTGTCGAAATGCTCAAAAACACTTTATTATAAAAACTTATTAGAAACTTATTTTGTAAAAGCCTGTAGGTAAATATCAATTTGCAATGGCATGTATCAGGGCTTTAGTTATGAGTGCTTACAAAGTAATTAATTGTCTCATTTCTCAACCAAAACATATGTTTTGGGTACTCAAAAGAACCGTCTCAATGAAACGGTTATTTTAAGCACAAAACTATAGGTTAAAGCTGCATAGTCTGTAACTTTTGATCTTTTAATTTTTGAAATAATGTTTCTATTTTTCAAGAACACAGTAAAAAACTAAAGTTCAGGTATACATTTTATCAATTTCGTAAATCTTTACAAATTATCAGTATCAAAACAACAGCATTTATGTTAAAACTTACCTGTCTATAATTATTGGAGGGACGCAAATAATTACCAACAAGAGAAAAACACCGGTTTTTATAAGATAATTCACTTTTCCATGCAGTTTTCAGCTATAGTGAACAGATTTATTGTGAAATCTTAACTTAATTCTCCTTTTACAAATGATTTAAAAAGAAAAGAAAATTTTTCGAAAAATGTTCAAAGTTACAGACTATGCAGCTTTAAATCTGATGTATAAGAAAATATTAATGATTTTACGCTCAAAAACTGTGTTTATCTAGACTATGACTTATACAGTATGCAGATATGATACACCTCAGTGCACAAGTCAAACGGGTTGACTTGAAACATTACAGGTAATAGTCAAAAGTAATTGACAGCACACTTCTTTATATGAAACATTGAAATTTTCTCAACCCGAATTTTATGCAAACGCATCACTTTTGTCTCAAGTTTTATGCTGCAAACATAATATTTACATGTATTTAGGTAAATACTCGACGAAACTTTGACTTTCTGTGAAATAAAATTTGGTCACAAAAAATAACCCACCCCCTAAACCCTAGAGTCCTAGCATAATTATGCAATATTTTCAAAATATTTTCATTTTGCTAGGTGCACTAAATGTAAGGGTTTGATTTAAGCACAAAACTATAGTTGTCAGTTATGCATTATCTTAGCCACAGGCTGGCAAAATTTAGGCAGATTGAATAGGAAACTGTCCGAGGTCCTTTAATGATGACATCTATTCCAATTTATAATCATAAGTGATATCAAACGTCAATTGCATATTTATGTCTGATAAAGTACATTCACTCTTTCTGATACTCTGCATTTAATAACTTTGATTATTTTGTGTCATATGCTACTAAGGTAAGTAAATAGCAAAATGCAAATGTCAAGTATGCCATTTTATTTCCATACTTTTCCATTAAATGCTGCAGGCTTTTACAGAGATTGACAGATCATGCACACAGGTTCGATTCGAAATTCACACATGTCAAACTTAAATTAGGAGCTGTAATATAATATACCAAACACGCTATACAAAGAATACAATACACCTTTTCATAACCCAGACGGTTCTCAAGCGATGGGACAAGGCTGTATACATCGGTTCAAAGGCATGTTACGTACTGCTGCATTGCACACATTTTGCAACCGTTAGGGTTCGAACTGTGTATAAGAATACTGGTCATATACATAAACCACAAAGGATAGAATTGTAAAGTCACATAATTTGTTTTATTATGTTTTCCGTAGACATGTCATTTATTAAAGTACACAACCTAATGGGGACCGCCAGTGACGGTTCAGCCACTCGATGTCTAAGAGGCTAAGTATGTCCCAGAGTTAAGATTTTTAATCTGTTAACATGCGATTTTATGGCTCAATTGCAAAACATTGCATCGACAAAATGCTAACGACCTCCAACGCACACCAGCTTGTGTCAACGAATGTCAAAATATCTCCACACGCAGAACAAACGCTGAGCCAATTTGTTATAACGCTGGTGTGCGTTGAAGGTCGTCAGCTCAACGGTTTAAGGTCGTTTTCAGTTCGTTGAAGAACGTTCCCGAACACTGTTGTTCACAGTGCGTCGGAGATTTTTGTGCATGCACAAAAAAGTTCGACATTCGCCAACGAACTGTCAATACGCAGAGGAGTCGTTCACCAAACGCAATGCGAATGGTTCGTGCGTCGGCAGAACGTTAACGGCTCATTACTGAACATAATTCGAACGGTTTGTTCGTTCGCAGTCTGACAACGGTTCGCAGTCTGACAACGGTTCGCAGTCTGGCAACGGTTTGCTAGCTCAACGGTAGTATTCGTCCAACCAAACTGTAGTCTTTTGAAGTAATAAAGATGGCAAAGATCAGGAATCAATACAATCAAGAACCACATTTGACCCAGAATACCACATGTGAAAGTGACAAAAACACAATAAACATCACAAACAAGAGCCAAGAGGTCAGCCCTTTCCCAACAGGTGACACAAGGCAGCAATGAACAGTCGCGAAAGCATGACAAACACCCCAAATTGTACGCAGTAGTCAGGCCTTTTTAGGGAGTATTCAGTACGCAGACATCTGGTAGCAGTATTTAACAACTATAGCAATAACAAGAAAAACTATAACATGTGTTACATGTTATGAACGGCGTTGTTGAAAGGTTCTTATGAGTAATAATAGATGAAGGATAATATTGAAGTTTTTTTCGCAATGAGATAAAAATTAAAGCGGCTTTGAAATGAGTCATTCAATGCTTGACGTTTCGCTAATAAACTATTCAATCAGACGGTGATGGGGAAGCAAGCTTTAGTGAATACTTGTTATCTTCAGTCTTTTATGAAAAACAATACTTGTCCGTGGGGAAAGAAAAAGTTAGACTGCATTACGTCCCTTGATATACAGTATTTAAAAAAGAAAAAGTCAACTTTTGTGAGTTCCAAAATGATATCCAATGCATTTTCCTCCTTCAGATAGAAGTAAATCCAAACCCAGTAATGAATTTGCGGGTGATAGGAAAAATCTTCTAACATGATCCCCGTTTCGAACCTCAGGTCAAACCAATCGACTGACCTATTTTCCGCATTTAGCCATAATCTTTCTAAGGTTATTTTCTTTGCTTATTCATATTTTCTGCTTGTATGCCCGTGGTCCGTTCTGTTTGTTTGTTTAACATTTTCTTGCTCCTATTTTCTAATAAAATGAAAAGTTCGTTTCTGTTTTATCGTGGCACAACTAATTTAACCAGGCACACGGCTAATTATAGAATGAATGACGTCACAATGATTTACAGAATATACTTATTTAAGAATTTCGTATCTATAGTAATGAATTTATCAATAAGTTCGCCCCAGAAAACCGCTGATAACACATAACTGGAAATATTTTCTTGGTAGAAATATTAATTACAATTCTAAGTTATTCTAAGTAAGACCATTGGATCAGCTGGCGAGAGTGAAATTTAGGTACAGCCTGTGGGTAGAACAGATGTTGAACATCCGACATTTAGACTGAAAAGACACCCGATTTTAGACGTTTTAAATACTCTTTTAATAAGAGAAGTCTAAATTTGTTTTTACTTTACCCTTGAAAAAACGAAAAATTTAATCAAAACGTTATTCATTGAACAATAACTTTAATCACATCCCTCTTCGGAATAGTCCATTTCAAAACCCATTACAATTATAGGCTAAGTAACCACTGTTTCATAAATGAACTCATATTAGTTACTTATGCATTAATAAGTAACGCCGTAGAAAATCTGAAAACATTAAGAATTTGGACTTTCTCAGCAATATCTATTGAGCGCCGAAATTCGGTCCATCTCTTTTCTTTATCGGACACAGAATCTATCATGTCTAAGTTTTATATTGCAAACCTGTTCTAAATGGACTCCAGATTCATTATTTTTATACAGTGCCAAAATTGAGAAAACGCGGGTCCTTCCCATTTCAGCTTGCTGTCCTAGTTGGAACAAGAGAATGTTTCTGTTGCAGGCTTGCTTACTTGTGACAAAAAATAAAAAAGCTTGAAATGAATAGCTTCGATGTTTTAAAGTACGAAGAAGGATTTGATGATATCAGTGTCTTCAAGATATAAATATTGAGTGAGTATGTACTGCCCAGTTTGTTGTCACACAACGTAGTAAGTTATAAAGTCAAAATTGCATTAAAAGACTCTCCAAAAGCTGGAAGGTTTATGGCATGTACTTATACTAGTCACTTGTAACCACACCCCCGCTAGGCCCAAGGAATAGCGGAAACTTCGTCTCCAATCTCTGTTTAAAGTCCCATACTGCGTGCGACAGCCAGTTGGTAAGACCATGGGCTTTTTCCCCACTTTATGTTATATTTTACTGCTGCACTGTCGTATTTGCCTTTACAACAATCCCCACCCCCTGTAACTAGTCAACGTGTACCTATGTCAAGTCGTATCATTTTTGTCCACCTCGTACCTTGGTAAACTTCACCTATGTCAACTCGTACCTTAGTCTTTTTATTCCTACATTTTATGAGATAGTGGTGATGGTTATGGTAATGTAGAATCAAGGTGATTTAAGTAAAAAGGAAGCAACGATGGCATTTTATTTTGTTCTCTAAAAGATAAGCAACGGCAAGCAACATGCATAATCAGAACCTAAATCCTGCCCTCAAAACCAAGATGGGATTATTTTTATATTTACAAATTGTCAGACCACATAAAGAACATATGGTTCTTAATTGAACAGCTCTTTCCCAAACTGAAAAGCTACCTATACCTAAATAATATTATATGCATAGAACTTAGTCTCTATAAAATACTCTGTGTATCTTGAAGGTGTACCTTGATTCTTAGTTTCTTAGAAGATTTAAGTGGTAAATTCCCCATTACCAGACAAGTTTGATCAAAGTATGCCCCTGGGACCAAAAGTGGCCCTGTCTTTTGGGTCTCATGTTTTATATAGGTTTATATAGAGAAAGCAAAAAAATCCTCTCGTCTGAAACCACTTGGTCTAGAGACTTGAAGTTATGTTTGTAAGATCATCTAGTGGACCTTAAAGAAATTTGTTCAAATTATGCCTGGGCGGGGGGGGGGGGCGGGCAAACATGGCTCAACCCGGAGGTCACGTTAAAAATAAAAAAAAAGTTGAGATTCTACATCCTGTTAATTTTGTCAACATAGTCCATCTAAAGTTTTAATAAAACTGCTGATCTATCAATATTCATAAGTGGACTTTGAGAGGAGCTGTCATAATGGTTTCCTTTGACTTTATAAACTGTCATCCTCGTGTCGGTGACACAGGGCCCGGGGCCCTCTTGTTTATCAAATGGTATTCAGTATTCAAGTTGCTTGACACGAAATAGTATTCAGGGTGATTGGCATTAAACAGTATTCAGTATTCAGGGTGAACTCAGGGTAAATATTATGGAGTATTCAGGAGAAAATTATGGAGTATTCAGGGGGTAGAGTAAAAAAGAAGTACCGCCTTGGAACGGCCAGTAAAAGTATTTTTACCAAGAATTCCTTAGCTGTTCGACTGGAACTAAACTATACGAAGACTTTACAAAGCTGGTTTTGTCGAATTCAGTGTTTTGCTATTGAGCCATAAAATCACAAGTTAACGGTAGATTAAACATGCTAAATCTGGGACATACTTGCGCAGTAGTTAGCCTCTTGGACATTTAGTGGCCGGATGGTCACTGACGGTCACCATTAGGCTGTGTCTTTTAATAAATTACATGTCTACAGCCATTTTGTACATGTATATATGTATATAAATTATGTTCCTTAATTGCTTACAAAATACTTCTTGAAAAGGGCAGCACTTTGGAGAATAGTTGGGAGAATAAAAGAAAGAATTCGAGGTTTGATTTCTCGTTTATATAACTGCGCGGGAATTGATCGGTTCGGATACGCTAACTATTCGCAGGACGCACGCAGAGAGTACGCAAAACACGTTGGGCGTTCGTTCAGAGAACGTTGATATTGTCATTCGCTCTTGGTCGTTTGCTTGTCGGTAATAGAACGTTATGAGCTCGTTCTCCGTGCGTTTCAAATTCGGTTTCAGCTCGTTATGTCTAGCCTCGCTGATCACATTCGTCGGGGTTTTCAGCCTGTTGTGTGCGTATTCAACATTTTTCAAGATTTATCATTGTTTTATCAATAAGTTGGCAGTACGTCGACTCAATTCGTTATAGTGGTTTTGTTTTGTGACGCTGAGCTGTATATGCTTAAGTCTAATAAAACTTCTGTTCTGTTCTGCTCTGTTCTGGCTATTCTGTAATGGCGGCTTTACAGAAATTGGATCCCGCTTAATCCTAGTAGGTAGTCTCACTCATTATTGACGGTCTAGATGGGAGGGTATGAAAATTGCTAATCATTAATATTTAAGCCACTTAATCGATTATGTTAAAATATTTGCCAAATCAATGAAATTTACCTCTCATGAATCAGTAATTTAAAGTTACGTGTAAGATGTGCTACTCGCTAATTTTAGAATGTGTTTAATCGGTAATTACAACTTCATTTTGATTTTCATTATAATTGAGGCAATACATCGTTACATTTTAGACCAAAATATCGCTAAACGTTACATGTTGCTAAATTCGTTAGTCAATATAAAATATGGCCAAATATCGCTAATCGATATACAGGTACTCATTGTTTTGAGTGTTGCGATATATTTGTCAAGAATGTGTTAGATATATTTAATTTTATTTTTATCCTTTGATTTTGTCTATCTACATTTCTGATGGAAATTGACATTAACTTATTCCTTGTATCAAGCACTGTTGCATTATCTCATAATATGACATGGTTAACACTGTATGAATGCATTTCATCATATAAGACATAACATACACGGTTAGAGGTAAGCAAATACTGTTTCATGGAATTGATTTATCTCATCTTTTGATCTCTCTACTTCAACTATTTCAGTGGGCGTCATTACTCAATAATATTGGTCAGAGATACATTTAGCCAAGAGTTTGATATATGTCGATTAATAATAAATGCGTGTATGACTAACTCATGTGTAAACACGTTTTGACATAGAAATACATGTGTTATATAATTTACATGAATTCATTTAGAAGACATGACCAGTAGGAAACGCAGATTAAGCAAAACAAATATTCCCTCTTTGGATCATGCAAGTATCATTCCAAAATGATATTGCCAAAGTAAGAAAGAAGGCGAAGATCAGGAATCAATACAATCAAGTACCACACCCGACTCGGGACACCATATGGTAAAGTGACATAACACAAAAAACATTACACATAAGACAGCCAAGAGGTCAGCGCTTTCCCAGCAGGTGATCACAAGTCTACAGACAAGATAGTAAAGAATAGACAAACACAAAACACCAAAAACTAAAATAATCCATTAAACCAAGCCAAGCAAAAAGTGAGCATGATCAGGAAATACCACAATCACATACTACAGACCAACACATGGCACCGTGAGGAAGTGCCACAAAACATTTATAGTAACAATACATCTGAAGACAAAAATAGCAAAGTAGCCAGCTTTCTCTTCCTCTTCAAGATCATTGCAAAACTGGAATTGACACAAAGTAATGCATAACAAAACAAAGACAAACACAGAACCCCCACAAACGATGTGAAGTACAGTAACCACTAGATCAACAACAGAACCACCGCCTTAGAACGGACAGCAGCCTAAGCCACCGGAGGGGGGGGGGGGGCTTGAATGCATAATACTAGCGCTAAATCTTGCCCTAGGTTCTGCTGTTGTTAAAACACAAAATTGTTTAACTCACATGGAGGCTTCTAATCTAATGCAATAAATTACAACTGAGAAACAATCAAATTATCACAGTATGACGATTCAAAGAAAATGGCTTATAACTCACAGATAGTCATAGCTTTAGAAACCCTTAAGTTTAGCTACGATGGGCCAAGCCAACGACAAGCATCAGGCACCAACCAACGGATTAAAGCTTTACGCCAGGGCCGTCATTAAGCGGGAGGCCTGACCAACCGTTGTGCAATTATAAGGAACAATAGCTTTCAACCGTGATTGGATTCACAACCAGGCATGCAGACTGTAGCATGATAGCCACGTTGTATCCCATTCTTTTATAACGTTTAATAATATTTTAAATTGATCACTAAAATTATGCTTTCCATCAATTCTTTTAAATCTATAAACTAAATCGTCAAAAAATACAGGTTCTGATATGCCTTGTTGCAGAAGAGTCTTTAAGCAAATATTGTATATAACAATCTACTCTGAGTGTCGGTAATAAAATTTAGAAAAAAGGTTTACCGAGTTTATGGTGTCGATAACCTTGTTTTAATAACAAAAAAGTCAAAAATCTGTTTCTATTGTTGAGGTCATCAACATGAGAACATACTCTTGCAAAATGAATATGTTGCGAAATGTACATGTTTACACCATAGGAAGGGGGCGAGGTACATATCCATCAAGAAATGGAAAATTAACTATTTCAAAATTAAAGTCGTCCCGTATATCATAAATTTTGTTTGAAACTATGCCATTTGTAATGTGCAAGTCTAAGTCCAAAAAGAGGCTTCCGTATCTGAAGGTTTCGCCTAATTCAACTGAAGTTGATAGCTTTCTTTTATGATACCAATTAGCGCATGCTCTGATGAGATACAATCTGATTGTCGATACCCATCCTTTTAAACACAATAGATACTCGTATAAGATTGAAATGTATATTAGAGGCCAGTTATTCAATAAGACAATATAAATGATTTGTTTTGAACCTGTATTGCTTCAATCTTGTACTTGGTTTATATTGTTTTTTCTTTCTTTTCAGTACTCATGCATTGTGTACGTGCGTCGATTCCCACTGTGGATATGGCGATATCATTGTGACAAGCAGCTATAGAATATTCACTGGTACAACCGTGCATAATTTTTTAACTTTACCCATTTATGTCTAGCGACCTAATAAATCAGACATTTACAAACAGTTCAGACCAAGTGGAGACGGCGTAAAACGCAACATCTCAACAGGATATGTACTAGTTTTATGATAAATAAAATTTTAAGGAAAATTAAATAGTTTTAAAAAGTGCCTTGAAACCCCTAAACATAACAGTGTAGCATACAAAGAAATGTCAGGTTCCACAATACTTAGATGGGTTAACTTTATCAGAAGATAATAAAGTAACAGAACGTGCATAAGCTTTGTTGTTCGTATCGTCCTGCTTAAGTAAAATATGATGAAACCACACATCTGTTTTACAGCCAGTAAAGAAGTTTAATTACCTTGATGCCCTTTTAAATCTGTGTGTACTTGAAATCCAATAAGCGGGTACTTTAGCAAACAAAAAAGATCCTGACAAAATGCTGCAGAACGTGGCATTTCATCGGGGTCTATATGTTTATTAAGACTAACATGATTTCTAGGCTCATACATACAATATTGTTTGAAAAATAAACTGTGACCCCCGCCCTATGTAGAATGAATCAGCCTGCCTTCATTATATCGAACTGAATTGCGAGTAACAAGCAAATTCTGAGTATACATGACCCCATCTTATATATACTTGTCTTTTGTTTATTATATGAGGTATCATGAAACATGTCTTAAAACAAGTAAGTTAGACTAAAAGTTCACAAATCAAATAACAAATAAATAAAATCAACCTCACATGCAGATCTCCAGGTCTGACTGTACTAATGTATTTTTCCTATATAGTTTAATGTTCAAGGAACACAAGTAGTAAATCTACAGTACATCTCCTGATTTTTCAAAAAGCTTTCTGGAGCTACCTGGCTAATGGAGGGCTTTTAGTCTGGAAAAGCAATCATGTCCGAGTGCCAGGAGAGTGTAAATCAGGGTTGACCAAAGAACCCCTGGGCTTGTTTCTTATGCTCATAAATCCTACTGCACCCAAATATACTGTGCTAAAAGCTAATAAACAAGAGCGTCTTAATCTCACTATAGGTTTTGCATTTATTGTATTTGCGGGTTCTTTTAAAAAAATTGTTAAAGGGTTCACCGATTAACTGTAGCCAGCGATTTTCCCTGGCTCATGAACCCACATTTAATCAACAGCTGCACACCCTGCTAAGAATTGTATTGCTTACCATGACTGTCAATAGCTCTTCTGACAAAATATTTAAATATGTCTCTGCCAACAACGATCTTATTGTCCGCTGATAAAACTTGCAAACCATTTGTACCCAGATTAGGCTGGACAAACTGTCGGGTCTGATCTAATTCTAAAAAGTTTGACACCCTAATTGTATTCATGCATGAATTTTTCGAAAAAGTTTTTTGTGAACAAAAATCAGCAGACGACATAAAAAAAGCATTAAAAATTACCCATAATGCAAAATTGCGTTATTTAATATGACGAAGAATACCAATATTAGTATTCAGTGGTAGATACCAACGTCATATTCAATAACACAATAGTAAACTACTGTTTATCCGATTTTATAATTTTCCAGTGCAAGTATAACAAAGTATTTAACGTCAGACACCGTCACTTAAAAATGCACGTAAACGTTTCCCTTTTGCTGACGACATTATAGTCCGTGCAGAAATTCAGTGAACAACGTTTTTCTTTTTTAAAATGTCTTTAATGATAAAATTTTGGACTAAAAATTTGCACATACATATAATAAAACACCGCCTAATATACAATTGCATATTTGAATATTTATGATAGGAAAATAAGTCTGTAATCTCTTGTAAAATAAAATAACTTAGTCGTTTTCGATTTAGAAAATTCCTTATTTTCCCTCAATGTATTTCATATGGGTAGCACGTGGTTTATACAGTTCAATGAATACCATGTTTACTTTCGTATATCAGGTTGTATTATATAGAAAACAGTCACCAGCAGGACAACTCTTGCACACTGCAAATGCTTTGAAGAGACTGCGCAAATTACAATTATGTCTGAGTTATCGTATTTCCCGTGTTTTCTAAGCGTTCATGGATAGCAATTGGACCGCGAATGCAAAAACCTGTCTTCGGTGATTTGTAAAAATAAAGGCGCAGGCCAGCCTGCGCATCCACGCAGTCTCATCAGCAACTTTGTTGTCTGCTTTTTTAGGTGAATCATATCTACACTTGATACGAGAGAAATTTCAATTTCTAGCTAGCCTGTTTAGTCGAAGAGACTGGTTTAAAACTCGCTTTGTTGGAAACCCAGAAGACAGGTTTTCTCGCGTCGTGGCCTGTGTTGCTTGCTCGACAGCTCTAGGACTCATATTACAAGTGCAACAGATAATAATATTAAAAAAATAATGAGGAGGCTGTTCATCAGATATATTAACGGGAGTCACATTATTTGATTGCGCTCTGCATCGTCTAATACACTATCATTCGTAACTACGGCCCACAGAGCCAGGGAACGGCGGGGACTTTGATTTCCTGGCTGCGGGTCCCTGTTATGACCCTGTACTAACAGCGCAAATGCCCGACTGGGGGCGTGGTAAAAAATGGCTGGTGCGCATATTTTTTTCGCCTTTATGCTCTAGTCATTTGTGACCACGCAGCAGCCCAGAGGAATTTCGAGGACAGTGACTTTGTGTCTGCAGTTCCCCATAGTATTCACATCATTGTGGAGACAGCTAGATGGCAAACCATGACAGTTCTCCCCCGCAGTCTGTTATTATACTGCACTGTCATGTTTGTCCAGGTCTATCAAACCCCTACATTTTCTCCGCATTGTGGAGGCAATGTAAAAGTAAAAACGCAACACATTTACCAGGCCATGGATATCCCCGTCCTGCTCAGGGGCTGGGGGAAGCAGTGTTGTTCTCAGCCACCCCCTAAACTATATTGACCCCAAACACAAAATGAGCCAGTGCATGAGATTTTCAACAATAAGGTATGTGCGACCAGCAAAGCCTAAGATCAGCCTGCGCATACGCGCAGTCTGATCAGAGCATTTGATAGTCGCTTGAGTATTCTTTGATTGTTAAGCTACTGACTGAACACCATTTGGAGATTCTAAGCTCAAAAAGAGGCTGCAGATGCCCCATCACTAGTTTCTCCTTCCGACCTCAGCATTATTTTTATTTGGATGAGTCCTTTTTCACTTGTCCTCTCATTTATAATTGCCCAGAATTACTTTTTGCATGCATATTTTGCATTGTCTGGTGTCAACAAATCAGCATTTGGAATAAACAAATAGAAAGTTCAATTTATTTAATAAAACAAGTTGGAAAATGTTTAAAATCTGATAATCAGATAAGAAGGGAACACAGAAAATTAAGATTTTAAATTGGGGAACAGGGGGACACAGAGATTCATTTTACTTAACAAGTGGACGGGTACCCACTGGGATTAAGGCCTCAATATTTTTTTCGTATGTCAAAATTCTGTGAGCCCAAACTATTGCAATAAATCGCATTTGATGCAACTATTTTGATATGATAAGACACGTTACCTCGTCTTACAAAACTGTATAATTATTCATCGATAGTAAACTAAAGGCAGTGATCCGTTAAAAAGGTGCATTTAGGGTAAATTAAAAAATGCAGATGCTCAAATGAGAACAAATTCCATCATATCACAGCCTATTTGGCAATACATTTTGTAACGAAAAAAATATCACCAATTAGGCGGTGTATAGATGCATTAAATTTTGATGGTCATTGTGCGATCAGTCCGAACATAACGAAATAAACGCAAAAAAGCGTTGTTCACTGAATTCCTGTACGCACATTAGCTTAACTTTATATTTACTGGCCTGCATGCGAATGACGTCATGTTCAAATGGGACAAAACCGGAGGCCAGTGACTATAACTAAATATTTATTTGGCAAAACAGATCGCTGAGCCAATGAACGTATGTCTGCTTATAGGTCTTATAAAAGATGTTTAGTGTTTACTTATTAGTCAGGTAACTATACGAAATTAAAAAGGAAACTTAAATAAGAAGAAAAATATACACCCATTATTCGAAAGGATAAAAATGGTCTCGTATCATATTAAAGCTTTACATCTCTGCAACAGTTGGGTGTTGACAAATTGATAATTTGTAGACCGCAGACTTACCAACGGCACCAAGAATGCTACAATAAATATTTAGAAGCAAATATAATTCCATAGGTGTTAAAAATTAGTATATCTAGTATCTGGCAACAAAAATTTTAAAACACCAAAACCTAAATTAAACATGTTTAAAAACAGCTTATCTTATTCAGGTACTTTAATTTGGAATAGCATTCCACTTGAAATAAGAAAGGCCAATACTATTGGTGATTTTGTTAAAAAATGTATAACATGGATGAAAGACCTTTAGTTTATATATTTGTATTCACATACCTCCACCGCCGAATCAGTTTCGATGTTTTACAGAGCCAAAATGCATTTAAACATACATTATTAAATGTTGATTTTTTCAACCCCTCCCCCCCTTTTTTTCTTAAATTTTGCATCATTTTCTTTCCACTCATATTCACTTGTATTTGTAAATAATTTATTGTCATGTTTGTTATTTCATGTATGCTATGCTTGTGTTAAGAGGGCCTCAGGGAAGATTGGTTATACCAACTGAGTCACCCTCATTAAATAAAGTCTTTACTTACTTACTTACTTACTTTTAATTGCATTATAACCCAACCTTTATAGTCCGACCAGTTAAGAGAGACTGGGCGGTTCTTGGCAAAGACACACCCATGGGCATTTCCATATAAAAATGGGTAAGACATAGTGTATTTATTCACCTGTGAAACGCTTTACAGCTGTATACCTGTATATACCTGTTGTAATTTTGAGCCCATTGTGAGAAAAAGGCATCTCGAATTAATTTGGATAACAAGGAGAGTGACTAGTCTAGATATACGTACTCTGACAATGTTTCGAAATTTTAACTATTCAAATTATAATACTGAATAAGAAAATAAAATAATGGCCCGCAATGAAAAAATAATACTATAAATTAGTCAGCACACAAGATAATGGTTCTTATTACATCAGCGTGTGACGAAGGCTCCGACGAGCCTGAATGTAAGTAAGACCTCGCCAGGGCTTTCGCTTCTCGCATAAACAAAGTATGCAAGTTGAAGATGACTCCGATTAACTTTTAGACATCTAGTCTCTCTGGATACGCCAGAATGAGCGATTATAAGAGGCTTTTTTCGGATATGTGATAAGACCAAATCTCATGTTTGTATGCCCTTTTCTCATGATCCATATACTTAACCCTTGTCCCGCTTAATTCTAATTGGTGATTTATTATTATTGTATCAGGCTTAAAAATCAAACCTGTTTTGCCATACAGACAGAATTTGAAGAAAGTGCAAACCTAACCTCCCCAAAACTTTCACAACATATCCATCCCGGAAAACGAATTGCAGCAGGTCACCAGCAGCATACTAAAGATAAACGTTAACCAGGCATGCTAACGTATAAAGTTGGTCACCCTTGTCGTCTGCGCTTCAGTTGGTTGCACGAGTAAAGCGTACATAGGTTATTACACCCAATTTACTGTAGACTAGTCTTATTTGACAGTGTATGACAGCGCTCTGTCTGACACGCCCAGTCTCTATTAGCTGGACGCACTATACATGTAAGGATAGTATCGCTCAACAGTTTAAAAGGGAGTGGTCCATAGTATCATCTGGTCCGTTATTGAATGTGATACTCATTGATATAATTCGAAAAATATTTATAAAACCCTACTTGTGGTAATGAAATTGTGATTACAGCCAGTATCTCCATGTAATAGGGTTAAGGTGTGAGGGCGGGATGGAAGGAGGAATGTTATAAAACTCAAGAATTTCGACTAAAATAAATTAGGACTCATATAAGAATCTATCACGAATCTACATAATTATGTGAGGATAGAATAAAAAAGCCCGACCCAGGAACACCGTTTCACATCACGAGGCTTCCAGAGTGATAACGAACAATGATACGGAGGGACTGAACTTTCCAATCCATCCTCACTCTTAATGGATATCTTTTCTTTGAAGCGTTAGATATCTCTTTTTTATATTAAAAAGAGTCATAGCAGAAAGAAAGAAGGCAAAGATCAGGAATAGATACACTCAAGCACCACGCCTGACCCAGGATACCAATGGGAATGTAACAACGTCACATCTAGACATCACATACGAGAGCCAAGAGGTCAGCCCTTTCCAAGCAGGTGAGCACAAGGCATCAACAAACAGACGTGCATGAAAGCATAATAAAACAAGACAGACATAACATAAATGATCCACAAAAGAAGCACTGCCTTGGAACGGTCAGTAATATATTTCACTGGAAGGCTTAAACCGGTTTCACAGTGCCAACCTCACCTTAATTCAGATGTGGATCAAGAATCATAGATGTTTGGTTTGCGTAAAAGACTCCTAATTTATCAAAGCATTATCACCTAGAACATATAAATAAAGATATAAAAAGGAGATAAAGCTAAGATAAGGACTCAAAAGTAAATAAAACTGAGTATCTGAGCCAAAGAAATCCAACAGGTAAACCCTGGTGGACCTGAGAACAGCCAAAGCATCAGGCCCCTACCATCTTATTAAGGTAGAACCGGACTCAACAGCATATGTCCAAAAAGTTAACATCTTTTGATATGTTAAAAATAGCTCAAAACTTATCTATTTTGATAAAAATAACAGGACCTTACCGTGCTTTTTAAATAGTTATTAAACTTTAAAAATCGTAAAATATGAGTTTTTCAAAATATCAATTTCTCATATTTTAAAAAGATGAGTGTGAGAAATGCCATATTTCTCTTCCTGGGAATACGCTACATGCTATTGACTAATAAAAGAACACAAAAACAGCGGAAAAAAGGCCAGAAGCTTATTTTTTAGCTAAAATCTATTTTGTAAAATAAACATTAAGGCCAAAAATCGTTTAAATCTTGAATAAAAAATGTCACACAATGTAACTACAGAAACAAAAAACTTATTATTTTGAAGGAAATTTTGCATAGAAACTTATAATTAATTTCAAAGCATATGTCACCGTGCTCGTTTTTCTTCTTTGTGTTTCTTTTTTCTTTTTTACCTCTGAAATAAAAACAGGCATGGAGTGCCATACCTGCTTCATTGTTTAATTTAGGTCCGTGTGCGTAGACAGTGTATTGTTTGAGTTGATGTTGTTTAATTTAGAGTCTGTGTGCGAAAAGCCTATTATTTGTCTACTCCTCATTTGGCACATTCTAGGACCTCTTAAGACCTTTATAAGTGCGTCCGTGCGCGTGCGCTTGTGTGTGTGCCAAACTGAGGGTGAGTGTATGAGAGAGAGAGAGAGAGAGAGAGAGAGAGAGAGAGAGAGAGAGAGAGAGAGAGAGAGAGAGGGAAGGGCAATTCACGTGCTGTTGATTCATAGCATTTTTGTTGTTGCTTTTATTATTTTTTTTTCTTTACTTTACGTACAGTATACGTATTCTGCATTCGTCACAAAATTGACGTCATCAGCAGTAACGCTATAGAAGTGTCGTCAGGATGACGCAAGTCTTTGATCTAGAAAAATGTTCTATTTCGAAAACGTTGTTGCAAGTTTTCAAGCGAGAAAATGACCTTATATTATGCAATAATGATTTTTGATACACTAATATCTTCTAGACCCCTCATGGGTAGACATAACCCTCGCCTTTCTGGTTTGGCTTTCAACACCACCCGGGTGTTCTAGCAGGAGGTAATGCATAGAAAATCACGTTTGATCCCAATATTGAAGTTATTAAACGAGCTGTAAAAGAGATGATATGCGAGGCTTGCCAAGAATTTTGTCACTTATTCATGACAAGCTTAATAAATTTAATAATACAGGAGCACGATTGTTAGGTTCTATTTATTGTATGACCTTAAATCTACTTTTAAATCGCGTAAAGAATTTGTGTAGAACTATGCTTTGATGTTGCCATATAATTATATGAGAAACCATTACGGACAACATTACATAGCGTTACCAAAATTTGTAAACCACTAGTGGTACATGTCATTATGTCACTCCCATGATAAACACAAACGAACAAACAAATAAGTAAACAAACAAACAAGCAATAGGGCTCAAACCAGGGACAACTTGGTCTCAAGTTGAACATTCTACCACTGCGGCAAAGAGTAAAGAAGGAATGATACACGAGTTTAGTTCTTTTCATAAATGCAATAAGTTAATGCTAAGACAAGAATACATATGTGAACGACCATAATAGATTATTCACAGCTCGCATATATATATATATATATATATATATATATATATATATATATATATATATATATATATATATATATATATATATATATATATATATATATATATATATATATATATGCGCTGTGACGGTTTTGTTCAAAATAAAGATCTGTTTTGAATTGGAATATTGGTTTTAGCATAGCATAGAAGTGAAACGAGTTGAACATTGCACTCATAAGTAAAATTTAGATTACTTTTAACCTGAGACCAAAATAAATTATTACTGCTCTCCTGATAATGTGACGTATGTAACATTATGACAACCAGTTCCTCACTTAGCTATAATGAATAACTATAAGCTTTATATTTAGCTTCAGTTATATCCTAAGGCAAAAATGATTATTTAACAATACTTAAGCTGGCACTTTTTTGCATACATCAATTACGTAACGTAGATAACCAGCTATTACGTATAAATGCAATTTGACCCAGGTATTACTAGGATAAGAAGTTTATGCATTCTTTCAAAAAAAATGTAATGCTGCTATTTTAAATTGAGGTCGAAGAGAATACTTTCTTCTTTATGCAGACAGTTTTTGAAGGCCACATGCTTTTGAAAACGAGCATAAATGTGGTAACATAGTTAATACAAAGAAAAACAAGGATTCTTGGTGGCTTTTGTTTTTATTCTCAGCTAAATTTAATATTTATGGTTTTAAGTGATCTGGGATATCTTTCAGAAGAGTTTGATTAAGTCTTAAAGAGAAAACACATACCAAAATTATGTATGGTTGTTTTATTGTGTTAATATTTTACCTTACCCCTGCCCTACAAATACTTGTTTACACAATTTCTGCGCAGGTTGTCAGGTTGACAACATTGCCTATTGATTTCAGCATAAAATAACCTACAAAATTGTATATAGCAGCCTTGGTACCTAGGCGGTGCAACGAAACTTATTTTTGAGGGTCTCACCTAACGGACTATAATCATTTGTTAATGTTTGACTTAGCGTTGCCACTTTGATTGAAAACATTTTACAGTATAAATTATCTGAGAATTTCTAATAAAGTACTACCCTGGAATCTAGCCAAAGGATCTAGTTATTTTCTGTAAATATATGATCCATGACATTAGTTTTTTCTACTTATCCAATTGGCAGATAGCTTTGTTCAGATGAGCATAGCAAAATGTGCAGACTTACCAGACCCTTATCTGCTTGTCTATTAAATGATTTGACAAACAATGAGGAATCTAGCCCTAGTCAATAGTTATGTACGGTAAAACCTGTGTAAAACGGCCACTCGAACATAGACAAAACAAATGTCTTAATGACAAATGGTAGTTTAATGAAGGTCAAAAGTATTGCAGAATGCTTCCCAGTGATAATTAGTCTTAAAAACCAATTTTTGGTCTTTTTGAGAGTGGCCGTTTACACAGGTTTTACTGTATGCATGAGTTTTAAGTGACTTTACATGTATGTTTTGTTTGTTTGTTTTGTTGCTTTGCGTCCCAAGTCCACAGCCATGGGAATGGCGGGACAGTCAGTTCACCTAGCCACACTTTTTCAAGCAGTTAACCAAGACTTTGTACACATACTTTCGCTCGTAACTGACAACAACCCTTCTTGAATGATTCAGGAAAAGGCAGGAGAATGACTGTAGAAATTATTTCATGATCAATCTCCACGAAAGTATGGGACCGGGCTGGGATCGAGCTCGCGACCAAATTTACATGTATGTGATAACTTGTATGATTGACAGTCTTTTTAGAACAGTTTAGGATTGCCTGTCTCACATGGGATAAAGCATTATCCAATCTAAAAGCTTGTCAGGAAACCAGCTATCTTCTGTTGTTGGGGTTTGTTAGTCTGAACTGGTTGTACTGTTGGTAGCTCTGGATGAGAAGAAACAATAATCATCAGAGAAAATCTTTTTCAATCAAGTCCGACCCACCATTTGTCAGGACTGATCTGGGTCCAAAGTGTTTGCAGCAGTTATGAGCAGACAACACTAGCAAGCCAATAGTTGGTATGCAAACGTTTATCGCGTAAAATATTGAATATTTTTCTATCCATCAGTTCAAGCATATGTTGTGGGTGCTCAAAAGAACCGTCTCATTGAGACGGTTCTTTTGAGTACCCATAACATATGTTTTACTTGATTAGTAAGAACTTTGATTTTTACTGGTCATAGCTAAGGTTTCTCCTTTAACTGCTCCATAGTGAATGAAAATGCATGAAAACTTAGAAAAAAATGAGAGAAAATTACGTAAAAACTATAAGCCTAGGGGAGGGGTTAAGATACGATCTATCCTGCACTCCTAGGGCCTTTTAAATCCATGCCAAATTGTTCAGTGGGACCCTCAGAATGTGAGACGACGTTCTCCTCAAAAGAAATTTGGTATGGGCCACGTGAAAATGCATGGTTTCCATTGCAACCGCTTAGAGATTGGGGGGGGGGGTAGGCATACAAATTCAATCATATCTAGGGTTCTACTTATCCTAGAGCACTAAAATTGGTGTCAAATTAAAGCTGAGACACATGTCTTTTTTCCTGTGGTCAGCATTGTAAATCATCTTATTTGCATATTTATGAATATTAATTAAACCCTACAAAAATTAAGTAAAACCATAAAAAAACATAAATGAACATAGTTCAGCACAAAAACATCACCAAAACACCATTGTTGCCAGTTTTTATATTCTCAGTGATTTAATTTGATAAGTTCTTTCATCCAGTGGTCCTGTATTAAAATTATCTCATTTGCATATTCATGAATAGTAATGAAATCTTAAAAATGAGGGAAAACTCAGGGTAAACTATAGTATGCAATGGGGTAATCAGACTTAAATTGAACGCATAGGACATTACATTATGGGTTTAAATTTGTCCAGTAGGACCACTTAAATGCAAAAAAATATTGTCCTCAAAAATAAATGCTCTTTAGCTTTTGAAATTGCATGGTTTCCATGGCAACCCATTATGTGACTGTAAAGAATGGGGGTATACGTACAAAAATACTCTTATCTTAACAACATCTCATCCTAGATTACTAAACATGGTACCAAACCAATTATTGGACATAGCAGTTTAATTTGGTAGTAAGATATGCAAATTATCTAATGTTCATATTCATAAATATTAATGAAAACTTTAGAAATGAGAGATAAAATCTCAGAAAAATTAAGGGGCGTACATATAAAATTACCAATATCTCAGCTGCTATGTGTCCTAGAGCATCAAACTTGGTGCCAAATCAAAGCTTAGACATAATACTTTTACCTTAAAGTCCGCTTTGAAAAATAGTTGACATAAATAATTATGAATTTTAATTCAAACAGAAGAAATAATGAAAAATCGCTGAAAAATCAAGGGGGTGTACTTACAAATCTAATAATATCTCAATTGCTAAGTGCCCAAGAGCACCAAAATCGGTTTTAAACTAATGCTGAGACAATAGTTTGTTTAACAAATTATCAAATTTTAAAATGGTCATTTTGTAATATTCATGAATATTGATGAAACTATGAGTATTTTGAGAAAAATACTTAAAAATTAAGGGGATATACCTACAAAATTACTCGTATCTCAGCAGCTTATAGCCCTTACGTTGCAAACAAGGTGCCAACTTATTGCTATTTCCCCGAGTCATACTGTAACGGTAACAGATCATTTTGGTCGTTTCAGCATGAGTCATGGAAGGGCCCCTTTTCATTTCGGCCTTATTTTTTTCACATGATTCTCGCTAAATTATGTCCCTTAGTTGGCTTGGTTTTATAAATTGTAGAATTACCTATCATTTGTAGTTGTTATAGTGTAGTTATTTGATAACCAGTCAATTAGAAAGGGGGGGGGGGCAATCTAAAAAGATTGAGTCAATATTTTACAAGTAAAATGCATTGATGATTTTATTATTTCGTTTTTTAGCATTATTCATTATTCAATAAAATCTGATTATTCACTATATTTTTTCTTCTATTCATTAAAAAAATAGGATTATTCATTATTTTTTAGGCCCTCATTATTCACTATTCATTATTATTTTGGCTCATTATTCACTATTCATTATAAAAAAGGCTATTATTCACTAATCATTATACCCCATCTAGACCCTCATAAATAGAATATGATCCGAGGTGATTGTTTTACTATAGCAATATATTGTAGTAGAGCGGTCTTTTCGAATGGTCCAAACACCGAGAAAAGGGAAAACATCCAAAACCTACCCTCGAAACTGAATCCATTTACTTCGTATTGATACAATTTTAACGAGGAATACTATATGTACGGGAAACCCCTAAACGAATACTTTGGCAAACAGTAAATACCCATCACGGGGCATTTCATCGGGGTATACACTTTTTGCTAAGGCAAAAACGATCTTATAACAAAGAAATTCAATTTTAGTTGGAACCTCAATATATACGATGAACAATCCCAAGTTTATTGTATCAAACTCGATGTAAGAACTCATTTGTATGCAAAGGGTAAAAATGAAACCCGGCCGCCAAGAGAATCTGATTCCGAGTTAAGACAAGAATGACCAAGAATGGCCAATCCAAACTACTCTGTCTCAGCAACAGAAACTAGCTAGACTCTTTAAGGTTTTCAATTTACCCATTTAGGCCGAATGGAATTGCCTACGCTTACCAATTGGACCAGTCCATTTCTGTTTTAAGGGTTGTTGTGTGCTAATTTTCATCATTTTGATCCCAAGTGTATAGACTTTTCGTCAAACTGTAGAGGCCCTCATCAGACGCCGCGTTCTGCGGCGTCTGATCTGAATTTGCACTGTTTGCCTATGTCCCACAAAAAGGACGCTTAAACAAGTGAAGTTAAATTATTACCGACTATATTCAAGTAGCGAAATAACGACGCTGATGCGCAGTTTGACCTTTGTCTTTGTTGTTTGCAAACAACGAAACGGAGTATATGCTAAAAGCACACTAGTCTTGTTCTGCCCTGTGGTACAAACCGGCATTCATACATTGGTAGAGTGTTTGCCAGATAAACCTACAACCCGAGTTCGATCCACTCGATCATTTTTTTCCATCTCACATCATCTGGCTCATGTGAGTCGACACAATATGCATATCAACCAGCACATGAGATATCGGTTCTTTTCGCAATGTCGAGCAACGAAGCCTCGCGCGAGTCTGCGCATATGCGCAAACTCGCCAGAGCGTTCGCTGCTCGCATGTATTCACAAAGTAAGGATATAGAGGAAGGCTCAAGACAGATAATAAACCTCTAGCCCCCGCTGAATACCTCAGCAAGGCTTTTGCGCATATGCAATTAGTACAAAAATCTCGTGCACTAGCCCATATGACTTTTACATGCGCGGATCTAGAAAGTATTTTCAGAGGGGGTACAACTTTTTTTTAGTTAATGAGTGGATCCAAATACCACTAGAATCGGGCCATCATCGGCCCGCCAGCGAAACGCCATGTAAATGGCGTTTCGCTGGCGTGCCGATGATGGTCTAACATTGAATGCTTGCTTGGTAGCTTTGTGATTTTTCAGGGGATCCGGACCAGTATTGCTAAGAAACCCTATATTTTTGTGATTTTTCAGGGGGAGTCGGGACCCCCTCCCCCCCCTCTGGAACCGCACATGTTTTACTCTGATTTATTGGTAGTTTGAGTGAAACGAGAGTCGGTCCGTCCATAGTATATGGAACCGCTCATGAGATAATGGTACGTGTAGTATACTGTAGAAAAAGTGCTACTTTTCGCCAGATTTGGTGGCAGCTGAACTGCCACTTGTTTTGGTGCAACCCGCTTTGTTTGATTCTATTGATCCGGAGTTTAACAATAACAGCAACAGGTAGAAATGTTTAGCAGTTATCATTGGATAAACGTTGGTCTCAGGTTGGTTTAGTAGGAAAGTGAGTGAAAGCTTGCACCAAAAAGTAGGAAAATAAGTGAAAGTCTACATTAAAAGGGATGGCAGCTAAGCTGCCACGCCTTTTGGTGTCAACTACAGTGTATTTGCGCAGTCATTCTTTAAAGTGTATACAAAGATATCAAGTGGGGCTACAAGTTTAATGAGATATAAAACACTGATATACTATTCACCATTTACCGAAAGAGCGCCACCAAATATTTGCAGCAGACTACATTTTCAAATTATGTCCCAGCTTTAAGAAAAGGGTACAACAATTTATTGGCAGGATAAGGGTCAAAAGTCTACTTCCGATACGAGCGTAGCCTATGCATAAGTACCAAATTCGAGCTCATAGACTTTGATTTTTTTGTCAAATTTTACCTACTATTCATTCAGTATAAATAGATATCATAAAGCTATTTTAGTCTCATCTCTTCACATCCTCACCAAATCACAAATATTGCTATCAAACAGGAGAGAAGAAGAATAAAGAAATGATTTATTTAAAATGAAATTATCATTTATCAAAAGGAATAGGATATCAGACTAGTGGCTAGTCTAGTTAAAACTGGTCATACTGATTTTCAGCCCAAACGCTATTTTTTTAGCCTTTTGTCAAATTAGCCAGATAGTTGGCGGGTATGAGCTAGCTCTCTGTTAAAAAGTGCATTTGTGATAATTGTGTCCAGAACTTCTCATATCAGTTACAAAACGCATCTAAATGGACTTTTGGAATGATGAAAATGTGCTTTTGAAATAATGGAGAAACAAGACAAATTCGACGAATTTATATCCCCCGACGAAGGTTTATTTCAGAGAAACATGTAAATCACAAAACATAAATCCCATATTCAGATCATAACAAACGCCTGTCAAGTATGTTTTAGTGCTTATATACTCAACTACAAAAGAAACTCATCAGTCACTTTTTAGGGCAGTTATGGTAAAATAATTAAGACATGAAAATATATTTTATACCATATTCTTTAGCAATCAATTATGCATCAAATTTTTGAAAAATGTAACAATTTTCCTTAAACCCGTTCATGCTGTAGGCCAGTGTATAGACAAGGGGTCATTTCTAAAAATGACAGGTTTCAGACAATTGGTTCTCACTCGAGTTCTAGCCTAAATCAGTTCAATTCGTCCAATAACCAGTATGTCCCTCTCTGATGAGGCAAACAAGTGTGTGCAGAAGCCAAAACAAACCACGTTAGTTTAGTAAGCCCGGATCTCAATGCGATAAAGCAATTGTTGGATGAGCTCTGGCGACGCATCCAGGATCGTTCAGTGCAACCTAGGAATCTTTGACAGCTTCAGGTTGCTCTCCATTAAGAATGGGTGTGGATTCCCAAGAACATTGTGTGGCATCACATGCTTTTGGTTAGACCTCGTTACGAGGCAGTTATTGCTGCAGTAGAGGGTCATGTCCGTTTTTGGACGAATTTAACTCAAGCGAACTGATTTAGACGAGAACGAGATATTCATTCTCTAGTGAAAAACTTGTTATTTTAGAAAATGACCCCTTGTCTAAACAATGGCAAACAGCGTGAACAGATTTAAGTAAAACTGTTACATTATTCAATAAAATGATGCATCTAACTGAATGCTACAGAATATGGTATAAATATATTTTCATTTCTTAATTCTGATTTCCATAATTGGCCCAAGAAGTGACTGATGGGTTTCTTTTGTAGTTGAGTATAGTTTGATAAAAAAAATAAACTTACATCTACACAATTTCAATAACTGACCTTTCAACCCAACCCCAGAGGTCAAGGGTGTGTGTAAATTCAAAGTGTTACCTTGCATGTAGGTCTACACTTCTTCCAATTTAATTTGATATGCAACATGACCACTTTTAGAAAAGAAAAAATAATATGACCTTTTGACCCCACCTCAAGGGTCGTTGGTGTGTGTAATGACAGCATATTTGCTTTCATTGTGCTCTGTGCTCAATTCCCTTTAATTTGATATGCAACAGGACTACTTTCACAAAAATATATGGTTTGACCTTTTGACCCCACCCCCTGGGCCGAGGGTGTGTCTGTGGGCAAAATATTTGCTACCATGTTGTTGCAAAAGTTGTGAGCGCTTAATTTGATATGCAACATGACCATATTCTGAAAAAGTTTAATTTTGGCCTCCGCCCCACCCCGAAGTCCAACCCAGGGGCTCGGACCCATGCCTTCAAACTAAAATCCCGTTTGATATGTTGCATATCTATTGCTTCTCTGTCTACATGCAAAACTTAAGCAAAAATATTGACAATTGCCTTAGTTATTGCGAAATTTAAATATTTGACCTTTGACCCCTTAGGTGGGGTCAAAGGGGGTGGGGTGAAACTTTGACACTGCCATGCTTATCTACAGGCACTAGGTAATCATGGCGTTTAGTGAGAAGTTGTTAAATATAATAGCTTTGATGAAATGTGAAGATTATCACACAAAAAAAGCTACTATAGGTTTTGCATTAAAATTGCCTACACTAAAACAAGGGCAACAACTCAAGTGTAAAAGAGCCGATTTTGACGAAACTTATAGGATATCGAAAGTCCATAGTACTTATCATTTGTACGTAGAATGAATTAAATCTGACCAATAGGTACTGAAATATGGTTCCGGACGGACAAAAAGTGCAGACGGAATGGACGGACGGACGGACGACGCCAAAACTACTTCGTCGGGGGATAATAAGCTGGAATTGTTGGATGAAATTTTAAAGGTGTAACATTTTTATGGGCATCTAGTGAGTGATTTGCGTGAAAGGTGTAGGCCATTGTATTTTCAATTACCACTGAAAATATTGCTAAATTTGAAGAAAACATCGAAAGTTATCGAGTGCCAAAGAGGTAGGTTCATAGCATTGATCCCTGCGAAAATCTTTGTAGCGATCCACATCAAAGTTTGAGTAGTATATTTCACTAAAATGTGTTCTTTATCTTGACCTATGAATTCTTCAAAATATATATTATATCTAAATTGACAGGATCATTCCAACACTATAAAAACAAGAGGATCAAGATTACCATTATTACTCACATGAGATAGGTACATAACGGAAACCGCTCTGTGACCACTATTACGCACATGAGATAGGTACATGGCAGAAACTGGCCACCCCTTGGTGACCATTATTACTCACATAAGATAGGTACATAACGGAAACTGGTCACCCCTGTGTGACCATTATTACTCACATGAGATAGGTACATAACAGAAACTGGCCACCCCTTGATGACCATTATTACTAACATGAGATAGGTACATAAGTGAAACTGGCCACCCCTTGATGACCATTATTACTAACATGAGATAGGTACATAACTGAAACTGGCCACCCCTTGATGACCATTATTACTAACATGAGATAGGTACATAACTGAAACTGGCCACCCCTTGATGACCATTATTACTAACATGAGATAGGTACATAACTGAAACTGGCCACCCCTTGGTGACCATTATTACTAACATGAGATAGGTACATAACTGAAACTGGCCACCCCTTGGTGACCATTATTACTCACATGAGATAGGAACATAACAGAAACTGGACACCCCTTAGTGACCATTATTACTCACATAAGATAGGTACATAACGGAATCTGGCTACACCTTGGTGACCATTATTACTCACATAAGATAGGAACATAACAGAAACTGGACACCCCTTAGTGACCATTATTACTCACATAAGATAGGTACATGACGGAAACTGTCCACCCATTGGTGACCACTATTACTCACATGAGATAGGTATATAACGGAATCTGGCCACACCTTGGTGACCACTATTACTCACATGAGATAGGTACATAACGGAAACTGACCATCCCTTGGTGGCCATGTTGTTTTTTTTTGAAAGATCAAAATTCGTTTGAGCCATTTTGTTCATTCTAGTGATTCTTTCTACCAAAATATTTGAATAGTGATCACCAGTTTCTCAGAAGATCTTTAGTCTTTGATATCGCAATAAGCCACGCCCTGTGATGGATCAAATTTCTTTTGGCTATGTTGTAGAGGGTCACCAAATAACCATTACTGCCAAAGTATTATCCATTCTGTCCACTGGGTTCCGAAGTGATGTTAAAAGATACATAAGGGAAACTGGCCATGGCTCCTGGCAGCCATGTTATTTTTATCTATTTTTAGAAGGTCATCCATTGATCATTCTACCTAATCATTTGAATTCTGACCACCAGTTTCAGAGAATAGTTTGTTCTTTCCTTACTGCAATTACCACACCAGTTGGCTGCCACGGTTTTTGATAGATAAAATTTCTTTTAGCTATCCATGTTAAGGGTCTCTAAGGATGGGAAGCGTGGTAGCTCAGTGGTTCGGCACTTGCCTCTGATGCTAGAGGTCCAGGTTCGATTCCCGCTCGCGGCGAGAAAAAATTTGGTGTCCGAACACGCTTTCTCTAGTGTCATTTGCAGGGATGACGCTAGATAAGTGCATCGTCTTTCGGATAGGGACGTTAACTGGATGTCCCCTGTGCAGGGAAAGTCACCCCCTGTGCAGGTTAAAGAACCCTATGGTAATTTCGATATGGTTACTTGTAGGCTTTCATCCTGCAACCCGGAGTGTACAAAGTACACCTGCCGATAATACTCGAAAGAGGGTCTGGCAGTATATAAAGAAAGAAAGGATCATACCTGTGATGTTTTGTTCAAACTTTCCAAGTGAGATAGGAGTTGTCATTTAAAGCAAATTATTGATGACGCACAAGAACCAACAGACTATGGACATTGACTGAAACCAACAGCTCACTTTGAGCTAATAAGGGGTTAATCAGGAAGAAACTAAAAGTAAAGTATTAATGTTTTAATACGATTCAATAACATGGTTCAGGGTATAATGAAGATCTTACAATTATGACAATCCCTTTTTAAATAACAAACAGTTCCTTAACTCAGCCTGCTAGTGAAGCCTTAAGCTTGTGCTGGTAGTCCATACAAACAGTTTAGACTTAGATTGGCTCGGAAAAATCCAGACCGAGCTGGATCTAAACAGTTTAGACATATTATTCCTGGAATATTTGAATCAGGCAACAAAAAGGCACGTAAAATTACACAGCATGCAAATAGTTAACTGCTTGCCACCACTGCTGATGACCTTTGCAAACAGTTTGGACCCAGAACAGGATTCACAGATAGTCGGTCCTGATCTTGGTACAAGCCGTTTGACACTCTGATAGTGTTCCTGAAAGAATTCAATGAAAAAGGTCAGCATACTACAATAACATGACAAAATACCCATCATGCAAATAATTAACACACATACGAGTCGCGACATGAGATTTCCATCATGTAAATAGTTTTCCAACAATATGGCATTTTGACAAGTGTAGACTCAGCCTGTGCAGCCTCCTTTTAAGCTTAGAAACTACAAATGGTGTTCAGTCACTAGCTTAAGAGTCATAGAATATTCAAGTGTCTAGCAAAAGGCTCTGATTAGACTGCACGTATGCTGGTCGCACATTTGACATTGTTGGAAATCTCATGTTGCGGCTCATATACAGGCTGCACATCAAGGTTTCTCCATATGATATACCATGATGACCCAGGAAGGATTGAATAACCCTTTTCAGACAAATTGCATTTTCCATAAAGCTACATACAACAGTTGGGATGGTTCATAGTATATTATATTAAGGGGTCACAAGTTTTAACTTCCTAAAAAATACTATTTATCTTTCTCTGAAGATAAATTTAAGGTAAGCAAGTGCAGATCCTGATGACCATCTTAGTCGTCACTGTTTGCCTAAACACATATTTATGGTTTCCAGTCCTCAAAGGGTTAAACATTGTAAACCATGCTAAGCCTGCAACTTAAAGTGAGTCAGTCTGATACAAATCTCAATAATTATTATTACTTGCTTTTTGGATTTGATTCTTTATGCCCCATCAACAATATTTCAGTTATATAGGGACGGATGTCCTGGGTTGAACCAGTACTAAGCTAGGATTATAAAATCTCAATTCTAATAAATAATAATAATACATGTAGTCTTTATTTTCATATGGCAACACATTTAGCATAAACAGCTAATATTCCATGAAGCCCTCAATAAACTACCAAAAATACAAGTGTAAAATACAAAGAGGATTTACATGAAAATATAATGCAGGCATCATGGAACACTTTCAAATCTACATATGCACAGCATGTACATACATTTTAAACATACATTTTATACATATATAAATTGTACATGTACTTCTAGATAGAAGTGTGTAATTATACCCAATTTACCAATTTCTCAACCAAAACACATGAGCCAGTGCATGAGATTTCCAACAATGTGGCATTCTGACAGGTGTAGACTCGGACGAACCTCTGCAGACTCCTTTTAAGCTTAAAAACACCAAATGGTGTTCAGTCAGTAGCTTAACAATCATAGAGTACACAAGCGACTAGCAAAGGCTCTGATCAGACTGCGCGTATGTGCAGGCTGATCTGAGGCTTTGCTGGTCGCACATACCATATTGTTGGAAATCTCATGCAGCGGCTCAGTCATGTTCTGGGGCAATCAAAAGAAGCATTTCAAATGTTCAAATTGAGGAACAAACAATATTCACAATTTTTCAATCAAAATTATGTTCATATGGAAGTATGCATAAGTTTCAAAGATTGAGAGATCTGGATTTCATCCACATAATACAATGTATAGTCTGGGTTTCATCCACATAATACAATGTATAGACTGGATTTCACCCACATAATACAATGTATAGTCTGGATTTCATCCACATAATACAATGTATAGACTGGATTGCATCCACATAATACAATGTATAGACTGGATTTCATCCACATAATACAATGTATAGACTGGATTTCATCCCCATAATACAATGTATAGACTGGATTTCATCCATTAATACAATGTAAAGGCTGGATTTCATCTACTTAATACAATGTATATGAAAACATCAACAGTTTCAAAATTCTTTAACCAGTCTGGTAAATTGTTCAAAATAATAAATTCAGCTTTGAAAGTTTATTTTGTGACTTTGGAGTATTAAAATCAATTAGACCTGTTGATAAAAAAGAAAACATTTGGGTAACACAAGGTTGGGACAGATTTAGAAGTTTTAAACATAAATTTGGCCTTTCATATAACAAATTTGGCCTTTCATACTACATAATTTCATATAACATAAATTTGGCCTTTCATATAACACATTTGGCTTTTCATACTACATAATTTCAATTTACATAAATTTGGCCTTGCATATAACATAAATTTGGCCTTTCATATAACATAAATTTGGCCTTGCGTATAACATAAATTTGGCCTTGCATATAACATAAATTTGGCCTTGCATATAACATTGATTTGGCCTTTCATATAACATGGATTTGGCCTTTCATATAGCATATATTTGACCTTTCATATAGCATAGATTTGAGCTTTCATAAATAGATTTTGCCTTTCATATAACATAGATTTGGCCTTTCATATAACATAAATTTGGCATTTCATATAGAATAGATTTGAGCTTTCATAAACAGATTTTGCCTTACATATAACATAGATTTGGCCTTTCATATAACATAAATAAGGTCTTTCAAATAACAATTTTGGCATTTCATATAACATTAATTTGGCTTTTCATATAACATAAATTTGGCCTTTCATATAACAGATTTGACCTTCCTTTTACATAAATTTGTCCTTTCATATAACATGGATTTGGCCTTTCATATAACATGGATTTGGCATTTCATATAACATGGATTTGGCATATCATATAACATGGATTTGGCTTTTCATATAACATGGATTTGGCCTTTCATATAACATAGATTTGGCCTTTCATATAGCATAGATTTGAGCTTTCATAAACAGATTTCGCCTTTCATATAACATAGATTTGGCCTTTCATATAACATAAATTAGGCCTTTTATAGAGCATAAATTTGGCCTTTCATATAACATGGATTTGGCCTTTTGTATAACACAGATTTTACCTTTCATATAGCATAGATTTGGCCTTTCATATAGCATATATGAAAGTGTGTTCATATGTTAAACATTTTATGCTCATCCATACTTTTTTTTTATCTTGGAAGTGTTATTCTATCGGTAATTAAGCCTTAAAGCGCAAAGAAAAAATGCATCTGAAGATGTCATCTGCTGAAATTGTCTGCTGCAAATAATTGCCTAACATTACTGACAAATTAAGTATAGAATCCAACAGTGTGGGCTCAGAACAGACTGCTCCTATAGGAGCAGTCTGATCTGGGTCCACACTGTTTGCCATAGAGGCTTCTTAAACATTTCAGCAGACGAGAAAAGCAGACCACTTTTGTTGCGAGTGGCACATTAAGGGTTAGCAAGGTTTTTTAACAGCTCTTTTTGTAACCTAAAAATTCTATTAAGATTATAGAGATGTTCCTCCCCATATTGTAGACCAGTACTCAATGTTGGGTTTAGTATATGTTTTGTAAAATTGTATTCTGTGTTCAATAGATAAATAGTCCTTCAATAAATTGTGATAGGTCATAGATTTAAAGAGTTTGTTAAGCAATAATATTAATATTGTTGGTATAATATAACGTTTTGCTCTCTGTAAAGGCGGTAACTTCAATATACATATCTGGGCGTGGTTCGGCTATTTCATCTGCTAAACAAGGGAAATCAGGTTCTATTTATAATTTGGTGAAGAATTAATAGGTTGTTTGGGCCGCGCAAACGTGCGTGCATTTCATGAAAATTTCAACCGTATACACACTGAACTCACATTTATTAACCTTTAAAGCGCATAATCACAACATGTATGTTTTTGTCGTCCACTAAAATATTTGAAGCCTCATAGACAAACAGTGTGGACTCAGATCAGACTGCTCCTGTAGCAGTCTGATCTGGGTCCACAATGTTTGCTTATATGCTTATGTTAAATAAACATTTTCAGATGCTGGCATTTTAAGGGGCAAATAATGTGTTTTGTGTCTATACTCAAGTAAAGGCGCAAGATGATACTGTTACTTTTGAGTAAATCCAAGCCTCATTTTCAGCTTTTACCTATGTCTAAGGTTGACCAGTCCTAATTACGCATTCATGAGGTGCCGCCTTTACAGTACCCAAAAAGTCATATAATAGTTAAATGCAAAATGTCAGCAAGCACAATTTTTATAATAGAACCACTGCAGATACTGCATAATAGTTCTCTGCAAGTGCTACACGACAACTTTCATAAGAAAACGGACCTTTACCCAAACCCTTGGGTCAAGGATGTATAAGGGCAAAAACTTAATTGTTGGATGCTCATAGCTTCATTCCTTTTTAAGGATTATTGACGGTTTGAGCCTTATATGCCTATTTTTCTGACCCCAAGAATGCTGTTTTGCAGCTTCTTGTGTGATGTATGTAGTTTCATTGCAATAGTTGAATCCAATGTCAAGAAATGAATTTAAAGTATCCCAATATTTATGGTATATATAATCTAAAGTATCCCAATATTTATGGAATATATAATCTAGGTATGATATAATACCTTGAACAGTAAGGTGTTTACTTGTAGATAGAACTCTTTGCATGCCAGTTGAGAATTTTGTCATCTGCAGATGAGCTTCGTAAACAGTTTAAACCCAGATCAGGACCAACAGAACACTCTTATAGTGTTCCTGAGCAATTTTTCTTAATTTTGAAAAAAGCCAGCAGATAACTAAAAGCATGAGAAATTACCCAGCATGCAAAGATATAAGTACAGAATGATTGCAAAGGAATGTGTCATAAAATAACTAAACTTATTTCTTACGAAAAAAAAATATACATAACCCATGCTAATTCTACTTCTAATCTTTATGTACTTCATATTAAACAAGCGCACAATATGAACCAAACTAGGAGGTTGGTGCTAGACAACCCCGTAGAGAACCCATTCCTGTCATTTATTCCTTATTCCGTAGAAAAAGTATTTTATGGGCTTTGGTCCCGGTTTTTTGAGCTGCAGAACATCATTCCCTGGCCCCTTGTGCCAGAAACATTCCGCGCCACCTTGTGCCAGAAAGCCACCTTCATACAACGTGTAAAATAATGGAACACATTATACAGACAAAAGTTTTTGCTGGCACAATGAAACAAAATCCATTTTTTTCCTAATTTGTATAGATTTGTTTCATATTTCAAATATTGGAATAAAAAATAAACTAATAAAATCCTGATAAGGAGCCGTCTCATCTGGATTTACACTGTTTGCAAATGTGTGTCCGAATTTGCCTGATGTCCGAATTTACCCGACTTTACCCTAATGGCTCATTTTATTTCAAAAGGTTGATGCATAACAAGTAACATGAGCCAGTCAGCCTGGAACATTTATATATCTGTCACAATCTTATAGTAAATATAAGTAAATATCTGAAACCCCTATTTCTAGATCTATATTTGTAATATTGTAAATACAGTCAGGCTTCAAGACTTTTTATTTATCTTCTATGTGCTCTTTATTCCTGAAGGATCCAGGTCTCCAGATTATTTATTGCAAGAATCTGTACTCTTGAAAATGGTGTAGATCCAGATCAGCTGGTTCCTGAGGTCAGCTCTTCCTGTTTGACACCATTCATCTTGATAATGAATCAACATTAATAATACGGTTGCACCATGGATTTCAAATTGGAAAATCATTTAGTGTGAGCTACCAATCAAAAACTTAAATTTGTGCTTATAGGAACACACGCCTTTGTTAGATCAAGTACAGTACATTACATGGTATATGTTCTATGGTATAAAATACATGTACATGGGAATGTATTTCCAGAATTGAGCAAAATGAACCAGTGAATTAATATAATGGTATCTCCACTAGCAAAAGAGAGCACACCACCAAGGAAACACTTCCAGCAGCTAAGGACATTCTGGGAGAAGAAAAGATCTGGTACGTCAAATGAGCCAACATTTGCATCTGCAGGTGAAAAAAGATCGAGGATCAATGAGAGATGTGATTCTGAGAGTCAAGAGTGTGGCTCGGAACACAAGGAAAAAGAAGAAGAAGTCTCCAAGACAATTCAGACCTTTGTCATACCACAGGAGCTTGAAGTTATGTCCTTATATCACACCTATATAGCTTCAAGACCAAAAGCTGATAGTGTCATTCAGGGAATAACAATTCCTTCACAAATTAATCAGCGAATGAAAAAAACAGTACCCATCTTTAACTTTCATGAATATTCATGCTTAGCTCCACATACTATGAATAATTATATAAATAAACTTTCATGTCTGTACATCTATAGAACAAAGAAATTACTTGTCAGGTCTACTTGTGTAGGACCATATCTTATCATATTTCCTTAAGCAAACATAGCAGACCCTGCTCAGTCAGCTCTTACAAGAACTGCCTGATCTGGGTCTGTTTACAAAAGTGTTAAAAGGCGTTGTTATGAGGTAAAGGGTTTACTCTTTGCCTACTGGGTAATTTTGCATGCTTTTGTCAACTGCGGACTTCTTACAAAATCAATTTTGCAGGAAAACTATTAGTGTGAAACAGTTTGGATCCCAATTAGACCCAACATTTTGTTGGGCCTGATCTATGTCCAAACTGTTTGCAAAGATTATCAGCATGTGACACTAGTAGGCAAATAGTTAAACCTACATGCGAAGCTATCATGTGAAGAGAGTTGTAAAAGTTGAACTTGTGAGCAACAGCTGCACAGAGAGGTATGCTCAGACCAATCAGCTATGTGATAACTGCCAACACCTCATGAGCGGGCTCAAATGTACACTAAACAAAATTTCTGATTGGTCATCTCTGTTTTATTCAATCTTAACTATTTCAAAAACATGACACCAATCTTTAGTATGGTAAACAAATTAATGAGACCTAAAAATCATATGGGCCTGGTCGCGACAAAACCTGTCTTCGGGGGGTTGCAAACAACAAAGGTGCAGACCAGCCTGCGCATGCGCGCAGTCTGATCAGTGCCTTTTTTATTCGCTTTACGGAAAGTACTGTATGTAAACTTCCTACAGGTGAAATTTCAATTTTCTAGCTAGTCTCTGTAGCTGAGGATACTGGTTTGAAACTCGCATTGTCAGAAACCCCCGAGGACAAATTTTGTCGTGACGCGGCCCATTATCTTTAATACTTCTTTTGCAAAACTCAAACAAAGGATAACTAATTAGAAAGGATCAATTAGAAATTGTGGTCAGTGTATTTTGAAGAACTATAATGCACTAGTCATTTGTAACCACTGCCACCCCCCAGCCCCCCGGGGTATAGCAGAGACTTTGACTTTTTTCCCAGCAAATCCCTGCAAAGCCCTGCACTGCGGGATAATCAGATGGTAAACTCTCGGCTAAAAGCCCCGCACTGCAGGGCTCAAGCTGATGGTCAAGTCTCGGCTAAAAAAACTTGAGCGGCTTGCCCAGGAAGTGTCTTGCTTTTATTTACTTAAAATAATGATATTTAAAACTCAGGCTCCAAAATACAAATGCCACATTAATTGACAAGTAATGCCGACATTAGTGGGTGGGGTGAGTTTTGGGAGATATCGTTGGATTTTCAACAACAACAACAAGTTAGTTCCTTCTTTCGGAAGAAAAACATCATGCCTAATAAAGAAATGTAAAATAAAGTTTATAAACACAGTTCTCTAGTTTTACAAACAAAATTCAACAAAAATTGGAATGACTTACGGATGGAAATAATGAAAAATCGGCAGCAGACTGACCGGAAAATTCAGAGATTTCAGTCACACAGACGATCTACCGTAAACTCCCGGTACTATCATCAAGACGAATTTTCACTTTCAGTGTGTAACTGAGCGGGTGCTAAACATTCTCCATGATTTCACAGAAATATATACATAAAGCTGTAATCCTCACTATTTTGGCGCAAAAACAAAACCACTGCATTCACCCGCCACTGCCAGGACATGGCGAAAGTAAAAACCGGCACATTTCCCCCGGGGGTGGGGGGGGCCGTGATTACAAATGACTAGTGCATAAAGTGCATTTAACTATTTCAGACTGATGCTGAAATATTTTACTAATCTCTTGGTCAAACAGTGTAGACCCAGATCAGACTGCTCCCTAAGGAGCTCTCTGATCTGGTTGACACTATTTGCCTCTGCTCTTCCATAAGTGAATAATTTTAGCAAACATATGCAGCAGATGACTAAAACAGACATTTTCAGATGCAATTAATGCAGGCTAAGTGTAAATCTTTAGTATACTAGAATGAAATCTACTGCATAATGTATTTGTGAGTAAATTGACCATAAGGTGACCAGCTAAGGATCAGACCAGCCTGTGCAAATACACAGTCTAACAAGAACCTTCACTGCTCATGCTTTATGGTGTCCAAGTAAATGAACAAGAGAACTAGGAATTTCAAAGTGATATTGCCAAAATAACAGAAAAACACATTATGTAATTGTCTCTCTACTGGCAAATAATGATAAAACTTCTATAAGGCCAGAATTTTTTATTAGTTGATTTACAAACCCTTCTACTGTAATTTTCCGGAAAGTAAGAAAAAAATAAAATATAATTTCCAAAAAAAATTTTTTTATTTTATCCGCCGACTCTAAACATTATTTGTTTCATAGGAAAAAAAATATATTTTTTTGAGGTTCTGTAAGTGTATTTTTGAGAGTGACACTGTAAAAAGTGATTGTCCTGTCCAGATTTTTAGGAAAATGATAAAATAGTCAAAATTTAATACAGACTGTTGGTTTATCTATTACTAGTTTTACTGTTTCTGGAGATAATAAAAAAAAGCTCTGGAAAAAAAAAGCTCTGGGAAAAAAAAAAGCTCTGAAAATGACCAGTTAACTGGTCATTTTCAGAGCTTTTTTATTTTATTATTTTTCGTCCCCGGACCCTAAATCTGAAAAAAAATTCCCGTAAATCAACTAATAAAAAAATTCTGGCCTAACTAATAGTCTGTAATTTCACTGCTCGAGTCTATATTGATGCTAACTTGTTTTATATGAACTGAATGCTAGTGGCTTTTTGTTTTTGTTGCTGTTGTTGTTTTGTTGTTTTCATGAAACTCCAGAGATCCAGGACTGAGACTTGAGGTACAAAACCTGAAATGAAAAAAAAAAATATTTAAAAATAAAGAACAAAAAGAGTGAAATGTAGCTCTGTCAAGACTAATGCAGGCCTCCAGATAAGATGACAATATTGATGTTTTTATTTCTCTCACAACATATGAGCCAAGATCTGACAGAAGGGACCTTCTGGCAATAAAAGCCCAAAGTGAGATATTTACAGAGAAAGAAAGACCTAGCTGTTGTGAACAATTACAAAAAAATTGAAGAGATTATCTTTACAAATAACAAAGATATGAGCGTTTGAACTCGTATAGATGATGTGTTTAAACATGACAGCACTTAACGTTGTTAATGACGTTCTGACGTCAACACGATTGTGTAAACATATGACGCTAATACAAAGACGCTAGGATCAATATTTCAAAAATGCTCCATGTTTCTGTAAATTTGATGTGTATGTAATTGCATAGACTGCACAAATTGCCCACATACGCTCATCCCATGCTTACAAAGGCATTTGAAATGAGGAGCCCTGTTTTAAAGGAAATGTATAGTCCATATGCACAGCCTGTTGTCATGGCAACACACATTATACGCATCACTTAATTTGATCAGAACTATTTGCGCCTTTGATTGTATTACATGGTAGAAGCAATTTGAATCTATTGTAAGAACATGCAAAATCTAGAAAATTTAGACGTTTTTGAAATTTTGATTGCACAAAAACTGCTTAAATGCCAGAAGGACCCTTTTGTCAGATCGGCGCTCATATATTATGGGTATTCAAAAGAACCGTCTCAATGAGATGGCTTTTTGAGCACCAAAAATTTGTTTAACGTATGTTTTGGGTATTCAAAAGAACCGTCTCAATGTGATGGCTTTTTGAGCACCCAAAACTTGTTTAACGTATGCTTTTGGTATTCAAAAGAACTGTCGCAATGGGATGGCTTTTTAAGCACCCAAAACTTGTTTAACCTGAAGGATAAAAATTTATTCAAAATTTTAGTACTCAAATTATTCCTGATCTGAATCGAAGACCCCCTGAACATTTTCCCTGCTAGAGATGACTCTGTCCTCAGCTGATTAGCTTCGCAAAGTTCGGCCCAGACAGAATGTCAATCCTGATCTGGATCCAAACCATTTGCACTCTAATAAGTGTTTGTTAAAGAATTTTTTTGGATTGATTGTTTACGTCCCAGTCAACATTTTTAGTCATGTCAGGATGGGTCTTCCAGTACTAAGCAAGAATTAATGTGTCTTGCTCAGAAACACAAGACAGAGCCATCGGTGAGGCTTAAACACCACAACCCTTCAATCATGAGTCAAGTACTCTACCACTAAGCCACTGTGCTCCCATATGCTGTATTTTGTGGTGTACATTGATATTTTCAAAGGATCAGTAAATCAAACGTTAGGAAATTTAGCCAGTGAACTATCCAAACATCATAGAGATGAGAATTTCAAGAGATGTAAAAGTAGATAAAATTAACAAAATATGTTTACCGACAAAAAATAGAAATTCATGAATCTGATCGGAGAAGGTTGATGTCCTGGCTGATCCGAGATTTCACTCTGCATAGATCTATGGTAAATGTACTGAGCTTCCAAGCATTAATTTTCTGCCAAAAATGCAAAGGCAAACAGTGTAGACCCAGATCAGGGTTTAACCTCTTTGCTATTCTGACAAGCATTCTGTCCTGATAACCAACATTTTAATTGGGAATAAAAGAGATAAAGTGTTTGAAATATTCGAACATTTACCATAATTCTGTGTGTTTTGACATGCACAAACTCAATAAATCTCCACTTTGAATTAAGAAACCTATCTTATAAAGAGCTATGACAAGTTAACTTTGCAAATTAGGTAATTTTTTATGATTGTCTACATTATCGACATTAAAAAATTTCTTTCAGGATTATCATCAAAATCTTACAGTTTGGCATGATCTTGACCCATAATGTTTACAAAGGTTATCAGCAGACAACACTGTTAGATGGAGAATTAAAAGTAAGATATCATTTGAACATGCTGTATAAGGCATTCATATACTTAGAAATTCTATAATCTCGACCCATAATGTTTACAAAGGTTATCAGCAGACAACACTAGCAGATAGAGAATTAAAAGATATCATTTGAACATGCTGTATAAGGCATTCATATACTTAGAAATTCTATGATCTCGACCCATAATGTTCACAAAGGTTATCAGCAGACAACACTGGCAGATAGAGAATTAAAAGTAAGATATCATTTGAACTACTGTATAAGGCATTCATATACTTAGAAATTCTATGATCTCGACCCATAATGTTCACAAAGGTTATCAGCAGACAACACTGGCAGATAGAGAATTAAAAGTAAGATATCATTTAAACTGCTGTATAATGCATTCATATACTTAGAAATTCTATGATCTCGACCCATTATGTTCACAAAGGTTATCAGCAGACAACACTGGCAGATAGAGAATTAAAAGTAAGATATCATTTGCACTGCTGTATAGGCAATGTAAGGCATCCATATACTTAGAAATTCTATGTTACATAAAGTAAAAGTCCTTTGCTAGACTTCAATATTAACAGGATTAAGTCAATTGAAACATAATGAGACTTGCAAACCAAACATCTATGTGTTTTGTTTGTTTGCTTTATTCCTTTACGTTCCAAGTAAAAAGCTATGGTCATGGCAGGATGGTACTTCATGCACATACTTTTGCTTGTAACTGACAACAACCCTTCTTGAAGGATTCAGTGGAAGGGAGGAAAATGACCGTAGAAACCAAGCCAACAGCTATGGTCATGGCAGGATGGTATGTTCACCTAACCACACTTTTTCCATGGCAAGCTTGAACAAGTGGTTAACCAGAAGTACTTCATGCACATACTTTTGCTTGTAACTGACAACAACCCTTCTTGAAGGATTCAGCGGAAGGGAGGACAATGACCATAGAAATTATTTCATGATTCATCTCCACCACAGTATGGGACCAGGCAGAGATCAAACTTGTAACCCCTGGATCTGCAGTCAGACAAGCATCAGTAGCCAGTTACAGTCACTGACTACGCTATATGGCCGGTAACTATGTGTCTTGATCCACATCATAATTTTCTTAATGACCGTTCCAAGGCAGTGGTATGTTACTAGATTGCATCAATTCCTGATCTTTGTCTTCTTCCTTGCTATTGTTTGAAACTAGAGGACCTGAAGGTCCTGACGCGCTCACCTGATCTCCTTAATAATGTTAAAATCAGTCAAGGTCAACTACGGCTTATAATGAAACATAATTTGTTTTACCATATTTAGGGGTTGCGGCCATTTTGGTCAAACAATCTAATGAATACTCCATCAAACAGCCCAGTGATTTCTGAGAAAAAGATGTTTAGTTAGGTATGTGGCAGTCCAAATGAGTGGACTTGGATAAAAGGTCAAAGGTCAGCTTGAAATTTGATACTTATAAAAAAAACATTGTCTCATTAGGTTTAACATTTCTCGCAAGTATTATGATTTCGGCTTAAACAGATATAGCAAAATGAACATTTCAAGATTTTTCCATATAGATGCATTAGTAATCAAATTTGACCTTGCCATAAATTAGGTCAAGGTCAACCTAGATTGATCATTTGAGCAACCTGGTAGGGCCCACATCCCCAATGCTACATACCAACTAGAGGACCTGAAGGTCCTGAGGCGCTCACCTGATCTCCTTAATAATGTTAAAATAGGTCAAGGTCAACTACAGCTTATAATGGAACAAATTTTGTTTTACCATATATGGGGGTTGCAGACATTTTGGTCAAGTGACTTAAACAATCTAATGAATAATCCATCAAACAGCCCAGTAATTTCTGAGAAACAGATATTTAGATAGGTGTGTGGCAGTCCAAATGAGTGGCCTTGGATAAAAGGTCACAGGTCAGCTTGGCTTCGGTACTTAATACAAGATTTTTCCCAAATAAATGCATTAGGAATCAAATTTGACCTTGCAAGGTCAACCTAGATTAATCATTTGTGCAGATCTGGTAGGGCCCACATCCCCAATGCTACATACAAAGTACCAAAGCCATTGGCCTTTTGGTTCCAGAGAAGAAGACATTTAAAGGGTTTTTACAATATATGGGCATGGTGGCCATCTTGGTCATGTGACCAGTACACTTGGTATAAATTTTGGCTAACCTATCATAAGGAGTCTTCATATGAAATTTAAGTTCAAATGGCCTAGTGGTTTCTGAGGAAACTATGTTTTGATTTGTTGATGTGACTCCAATATGAGCAACCTTGGCTGAAAGTTAAAGGTCAACCTTGACCTTTGAAACTTATTTATAGCCATTGTTTCATTTGGTTCAACATATCAAGTGAGAATAATGACTTTGGCCTCAACAGTTTTCAAAAAATGAAATTTTCAAAAAAAATCCCATTGAAATGCATTAGGAAGCAAATTTGACCTTGACGTTAAGTAGGTCAAGGTCAACTTAGGTTCATCATTTGAACAAACTTGGTAGGCCCCACATCCCAAATGCTACATACCAAGTCCCAAGGTCATTGGCCTTCTGGTTCTGGAGAAGAAGATTTTTAAATGGTTTTTACCATATATGGGCGTGGTGGCCATCTTGGTCATGTGACCAAAATATTTTGCATAAATTTTGGCTTACTTATCATAAGGAGTCTTCACATGAAATTTGAGTTCAATTGGGCCAATGATTTGTGAGAAAACTATGTTTTAATATATTGATGGGACTCCAATATGAGCGACCTAAGCTGAAAGGTCAAAAGGTCAACCTTGACCTTTGGAACTTATTTATAGCCATTGTCTCATTAGGTTAAACATATCAAGTGAGAATAATGACTAAAGCTTCAACAGTTTTAAAAAAAATCAACTTTTCAGAAATTTTCCCATTTAAATGCATTAGGAAGCAAATTTGACCTTGACGTTAAGTAGGTCAAGGTCAACCTAGGATCATTATTTGAACAAACTTGGTAGGCCCCACAACCCCAATGCTACATACCAAGTCCCAAGGTCATCGGCCTTCTGGTTCTGGAGAAGAAGATTTTTAAAGGGTTTTTACCATATATGGGCATGGCGGCCATCTTGGTCATGTGACCAAGACCATTTGAACAAACTTTTTTTTCCCCCATCCTAAGGAGTATCCATATGAAATATGAGTTCAATTGGCCCAGTAGTTTCAGAGGAGAAGATGTTTGAAAATGTTGACGGACGACGGACGACGGACGGACGGACGGACGGACGACGGACGCCGGAGTCACTGGTATACTATTAGCTCACCGATGAGCCTTCGGCTCAGGTGAGCTAATAACCAAGACCATTGGCCTTTTGGTTCCAGAGAAGAAGATATTTAAAGGGTTTTTAGTATCAATAGGCATGGTGGCCATTTGGTCATGTGACCAGAACAATTTGTATAAATTTTAGCTAACCAATCATAAGGAGTCTTCATATAAAATTTGAGTTCAATTGGCCTTGTGGTTTCTGAGAAAACTGTTTTAATCTGTTGATGGGACACCAATATGAGACCTTTGCTGAAAAATCAAAAGTCAACCTTGACCTTTGAAACTTATTTATAGCCATGGTCTCATTAGGTTTAACATATCAAGTGAGAATAATGACTTCGGCTTCAACAGTATTCAAAAAATCAACTTTTCACAAAATTTCCTATTTAAATGCATTAGGAAGCGAATTTGACCTTGACGTTAAGTAGGTGAAGGTCAACTTAGAATCATTATTTGAACAAACTTAGTAGGCCCACATCCCCAATGCTACATACCAAGTCCCAAGGTCATTGGCCTCCTGGTTCTTGAGTAGAAGATTTTTAAAGTGTTTTTACCGTATATGGGCATGGTGGCTATCTTGGTCATGTGACCAAAACATTTCGTATAAATTTTGGCTAACTTATCATAAGGAGTCTTCACATGAAATTGGAGTTCAATGGCCTAATGGTTTCTGAGAAAACTATGTTTTAATATGTTGATGGGACTCCAATATGAGCGACTTTGGCTGAAAGGTCAAAGGTCAACCTTGACCTTTGAAACTTATTTATTAGGTTTAACATATCAAGTAAGAATAATGACTTTGGCTTCAACAGGATTCAAAAAATCAACTTTTCAAATAATTTCCCATTTAAATGCATCAGGAAGCAAATTAGACCTTGACGTTTAGTAGGTCAAGGTCAACCTAGGATCATCAATTGAACACACTTGGTAGGCCCCACACCCCCAATGCTACATACCAAGTCCCAAGGTCATCAGCCTTCTGGTTCTGGAGAAGAAGATTTTTGAAGGGTTATTACCATATATGGGAGTGGCGGCAATCTTGGTCATGTGACCAGAACCATTTGAACAAACTTTTTTTCCCCCATCCTAAGGAGTCTCCATATGAAATTTGAGTTCAATTGGCCCAGTGGTTTCAGAGAAGATGTTTGAAAATGTTGACAGACGGACGACAGACGGACGCCGGATTGACTGGTATACTATTAGCTCACCCATGAGCCTTCGGCTCAAGTATAAAAAAGAAAAACCAAGACTTACTATTTCTATTTCCAATCATGGTATAATAATGGCCTCCACCATCCCCTTATAGCCATCCTTACACCTCCTTGATGAAGCTCTGCTTACAACATGCACTGTAAAATACAAGTCAATTCAAGTATAAAATATTTATGCCTTAAGTCAACAAAGCTGGTAGCTTGTGTGTTTTGATGCTTTATGTTCCTGTCAATTTTTTAGTCATGTTGGGATGATTTCCTATCCAGGACACAACACAGTGACTCCACTGGCTGTGAGTCTCGAACAAGTAACCCTTCCATCCCCAATATAACCAACTGTAGATAACCCCTTCAAGTATGTCCAGCCTACAAAGGTCCTGGTCAGCCTGAGCTACCAATCAGGTTCACCAGGGCCTTCATTGTTGTCCATAAAAATTATATCATATGACTTTGCTATACAGCCCTTTCCTTGCTAGGTGACAACCTTTGCAAACAGTTTGGACCTAGACCAGACCTGATAAGACTTGGGGCCTGATCTGGATCCAAAATGACACAATATCTGAATTTTTTAAAACCTTCATTTTGAAAAAAAATCAGCAGACTGCAATAAAAGCATAAATAATTATCCAGCTATGCCAGTGGATACACAACCATTTTAGCATAAATGTAATGACATTATCATAACATCTGCCAACAATACATTTTTGCATCCTTGGTAATTTTGATCTGCTGATTTTTTATTTAAATATGAAATCTTTTCAAAACATTCTTTCCAGAATACCAACAGAGTGGCAAAGAGTTTGTATCCAGATCTGGCCCGCTGTTTGAATTTACTAAATGCCTTTGCTAAAATATAAAAATATAAACAAAAATCTTTGAAGTGTGACTGTATTATGGCTTTAGAAATAGGGGTTTCTGGTTTTATCTTACATTTACTGTAATATTTTGACAAATGTTCTAGCCCAACCAGCTCAGTTTACACATTACGCATCAACCTATTGAAAAAGACTGATCCAAAGGTCATTACTCCGAAGTTGTGATACATCTATACTTGTAGATTTATATACAGATTATTCCTTCATTTCAAACTTATTAACCCATTTCAGCCAATTGGAATTTTCCACTCTTATCAAATGGACCAGTCCATTTCATTTTAAGGGTTGTTGGGTGGTATTTTTCATTTTCATTCAAATTTTGATAAAACATTGACTGCTGGCAGACAATGCTTATGATATATCAAACTTTTTTTTAATTAGAAAAGATGTAACAAAATTTGTTGTCTGCTGCAGTTGTGATTGGCAGTTTAAGGGTTAAGATCAATTGTTAATGGAGTGCAGGCAAAGCTTGTAATATACTTACAATTTAAAAAGATTGATTCATTTGGCCAGCACTGCAATATTAGGTACTCTTGAATCTGTGAATAGAAAATATAGATTTGTTGAGCACCATAAATAGTGAGTATGATCAGGAAATACCACAATCACAACCCGCAGACAACCCCGTGGCATCGCGAGGAAGAGCCTCTCAACCATCACAAGACACCAGGAAGACAGATTAAGCAAAGCAACCAGCTCTCTCTTCCCCATCAAGATGATTGCAATACTAGAATGGACATAAAGTAAGGTATAACAAAACATAGAACAATTACAGACTCTCACAATGGGAGTAACAATAAACAAAAAGTCAACTACAACAGAACCATCGCCTTAGAACGGACAGCAGCCTAAGCCACCGGGGGGCTTAAATGCATTTTACTGGTACCAAATCTTTGCCCTAGATTCTGCTGTTGTTGAAGTACAAGAAATGTTCAGCTCGCATGGAGGCTATCTAACTAATGCAATGTATCATCATGGAGAAACACTCCATAGTCAGAGCTAAAGAAAACCTCAAGTTGAGCCACGGCCGGTGCAGCTACAGATAAGCATCAGGCACCAACCCACCGATTAAGGCTTTACGTTAGAGCCATCATAGAGTCTGAGGCCTGACCCACTGTCGTGCAATTAAAGAGGAAGCCATAGCTATAAACCATGATTGGGTTTAAAACTAGGCATGCAGACTGTTGCATTGTATCCAAGTTATATCCAACCCTTATATAACGTTTTACTATTTTTTTGAATTGATCACTAAAATTAGGTTCTCCAACAATTCGTTTGAATTTATAAACTAAATCACCATAAAATATAGGTTCTGATATGCCTTGTTGCAGAAGAGTTTTAAACACAATGTTGTATTTAACAATTAACTCTGAGTGTCTGTGGTAGAATTTAGAAAATGCTTTTCGATTTCTGTATATCAATGCCTACTAGGTAATTTTACATGCTTTTTGTCATCTGCTGATTTTTTTCCAAAATCAACTTTTTTGAAGAGTTTTTAAGGAATACCATCAGTATGTCAAACAGTTTTGACCTTTGTACCATCTGATGCTAATGACCCACAAGGGCTGGTGCATCATTGATCAACAAACAATCAATCTCTTTGCCTTCTAATGTCGTCTGCTGAAGATTTTTGCAAACGGTTTGGACGGTCGTCTTTTTAATTCTTCTTAATGCTGTCTTATCTGGAGATAAAAATGTTAAAAACCTGGCCTTTACCCTGTACTGTTGGATTGGTGTGGGGGGGGGGGGGGGGGGGGGGGAAATCATCTTAACATATACCATGACCCCGCTATCGGCTACAGTATCTCGTAAGTGCGTCGGTGTTGGCGGGTAGGGGTGGGACAGTGGTTACAAACGCATTTCACTCTTACAACATGTGTTGGTACATGCATGCGCTTAATAACAATGGAAATGAGCATAGACGTTAAATAAAAATGTGACAAAAATAAAATAAACAATAAAAATACTCTGAAAAAGTGAATGCCACTTAGTGTCTGTATCACAAATCGATGCGTCCAATGACTGACAGTGCAGATCCTGATTATAATGCGCCTCTAGCAGCTATCTGATCTAGTTCAACTCTACCAGGTTTCCTAGACCAAGCATACATGTAAACCTTTCGATCATTCACCCAAAAATGATTGTTTCTGAATACAGGAAATCTTAAAATATGGAGGGTATATAAAAGTGAGTATTACTTGCGTGTGGTAAAAACGTTCATAGTCCTAGGACGCTTATTCATGCGCGGATCCAGAGGAGTGGGTACTGGGGGTCCGGACCACCCTCTACAGCATGGAAAAGCACAACGCTGTAGATCTCCTCAGGAATACTGGTTTGGAACCTTTGGAAAAGCACAAAGCTACTGATGTCGGGTCATCATCCGACCGCTAGCTATAAAAACAAACATCAAAACTTTGGACCTGGACTCCCCCGAAGAAACTTTCTGTATCCGAGCAAGTTTATTGCAATGAATACGGTAAAAGGATGCTTCAAACTCGTCATTGGAAGTAGTGATTAAGCTAACAATGTCAAAACATTAATGCAACTGCACTACTGAAGGTAATTTCTTAGAATTTCTTAAGTGATTCTAAACTGGGAAAATGACCCTGAACTAGGAAGAATTCCTGGCCTACTTCAAAGCCATGGTATGACACATAGAAGAATCTGAATGCTACAAATTGAGGTTCATTATTTAGGGGAATGATAGTGCTTCGAAATCTTATTTACTGAGAGCAACTATTTAGAATACACCTTGAAGTAAAAAAAAAGTGATTGGGAACTAGGCAACTAACTGTACCATCAGAGTGTCAAACAGTTTGGTTCCAGATCAAGCCGGATGTTTTATTTTTTATCAACATACATGGAGCATGAACACATCACTTACAAGTAATAAGGCACTTACCTAGATCAGTGCTGGCCAACATCCAGATGTGTTAATGCTGGTTTCCCAGGGGTAAATCCTCAGACATCTATGCTGAACACTCCACACTGAAAGGGTCCTGAAGCTGAGCCAACATCCAGATGTGTTAATGCTGGTTTCCCAGGGGTGAATCTTCAGACATCTATGCTGAACACTCCACACTACAAGGTGTCCGGTAGCTGAGCCAACATCCAGATGTGTTAATGCTGGTTTCCCAGGGGTGAATCCTCAGACATCTATGCTGAAAACTCCACACTGCAAGGTGTCCGGTAGCTGAGCCAACATCCAGATGTGTTAATGCTGTTTTCCCAGGGGTGAATCCTCAGACATCTATGCTGAGCACTCCACACTGCAAGGTGTCCGGTAGCTAAAATATCTGAAGCTAATAAAAACATTTTATTTATACTTTTACATACAATTTTTAAAACCATAAAAATAGTGAATATAAGGATGTAAATGAGGATGATAGAGGTCATGAGAATGACAATGATAATTAGGATGATCTGGTATTCAATGTTTTACCTCCCAGTAAACAACTTAGTCAATCATATAGGGATATTTCCTGAGTTAAACCAGTACTAAGCAGAGGATAAAGATGTTTCCTGGGTTGAACTAGTGCTACTGTAAAGTCGAAACTTTTTGCAAGAATTTTATTTCCAGGAAAATGGTGTAAAGACATATTTGCCACATTTAAAATTCACAATTTTGACATGATTCACCTTCATCAGTGAACGACAAGAGTGATTTTGCCATTTCTAGAGAATTTATTTTTGCTCACGAAAATTTCCAAATTAACAGTAAGCAGAGCATACACACAATGCAGAGGCTTTATGAAGAGAGTCTAAACCTGCGGTTCATAAAGTGCTGTTTGCAGATGACCTGATGGTCAATGCAAAGTCCTGGAGGGAATTGCTGTTGAAGTTGAAACCTTGAAGCCTAGGCTGCAGAAGAATGCCCTATGTGCAAACAAGGGTAACACAAAGAACCTGGCATCTGTTGGAATTGTGAAACTGCTGTAGATATCTAGAAAAGACCCTTGCACAGTAAGTCTTACAGAAACTGATAGAACTGCAATCTAATGTGGTGGCTGCTTTCATGGGTGTGTAAGAGGGAATTGCTGTTGAAGTTGAAACCTTGAAGCCTAGGCTGCAGAAGAATGCCCTATGTGCAAACAAGGGTAACACAAAGAACCTGGCATCTGTTGGAATTGTGAAACTGCTGTAGATATCTAGAAAAGACCCTTGCACAGTAAGTCTTACAGAAACTGATAGAACTGCAATCTAATGTGGTGGCTGCTTTCATGGGTGTGTAAGAAATGCAGTGGTATCAAGGACTCACTGAGCCCAGATCTTTTGTTGAGATGAATCTGACCGATCAGGAAGAGTGGATTGTTGGTGACAAGCTTGAAGTCCTCCAAGAATTCTATTACCTCAGTGACATGCTCTCTGCTGGGAAAGCTGCAACTGGGTGTGGTCCCATGCTGCATGTGTACATGGGGCAGGTTTCGCCACCAACTCCCTCTTCTCACCAACCACCATCTGCCTCTGTTGAACCAAGGATGGGTGTATTCAACAAGTGTGAGGAGTGAGATGTAGCATGAATCAGAGACATGGGTCATAACAGAAACATTGAGCCAACCAAGACATAATAACTGTCATGATTCCCTGGACCTGTAACATCAACATGAAGGGCAATGTTAGCTTTGACTCCCATCTCACAAAGCTCTACAACCAGTATAATGATATTCCTCACTTGGAAGACTTGGGCAACTTAGAAACATACAGGCCTCCACGAGACAAAACCCGTCTTCAGGATTTCCGACAATGCGAGACTCAAACCTTAGCTACAGAGACTAGATAGAAAATTGGAATTTCTGTTATAGCCAGTTGAGATATACTTTCCAAAAAAGGGAATAATAAAGGTGCTGATCATTATGCTCGGATGCACAGGCTGGTCAGCCCCTTTGTTGTTCACCAACCATAAAGACAGGTTCTCACTTCAAGGACCATACATAGGAGCACAGACTGTGCCACTTATGTATGCATGCTTGTCAGAGGTGGGTTGGCAGAAGAAATCAAGCAGACAATAGAAACTGTTGGAATTGTGGTTCGCAATGACAGAGTGAAGCTAGGTTATGTTTTGTTTGTTTTCTTGCTTTACGTCCCAGTCAACAGCTATGGTCATGGGGGGACGGTCAGTTCACCTAACACACTTTTTCCTGGGCAAGTTTGAACAAGCAGTTAACCAGTAATTTGTGCGTATACTTTCGCTTGTGACCAACAACAATCCTTCTTGAATGAATCAGCAGAAGGCAGGAGTATGACCATAGAAATTATATCATGATCAATCTCCATGAAAATACTGGACCGAGCCGGGATTGAACTTGGGACCCCTGGATCTGCAGTCAGAAATGTAACCGACTGCGCTGCGCTGCGCTGCCAGGTAAAGCTAATTTATGAATTCAACAGACCATACAAACCAGAGAATAAAAGTCAGTCAGTCCTGCATGACCCTTGGGAGAGGATAGAATCTGGCCAGTATAAACAGATAGGCCATTTTAATTGAAGATTTAATTGAAGATTTAATTAAGTGATCTCATATAAAGGATCTGTGGGGTAAATAATACCATGGCAGTATTTTAAGAAAGGCTAGACAACCAAACTAAATATGGTCCCATTATCATTCATAGCCAAACTATCCCACTTTCTTTGATTTGATTCTTTACGTCCCATCAACAATCTTTCCGTTATGTAGGGATGGGTCTTCCTGGGTTGAACCAGTACTAAGCTAGGATTATATCCCACTTTGTATCTAGGACTGCAGAAATACAGCTACAACCTTATTGATTTAGAATACACTTGCCAAATTCAAGTCAAAAATGTAAATGAGTTGAGTGAATAAGAAGACAAGCAGAATCAAGAGCCAGACGTATCCTTACAACCCAGCAAGAGATTTATCCTGGCAAACTCCACAATCACCATGACAAATCGATGAGCCTGCTTTATCTGGATGACTGAAATCAGTCTTAAAAATTGATCTTACCAATCTAGAAAAAAAATCCTAAATTTGTTAAGCTGCAGCTGTTTTATTGTAGTCCTTAAACAAATAGGAAGTTTTCCTCAGAATGAGACAAAATTCAGTTTGTCATATGACTGTTCTTAAAATACTGCCACAGGATTATCTACCTGCGAGATCCTTCATACTATTTGTTTTGTTGCTTTACGTCCCAGTCAACAGCTATGGTCATGGGGGGATGGTCAGTTCACCTAACCACACTTTTTCCTGGGCAAGCTTGAACAAGTGGTTAACCAGTAATTCGTGCGCATAATTTTGCTTGTAACTGACAACAACACTTCTTGAATGATTCAGCAGAAGGAAGGAGAATTACCATAGAAATTATTTCATGATCAATCTCCACAGTGGTATGGGACCAGGCCAGGATCAAACTTGGGATCCCTGGATCTGCAGTCTGATGTGCATCGGTAGTAAAACAAGTTACCGACTGCGCTACCCGGCCCAGTCAGTGGTTTATTTGGCCTGCTGGATTTCTTCTTCCCATCCACTTCTTGATGCACTGTATGTTTACAAGCCACCTCAATCCAAATAATGCAGAGTATCACATCTATATCAAGATTGCCAAGCTTTGTGAGATATGAGCCTAAGCTAAAATAGTGAGTATGATCAGGAAATACCACAATCACAAACCGCAGACAAACCCATGGCACCACGAGGAAGAGCCACACAACCACCATGAGACACCAGGTAGACAAATTAAGCAAAGCAAACAGCTCTCTCTTCCCCATCAAGATGATTGCAAAACTAGAATAGACATATAAACATAGAACAATTACAGACTCCAACAATGGGAGTAACAATAAACAAAAAGTCAACAACAACAGAACCACCGCTTTAGAAGGGACGGCAGCCCAAGCCACCGGGCTTTGCTCTTCATGTTGATGTAACAGATCCAGGGGATCATGGAAGTCAGTATGCCACAATCAGTATGCCACAAACCGTTCAAGGTTTCTGTTGTCATTACCCAGGTCTCTGATTCATGCTTCATCTGGCTCCTTCCACTTGTTGAGTACATCCAACCTTGGTTCAACAGAGGCAAATAGTGGTTGGTGAGAAGAGGCAGTTGTTGGCCAGACTTGCCCCATGCACACCAGCAACATGTGACTACAGCCAGCACACAGCTGCAACCAATAAGAGCATTTCACCAAGGTAGCGGAACTCTTGAAGGGCTTCAATCTTGCTATCACCATACAACTCCTCCCTCAGTCTACCTTCAATCAGCTGTGCATTGATGAGGCATCCAATTCACCTAAACTTGGGGTCTGGGCTTAGTGAGCCATTGATACCACTGCATTTCTTGCTCACCCATGCAAGCAGCCACCACAGAAGATTGCACTTCTATCAGTTTCTGCAAGACAGACAGCACAGAGGTCCTTTCCAAACATCTTCAACAGGCCAAGAATCCCTGCAGATGCTTGAATTTTTCTATTTCACATGTTCATATGTAGAAATTTCTTCTTCACCTTAACTTCCATGACCCCCACCTTCAATAGCAGTTCCCCTTGGACTAGGCAATGACCATCAGGTCTTCTGCATAAAGCAGATCTTATAGTCCACCAGTTCAAAACCCTCTTGATAGATTTGTTTGTTTGTTTGTTTGATTCTGTATGTCCCATCAACAATCTTTCAGTTATAAAGGGACGGGTCTTCCTGGGTTGAACCAGTACTAAGCTATGATTAATGTTCTTGCTCAAGGACACAACGCAATGACGCCGGTGAGGCTCGAACCCGCGGCCCTTCGGTCTCGAGTCAAGCACTCTACCACTGAGCCACTGCGCTCCCTCTCTTGATAGAACCTCTAGCAGGATGATAGAGAGAAGTGGACTTAGAACATAGCCCTGATGAACACCTAGTCCCTTACCCAACTCCTCTCTATACCCAACTGCAACTCTTACCAGCTTCATCACCATTAATGAGCCGAGACACAAAATATGCACATGCACGGATCCAGGAATTTTTGCCAAGGGGGGGTCCAGGTCCAACTGCGGAAATCAGCTCTGACAATGTTTTTTTTATTTATTTATTCGTTTTTTTTAGTCCTTAACTTATTTTACAGAGGGTGTCCAATGGTTATTTCAAAGGAAACAATAATTTTCCAAGGTTTCAGAGGAGGCCAACATTTTCCAGAGGGGGTCCAGCTTTTTCTAGGGGGGTCCAAATGCTAATTTCTATAGAAACCCATAAAAAACTTTTGATTTTCCAGGGGGGTCCCATCCCTCTATCCCCTCTCTGAATCCATGCATGATATACAAGCTGGTGTTTGCACCCACTGAAGACTTAGATAAGACTGCATCTCTGCAGTCTGATCAGTGTCTTTGATGGGTGCTCTATATTAAGGCTAGGGTTCGGAGTTTTTTTTTTTTTTATTTGATTCTTAACGTCCCATCAACAATCTTCCAGTTAAACAGGGACGGGTTTTCCTGGGTTGAACAAGTGCTAAGCTAGGATAAATGTGCCTTGTTCAAGGCTCGAACTCGCAGCCCCTCCGTCTCCAGTCAAGCACTCAACCACTGAGCCACTGCACTCCCTAGGGTTCAAAGTTTCTTCAAGGTAAAAACTAAGACTGATCAGACTGTGCAGATGGATTTGAATATTTGCTGTGTGCATATGCCAACTTGTACCCGGCTCTTTCATATACATATTATGGCTAGTTGTTTGTTTGTTTGATTTTATTCTTTACGTCCACTCAACAATCTTTCAGTTATGCGGGACGGGTCTTCCTGGGTTGAACCAGTACTAAGCTAGGATAAATGTGTCTTGCTCAAGGACACAACGCAGTGATGCCGGTGAGGCTCGAACCCGCGGCCCTTCGGTCTCGAGTCAAGATGGCTAGTTGTACTAACAACATATTTACCTTATAAGCAGACCATCTGTGACAAAATGAGACAATAGAGTATAGAGAGGAGTTTGGTAAGGGACTAGGTGTTCATCCGGGCTTTATTCTAAGTCCACTTCTCTCTATCATCCTGCTAGAGGTTCTATCAAGAGTGTTTTGAACTGGGACTATAAGAGCTGCTATATGCAGAAGACCTGATGGTCATTGCCTAGTCCAAGGGGGAACTGCTACTGAAGGTGGGAGTCATTGAAGTCAAGGTGAAGAAGAAATTTCTACATATGAACATGTGAAATACAAAAATTCAAGCATCTGCAGTGATTCTGGGTCTGTTGAAGATGTTTGTAAAGGACCTCTGTGCTGTCTGTCTTGCTGAAACTGATAGAAGTGCAATCTTCTGTGGTGGCTTTTGCATGGGTGAGCAAGAAATGCAGTGGTATCAATGGCTCACTAAGCCCAGACCCCAAGTTTAGGTGAATCAGATGCCTTATCAATGGACAGCTGATTGAAGTTAGACTGATGAGGGAGGAGTTGTATGGTGATAGCAAGATTGAAGCCCTTCAAGAGTTCCGCTGCCTCGGTGAAAGGCTCTTATTGGTTGCAGCTGTGTGCTGGCTGTAGTCACATGTTGCTGGTGTACATGGGGCAAGTCTGGCCAACAACTGCCTCTTCTCACCAACCACTATTTGCCTGTTTAACCAAGGTTGGATGTACTCAACAAGTGTGAGAAGCCAGATGAAGCATGAATCAGAGACATGGGTAATGACAATAGAAACCTTGAACAGCTTGTGGCATACTAGCTGCCATGATCCCCTGGATCTGTTACATCAAAATGAAGAGCAAAGTTTGCTAAGGCTGACATCTCGCAAAGCTTTGCAATCTGGATATAGATATGATACTCTGCATTATTAGGATTTAGGTAGTTTGTTAACATACAGTGCATCTAGAAGTGGATGGGAAGAAGAAATCCAGCAGGCCAAATAAACCACTGACTGGGCAGGGTAGCACAGTAGGTAACTTGTCTGACTACTAGGGATGGGTCTTCCTGGGTTGAACAAGTACTAAGCTAGGATTATATCCAACTTTGTATCTAGGACTGCAGCAATACAGCTACATCCTTATTGTTTTAGAAAACACTTGCCAAATTCAAGTCAAAAATGTAAATGAGTTGAATGAATAAGAAGACAAGCAGAATCAAGAGCCAGACGTATCCTTACAATCCAGCAAAGGATTTATCCTGGCAAACTCCACAATCACCAAGACAAATCAATGACCCTGCTTTATCTGGATGACTGAAATCAGTCTAAAAAATGATCTTACCAATCTAGAAAAAAAATCCTCAATTCGTTAAGCTGCAGCTGTTTTATAGTAGTCCTTAACCAAATAGGAAGTTTCCTTAGAATGAGACAAAATTCAGTTTGTCATATGACTGTTCTTAAAATACTGCCACAGGATTATCTACCTGCGAGATCCTTCATACTATTTGTTTTATTGCTTTGCGTCCCAGTCAACAGCTATGGTCATGGGGGACGGTCAGTTCACCTAACCACACTTTTTCCTGGGCAAGCTTGAACAAGTGGTTAACCAGTAATTCGTGCACATAATTTTGCTTGTAACTGACAACAACACTTCTTAAATAGGAGGAGAATGACCATAGAAATTATTTTATGATCAATCTCCACAAAAGTATGGGAACGGGCCGGGATCCAACTCGGGATCCCTGGTTCTTCAGTCAGATGTGCATCAGTAGTCAGTTATCGACTGTGCTACCCTGCCCGGTCAGAGCTTTATTTGGCCTGCTGGATTTCTTCTTCCCATCCACTTCTAGATGCACTGCATGTTTACAAACCACCTAAATCCAAATTATGCAGAGTATCACATCTATATCCAGATTGCCAAGCTTTGCGAGATGTCAGCCTTTGCAAACTTTGCTCTTCATTTTGATGTAACAGATCCAGGGGATCCTGGCAGTTAGTTTGCAACAAGCCGTTCAAGGTTTCTGTTGTCATTACTCATGTCTCTGATTCATGCTTCATCTGGCTCCTCACACTTGTTGAGTACATCCAACCTTGGTTCAACAGAGGCAAATAGTGGTTGGTGAGAAGAGGCAGTTGTTGGCCAGACTTGCCCCATGTACACCAGCAACATGTGACTACAGCCAGCCCACAGCTGCAACCAGTAAGAGCATTTCATCGAGGTAGCAAACTCTAGGAGGTCTTCAAGCTTGCTGTCACCATACAACTCCTCCCTCATCAGTCTACCTTCAATCAGCTGTGCATTGGGGAGGCATCTGATTCACCTAAACTTGGGGTCTGGGCTGAGTGAGCCATTGATACCACTGCATTTCTTGCTCAACTATGCAAGCAGCTACCACAGAAGATTGCACTTCTATCAGTTTCTGCAAGACAGACAGCACAGAGTTCCTTTCCAAACATCTACAATAGGCCCAGAAGCACTGCAGATGCTTGAATTTTTGTATTTCACATGTTCATATGTAGGAATTTCTTCTTCACCTTGACTTCCATGACTCCCACCTTCAATAGCAGTTCCCCGTTGGACTAAGTAATGTCCATCAGGTCTTCTGCATATAGCAGCTCTTATAGTCCACCAGTTCAAAACCCTCTTGATAGAACCTCTAGCAGGATGATAGAGAAAAGTGGACTTAGAACAAAGCCCAGATGAACACCTAGTCCCTTACCAAACTCCTCTCTATACCCAACTGCAACTTTTACTAGTTCAATCACCATTAATGAGCCGAGACACAAAATATACACATGCACGGATTCAGGAATTTTGCCAAGGGAAGGGGGGGGTCCAGGTCCAACTGCCAGAAAACAGGTCAGATGGTTTTTTTGTGTTTTTTTTAGTCCTTAACTTATTTTAGAGTTTTACAGAGGGTGTTCAATGGTTATTTAAAAGAAAGGTATAATTTTCCAAGGTTTTAGAGGAGGTCCAACATTTTCCAGGGGGGGGGGTCCAAATGCGAGTTTCTATAGAAACCGTCTATCCCCCCTCTGAATCCATGCATGATATACAAGTTTTTGTTTGCACCCATTGAAGACTTAGATCAGACTGCAACTCTGCAGTGGGTCTTTGATGGGTGCTCTATATTAAGGCTAGGGTTCAAAGATTCTTTAAGGTAAAAACTAAGACTGATCAGACACTGGGATGTGCAGATGATTTGAATATTTGCTATGTGCATATGACAACTTGTACCCGGCTCATTTATATACATATTATGGCTAGTTGTACTAACAACATATTTTACCGTATAAACAGACCATCAATGACAAAATGAGACAATTACAAGAAGTAATAGTTGACTCTCAATAACTGGAATATTTTTCTTCTTTGCAAATTATATTTTGTGTACTTAAAAACAATCTAAGTAAGATAGCTTTTAAAGTAGCAGCTACATATCTTTGATAGAAAAGAATCCAATATTTGGTAAGGCATCGTTCACAAACCAATTGCCTTTAGCTCTTTACCTGCTAGTTTCATCTGCTGATGAGCATCGCAAACAGTTTAGACCAAGATCAGGTTAGACAAAATTAGACACATGTCTGGCCTGATCTGTATCCAAACTGTTTGACACTGATCCTATTCCTTTATTAATTTTGATAAAAAAATGTAGCTATCAATAATGAGAAAAAACCTGAAAATTCCACAGCATGTAAAGTGTTAAATTACTGGTTATAATTGATAAAATCTAGTTATCAAGAGTCAAATGTATTGTCAAAGCTGCAGCATGTTTGTGTTGATCCTTTATGTCCAAGTCAACAATTTTTCAGTTATGTCAGGACAATTTCCTGTATTCCTGGGTTGAACCAGTACTAAGCAGAGGATAATGTGCCTTGTTCAAGGACTAATCACACAGTTGAAACCTTGAAGCCTAGGCTGCAGAAGAAAGCCCTATGTAGAAACAAGGGTAACACAAAGAACCTGGCATCTGTTGGAAATATGAACCTGCTGTAGATATCTTGAAAAGACCCTTGCACAGTAAGTCTTACAGAAACTGATAGAACTGCAATCTAATGTGGTGGCTGCTTTTATGCGTGTGTAAGAAATGCAGTGGTATCAAGGACTCACGGAGCCCAGACCTTTTGTTGAGATGAATCTGACCGATCAGGAAGAGTGGATTGTTGATGACAAGCTTGAAGTCCTCCCAGAATTCTATTACCTCAGTGACATGCTCTCTGCTGGGAAAGCTGCAAGCTGGGTGTGGTCCCATGCTGCAGGTGTACATGGGGCAGGTTTCGCCATCTACTCCCTCTTCTCACCAACCACCATCTGCCTCTGTTGACCCAAGGTTGGGTGTATTCAACAAGTGTGAGGAGTGAGATGTAGCAGGAATCAGAGACATGGGTCATAACAGAAACATTGAACCACCTAAGACATAATAACTGTCATGATTCCCTTGACCTGTATCATCAACATGAAGGGCAATGTTAGCTTTAACTCCCATCAAACAAAGTTCTACAACCAGTATAATGATATGATACTCCTCACTTGGAAGACTTGGGCGACTTAGAAACATACAGGCCTCCACGAGACAAAACCCGTTTTCAGGATTTCCGACAATGCGAGACTCAAACCTTAGCTACAGAGACTAAAAAGAAAATTGGAATTTCTCGTATAGCCAAATGAGAAATACTTTCCAAAAAAGGGAATAATAAAGGTGCTGATCATTCTGCTCGGATGCACAGGCTGGTCAGCCCCTTTGTTGTTCACCAACCATAAAGACAGGTTCTCACTTCAAGGACCATACATAGGAGCACAGACTGTGCCACTTATGTATGCATGCTTGTCAGAGGTGGGTTGGCAGAAGAAATCAAGCAGACAATAGAAACTGTTGGAGATGTGGTTCGCAATGACAGAGTGACGCTAGGTTATGTTTTGTTTGTTTTCTTGCTTCACGTCCCAGTCAACAGCTATGGTCATGGGGGGACGGTCAGTTCATCTAACACACTTTTTCCTGGGCAAGTTTGAACAAGCAGTTAACCAGTAATTTGTGCATATACTTTCGCTTGTGACCGACAACAATCCTTCTTGAATGCATCAGCAGAAGGCAGGATAATGACCATAGAAATTATATCATGATCAATCTCCATGAAAATATTGGACAGGGCCGGGATTGAACTCGGGACCCCTGGATCTGCAGTCAGATGTGCATCTGTAGTCAGAAATGTTACCGACTGCGCTGCGCTGCTGCCCGGTAAAGCTAAGTTATAATTTCAACCGAACCTACAAACCAGAGAATAAAAGTCAGTCAGTCCTGCATGACCCTTGGGAGAGGATAGAATCTGGCCGGCATTTTTTGAAGATTTAATTAAGTGATCCCATATAAAGGATCTGTGGGGTAAATAATCCCATGGCAGTATTTTAAGAAAGGCTCGACAACCAAACTAAATTTGGTCCCATTATCATTCATAGCCAAACTATCCCACTTTGTTTGATTTTATTCTTTACGTCCCATCAACAATCTTTCAGTTATGTAGGGATGGGTCTTCCTGGGTTGAACCAGTACTAAGCAGGGGTTATATTCCTCTTTGTATCTAGGACTGCAGCAATACAGCTACAACCTTATTATTTTAGATTACACTTGCCAAATTCATGTCAAAAATGTAAATGAGTTGAGTGAATAAGAAGACAAGCAGAATCAAGAGCCAGACGTATCCTTACAATCCAGCAAGAGATTTATCCTGGCAAACTCCACAATCACCAAGACAAATCAATGACCCTGCTTTATCTGGATGACTGAAATCAGTCTAAAAAATGATCTTACCAATCTAGAAAAAAAATCCTAAATTTGTTAAGCTGCAGCTGTTTTATTGTAGTCCTTAAACAAATAGGAAGTTTTCCTTAGAATAAGACAAAATTCAGTTTGTCATATGATCGTTCTTAAAATACTGCCACAGGATTATCTACCTGCGAGATCCTTCATACTGTTTGTTTTGTTGCTTTACGTCCCAGTCAACAGCTATGGTCATGGGGGGACGGTCAGTTCACCTAACCACACTATTTCCTGGGCAAGCTTGGACAAGTGGTTAACCAGTAATTCGTGCACATAATTTTGCTTGAAACTGACAACAAAACTTCTTAAATGGGAGGAGAATGACCATAGACATTATTTCATGATCAATCTCCACTAAAGTATGGGAACAGGCAGGGATCTAACTCAGGATCCCTGGTTCTTCAGTCAGATGTGCATCAGTAGTCAGACAAGTTACCGACTGCGCTACCCTCCCTGGTCAGTGGTTTATTTGGCCTGCTGGATTTCTTCTTCCCATCCACTTCTAGATGCACTGCATGTTTACAAACCACCTAAATCCAAATTATGCAGAGTATCACAACTATATCCAGATTGCCAAGCTTTGCGAGATGTCAGCCTAAGCAAACTTTGCTCTTCATGTTGATGTAACAGATCCAGGGGATCATGGCAGTTAGTTTGCCACAAGCCGTTTAAGGTTTCTGTTGTCATTACTCATGTCTCTGATTCATGCTTCATCTGGCTCCTTCCACTTGTTGAGTACACCCAACTTTGGTTCAACAGAGGCAAATAGTAGTTGGTGAGAAGAGGCAGTTGTTGGCCAGACTTGCCCCCTGCACACCAGCAACATGTGACTACAGCCAGCACACAGCTGCATCCAGTAAGAGCATTTCACCGAGGTAGCAGAACTCTAGAAGGTCTTCAAGCTTGCTGTCTCCATACAACTCCTCCCTCATCAGTCTACCTTCAATCAGCTGTGCATTGACGAGGCATCCGACTCACCTAAACTTGGGGTCTGGGCTTAGTGAGCCATTGATACCACTGCATTTCTTGCTCACCCATGCAAGCAGCCACCACAGAAGATTGCACAGAAGATTGCACTTCTATCAGTTTCTGCAAGACAGACGTCCTTTGCAAACATCTTCAACAGGCCCAGAATCGCTACAGATGCTTGAATTTTTGTATTTCACATGTTCATATGTAGGAATTTCTTCTAAACCTTGACTTCTATGTCAAAGCTGCAGCATGTTTGTGTTGATCCTTTACGTCTAAGTCAACAATTTTTCAGTTATGTCAGGACAATTTCCTGTATTCCTGGGTTGAACCAGTACTAAGCAAAGGATAAAGTGCCTTGTTCAAGAACTAAACACAATGCACCCATCAAGTCTCGAACCAGTCACCTTTGATCAAGTCACATACACTCTACCAGAGCCACTGTGCTCATTTACAGCATGTTTATTATGAAGCATGTCAATAGAACAACATCTTTATCAAAAGTGCATGGGAGATCTACACAAAACTTGTACACTTAAGTCAAAGTTAGGGGCATGAGAAATTGAAAACTGAATCCCTTAAGCCATTGTTTAACTAGAATAGCGCTTAAATTTATGCTAGGCATGTGATATTTCAAAACCAAAATTCCTCTGCAGTCAATGCTGTGGTGTGCAAGGTGTTTTATTACCTACTCATATAACAAGCACAACTTTTTAAATTTTGTATGTGTAAGTGAGCCCCCCTTGTTTTGGAATACAAATTTGTAAAGAAGATTCCTGCTCTCACAGACAAAAGATGTTTTTCTATAACATGCATCTATACAATTTCATGTGGTTTCAACAAAAAGCACTGATGAAAATAGACTATTATTTAACCATTAGAGCCAATATTATGGTAAATGTTCTAAAATTTTGAACCCTAGTTGCCTGCCAACAAGGCATAGATAAACAGTGTAGATCCTGATTAACAAAAGCAACAGAGAAGAACCTGATCAGACTGCTTCTTCAGAAGTATGATCAGTGTCTTCTCTGTTAATTTGCCAATCCCGATCTGCGCTTCTCCCAAAGCAGTCTGGTCAGGGTCTTCTCTGTTTGCTATTTAGCCAAAAAATTTGAGAATTCCACTAACCAACATTTCATTTGCAAATAGAAAGAGAAAAGTTTTTTTTACGTTAAAAAAAAAACAAAAAAAAACATTTTAAGTCCTCTTTAATGGCATAAAGAGCGATATTTTCTGTGCTTTTTATGTTTGTACATTAACTAACTGCACACAAACTTGGCAAACTTCTATAGAGTTTTGGCCACTCTATGTGCAGTATGGTTAATTTTACATCTTAAACCACAGAAATCGATTACAGCTAGGCCAGGGGAGGGGCGCCAACCCTCAAAGGAACACAGAACTATAAAAGTAGGATAGAAGAAATATATTGCTTTTTAGAAGAGTTAGTGTTCCTTGCTTACCCACTCCTATCTCTAAATATAACTATCACTAAATATATACAGCAGGCATAAGTTAAGCATGTTATTATAGATATGAGGAATGAAGTGTAATATTTTCTTTTTTTTATGTCCTTATATTTATTATGAAACTCATTTCAAAAGATATATCCAGTTTTCTAATGCAGATTTGTAAGCACAGAAGATCTGACATGTTTAAGAGGCTCATGAAAGTACAAGTACTATTGATTCATTAGACCAAATTTGCCTAGCCCTTAAGAGAATTTGACCATTTTGTATCAGCCTATACTATTAATCCAGTAATATCAAAATAATCAATTTAGTAAAATAATTTTCCTATTCATTAAGTGTAGCCAAAACATAAATTGAAGCTTTTAAGATTGATGCGCATGGTGATGGAACTGGTAAGAGTTGCAGTTGGGTATAGAGAAGAGTTTGGTAAGGGACTAGGTGTTCATCCAGTCCACTTCTCTTTATCAATCTGCTAGAGATTATATCAAGAGGGTTTTGAACTGGTGGACTATAAGAGCTGCTACATGCAGAAGACCTGATGGTCATTGCCTTGTCCATGGGGGAACTGCTATTGAAGGTAGGAGTCATTGAAGTCAAGGTGGAGAAGAATCTCCTACATATGAACATGTGAAATACAAAAATTCAAGCATCTGCAGTAATCCTGGGTCTGTTGAAGATGTTTGGAAAGGACCTCTGTGCTGTCTGTCTTACAGAAACTGATAGAAGTGCAATCTTCTGTGGTAGCTGCTTGCATGGGTGAGCAAGAAATGCAGTGGTATCAATGGCTCACTAAGCCCAGACCCCAAGTTTAGGTGAGTGGGATGCCTTATCAATGCACAGCTGATTGAAGGTAGACTGATGAGGGAGGAGTTGTATGGTGACAGCAACCTTGAAGACCTCCAAGAGTTCAGCTACCTTGGTGAAATGCTCTTACTGGGTGCAGATGTGTGCTGGCTGTAGTCACATGTTGCTGGTGTGCATGGGACAGGTCTGGCCAACAACTGCCTCTTCTCACCAACCACTATTTGCCTCTGTTGAACCAAGGTTGGGTGTACTCAACAAGTGGAAGGAGCCAGATGAAACATGAATCAGAGACCTGGGTAATGACAACAGAAACCTTGAATGGCTTGTGGCATACTGATTGTGGCATACTGACTGCCATGATCCACTGGATCTGTTACATCAACATGAAGAGAAAAGCCTGGTGGCTTGGGCTGCCGTCCCTTCTAAAGCGGTGGTTCTGTTGTTGTTGACTTTTTGTTTATTGTTACTCCCATTGTGGGAGTCTGTAATTGTTCTATGTTTTGTTGTACGTTACTTTATGTCCATTCTAGTTTTGTAATCATCTTGATGGGGAAGAGAGAGCTGGTTGCTCTGCTTAGTTTGTCTACCTGGTGTCTCATGGTGGTTATGTGGCGCTTCTTCGTGGTGCCATGGGTTTGTCTGTGGTTTGTGATTGTGGTATTTCCAGATCATACTCACTATTTTAGCTTAGGCTCATATCTCACAAGATATAGATGTGATATTTGCATTATTTGGATTGAGGATGTTTGTAGTCAGATGTGCATCTGTAGTCAGACATATTACTGACTGCGATACTCAGCCCAGTAAAGCTAAGTTATGAATTCAACAGACCCTACAAACCAGAGAATAAAAGTCAGTCAGTCTTGCATGACCCTTGGGAGAGGTTAGAATCTGGCCAGTATAAACAGAAAGGCCATTTTAATTGAAGATTTAATTAAATGTTCCCATATAAAGGATCTGTGGGGTAAATAATCCCATGGCAGTTTTTTAAGAAAGGCTAGACAACCAAACTAAATATAGTCCCATTATCATTCATAGCCAAACTATCCCACTTTGCTTAATTTGATTCTTTATGTCCCATCAACAATCTTTCAGTTATGTAGGGATGGGTCTTCCTGGGTTGAACCAGTACTAAGCTAGGATTATATCCCGCTTTGTATCTAGGACTGCAGAAATACAGCTACAACCTTATTGTTTTAGAATACACTTGCCAAATTCAAGTCAAAAATGTAAATGAGTTGAATGAATAAGAAGACAAGCAGAATCAAGAGCCAGACGTATCCTTACAATCCAGCAAGAGATTTATCCTGGCAAACTCCACAATCACCAAGACAAATCAATGACCCTGCTTTATCTGGATGACTGAAATCAGTCTAAAAATTGACCTTAACAATCTAGAAAAAAAACTTAAATTTGTTAAGCTGCAGCTGTTTTATTGTAGTCCTTAAAAAATAGGAAGTTTTCCTTAGAATGAGACAAAATTCAGTTTGTCATATGATCTTTCTTAAAATACTGCCACAGGATTATCTACCTGCGAGATCCTTCATACCGTTTGTTTTGTTGCTTTACGTCCCAGTCAACAGCTATGGTCATGAGGGGACGGTCAGTTCATCTAACCACACTTTTTCCTGGGCAAGCTTGAACAAGTGGTTAACCAGTAATTCGTGCACATAATTTTGCTTGTAACTGACAACAACACTTCTTGAATGCTTCAGCAAAAGGGAGGAGAATGACCATAGTAATTATTTCATGATCAATCTCCACAAAAGTATGGGAACGGGCCGGCATCCAACTCGGGATCCCTGGTTCTTCAGTCAGATGTGCTTCAGTAGTCAGACATGTTACCGACTGCACTACCCTGCCCGGTCAGTGGTTTATATTGCCTGCTGGACTTCTTCCCATTCACTTCTAGATGCACTGTATGTTTACAAACCACCTAAATCCAAATAATGCAGAGTATCACATCTATATCCAGATTGCCAAGCTTTGCGAGATGTCGGCCTAAGGAATCTTTGCTCTTCATGTTGATGTAACAGATCCAGGGGATCATGGCAGTTAGTTTGCCACAAGCCGTTTAAGGTTTCTGTTGTCATTTACCATGTCTCTGATTCATGCTTCATCTGGCTCCTCACACGTGTTGAGTACACCCAACCTTGGTTCAACAGAGGCAAATAGTGGTTGGTGAGAAGAGGCAGTTGTTGGCCAGACTTGCCTCATGTACACCAGCAACATGTGACTACAGCCAGCCCACAGCTGCAACCAGTAAGAGCATTTCACCGAGGTAGCACAACTCTAGGAGGTCTTCAAGCTTGCTGTCACCATACAACTCCTCCCTCATCAGTCTACCTTCAATCAGCTGTGCATTGAGGAGGCATCTGATTCACCTAAACTTGAGGTCTGGGTTTAGTGAGCCATTGATACCACTGCATTTCTTGCTCACCCATGCAAGCAGCTACCACAGAAGATTGCACTTCTATCAGTTTCTGCAAGACAGACAGCACAGAGGTCCTTTACAAACATCTTCAACAGGCCCAAAATCCCTGCAGGTGCTTGAATTTTTGTATTTCACATGTTCATATGTAGCAATTTCTTCTAAACCTTGACTTCAATGACTCCCACCTTCAATAGCAGTTCCCCCTTGGACTAGGCAATGACCATCAGGTCTTCTGCATATAGCCGCTCTTATAGCCCCAGTTCAAAACACTCTTGATAGAACCTCTAGCAGGATGATAGAGAAAAGTGTACTTAGAACAAAGCCCGGATGAACACCTAGTCCCTTACCAAACTCCTCTCTATACCCAACTGCAACTTTTACCAGTTCCATCACCATTAATGAGCCGAGACACAAAATATACACACGCATGGATCCAGGAATTTTTACCTTATAAACAGACCATCTGTGACATAATGAGACAATTACAAGAAGTAATAGTTGACTCTCAATAACTGGAATATTTTTCTTCTTTGCAAAGTATATTTTGTGTACTTAAAAACAATCAAGGTAAGGCATCGTTCACAAACCAATTGCTTTTAGCTCCTTACCTGCTAGTTTCATCTGCTGATGAGCATCGCAAACAGTTGAGACCAAGATCAGGTTAGACAAAATTAGACACATGTCTGGCCTGATCTGTATCCAAACTGTTTGACACTGATCCTATTCCTTTATTTTGATAAAAAATGTTGCTATCAAAAATAAAAAAACCCTGAAAATTCCATAGCATGTAAAGTGTTAAATTACTGGTTATAATTGATAAAATCTAGTTATCAAGAGTCAAATGTATTGTCAAAGCTGCAGTATGTTTGTGTTGATCCTTTATGTCAGAGTCACCAATTTTTCAGTTATGTCAGGACAATTTCCTGTATTCCTGGGTTGAACCAGTACTAAGCAGAGAATAAAGTGCCTTGTTCAAGGACTAAACACAATGCACCCGTCAAGTCTCGAACCAGTGACCTTTGATCAAGTCACTTACACTCTACCAGAGCCACTGTGCTCATTTACAGCATGTTTATTATGAAGCATGTCAATAGAACAACATCTTTATCAAAAGTGCATGGGAGATCTACACAAAACTTGTACACTGAAGTCAAAGTTAGGGGCATGAGAAATTTAAAACCGAATCCCTTAAGCCATTGTTTAACTAGAATAGCGCTTAAATTTATGCTAGGCATGTGATATTTCAAACCAAAATTCCTCTGCAGTCAATGCTGTGGTGTGCAAGGTGTTTTATTACCTACTCATTTAACAAGTAAAACTTTTTAAACTTTGTATGTGTAAATGAGCCCCCCTTGTTTTGGAATACAAATTTGTAAAGAAGATTCCTGCTCTCACGGACAAAAGATGTTTTTTTATAACATGCATATATACAATTTCATGTGGTTTCAACAAAAAGCACTGATTAAAATAAACTATTATTAAACCATTAGAGCCAATATAATGGTAAATGTTCTAAAATTTTGAACCCTAGTTGCCTGCCAACAAGGCATAGATAAACAGTGTAGATCCTGATTAACAAAAGCAACAGAGAAGACCCTGATCAGACTGCTTCTTAAGAAGTATGATCAGTGTCTTCTCTTTAATTTGCCAATCAGGATCTGCGCTTCTTCCCAAGCAGTCTGGTCAGGGTGTTCTCTGTTTGCTATTTAGCCAAGAAATTTGAGAATTCTACTAACCAACATTTCATTTGCAAATAGAAAGAGAAAAGTGTTTTAACGTTAAAAAAACAAAAAAACATTTTAAGTCCTCTTTAATGGCATAAAGAGCAATATTTTCTGTGCTTTTTACGTTTGTAAATTAACTTACTGCACACAAACTTGGCAAATTTCCATTGAGATTTGGCCACTCTATGTGCAGTATGGTTAATTTCACATCTTAAACCACAGAAATTGATTACAGCTAGGCCAGGGGAGGGGCGCCAACCCTCAAAGGAACACAGAACTATAAATATCTTAACTTTTTTGATATTATAAGGCACTGGTTTTTACCATGTGCAAAAAAGAAGGTTGTGTTATTTGTAAATTGAACAAACTATATTAAACTTATAAATTGAACAACTTTCCGTATTTACTGGTTATAAAGCCTTAAATTTATTACAAAACTGTCTTTTAAGATAGACCTCTGTTTAAAAGCAGCTTTATCACATGGCTGGACCTTGTTAGCCAAGGTTTTAGGTTTTAATTAAACATAAATGGGACCTTATATTTTTGGTGACATCAGATAGGCTGAGATTAAATCAGTCTTCCATGTCAAGCAGTGGAATGGAGCTGGTGGTATACAAGGTTTTAGGTTTGAAAAAAAGATAATTAGGACTTTAAAATTTAGGGTGACATCACATAAACTGAGATATAATCAGTCTTCCATGTCAAAGAAAATGGAGGGTTTGTCATATGAAAACGTACCATATTTCATAACGTCAGACTTTTGTCAGTGTTTAATCCAATTGATGTACCTATAGATGTTTTCACCACCACAGAAGGGGATTTTGAAGTCTTTTAATAAAATTATTATGTAAAATGTTTTTCTTCATTTGCAATAGATTGCTAAAATTTCTACAATTTTGAAGCTTTTTAAAGCTAAATAACTAATTATTTTTGATAAAAATCTATTCAAAGCTTAATTACTTTGGTCAAAAATTTACAGTTGTGGCATTTCATGCTCCTATCTACCTTTTTGCATTCACTCTAAACATAGGGAAAATGAGAATTATAATTTCATTAGAATATGTACTTTCCAAAGCGTTTTAAGTTTCAAAATTTTAATCTGTTAAAAAGAACCTACTGAAGTATTTCATACAATTTGTTAAAGTTTTTGATAGTGTTGCCAAAATAAATTTTCATTGCTTGTTTTTTAATTCTTTTTTATGTGTGGGTGTTTTTTTTATATAAAATTCCAAAGCTGAAAAAGCTAAAACACAATGAATCAACCATTTACAAAACCACATTTCATGTTAAAATGAGTCTGCACCTTTTTATTTTTTATCTGTGTGGATCAAACAAAAAGGAACACAGTCTTATTTGAAGATATCTGCGTATCAAATTCAATACTTTTAAGGAAACCTGGAATATGTATTATAAAAAAACATACAATATATATGTTGTCTATATTTGATTTAAGAACATATAGCACACAATATCTGGCTGTCCACAAATATAGATGGCTGCTAAAACAGAGGTCCTCTACGAACATAGTTTTAAATTATATATATATGGGGGCAGACTTCAAAGCCAAAGTATGACACATAGCAGAATCTGAATGATACAAATTGAGGTTCATTATTTAGGGGAATGATAGTGCTTCGAAATCTTATTTACTCAGAGCAACTATTTGGAATACACCTTGAAAAGTGATTCGGAACTAGGCAAATAACTGTACCATCAGAGTGTCAGACAGTTTGGTTCCAGATCAAGCCAGATGTTTTAAAAAAAATTCAACATCCATAGAGCATGAAAGCATCACCTACAAGTAATAAGGCACTTACCCAGATCAGTGTTGGCCAACATCCAGATGTGTTAATGCTGGTTTCCCAGGGGTGAATCCTCAGACATCTATGCTGAACACTCCACACTGCAAGGTGTCCGGTAGCTGAGCCAACATGCAGATGTGTTAATGCTGGTTTCCCAGGGGTAAATCCTCAGACATCTATGCTGAACACTCCACACTACAAGGTGTCCGGTAGCTGAGCCAACATGCAGATGTGTTAATGCTGGTTTCCCAGGGGTAAATCCTCAGACATCTATGCTGAACACTCCACACTACAAGGTGTCCGGTAGCTGAGCCAACATCCAGATGTGTTAATGCTGGTTTCTCCTCAGACATCTATGCTGAACACTCCACACTGCAAGGTGTCCGGTAGCTACAATATCTGAAGCTACTAAAAACATTTTATTTATACTTTTAGATACAATTTTAAAACCATAAAAATAGTGAATATGAGGATGTAAAATGAGGATGATAGAGGTAATGAGAATGACAATGATAATTAGCTCTTAAAGCGCCAATTGCAACAAATGTTGTCTGCTTTTCTCATCTGCTGAAATGTATAAGAAGTCTCTATGTCAAACAGTGTGGACCCAGATCAGACTGCAGTCTGTTCTGTGTCCACACTGTTCGCTTCTATACTTAATTCCTCAGTAATGTTAGGCAATTATTTGCAGCAGACGCCTTCAGCAGACGACATTTTCAGATGCATTTTTTTTCTTGGCGCTTAAAGGGTTAGGATGATCTGGTTTTTCAATGTTTTACCTCCCAGTAAACAACTTGTCAGTCATATAGGGATATTTTCTTGGTTAAACCAGTACTAAGCAGAGGATAAAGATGTTTCCTGGGTTCAACTAGTACTACTGTAAAGTCAAAACTTTTGCAAAAACTTTATTTTCAGGAATATGGTGTAAAGACATATTTGCCACGCTTAAAATTTTGACATGATTTACCTACATCAGTGAACAACAAGATGGCGTTTGCCATTTTGAGAGAATTTATTTTCGCTCATGAAAATTTCCAAATTTACAGTAAGCAGAGTATACATACAATGCAGAGGCTTTATGAAGAGAATCTAAGCCTGCAGTTAATAAGGTACTGTTTGTAGATGACCTGATGGTCAATGCAAAGTCCTGGAGGAAATTGCTGTTGAAGTTGAAACCTTGAAGCCTAGGCTGCAGAAGAAAGCCCTATGTGTAAACAAGGGCAACACAAAGAACCTGGTATCTGTTGGAAATATGAACCTGCTGTAGATATCTGGAAAAGACCCTTGCGCAGTAAGTCTTACAGAAACTGATAGAACTGCAATCTAATGTGGTGGCTGCTTTCATGGGTGTGTAAGAAATGCAGTGGTATCAAGGACTCACTGAGCCCAGACCTTTTGTTGAGATGAATCTGACTGATCAGGAAGAGTGGATTGGTGATTTTGTTTGATTTGATTCTTTACGTCCCATCAACAATCTTTCAGTTATATAGGGACGGTTCTTCCTGGGTTGAACCAGTACTAAGCTAGGATAAATGTGTCTTGCTCAAGGACCACAACGCAGTGACGCCGTTGAGGCTCGAACACGCTACCCTTCCGTCTCAAGTCAAGCACTCTACCACTGAGCCACTGCGCTCCCAAGTGGATTGGTGATGACAAGCTTGAAGTCCTCCCAGAATTCTATTACCTCAGTGACAAGCTCTCTGCTGGGAAAGCTGCAAGCTGGGTGTGGTCCCATGCTGCAGGTGTACATGGGGCAGGTTTCGCCATCTACTCCCTCTTCTCACCAACCACCATCTGCCTCTGTTGACCCAAGGATGGGTGTATTCAACAAGTGTGAGGAGTGAGATGTAGCATGAATCAGAGACATGGGTCATAACAGAAACATTGAACCACCTAAGACACAATAACTGTCATGATTCCTGGACCTGTTACATCAACATGAAGAGCAGCGTTAGCTTTGACTCCCATCTCACAAAGCTCTACAACCAGTATAATGATATGACACTCTTCACTTGGAAGACTTGGGTGACTTAGAAACATACAGGCCTCTACGAGACAAAACCCGCCTTCAGGATGACTCAAACCTTAGCTACAGAGACTAAATAGAATATTTGAATTTCTCGCATAGCCAGTCAAGATATACTTTCCAAAAAGGGAATAATAAAGGCGCTGATCATTCTGCTTGGATGCACAGGCTGGTCAGCCCCTTTGTTGTTCACCAACCATAAAGACAGGTTCTCACTTCAAGGACACTACATAGGAGCACAGACTGTGCCACTTATGTATGCATGCTTGTCAGATGTGGTTGGGCAGAAGAAATCAAGCAGACAATAGAAACTGTTGGGTACGTGGTTCGCAATGACAGAGTGAAGCTAGGTTATGTTTTGTTTGTTTTCTTGCTTTACGTCCCAGTCAACAGCTATGGTCATAGGGGGACGGTCAGTTCACCTAACACACTTTTTCCTGGGCAAGTTTGAACAAACCAGTTAACCAGTAATTTGTGTATATACTTTCGCTTGTGACCGATAACAATCCTTCTTGAATGAATCAGCAGAAGGCAGGAGTATGACCATAGAAATTATTTCATGATCAATCTCCATGAAAATATTGGACCTGGCCGCGGGATTGAACTCGGGACCCCTGGATCTGCAGTCAGATGTGCATCTGTAGTCAGAAATGTTACCGACTGTGCTGTGCTGCCCGGTAAAGCTAAGTTATGAATTCAACAGACCCTACAAACAAGAGAATAAAAGTCAGTCAGTTCTGCATGACCCTTGGGAAAGGATAGAATCTTGCTGGCCATTTTAATTGAAGATTTAATTAAGAGATCCCAAATAAAGGATCTGTGGGGTAAACAATCCCATGGCAGTATTTTAAGTAAGGCTAGACAAGCAAACTAAATTTGGTCCCATTGTCATTCATAGCCAAACTATCCCACTTTGTTTGATTTGATTCTTTACATCCCATCAACAATCTTTCAGTTATGTAGGGATGGGTCTTCCTGGGTTGAACCAGTACTAAGCTAGGATTATATCCCACTTTGTATCTAGGACTGCAGCAATACAGCTACAACCTTATTGTTTTAAATTACACTTGCCAAATTCAAGTCAAAAACGTAAATGAGTTGAGTGAATAAGAAGACAAGCAGAATCAAGAGCCAGACGTATCTTTACAATCCAGCAAGAGATTTATCCTGGCAAACTCCACAATCACCAAGACAAATCAATGAGCCTGCTTTATCTGGATGACTGAAATCAGTCTAAAAAATTACCCTTACCAATCTAGAATAAAATCCTAAATTTGTTGAGCTGCAGCTGTTTTACAGTAGTCCTTAAACAAATAGGAAGTTTTCCTTAGAATGAGACAAAATTCAGTTTGTCATATGATAGTTCTTAAAATACTGCCACAGGATTATCTACCTGCGAGATCCTTCATACTGTTTGTTTTGTTGCTGCGAGACCTGCGAGATCCTTCATACTGTTTGTTTTGTTGCTTTACGTCCCAGTCAACAGATATGGTCATGGGGGGACGGTCAGTTCACCAAAACCACACGGTGCTACCCCGCCCTGTCAGTGGTTTATTTGGCCTGCTGGATTTCTTCTTCCCATCTACTTCTAGATGCACTGTATGTTTACAAACCCCCTAAATTCAAATAATGCAGAGTATCATATCTATATCCAGATTGCTAAGCTTTGCGAGATGTCAGCCTAAGCAAACTTTGCTCTTCATGTTGATGTAACAGATCCAGGGGATCATGGCAGTTAGTATGCCACAAGCCATATAATTTTTCTATTGTCATTACTCATGTCTCTGATATATGCTTCATCTGGCTTCTACAGCAGTTGTTGAGTACACCCAACCTTGGTTCAACAGAGGCAAATAGTAGTTGGTGAGAAGAGGCAGTTGTTGGCCAGACATGCCCCATGCACACCAGCAACATGTGACTACAGCCAGCACACAGCTGCACCCAGTAAGAGCATTACACCAAGTTAGCGGAACTCTTGGAGGGCTTCAAGCTTGCTGTCACCATACAACTCCTCCCTCATCAGTCTACCTTCAATCAGCTGTGCATTGATGAGGCATCCGATTCACCTAAACTTGGGGTCTGGGCTTAGTGAGCAATTGATACCACTGCATTTCTTGCTCAACCATGCAAGCACCCACCACAGAAGATTGCAATTCTATCAGTTTCTGCAAGACAGACAGCACAGAGGTCCTTTACAAACATCTTCAACAGGTCCAGAATCCCTGCAGATGCTTGAATTTTTGTATTTCGCATGTTCATATGTAGGAATTTCTTCTCCACATTAACTTCCATGACTCCCACCTTCAACAGCAGTTCCCCCTTGGACTAGGCAATGACCATCAGGTCTTCTGCATAAAGCAGCTCTTATAGTCCACCAGTTCAAAACCCTCTTGATAGAACCTCTAGCAGGATGATAGAGAGAGGTGGACTTAGAACAAATCCCTGATGAACACCTAGTCCCTTACTGAACTCCTCTCTATACCCAACTGCAACTCTTACCAGTTTTATCACCATTAATGAGCCGAGACACAAAATAGACACATGCACGGATCCAGGAAATTTTGCCGAGGGGGGGTCCAGGTCCAACTGCCAGAAATCAGCTCTGACAATGTTTTTTTATTATTATTTATTTGTTTTTTTTAGTCCTTAACTTATTTTACAGAAGGTGTCCAATGGTTATTTCAAAGAAAACAATAATTTTCCAAGGTTTTAGAGGGGGGCAACATTTTCCAGAGGGGTCCAGCCTTTTCCAGGGGGTCCAAATGCTAATTTCTATAGGAAACCCATAAAACTTGTGATTTTCCAGGGGGTCCTGTCCCCCTATCCCCTCTCTGAATCCATGCATGATATACAAGTTGGTGTTTGCACCCACTGAAGACTTAGATAAGACTGCATCTCTGCAGTCTGATCAGTGTCTTTGATGGGTGCTCTATATTAAGGCTAGGGTTCGGAGTTTTGTTTGTTTGATTTGATTCTTAACGTCCCATCAACAATCTTCCAGTTGAACAGGGACAGGTTTTCCTAGGTTGAACAAGTACTAAGCTAGGATAAATGTGTCTTGTTCAAGGCTCGAACTCGCAGCCCCTCCGTCTCCAGTCAAGCACTCAACCACTGAGCCACTGCACTCCCTAGGGTTCAAAGTTTCTTCAAGGTAAAAACTAAGACTGATCAGACTGTGCAGATGGATTTGAATATTTGCTGTGTGCATATGCCAACTTGTACCCGGCTCATTCATATACATATTTTGGCTAGTTGTACTAACAACATATTTATCTTATTAGCAGACCATCTGTGACAAAATGAGACAATTACAAGAAGTATTAGTTGACTCTCAATAACTGGAATAATAATGATTCAATGTACCTGTTGAAGTATTGGAATGCTTTAGATTTCATATATTTTTCTTCTTTGCAAAGTATATTTTGTGTACTTAAAACAATCTAAAGTAGCAGCAACATATCTTTGATAGAAAAGAATCCAATATTTGGTAAGGCATCGTTCACAAACCAATTGCTTTTAGCTCTTTACCTGCTAGTTTCATCTGCTGATGAGCATCGCAAACAGTTTAGACCAAGATCAGGTCAGACAAAATTAGACACAAGTCTGGCCTGATCTGTATCCAAACTGTTTGACACTGATCCTATTACTTTATTAATTTTGATAAAAAAAAAATGTTGCTATAAAAAATGAGAAAACCTGAAAATCCACAGCATGTAAAGTGTTAAATTACTGGTTATAATTGATAAAATCTAGTTATCAAGAATCAAATGTAATGTCAAAGCTGCAGCGTGTTTCTGTTGATCCTTTATGTCCAAGTCAACAATTTTTCAGTTATGTTTGGACAATTTCCTGTATTCCTGGGTTGAACCAGTACTTAGCAGAGGATAATGTGCCTTGTTTAAGGACTAAACACACAGTTGAAACCTTGAAGCCTAAGCTGCAGAAGAAAGCCCTATGTGTAAACAAGGGTAACACAAAGAACCTGGCATCTGTTGGAAATATGAACCTGCTGTAGATATCTAGAAAAGACCCTTGTGCAGTAAGTCTTACAGAAACTGATAGAACTGCAATCTAATGTGGTGGCTGCTTTCATGGGTGTGTAAGAAATGCAGTGGTATCAAGGACTCACTGAGCCAAGATCTTTTGTTGAGATGAATCTGACCGATCAGGAAGAGTGGATTGGTGATGACAAGCTTGAAGTCCTCCCCGAATTCTATTACCTCAGTGGCATGCTCTCTGCTGGGAAAACTGCAAGCTGGGTGTGGACCCATGCTGCATGTGTACATGGGGCAGGTTTCGCCACCAACTCCCTCTTCTCACCAACCACCATCTGCCTCTGTTGACCCAAGGATGGGTGTATTCAGCAAGTGTGAGGAGTGAGATGTAGCATGAATCAGAGACATGGGTCATAACAGAAACATTGAACCACCCAAGATATAATAACTGTCATGATTCCTGGACCTGTTACATCAACATGAAGAGCAGCGTTAGCTTTGACTCCCATCTCACAAAGCTCTACAACCAGTATAATGATATGATACTCCTCACTTGGAAGACTTGGGCGACTTAGAAACATACAGGCCTTCACAAGACAAAACCTGTCTTCAGGATTTCAGACAATGCGAGACTCAAACCTTAGCTACAGAGACTAAATAGAATATTGAAATTTCTCGCATAGCCAGTCGAGATATACTTTCCAAAAAGGGAATAATAAAGGCGCTGATCATTCTGCTCGGATGCACAGGCTGGTCAGCCCCTTTGTTGTTCACCAACCATAAAGACAGGTTCTCGCTTCAAAGACCATACATAGGAGCACAGACTGTGCCACTTATGTATGCATGCTTGTCAGAGGTGGGTTGGCAGAAGAAATCAAGCAGACAATAGAAACTGTTGGAGATGTGGTTCGCAATGACAGAGTGAAGCTAGGTTATGTTTTGTTTGTTTTCTTGCCTTACATCCCAGTCAACAGCTATGGTCATAGGGGGACGGTCAGTTCACCTAACACACTTTTTCCTGGGCAAGTTTGAACAAGCAGTTAACCAGTAATTTGTGTATATACTTTCGCTTGTGACCGATAACAATCCTTCTTGAATGAATCAGCAGAGGGGAGAAGTATGACCATAGAAATTATTTCATGATCAATCTCCATGAAAATATTGGACCTGGCCGCAGGATTGAACTCTGGACCCCTGGATCTGCAGTCAGATATGCATCTGTAGTCAGACATCTTACTGACTGTGCTACGTGGCCCAGTAAAGGTAAGTTATGAATTCAATAAACCAGAGAATAAAAGTCAGTCAGTCCTGCATGACCCTTGGGAGAGGATAGAATCTGGCCAGTATAAACAGATAGGCCATTTTGATTGAAGATTTAATTAAGTGTTCCCATATAAAGGATCTGTGGGGTAAATAATCCCATGGCAGAATTTTAAGAATAGCTAGACAACCAAACTAAATTTGGTCCCATTATCATTCATAGCCAAACTATCCCACTTTGTTTGATTTGATTCTTTACGTCCCATCAACAATCTTTTAGTTATGTAGGGATGGGTCTTACTGGGTTGAACCAGTACTAAGCTAGGATTATATCCCACTTTGTATCTAGGACTGCAGCAAAACAACTACAACCTTATTGTTTTAAATTACACTTGCCAAATTCAAGTCAAAAATGTAATTGAGTTGAGTGAATAAGAAGACAAGCAGAATCAAGAGCCAGACGTATCTTTACAATCCAGCAAGAGATTTATCCTGGCAAACTCCACAATCACCAAGACAAATCAATGACCCTGCTTTATCTGGATGACTGAAATCAGTCTAAAAAATTACCCTTACCAATCTAGAAAAAAAATCCCAAATTTGTTAAACTGCAGTTGTTTTACAGTAGTCCTTAAACTAATGGGATTTTTTCCTTAGAATGAGACAAAATTCAGTTTGTCATGTGATCATTCTTAAAATACTGCCACAGGATTATCTACCTGCGAGATCCTTCATACTGTTTGTTTTGTTGCTTTACGTCCCAGTCAACAGCTATGGTCATGGGGGGACGGTCAGTTCACCTAATCACACTTTTTCCTGGGCAAGCTTGAACAAGTGGTTAACCAGTAATTCGTGCACATAATTTTGCTTGTAACTGACAACAACACTTCTTGAATGCTTCAGCAGAAGGGAGGAGAATGACCATAGAAATTATTTCATGATCAATCTCCACAAAAGTATGGGAACGGGCCGGGATCCAACTGGGGATCCCTGGTTCTTCAGTCAGATGTGCATCAGTAGTCCGACAAGTTACCGACTGCGCTACCCTGCCCAGTCAGTGGTTTATTTGGGCTGCTGGATTTCTTCTTCCCATCCACTTCTAGATGCACTGTATGTTTACAAACCACCTAAATCCAAATAATGCAGAGTATCACATAAATATCCAGATTGCCAAGCTTTGCGAGATGTCAGCCTTTGCAAACTTTGCTCTTCATGTTGATGTAACAGATCCAGGGGATCATGGCAGTTAGTATGCCACAAGCCATTCAAGGTTTCTATTGTCATTACCAATGTCTCTGATTCATGCTTCATCTAGCGCCTCACACTTGTTGAGTACATCCAACCTTGGTTCAACAGAGGCAAATAGTGGTTGGTGAGAAGAGGCAGTTGTTGGCCAGTCATGCCCCATGCACACCAGCAACATGTGACTACAGCCAGCACACAGCCGCACCCAGTAAGAGCATTTCACTGAGGTAGCGGACCTCTTGGAGGGCTTTAAGCTTGCTGTCACCATACAACTCCTCCCTCATCAGTCTACCTTCAATCAGCTGTGCATTAATGAGGCATCTGATTCACCTAAACTTGGGGGTCTGGGCTTAGTGAGCCATTGATACCACTGCATTTCTTGCCACCACAGAAGATTGCACTTCTATCAGTTTCTGCAAGTCAGCCAGCACAGAGGTCCTTTCCAAACATCTTCAACAGGCCCAGAATCACTGCAGATGCTTGAATTTTTGTATTTTACATGTTCATATGTAGGAATTTCTTCTACACCTTGACTTCCATGACTCCCACCTTCAATAGCAGTTCCCCCATGGACAAGGCAATGTCCATCAGGTCTTCTGCATATAGCAGCTCTTATAGTCCACCAGTTCAAATCCCCCTTGATATAATCTCTAGCAGGATGATAGAGAGAAGTGGACGTAGAACAAAGCCCGGATGAAAACCTAGTCCCTTACTAAACTCCTCTCTATACCCAACTGCAACTCTTACCAGTTCCATCCCCATTAATGAGCCGAGACACAAAAAAAACACATGCACGGATCAAGGAACTTTTGCCGGGGGAAGGGGGGTCCAGGTCTAACTGCCAGAAAGCAGCTCTGACATGTTTTTTTTTTTGTTTGTTTTTTTTAGTCCTTAACTTATTTTACAGTTTTACAGAGGGTGTCCAATGGTTATTTAAAAGAAAACTATAATTTTCCAAGGTTTCAGAGGGGGCCAACATTTTCCAGGGAGGGGGGAGGAGGGGTCTAAATAGTAGTTACTATAGAAACCACCTATCCCCCCTCTGAATCCATGCATGATAAACAAGTTGGTGTTTGCACCCATTGAAGACTTAGATCAAACTGCGTCTCTGCAGTCTGATCAGGGTCTTTGATGGGTGCAATATATTAAGGCTAGGGTTCAAAGTATCTTCAAGGTAAAAACTAAGACTGATCAGACACTGGGATGTGCAGATGAATTTGAACATTTGCTATGTGCACATGCCAACTTGTACCTGGCTCATTCATATACATATTATGGCTAGTTGTACTAACAACATATTTTACCTTATAAACAGACCATCTATAACAAAATGGGACAATTACAAGAAGTATTAGTTGACTCTCAATAACTGGAATATTTTTCTTCTTTGCAAAGTATATTCTGTGTACTTAAAAACAATCAAAGTAAGATAGCTTTTAAAGTAGCAGCAACATAACTTTGATAGAAAAGAATCCAATATTTGTTAAGGCATTGTTCACAAACCAATTGCTTTTAGCTCTTTACCTGCTAGTTTTTTATCTGCCGATGAGCATCGCAAACAGTTTAAACCAAGATCAGGCCAGACAAAATTAGACATATGTCTGGCCTGATCTGTATCCAAACTGTTTGACACTGATCCTATTCCTTTATTTTGATAAAAAATGTTGCTATCAAAAAAGAGACAAAACCTGAAAATTCCACAGCATGTAAAGTGTTAAATTACTGGTTATAATTGATAAAATCTAGTTATCAAGAGTCAAATGTATTGTCAAAGCTGCAGCATGCTTGTGTTGATCCTTTATGTCCAAGTCAACAATTTTTCAGTTATGTTTGGACAATTTCCTGTATTCCTGGGTTGAACCAGTACTGTCGGGACAATTTCCTGTATTCCTGGGTTGAACCAGTACTAAGCAGAGGATAAAGTACCTTGTTCAAGGACTAAACACAATGCACCGATCAAGTCTCGAACCAGTGACCTTTGATCAAGTCACTTACACTCTACCGAAGCCACTGTGCTCCTTTACAGCATGTTTATTATGAAGCATGACAATAGAACAACATCTTTATCAAAAGTGCATGGGAGATCTACATAAAACTTGTACACTTAAGTCAAAGTTAGGGGCATGAGAAATTGAAAACTGAATCCCTTAAGCCATTGTTTAACTAGAATAGCGCTTAAATTTATGCTAGGCATGTGAGATTTCAAAACCTAAATTACTCTGCAGTCAATGCTGTGGTGTGCAAGGTGTTTTATTACCTACTCATTTAACAAGCACAACTTTTTAAAATTTGTATGTGTAAGTGAGCCCCCTTGTTTTGGAATACAAATTTGTAAAGAAGATTCCTGCTCTCAAGAACAAAAGATGTTTTTCTATAACATGCATTTATACAATTTCATGTGATTTCAACAAAAAGCACAGATGAAAATAAACTATTATTTAACCATTAGAGCCATTATTATGGTAAATGTTCTAAAATTTTGAATCCTAGTTGCCTGCCAACAAGGCATAGATAAACAGCGTAGATCCTGATTGACAATAGCAACAGAGAAGACCCTGATCAGACTGCTTCTTCAGAAGTATGATCAGTGTCTTCTCTGTTAATTTGCCAATCAGGATCTGCGCTTCTTCCAAAGCAGTCTGGACAGGGTGTTCTCTGTTTGCTATTTAGCCAAGAAATTTGAGAATTCCTCTTACCAACGTTTCATTTGCAAATAGAAAGAGAAAAGTGTTTTTACATTAAAAAAAAACAAAAACACATTTTAAGTCCTCTTTAATGGCATTAAGAGCAATATTTTCTGTGCTTTTTATGTTTGTAAATTAACTAACTGCACACAAACTTGGCAAATTTCCATAGAGATTTGGCCACTCTATATGCAGTATGGTTAATTTTACATCTTAAACCACAGAAATCGATTACAGCTAGGCCAGGGGAGGGGCGCCAACCCTCAAAGGAACACAGAACTATAAATATCTTAACTTGTTTGACATCATATGGCACTGGTTTTTACCATGTGCAAAAAAGAAGGTTGTGTTATTTGTAAATTGAACAAACTATATTAAACTTATAAATTTAACAACTTTCCCTTATAAAGCCTTAAATTTATTACAATACTGTCTTTTAAGATAGACCTCTGTTTAATTGCAGCTATATCACATGGTTTAGACCTTGTAAGCCAAGGTTTTAGGTTTGGATTAAACATAAATGGGACCTTATATCTTTGGTGACATCAGATAGGCTGAGATTAAATAACTGCCTATTAAATTCAATATTTTTAAGGAAACCTTGAATATGTATTATAAAAAAAAAACATATATATGTTGTCTATATTTGATTTAAGAACATATAGCATACAATATCTGGCTGTACACAAATGCTGATGGCTGCTTAAACAGAGGTCCACTATGAACATAGTTTTAAATTTTATATATATTAAAGTAGGATATAAGAAATATATTGCTTTTTAGAAGAGTTAGTGTTCCTTGCTTACCCACTCCTATCTCTAAATATAACTATCACTAAATATATACAACAGGCATAAGTTAAGCATGTTATTATCGATATGAGGAATGAAGTATTATATTTTCTCTTATTTATATCCTTACATTTATAATGAAACTCATTTCAAAAGATATATCCATTTTCTAATGCAGATTTGTAAGCACGGAAGATCTGACATGTTTAAGAGGTTCATGAAAGTACGAGTACTATTGATTCATGAGACCAAATTTGCCTAGCCCTTAGAGAATTAGACCTTAAAACCTTAAGTAGCTTATACTCCAAGGTCATACCAAAAACCAAACAACTCAATATGGGACAATTTTCTAACATGTTTAACTTTATGCCTTCAGTATCAAGAGTTTTTTTTTTGGCAATCAGCTTAGTTTCCAATTAAATATTCTACACAAAAATATTTTGCATCACTCATTATGAGCTTCATTTGTTAAACTCTGACAATTATCAACACATTACATGTATATACCACAGGTCCAGATATACAAAATTTTATAGCATAAAATTGTAAATATTTCTTATCTGTTTTAAAATCGGTTTTGGGTGCTCAAAAGAACAGTCTCATTGAGACATTTCTTATTAATTACCCACAGCTGAAGTTTATATTAGAAAAAAGAAAATATTTTTTTGTTATGCACTCTTCACTGAAGATAAACTCCTAAAATTTAGCTCAGCAGGTAGCAAATAATGAAATTCAATTTTCAGGGGGTATTTTCGAAACATTATATATAACCAAATAAAAAATGATAGAAAATTTGATTTCCTAGAAAAGTATTTTATAAATCATTGAGACATTACATGAGATTTTCCTATTGTATACAGTAAAACTGGCTTCCAAGTGGCCACTCAAAAAGATCATAAATTGGTTTTCAAGACCGATTATCACTTAATGCAGGTCAAAAGTATTGCAGAATGCTCCAAGGAGCCTTCTGCAATACTTTGGACCTTCATTAAGCTACCAATCGTCATTAAGATTTTCCTTTTGTCTTTTTGAGTAGCCGCTTAATTTGTCAGGTTTTACTGTATGCTTAAAGCCAATCTTAAAATGTGCATATACAGATATCTAGGAAGATAAAATTCTAATATTTGATGACCTGAGGCTTTCACCACTTTGTGTTATTTATGTCTTGTGTTTGTCATGATTTTGTTTCACTTCATTGCTGCCTTGTGGTCACATGCTAGGAAAGGGCTGACCTCTTGGCTCCTGTTTGTGATGTTTAATTGTGGGTTTGTCACTTTCCCATGTGGTATCCTGGGTCAGGTGTAGTACTTGATTGTATTGATTCCTCATCTTTGCCCCCTTTCTTAATTTTATTTTGATTGGGAGCAGCAATGGCTCTGCTGAGACTGCATGGATACAGAGACTCATCTGAGCCTTTGCTGTTCTCTGGTGCAACAAGTACCAAAATCTCATGTAATGGCTCATCAATGCATGTTTTTGATGAAAATCTTTTTTCTTCTGTGTTTTGGCTCTTTACACCACAGTCAACAGTTTTTCAGTTATGCTGTGACAGATCTTCCTGTGTTGAACCAGTACTGAGCAGGGGATTAGGTCTTGCTCAAGGACACCAGAAAATCTTACTCTTCAAAAATACCCTGAGACATTTCCAAATATTCTATCAACTAATCTACTATGACTATTGAGAGATGCAAAATATCTTTGATCTGAATATTCATACATTTCAGAATTCTGCAAATGCAGAATCCCTCAATGTAAAATATTTACCAGATGAAGATGAGAATAGTTGTTGTGTGTGTGAGGCAAGTCAAGCAGGCACCGACTTGTGGATGGGCAATACTGTTGATTGAACTAATGAGGATATATATGGCAAGTTGAGCAGGCACAGACTTTTGGATGGGCAAAATACTGTTGATTTGGATGGACAAAATACTGTTGATTGAACTAATGATGAGCTATATGGCAAGTTGGGCAGGCACTGACTTGTGGATAAACAAATACTGTTGATTGAACATATAAGATAAATGCACAAGCAACCCATTTATCGTCAATGGAAAACTATAAAATGAATGCCTTGTGAGGACCATCTTTGCTGTATATGGAAAACAAAGAAAGAGATCAAATGCACATTAACAGTCTGATAAACATTTTTGTTAATTGTTTTTAGTAAAGTATAAAAGATACTGGCTGCATCTAATTTTTCAAAATTATAGAATCTGCAGCCAAGCAGATGGGTTGGGGTCTTCCTGGATAGAAAACCTCAAAGACATTTTCAAAATTTCAAGATGCTTTCTATAAAATAAATCTGTTGCTGAGAAAATGAGTTGGGATCATTCTGTGAAGCAAACCTCGAAGACAGGTTTCAAAGTTAAGATTCTTTCTAGAATCTATACTTAGCATGTGGGTAAAAGTCTCTCTCTGTAGAAAACCTCAAAGAAAAGTTTCAATACTTCCAAAGATTCTTTCTCTGTAGGAAACCTCAAAGACAAGTTTCAATATTTCCAAAGAATCTTGCTAGAATCTATACTTAGAATGTGGGTAAAAGTCTTTCTCTGTAGGAAACCTCATAGAAAAGTTTCAATATTTCCAAAGATTTTTGTTAGAATCTATACTTAGAATGTGGGTAAAAGTCTTTCTCTGTAGGAAACCTCAAAGACAAGTTTTAAAATTTTCTTAGATTCTTTCTAGAATCTTTGGCTGACAGTTGATTGGAAAGTTTACTGGGCAGCAAATCCCAAAGATCTTTTTAAAACTTTCAAGACTCTTTCCAAATCTTTAGCTTAGCAGTGGCTGGGGTATTAATGGGGGTAGACCAGTGGCTGAAGCAACAGTTACTGGTCTAATCCATGTACAGAGACGTTAGAAGCAGAGCGAGAGTCGGAGATGGGTACAAGGTGGAGTTTGGAGTGGGAGTAGGTGTGCACCTGGGCTCTGCCCTAAGTCTGATTCTCTCTATCATCATACTAGAAGCTTCATCAGGAGAGTTCCCAATATGTGCTCCATAAGAACTGTTGTATGCAGATGATCTGATCATCATTGCAGAGTCCAAAGGGGAACTGCTTAAGAAGGTTGAGGCATTGATGGCGTTGATGGTGAAGAAAGCCAAACATGTGACCAAACATGAAACACAAAGAAGCTGGCGTCTGTCATGCACCAGTACCTGCAGAATATGTCTGGACAGGACCTCTGTGTTGTCTGTCTTACAGAAGCAGATAGAAGTGCAATATTCTGTGGTAGCTTCTTGCATGGAGGCTCAAGAAATGTAGTGGTATCAAGGGTCCACTGAAACCAAACTGAATTTAGCTTAATCTGATGCCCCAGAAATGCTTAGCTGATTGATGAAGGACAGATGAGGATGGCGATGGTTGGTGATGACAAACTTGAAGTTCTCTCAGACTTCCATTACCTCAGTGGCATGTTCTTTGCTTGGAGTGGCTGAGAGCTGACTGCAGTCACAGGCTGCAAGTGTGTATGGGGCAAGTTTGCCCAATGACTCTTCTCTTCCCACCATCCACCATCTGCCTTTGTTGGCCCAAGGATAAGTGTATGCAACATGTTTGAAGGTTGTGAGGCTGCATGAATCCGAGAAAAGGGCCAAGACAACAGATACCTTGAACTGCCTGCCACATAATGGCTTCCATGATCTCCCAGATCCATTACATCAACGTGAAGAGTGTAGTTAACTTAAACTCCTTACTCACAAAGCTTTGCACTCAGGATATAGATGTGATGGTCAGCACTAGTAAGATTAAGGTCGCTTGATAACATATGGTGCACAACAGACTACTTCACCCAATCACGCATGCTAGTAGTGGCTAGGTAAAGACATCTATCAAGCCAAAGAAACTGAGGAGGAAGTGATTAGGAATGACAGCACAGCATGAAGCTATGTATAGATTTAAGACTCTCAAAAAAAGGGTTTTCTAGGTAGAAATGTCAAACAGACCAGATCCTTGGGAAAGGATTAATTCTGGCCTGTATCAAATAAATATGGTTGACGAGGATGATGCATGTTCTACATATATCAGCCATTTTAATGTGAATTATTTTGATGAGTTGATTGGTGAGCCATATTAAGGAACTCAGAAATATGTTTTGTTGCATTTTGTTTTAATTCTCTATGTCCCAGTCAGCATTTTTTCAGTCGTGTTGGGATGGGTCTTCCTGGGTTGAACCAGTACTAAGCAGAGGATTAAGTGTCTGTAATCCCATGGCAATATTATTAGATAGGTTAGACAACCAAACTAAATATTGTCCCAATTTCATTCATAGCAAAACTATTCTGTATGTTAAGGGACTTCAGCAATACAGCTGCAACTTACTGTTTTAGATACCACTTGCCAAATTTAAATTCAAGCCAATTTCAAAAATGTAATTAAGTTCAGTGAAAAATGAAGACAAGCAGACTCAATGGCCAGTTGTATCCTTACAAACTAGCACCCGATTTCTCCTGGCGACCTCCACATATCACCAGGACAAATCAATCATTGACCCTGTAGTATCTTGATTTTAACAAATCTTGAAAACAAATCCTATATTTTTCAACCCTTAACTAGGCAATCATGATATAAGTCATCTGATTTTGTTGTCAGCTAAATTGTTGTTGTTTTTTTAAACCTTTTTGATAAACAGCATCTACACAGATCAGATTGCACATAAAGCAGCAGTCTGATCTGGGTCCACACTGTTTGCCCATATACATACATTAGTCAAATACTATAAGCAACGATTCAAAAATGTGTAACAGATGACTTAAGCAGACAGCATTTACAGATGAACTTTTCAGGTACCTTAAACGTTTCAGCTGCAGATGTATAACTATATATTCCTCACAAATTAGATAGTTTAATTATGAACAAAAACAAGGCAAAGTTTAGTTTGATCATCTGACTATTTTTATAATACTAACATGGGATTATGTATTGATGAATTCCTTAGCATGTGCTCTCTAACTAACTTCATGAGTATGGCTCATCCTGGGACATCACTCAAGTGTCAACTTTAATATTGCACAGAAAGTCATTGATTCATGAATAGGGTACATTGGCACTTGCTGAAAAAATTAACTTCGTGCTTATGCATAGATGCCCTCAACAATAAGGAAAACAAACCAAATTAATTCTTGCAAAAGATTTTCAAGCCAATTTCATAAATGTTTCTTAAGTTTGATGAAAATGAAAGATTGTCACAAAACTAGAAAAAATCCTGGATTTATGACTATCTTTTTATTTTATCATTGAAGTCAACCATTTAAAAGCATGAAATTATGTTTTCATCAAATGACAGTTAACCAGAATAAATCAAGACTTTCTTCCCAATGTTAATAGTTAACAAATGAGAGATGTCCCTGGATGATAGGGACCCTGCAATATTAGAATTTCACTCGGACTGAGGCCTGTACTATTAACAAGACTGTAATATGGAAAACCAAATTTATTACAGACGAGAATTAATCCTCTATCAAGGATGGGACTTGTATGTCTTGCTTTCATTGAAGAGACACCTTCCACTCAAAGCAATTTTGAGAGTCTTTTTGAATCCATTGTAAGCTTCATTGTCTTCTTTACTACTTTTTCCTACATTTGCCTTGGTCTGCGCAACCACTTCAAGCATAAGTGTATTGGTGATCCAGCCTGTGTTGCACTGTAAGCTAACAAGCCACTAAAATTCTACTAGTGAGGGGCATATCTTTGATGCACAGCTTTGTGAGAAGGAAGTCTGAGCTAACTATGTCCTTCACTTTGAGGTTTCTGATCCAGAGGATCATGGCAGTCATTACACCATAGGGGGTCAGGTGTCTGTTGTCACGGCTCAGGCCTCTGAAGCATGAAGCATCATACTCCTCACACATATTGAGAATCCCTATCCTCTGGTCAGCAATGGTAGTTGGTGGGAGAAGGGAGATTTGATTCTTTACATCCCAGTCAACAATATTTCAGCTATGTCAGGACAGGTCTTCCTCGGTTGAACCAGTACTAAGCAAGGATTAATGCGTCTTGCTCAAGGACACAATGCAGTGACAGCGGTAAGGCTCAAACCCGCAGCCCTTCTGTCTCGAGTCAAACACTATATCACTGAGCCACTGCCTCTCAGAAGAGGGAGAAATAAGCCAGACATGCTACATGCACTTTAGCAGCATGGGTCCCAGCCAGCTTGAGGCTGCCTTAGTAGAGAGAATGCTATTGAGGTAGCTGAACTGGGAGGACATCCAAGCATGTTGCCACCAACCAACACCTCCCTGATCAATCTTCCATCAGCTGTGAATTGTTGCCCAGGTTCATCTAAACTCAGGGTCTGGGCTAAGTGAATCTTGATAACACTACCTTTCATGTGCACTCATGGAAGCAGCCACCAAAGAAGATTGGACTACTACCGGTTACTGCAAGACAGACGGCACAGGGGTCCTTTTCAGGCCTCTTCAGTAGATCCTGATTCAAGATAGATGCCAGAATCTTTGTCTTTCCCCCCCCCCCCCCCCCCCCCCCCCCCCCCCCCCCCCCCCGGGACTCTGCATTAACCATCAGATCTTCTGCATACGGCAGCTCTTATAGAGCACCAGCTCGGAGCTCTCTTGATTAAACCTCTAGCATGACGACAGAGAGAAGCAGACTAAGGACAGAGCCCTGATAAACAACTACTCCCACTCCAAACTCCTCCCTGTACCCATCTCCAACTCTTGCTCTGTTTCTAACATCTCTGTATATGGAAAGTAGCAAAGTTGGAGCCACACATGGTCACAAACCTTAAAGACAGTAATCCTCACATGGCTTGGATACTTCCCCTCCCAAATAAACCTAGGGAAAAATAACCTTAAGTCTGTCAGAAATGAAAAGGGATACCTTAACTCTAAAACTCTGGCAGACTGGGGGCAAGGAACCAGCACAGGAACAACGGACGAGGAAGCAGGGACGGTATCTTGTGGTATCTCCTGCAAATCTGGGGGCTCAGATTCCACATCTGGGGGCTCAGATTCCACATCTGGGGGATCAGATTCCACATCTGGGGGCTCAGATTCCACATCTGGGGGGTCAGATTCCACATCTGGGGAGTCAACTTCCTCGTCTGAAATATAAAAAAAGATCATGATAAAAAAATGTCCTGATCCTCTCATCTGCTTATGTTCTTATGAAGCCAATATTGTAAACAGTATGTACCCAGACAGGACTACTTCCTTGGGAGCAGTCTGATCATAGTCATGTTTGCTTCCATGAAAAAATCTAGTCATGCGTGTATGGCAGGATAAGAGCTAACCCAACAGCTCTAAATATAATTAGCAGATAACAGTTTGAAAAGGGTAATAGTATTTGATTATTTTTAGGACTAGATCATACATTACAATATTGATACTTTATTCGCATTAATAAACATACAAATTGCTTTCCCCCAAAAAACATGTAAATATATTACTTGAGCATATATGAGTACCAAAGAATTTTTTGTAAAAAATCCTGTTATAATACAAGAAGCAATATTTAATGGTAATAAATCTGCCATCTAGACTATTCACATGTAATATTCAGGCCGACAATGAAGCTGGGTCCAATGTGCTGTATACTTAAGACAGGATTGTTGGTAAAGTTAAAGGATGGAACCAATGTGCTGTTATACTTAGGATAGGATTGTAACCAATGTGCTGTATACTTAAGATAGGATTGTTGGTAAGGTTCAAGGATGGAACCAATGTGCTGTATACTTAAGATAGGATTGTTGGTAAGGTTCAAGGATAGAATCAATGTGCTGTATACTTAAGATAGGATTGTTGGTAAGGTTCAAGGATGCAACCAATGTGCTGTACACTTAAGACAGGATTGTTGGTAAGGTTCAAGGATGGAACCAATGTGCTGTACACTTAAGACAGGATTGTTGGTAAGGTTCAAGGATGGAACCAATGTGCTGTATACTTAAGATAGGATTGTTGGTAAGGTTCAAGGATGGAACCAATGTTCTGTACACTTAAGACAGGATTGTTGGTAAGGTTCAAGGATGGAACCAATGTGCTGTATACTTAAGATAGGATTGTTGGTAAGGTTCAAGGATAGAACCAATATGCTGTATACTTAAGATAGGATTGTCTGTTAGGCTCAACTGTTCTTAGCATCTTGCATAATTTTACAGGATTTCTTTTCAAAATTTGCTTTTCCAAATATTCTTTGAAGAATATGATCATTGTATCAAACCATTTGGATACAGGTTAAGCCAGACTATTCTTTAAACCTGATCTGGATCCAAACTTTTTTTTAATTGTATCAACAAACATCATCATAAGCAGGCAAAGTGATTGTGTTATCCTGTTCTGACAATAATCAGCATCAATTCATATGATAAATCATAAAATTGATGCTCTGCTTAGCTGACTCAAGATATTCTTCAGCTAACAGCTAATCTGGATATAAAGTACTTTTAAGAAAACATATCCAGGTTTCGTAGTTTTAAACAAAGTGTTTGTAATTATAGAAATTATCAAATATGTCAAGACACTATATGTGATTGCTTATGCTAGCCGCAGTGACACATGTAAGACTAAACATTAGCACAGTCTTATGATGTTCACAAACATCAATAATAAGGCAATTAGATAAGAATGCATAAACAAAATTTCATTTTCTTATTTCTCAACCAAAACATATGCTGTGGGTACTCAAAATAGCTATCTCAATGAGATGGTACTTTTGAGCACCCACACCAACTGTTAAAAGAGTTAAAATGATGGAAAAGAAAATATTTACAATTTTATGTTCAAAGATTTTCTTATCTAGACTTATGATAATGTTGTAATATTGAAAAAATAAAACATACCCTGGGAGCAAACTTGACACAACCACCCTTCAAGGCCATCCCCTGAAATAAATTAACAAACAAAGGTGAAAGATGGAGACAAGTAAACAGTGATGTAAGCTTAACTCTGCCTGCTGTGGAATGTTTCATGCTGCTGACTATTCCAAATAACACTTTCTAACTAGAGGACCTGAAGCGCTAACCTGATATCCTTAATAATGTCAAGGTCAACTTAGGCTTATTATTTAAACTTTTTATACTCCTCAAAATAATTAAAGGACCAAGATTTTAGAATGCGAGTATAATTAGCTCAAACATTTTAATTCTGTAAAACTAGGCCCAAATTGTTCTATTCTTTATGCCAATAAATCAAGAATCATTATTAATGATTCCCATGCATAATTCTGCCATAACTGTGTCTCAAATGCACATAACCTCAAAAACACACTTTCAAAAGGCAGTGGGTGGGGTAAAGAAATTCTTCTGTGGTCATTCGAGTAGAATGAAAGAGACATCAAATTGAACTTTGTTTTAAACAGTTCAGCTTACATGCAAAAAAATTTCTTCAAACAGTTTCAATATACTGGGAAGCAAGCGTTTTCATCTCTGACAATGGAGTTTTGACATTGTTTTGTTTTCTGCAAACAATGTGTGTACTTGGCCATCAAGAATCAGATTTCCAATCGTCATTCTATGCCTTTGAGTGTTAGAAAGATGTCCTGACGCATTGTTTAAAGATTATCACAGACAAACACCAAAACCAGTTGTCGGAATCCATAGTCTGGCCATTATGCCACAGCCAAACGGGGCAATTTTCTCACAGGAAGAAATGGATGGTATCGACGGGATTAAAACACCATAAAATCATGCGAAAACAGAGGTTTCAACATCTAAAAGCAATTTTCATTCATTTCATGCAGTTCTGTGGTCCATAGATCACACACAAATAATGACATTCCAATACATTTAGGTCAAGTTTTGAAATGACAAAAAATCCTTGTTGGTAACATTTTCTACCATTTTCTTTTTGCTGTTGCTCTTGGCAATAGGGCGTCAAAGATGTCCAAAAATTTAGGATAGATCGTTAAATTGGTTTTCAAAATACGTTCTACACAAAATGCATCAATGTTATTTTGAGGAGTATATTTTACCATATATGGGCATGGTGGCCATTTTTGTCAAGTGACCTAAAATAAATATCATAATTTTTATTGTGTTTTTTTTCTACTGAATAGTATTATAATCTATATGAAATTTAAGTTCAAACAGCCCAGTGTTTTCTGAGAAATGTATGTGGCAGTCCAAAATGAGTGGCCATGGATGAAAGGTCAATTTGACCTTTGGTGCTGTCTCATTAGGTTCCAATATATACTTAAATGCAAAAGTTTTGCAACTCTTAATAAAATGCTATTTCCTTCTTTTTGGCCCAACTATTTCACTCTGTGATATTGTGATTGACAAGTCCAATGATTTGTCTTCCATACAGCATAAAATTCTGACCATTAAGACTTATGATTGACAATCCTCAACAAGAAGTGTAAGGCAACCTAAATTTAAAAAGTCACAGAATTACAATAATTTACATTTTATACGAGTCACAGAGCTACAAAACCTTACATTTTATTCGGGAAAGGTGTTTAACCATTATCTGTTTTCAAAAGCAGAAGAGCAGATAAATCAAATCAGGTTTATTTTATGCAAATGTTAACGTTCATGATGTCAACGTAAAGTCTTCATTACTTGACGTTATTGGCCTTTTAAACACAAATGAACGTCAATAATCGAGGTTTTTTTTAAACGTCACAAGTGAAAGCCCCAACACATTGCATAGAAGACAAAAGTATCCCACGACATAACGGAATAAAATAAACACTTTTGATAAATTGGTTGACGTTACAAAGAAACGAAGCGACTTTGAGCGTTGATAAACGTAAATTGTTAAACTTTTAAATGTTGTCCGTCAGTTACGACATCTGGCTGTCACATCACACCGCTTGTTTTCAAATTGAGATAACTATTCTTATGCTAGTCATTAATTGTTGAAATACACTGACGTCATTATAACGCCAGAATGAAGAGCATGATCCAAACCGATTTACAGTATATCATTCCACATTGTGCAGGAGCGTAGGATATGATAACATAAACATTCTAACATAAACCATACTGACAAAAACACAGATGTAAAACGGTTGCAAAACTTTTGCGTTCAAGTATAAATGCAAAAGGAATCAAACTAGCATTGCCGTAAAAAAGGTCAAGGTCAACCTATATTCATCATTTGTTCAAACCTTGTAGGGCCCACATCGCTAATGTTACATACCAAGTCCCAAGGCCATTGGTCTTTTGGTTCCAGAGAAGGAGATTTTTAAAGGGTTTTTACCTTATATGGGCATGGTGGCCATCTTGGTAATGTGACCATTATTATTTGTTATAAATTTTACTCCTCTAAACTTATGAGTCTCCATAAGAAATTTGAGTTCAATTGGCCATGTGTTTTCTGAGAAAACTGTTTTAATATATTGATGGAACTCCAATATGAGAGACCTTGGCTGAAAGGTCAACCTTGACCTTTGGAACTTATTTATAGCCATTGTCACATTAGGTTAAAATATCAAGTGAGAATAATGACTTTGGCTTCAACAGTTTTCAAAAAATCAACTTTAAAAAAATCCAATTTAAATGCTTTAGGAAGCAAATTTGACCTTGACATAAAGTAGGTCAATGTCAACCTAGGATCATCATTTGAACAAACTTAGGAGGACCCACATCGCAAATGCTACATACCAAGTTTCAAGGCCTTCTGATTCTCGAGAAGATTTTGTTAAAGCGTTTTTACAATATATGGGCATGTTGGCCATCTTGGTCATGTGACCAGAACAATTTGTATAAATTTTGGTTAACTTGTCGTAAGGAGTCTTCATATATAAATTAAGTTCAATTTGCCTAATGGTTTCTGAGAAAACTAGCTTTTAGTATATTGATGGGACTCCAATATGAGCTACCTTGGCTGAAAGGTCAAAGGTCAACCTTGACCGTTGGAACTTGTTTATAGCCATTGTCACATTAGGTTAAACATGTCAAGTAAGAATGATGACTTCAACAGTTTTCAAAAAATCAACATTTCAAAACTTTCTCATTTAAATGCATTAGGAAGCCATTTAGGGGTACGTGCATTAAGAGGCTATTTTGGCCACCCTATGAGGTCAAAACATAAAAGTTGCTCTTCACAAGTTTCTTCTTATTAGTTTATTAGGACAAAAGCCAAAGTGTAAAGGTCTGATTTTGATTCGTTTTTTACGGTTGCTATGGTAACAAAAATGGCCACCAAAATAGGCTGAAATAGGAAAATGACCATTTTGGAGAAAATTGGAGACATGTAACAGAGGAATTCATATAGATCACACGCAAATACCAAACAAAAATATTTTAACGGATGATGAGAATTATCACGGCACACAATATATACTCGAAACCAAAAGTAACTTTACACCTTGAACTACCATATATATCTTTACTGTTTTTGATTTTAACCAAATTAAGTATTACAATGAATTGCTGGTACCTGTTCTAACATAATTCACGAAAAACAACTTAGGTCAATTCGCCTTCTTTCGAGTTATCTGTGCTTTCATTAAAAGTACAAAATTAGCCTTTCCTAACAAAATCCAAAGTAAACCTAGGATTTCAACACACTTTTTAAAGGGCCATCAATTGCCCATTAAAAATAGTGATAGAAATTTTGTCTCTGACGTAAAGTGAATTTTTGGCAGCATCTTAAAGTTGGTTCATATTGAAATTATCTCCCTTTGAATTAAAACAATAGTGAACTTTAGTCCCTGCTAAAAGCTTGATCTCAGATGACATTTGAAATTTTTTACCAGCGATTTGTTTGGACTTCTGCCCTGAGTACGTGACAAGATTATCTGATAAAAATTCCCATCAGTTTGGAAGAAAAATGGCAAACATTTTCTTATGGGAAATTCTATTGAAAGCACTGTAACGTTCACATAAAGGGGTATGGACGTTTAAACGCCACTCCTATTTGTGTTACTTGAAGGGTGATCTGGTCTAATTTGAACTTTAAAAAATAATTCGATAGCCTGTCTTTCAGACTGGTTCTTTAAAATTGAATTGTCCAATCTCAAAGCTACAGTAACACGTCAAAAGTGATGCGTCTTGGAAAAGTTTATTTTACCCCCTTGCCTCTTTCATTAGGGCATTGTGATTGCATTTATGACAGTAAAATTATGAAATTCAAATGTAATATGAATAATTGATTGAACCTAAATATGAATCAATCACATTTAAAATACCACTCACTAATACCAAGAAAAAGGTATATATATTAACTGTCTAAAAACACTTTTGGCTTTTTGTTTGTGTGTTTTATTGCTTTACATCCCAAGTCAACAGCTATGGTCATTTGGACGGTCAGTTCACCTAACCACACTTTTTCCTGGGCAGGCTTGAACAAGCGGTTAACGAGTGATTTGTGCACATACTTTCGCTTGTAACTGACAACAACCCTTCTTGAATGAATCAGTGGAAGGGAGGAGAATGACCGTAGAAATTATTTCATGATCAATCTCCACGCAAGTATGGGACCAGGCCGGGATCAAACTCGTGACCCCTGGATCTGCAGTCAGACACGCATCTGTAGCCAGACACGTTACCGCCTGCGCTACGTGGCCCGGTTCTTTTGGCTTTGAGTATATTAAAAAATTTTTGGTATTTGCTTGTGCTAATATCTAAAGGCCTCCTCACACATAAGCGAATCTGTTCGACGAAGCCTTGCGAATAGAGTAAATTTGTGATTTCAAGCAAATTCTGAACGAAATTTTTGAAAATTTGTTACATAATCTTAAAATTTGACGATAGAGAACTATTTGTTGCGAATGGTTTACGAACACTAACTGTAATTCACTAGAGATCTTTTGCACGTGCAAACAATATGTTTTCATCCATTAACGTTAAGGAGTGATTTGCTGCGATTCGGGGCCCAGAGATACGAACTTAAACCCAGCATTGCGAATCTTCGCTAATGACTCCAAATATTTCAGACAAGGAAATCCCAAATCTGGTCAATACCAGATGAGCAACGTCTTGATCCCCTTCCCCCGCCTCCCCACACATCACCACAGTACAGGGTAAAGGTAAGTAAGGTTTTAACATATATATATATATATATATATATATATATATATATATATATATATATATATATATATATATATATATATATATATATATATATCCAGGTGAAGACAGCATAAAAACATGAAATATAAATTTAAAAGATGATCAATTAAATCTGCACCGCCTTGGAACTGTCAGCAAAAGAAAAACATGCACTGCAAAGCTTCAACAGGTTTAACGGTACCAACCTCACACTTAATTCTGATATGGCTATGATCTCTAAACATGGTTTAATCCAATACAAGAATGTCTCCTTGTGATGGAGTTGGGCATGTACCAGAGCACTAGGGGGGGGGAGTTTTATCGGGAATGGGACTTGAAATGCCCGGTATCGAGCTAGTGAACCCTGGTCTGCTGGGACTACACGACATATGCTTGGAGAGAGGGAGAGACAGAAAGACATGTAGAGACTTCGACAGACAGACAGATAGACAGAGAAATGCAATAGACACAAACAATCTGAGGGTGTTTAACATACGCGGATCCAGTCCCCACCCCTTGTTAAATCACAACGCTATAGGGGGACCTGGAACCCCTAAAATTCACAATGGCTACCAAGCGCCTATTCATTGCTGGGCTATAAAATGGCATTTCGCTGGCGGGCCGATGATGGCCCGCTTATAGCTATCTCCCCTCATCAACTATAAAGTGGCATTGGATCAAAAACGTCGTAGGAACACTTCAATTCGCATCAATTTGTTTTTTGTAGTTACATGTACAATACATGTACGTATTGATTGGTATGTAAGCATTTTCCGAACGTTATAATTTGCTTTCACGCATCGGATTCAAATTGCTTCAATGGGCAGATGTTAGTTACACTCGCAAAACATCGCAAGAATGCGTCTCTTGATCGTCATATTTCGCTAGATATGCAAATTAGCCGACCACGATATGCAAATTTGCACGCAGCTGCGATCTCTAACGTATGATGATGAACGCTATAAGAAGACTTACGATTGATAAACGTATTAAAGCGAATTGTTACGAATAACTGTGACGAACATTTATTCGTCACAAATTTTTAAACATGCTTAAAATTTTCAGACGAACAACACTATTGTAACGATCACAAACGAATACAAACGCATCCATGCGAACATCACCAACGATTTAAAACGTACATTTACGAATAATAACAAAACCGGCTGAAGTCCTATTCATCAGTATGCGCATGATGACGCTGGGTGGTTTTCGTCTATGTGTGAGGAGGCCTTAATTTTTTAAAAAATGGCAATTTCTCTATTTTAAGCCTATTTTGTCGGCCATTTTGGTTACCATAGCAACCGGAAAAAATAAAATAAATGCCAGAATTTTACACTTGGGATATTCCTCTAATAAACCAATAAGATGAAATTGGTGAAAAGCAACTTTCAGTATTTGGCTCTAGAGGGGCCAAAATAGCCCCTCAATGCATGTACCCCTTTGACCTTGACGTAAAGTAGGTCAAGGTCAACCTAGGATCATCATTTGAACAAACTTGGTAGGCCCCACATCCCAAAAGCTACATACCAAGTCCCAAGGTCATCGGCCTTCTGGTTCTGGAGAAGATTTTTAAAAGGTTTTTACCCTATATGGGCATGGCGGCCATCTTGATCATGTGACCAGGACCATTTGACCAAACATTTGTTCCCACATCCTAAGGAGGATTCATATGAAACTTGAGTTTAATTGGCACAGTGGTTTCAGAGAAGATGTTAGAAAATGTTGACGGACGGACGACGAACGGATGCCGGATGGACACCAGAGTGATTGGTATACTGCTTAGCTCACCCATTAGCCCTCGGCTCAGGTGAGCTAAAAATATTTCAGAAACACAATCGGAGTGTCAAACAGTTTGGATCTGACATTCTGTCAGTCCTAAATTGAGATCATTTAACTGTTTGCAAAGTTTTCTGCATACCATTCAAATGTTTTTATACTATGTCAGGATGTGTCTTCCAGTAGTGAACCAGTACTTTTTATTTGTTTTGATTTGATTCTTTACGTCCTATCAACAATCTTTCAGTTATATATATAGGGACGTGTCTTCCTGGGTTGAACCAGTACTAAGCAGAGGATAAAGTGTCCTGTTTGTTGCTTTAAGTCCCATGTAAACAGCTATGGTTATGGTGGGACCACCAGTTCACCTAAACACATTTTTACTGGGCATGCTTGAACAATCGTTTTACCAGTACTTCGTGCACATACTTCCGCTTGTAATTGACAACAACCCTTCTTGAATGATTCAGATGAAGGGAGAGTAATGACCGTAGAAATGATTTCATGATCAATCCCATGTAAGAATGGGACCGGACCGGTATCGAACTTGTGACCCCTGGATCAGAAGTCAAACACTCATCTGTAGTCAGACACGTTACCGACTGCGCTACATGCTGCCCGGTATAAAGTGTCTTGCCCATTGACACAATGCAATGCCTGGGATGAAGCTCCATACTGCAACCCCTCAATCTTGAGTCAAGCACTCCACTACTGAGCCACTGTGGTCCTAATTATTACAAATGTTATCCATTGATGACAAAAGTAGCTGCTAACAGACAGAGTTAAGCCTGGGGTGAGGCTTCAATCTGTAACCCCTCAATCTTGAGTCAAGCTCTCTACCACCGAGTCAATGTGCTCTTCATTATTGCAAAGGTTATCCATAGATGATAAAAGTAGTTGCTAGTAGCCAATGCCTACCTGCAACCCCTCAATCTTGAGTCAAGCCCTCCACCACTGAGTCAATGTGCTCTTCATTATTACAAAGGTTATCCATAGATGAAAAAAGTAGTTGTTAGCAGACAGCGTTAAGCCATAGGGTGAAGCTCCAACCTGCAACCCCTCAATCTTGAGTCAAACACTACTACTGAGCCACTGTGGTCCTCATTATTACAAAGGTTATCCATAGATGACAAAAGTAGCTGCTAGCAGACAGAGTTAAGCCTAGGGTGAAGCTCCAACCTGCAACCCCTCAATCTTGAGTCAAGAAATCTACCACTGAATCAATGTGCTCCTCATTATTACAAAGGTTATCCATAGATGATAAAAGTAGCTGCTATCAGACAATGCCTACCTGCAGCCCCTCAATCTTACTATTTTTAGAAACATACTTGCATTTTATTATATATTTAGGATGTAGTATGTGATGGATACAAGGAGGGGCGGGGTTCTGACCCCACTCACCCTAAAAAACCACAAAGCTATAGGGCTCCATAGCAATACTGGTCTGGAACCCCTAGAAATTCACAAAGCTACCAAAACAGCATTCAATGTTGGGCCAGTATAGGTCTGCAAGGGAAACCTCATTTAAATGGCAGTTCGCTGGCAGGCAGATGATGCCCCACTTTTAGTGGTATTAGGAACCTCTCTCCCTCCATCAACTAAAACAAAAGTTGTCAGAGTTGGACCCCCTCTGACAAAACTTTCTGGATCCGCCATGAAATATGCACACAATGGCAACAGGATATTCATGGCACAGTGAATATGCTTCTTTCATAGTTTGTGGGAGGCTTTGGGTTTGATAAACTTTTTTTTCTCCAATTTCATTCAACTATTATAATAAATACTATAATTTGACGAATAATTCATTATCCAAAATCGTTTTGGTTGCTAAATACTGCTATAAAATAGTAAGCAATGAAGACCCTGGTGTGAGGACACGTTCTGCGGGATTACTGTCTTTGTGTTTGCTTCATTATGTTCCCTGTAAGAGACACTTGGCATAAATGTTAAAACCAATGTGAAAACATGATCATGAGCTGTGTACAAAAATACCATAAAATAAAAATGATGAAAAAAACAACAAAGTAATTAAAACAGACACAATCATTGGATAGATTCAAACCCTCTGCACAATGGGATTAAACCATTAAAACACGCAGAATGGATTTTCTACTGGTGGCGACGAGGCCTCTTTTCTTACTGAGTTTGGAAACTAACAACAAATAGCTTTCTTTATTTCTAGGCAACTTCTGATAGTCATGCAGTGCCCCTCAAATGTTTTGAATACTGCATGACTAAGTTTTTTTATAAACAAGCCAATGTTAGCATATCCTATAGAACTTTTATAACTTTGCTTGCAACCTAATCTTTTTGAAATTTGATCGCTGCAAAACTGCACATTTGTAGTCTAGTCTAAAATTTGAACAATAAATGCCTGAAAAACAGCCAAGACAAACAGCTCAGACCCAAATCAGACTGCTTCTGAAGTAGCAGTCTGATCAGGGTCTTCCCTCTTTGCTATTCTGACAAGAATTTTGTGAATTCACACCCTGAAAACCAACATTTCATTTGAAAACACAAAGAGAAAATGTTTGAAATTTTAGAACATTTACTGTAGCACATTCTTTAAGCATCTATATTTGGTGAAAACAATGCTTTAAACTACTATATTCTACTCTAGAATGATACACAACAAACAAGCAAAATCAATTAATAAAGATTCACTGTTGAATAGATCCAAAAGACACAGAAAGGATCTTCTTGTTTGTTTGGTTTAATACTTTACCTCCCACTCAACAAGTTTTCAGTCATATGGGGACAAGTCTTCCTATGTTGAACTAGAGTGCTAAAGAGTTTTGCTGAAGGACACAACATGGTGACTGTGGTCTTTGAGGCTCAAACCAGCAAATAGTTATAATGGGAGGCTCTGATGTGCATTATATCTCTTATCCACCACAAGTTTAATTCAATGAAATGTGCGATTCTTTTCATCATAATTTATGTAAACAATTTTAATGTGAAAACCAAGATTTTGTCATATATGGAAATTGTTACTCTTACATTTCTAACTGTACATCAGTAAATGCCTAAAGAGTACATATATATTAACCCTTTTTATTCTAAATACAGATAAACAGGTACTTTAGCAAAAAGTAAAGACCCAGATGAAATGCTGCATATGGCGGCATTTCAGAGTTTTATCTGTTTGCTAAGATAAAAGCAATCTTTAGAAACATTATAAATTACATCAAAATTTGGAAATTTCACTGTGTGGCCACTTAAAGCACAAGATGGTTTATCCCAAATGTATTGTTTTACTATGTTTGGGAAAATCAATCAGAATGAGAAGGGTTGTGATTTCTATTTCTGAAGATTTGCTTTTAACTCTACAAACTGCACAGACTTAGATGAAACTCACCAATATGAATTTACTGTCAAAATACCAGATTCCAATAGCAGGCCTCCAGATAAGAGTGGGTACTGGAAAATGATTTTTCTTATTATTCAACCAAAACATATGTTGTGGGTACTCAAAAGAAACATCTCAATGAGACGGTTCTTTTGGGCACCCGTTTAATTTGATGGGTAAGGAAATTAATGCAATTTTATGCGCACAAACTATCCATATCTGGACCCATGCAATTTTTGTATGTGAAGAAAAGTAGATGATTATAAGAGTTTTGATTAATTTGTGCCTGGGCTACAACTGGTTAAAAAAATTCATAACTTACCCCGCTTAAGGAGCCGGAAGTCCTCTTGTCTCATCGCTGAAAGAAATGGGTAACAAGTAGTCAAACATTTGATAAAATAATCTATTAGGTTATAATAACTACTTAGATGTTTGAGATCACAGATTTTGAACTGATCACATCATGATTACTTCATGATACATTTGTATTTCAAAAACTGAAATTTATTTCTAAATAACACCTACATATTCTTCCTAAAAAGCACACCATGTCCAAATTTTGTATTTTGTTCTACTCGTCATCCCTGTCAATTTGAAATGCTACATGGTCATATTAAAAAAAATTAGCCCCTGCGGCATGGCCCAGGTGGCATGACCATGGCGTCGGAACAAAAATCCTATTTGACATGTTTCATATCTTATTTGTAAGATGACACACAAAGTTTGGTATAAATCTTTGAAATCAAGTAAGTAAGTAAGTAAGTAAAGTCTTTATTTAAAGAGGGTGACAACATTTAGTAGTACAACTAATCTTCCATGAGGCCCTCAAAATAAATAATATGTACACACATAAAAACAACAATTCTACACAAACTATCAAATTAAATTGTTTAACCCTGTACTGCTGAGCAAATATAGCTAAATTTTGGCAAGACCGTAAACTGAATGCAAAACTGTGGATCCTGATCAGCTGATCAATATCCACACTGTTAGTGTTTCTAAAAACGGGATATATCTAGGTTCAGCAGGACAAGGGTTAATTTGATATTTACACAAGTGCATTTTTTATAATATAGTAACCGTATTTATCTTGACAAGCATCCATTTCTATTTTACTCTGCTTGTGGGAATTTTTTTATATTTTTGTCATCTGCTGTCTTTTTTTTTAAATTAATTTATTATATATATATATATATATATATATATATATATATATATATATATATATATATATATATATATATATATATAATAGTTCTCCGAGAGTCAAACAGATTGGATTAAGATCTGGCCCAACGTTTTGTCGGTCCTGATCTGGTTCTAAAACTGTTTGCAAAGGTTATCAGCAGACAACAATTTAAGGCAAAGAGTAACCATATATATATATATATATATATATATATATATATATATATATATATATATATATATATATATATATATATATATATATATATACATATATACAGCAGTGTATATCTAACCAACTTGCAGGTTTCCACTTATTAAAGTACTGCCGCATTAATAAGAAACGTGAAAAATCGACTTAAAGGGCATCTTTTCACGTTATTTTCTTTTGATATTTTCGATAAGCGGGTAGAAAAAGCTGCAGTATCTTTTGACAAAATTTTTAACCTGATGTTTTTGCTGAGTTTTTCTGTAATTAGATGGAATTTTTCCATATTTTTGGTTCTTTTCAACGGGGGAGTATTACTGTTGGTAGAATGGACATAAACTGACCCAGTTTATTAATAATATGCAACGGTTGACTTACTCATTCGCTGGCGTTTCAGGTCAGTGATCGCCGTGTAGGTTATATACTGAACAAAAGTGAAAACGCTATACTTGAATTGTTTGCCATTTATATGCAAAATGACGCAAGCCAGTAAAGCAAATGAAAGTGTATCTAAATGTGCAAAGACTGGGTTATGCATATAGTAAAAGTTTACGGATATTGTCACGAGGAAACACATGAAAGTCATTAAATCCAATTTTCAGGTTACAAATTTGAACAGAAATCTAACACAGTTTATGCCTTCAGAAATCCACTGCCAACCAGATTCGACTGAATGAAATTTTAGTCTAAGACATTTGACAACCAGAAATGTGTTTTGATCGTTTAGAAAAGCAACCTTAGAAAGTGGGGTATTCATCAAATTGGCCAAGCTTGAAATTTTATCACTGAAATCTCCATAGGAAAATAAATGTGTTGTTGCATCTTAGTCTGCGCACATTGCTGGGCGAGAAATGGTAGGAACAATGTGCTGATAGGTCTACCTGATTTGGTAAAAGAAAGAAAGTTATCGAAAATCGTGATAAATGGAAGATTGCCAAATATTTATTATTATATCTCACGTGAATTTCCCATACAAAACTTCCAATCACCCGCTACTATAGTGACGGCGAATACTGTCACTCGTTTGTCATAGCAGCGCGTGATAGTAAAGATATCAGTCGTTCGTCTGATGCGCAACGCCGATGCGCGTACGGTTCGTTCACGTCAGTAGATGTTCTACATGAGGCATGATTTGGCCACTTTCCACTCCCAATAACTTCGTTGTTTATGGTCAGAAACATTAATTGTAAGTACTCGTTTTCTTAGTTAGGGCGAGAGGAACCCGTTGAGACCAAATTTGAGCCGATTTGGCAAAATTTTCTATTTTGCAACAAAACCACATCTTGTACAGTATCCCATTTAAATGACGCTGCTTGGTATTAGGTTTGGCGTCGTTGACTTTTTATGACGTTATTTGTTTGACCGAATGTCATGATCAGTCGATCATTCACACTACTTAAAAGAACCATTTTTGTGAAAGATGTTTTTTCATTCACGCATATAGATAAGAGGCTGTGCACCATTTTCCATTTGGAACTCTCCTCACCACGGTAGGCCTAAGACGGTAGAAAATAATAGATCTAATATTCGGTATAATAAAATAAATTTTACATTCTCTGGTAGGGTGATAGTCGAAAATATCATCTCTGAAAATGTGATAATCGCATTCCTCAGGATGATATTTTCGACTATCACCCAATCAGGGAACGTAATATTTATATTATATTCCCTATTTGTTTTCGTGAAAGGGAGACATTTCCTTTTTTTCTACAAATTTGTTAAATTCGAAATTGATTTATGAGCTTGTTTCAAGTGTAATAATGCAACACAAGTATGACGAATTCTGATAAGCATAGCAATTTTTTTGCGCATGCGCAATTGCAAAATTCAGTGAATAAAGCATTAAACACAATAAGGAACATAACTCAAACATCAAAAGAGAAAAATTGGTGGAGATTCGACGAATCGCTTGCTGGATGTCTGGAAAACGTTATTAATCTTTAGTAAATACTTTTCGTCCAATACTTTCTCACAATATATAAAAATTTAATATTGTAGTGTAGCATTTTCACTATTGTTCAGTATCGCATGAAGTGTATCGTACATATAAAGTACTGCTGCATAAATTAGGATCACGAATAAATGACTTTAGATGTACGTTTTCAATTTACATCACATTGAGTATTCGATAATCGTGAATCATTTCAGGCAATTATTTCCTGGTATTATGGCTAACTTTTGTTCTAATAATTCTGATGGTAAAATTTGGGCATTCTGTTCCACTTATTTGACACTCTACAGGGATAATCCTCGGATAGGCCTAATCCATTTTCTGAAAAAAAACTATTATTGTTCTACACTACTTGAATGGCTGACTATAAAATTACATATGTGTAGTTGATAATGTTTAGGCCGTAAGTTGTTTTATAAAACTGTCGATAATAGCCACATCACACTGTTCTAGTAGAAAATGTCCTTACAAATATAGCAAACAGTATTTACCCGGATCAAACTGATCGTATTGTATCAGTTGGATCTGTGTCTACGCTGATTGAATCGGTACTTTCAACTGAACGGCAGTGCTTAAAAAATAAAACTGGCATGAACACTGAAAGCAATCACTATTTTAAAATGTGTGATGCTTTTGACACTTTACTGTAGAAATTTAAGTACAGATATATAGGCCATCACATGGCTGTTACACCATTTGAATTCCCCTCGCTTTTCAGAAAGCCTAAAAATGTCGAAATTCCCAAGAGATTAGGGGTCAGGGCAGTGGTAGTAGATTCTCCAAACAATTTTCTTCTGACACTGCAGGATATTCTAAATCCAGATTTGAGCTTAATGTTCGGAAAAATGCATGTAATAAAATAATATTCCCGATTTTCGCGTTTCTTATTATTGCGGCAGGACTATAGTATGCATTTACAAGCAGAGTAGAAAACAATATACATCCTGATCAGCTGGTTTCAGGATCCAACTGATTCGGATCTATACTGTTTTGCAAACAGGTTATACCCAGGTACAGCATGGTATGGGCCAAATGATTTACATTATTTTACATTATTTACAGGTCATCATATTTTTGTAATTTTATTTTTGTAAATTTTCTCCGCATAAAATTCGAAAAAAAAAACATCCGGAGAAGAAATTTAGGATACTGCCTAATTATGACTATTCCCTATGAGTGTAGATTCAGATCAGCTAGCTTCTGAGAGGCCAGCTGATCAGGATCCACACCGTAAGGTACAAAAATTAACATAGGTAAAATAATAAATGGATAGAAGAGAAATGAACAAAAATAATCACTGAAAATATATATACAAACTACAAACATGTACTTAAAATGAATAGTTTAGCATTTTAAAGTGATCATTTTCTTATTGGCCAAACTTAATTCAAGAGCAAGTTTAAACATCTTTTATGGAATGTTTTTTGAGTTTGGGCATTTTTAACTACTTCAGGCAAGCTGTTCCAAATCAAGCATCCAGAATATCTCATGCTCTGCTTAAAACATTCTGTTCTTGGTTTTGGAGGCACAAAAACACCTTGTTGATGCAGATCTGAGGTTTACTGATATGTTTAAGTTACTACGCAAGTTATAGTTTTCACCTATATATGTGGGAGTAAAATTGTGATACACTTTGAACATAAACTTGGCCTTTCTTAGAAACAAGCAATTTGACATGGTTATTGAAATTTATGACTTTTGACCTTCAGAAAAAAAAATGCTGTTGCACACCCAATTCATGTGAGTAACTCACATACCAAAAACTGACAGATGGGTTGACAGATGTACAGACTGACAGATGGAGGCAATAACAATATCCCTTTTGCTTTCTTAAAAGCATGGGTATATAAATGGTAAAATAATTATTAAATCCTTCAACAGATACTTTGGCAAACAATGAAGACCCAGGTGAAAGCATGGGTATATAAATGGTAAAATAATGATTAAACCCTTAAACAGATACTTTGGCAAACAGGGAAGACCCAGGTGAAAGCATGGGTATATAAATGGTAAAATAATGATTAAACCCTTAAACAGATACTTTGGCAAACAGGGAAGACCCAGGTGAAAGCATGGGTATATAAATGGTAAAATAATGATTAAACCCTTAAACAGTTAACATTATCCCCTTCGCTTTATTAAAAGCATGGGTATGTAAATGGTAAAATAGTTATTAAACCCTTCAACAGATACTTTGGCAAACAGGGAAGACCCAGGTGAAAGCATGGGTATGTAAATGGTAAAATAATGATTAAACCCTTAAACAGTTAACATTATCCCCTTCGCTTTCTTAAGGCATGGGTATATAAATGGTAAAATAATTATTAAATCCTTAAACAGATACTTTGGCAAACAGGGAAGACCCAGGTAAAAGCATGGGTATATAAATGGTAAAATAATTATTAAATCCTTAAACAAATACTTTGGCAAACAGGGAAGACCCAGGTAAAAGCATGGGTATATAAATGGTAAAATAATTATTAAACCCTTAAACAAATACTTTGGCAAACAGGGAAGACCCAGGTGAAATGCCACTTATATGCTGTTTTTGACCAGGGTCTGCACTGTTTGCTTAGATAAAATGATCTAAGAAAAATGATAAAATATTTTGGGGAAATTATAAACGGAGACCTGGACCCGAAATCAAACTTTTTTCAGACTCAACTGAACTGAGGATGAATTGGGTATGTGCATTAAGACGCTATTTTGGCCCCCCTATGAGGCCAAAAAATGAAAATTGCTTTTCACTAGTAGGTTTTTATTAGTTTATTAGAACAATAGCCCAAGTGTAAAAGTCTGGTATTGATTAGACTTTTACCGTTGTTATGGTAACAAAAAAGGCCACCAAAATAGGCTGAAAATAGGAAAGTGACCACTTTGGAGCAAATTTAAGACATTTGACAGAGAAATTAACATAGAGCACAAGCAAACACTCAAAAGATGTTTTCACAGATGATGAGAATTATTACGGCACACAATATATTAAAAGATTTTTTTGTATTCCCTTGTGCTGATCTCTAATTCTTAAAAAATCAGTCTCCAAAAGCCATTAATTTAGCACAAAATTGCAAATTTCTCTATTTTAAGCCTATTTTGTCGGCCATTTTTGTTACCATAGCAATGGAAAAATTTAAATAAATGCCAAAAAATTACGCTACAGTTATTCTTCTAATAAATTAATCAAAAGAAATTGGTTAAAACAATATTCATTTCGGGGCCAAATAGCCCCTTAATAATGCACAAAGCTCTTTATCAGGCTTGTATTTAGGTTAAAATGTTAATTTTTATTTGCATGATAAGTATATATGATGTCTGGGAAGTTTGAAAGCAGGAAGTTTTTATTTTTTAGCATTTAAGTTGTAATGAGCAGTAATTTCAAACTCAGTTGAACTTGAGCGTGGAAAAAAAAGCTTAAAACCTACAGTCCTGCTCATTCTTGCTTTTTTATAGTATTCGTCAACACCGAAACTCGACAAGCATTGTTCCCCACTGGAACTGTTGGCCCTCAGATTGGGATTTTCCTGTCCCCATTGAACACTAATGATGGATTCTATTCATCTGGCACACCCATAACCAATTCGTGTGAAGGATGAAAAATGAACAGATATGTGATTTCAGTGTTATGTGAATGTGATACCATCATGTTATGTCCCATCTCGGTGTGATGTCAGTATTATGTCAATGTTTGTTTTGTTTTTTTGTTGCTTTACATCCCAAGTCAACAGCTATGGACATGGCGGGACAGTCAGTTCACCTAACCACACTTTTTTCCTGGGCAAGTTTGAACAAGCGGTTAACCAGTACTTCATGCACATACTTTCGCTTGTAACTGACAACAACCCTTCTTGAATGATTCAGCAGAAGGGAGGAGAATGTCCGTAGAACTAATTTCCAGGGTTTCAGCTGGACTGAAAGGATCATTGACGGTTTGGGCCTTATACGCCTATTTTTCAGATTCCCAGAACGTTGCATTTGGGCTTCTAGTGTGGTGCATGTAGTATCAGTGCAATAGGTGAATCTAATGACAAGAGCCAGCTAGCAAAATATTTGCAAAATTCATACGCATTCGAGAGTTATGGCGGATAGAAAGGGGAGGGGGTCTGAAATTTCATGAAAATAAAAAGTGCTTTAAAAAGTGATTTCTGCACGTTTTCTTGATTTATTTGGTAGGCATGGTGATATCTATTGAACATACCATACGCAGAGTATTAACGAATTACGATAATTGATGAAATTGTTTTAAAAACAAAATATATTTTGTAATAAAATGATTTTTAGGACATTTTTAACACTCATTTTTGACCACCATAAATGGAAATTGCCATCTGCCCTTCTCAAATTGAAACAAGGGGTAGTTTTGCTACCATTTCGGATGGTAAGTGCGGCCTGATTGATTGGCTGGCTTTTTATTTCATGAGGAGACTGGAGCTTGTTGATCGGTGGAAGTGGGTGGGGTACTGTTTTTTTGCTGCTTTTTGCGGCCGCTGCACGACTCGTTAGCCACGGAAAATGACTGTTCATGTAATGATAGAGCGGGCAAACTGTTTTGGGGCATAAAAAACTTGAGTTCCTTTTGTTTCTTGGTGGCAATTAAGTTTTTTTAGTCATTTTATCGGTAAATGCCAATGCAAGTATGCTGTCCGCTTCGAGATGAAATCAAGGGAAGAAAACTAAGGATGCAATCGGTACCTAGATTTACCGGAAAGACCCGAATTACCGGAAAGACCGCCGAAATACCGGAAAGACCAAAGAATAATAGGGAAATATTGATTAATGAATAAAATAAAATGTATATGTTGTTTACATATAGTGGACAATACAGAAATTGGACATTACAGAATAAAAATCTAAAAAGTTAATTTCAAAATTCAAATAAACATACTTTAGTAGATACTTGGAATATGTTTGAAAAAAAAAAATATGCAACTTGTCAACTATTCAATTACTGGTATGTCCACCTTTACTAATCATTTAAATTGATTGGGTTGTTAGTTCTTGGTTGTTGTAATATGCTTTACTTTCATGTTTCTACCTTTACTGTGCCTCTCTCTACTACGCATGCTCCACTTTCACCTTCCAGCTATCTCACCCTGCTGCTGGGCAGTTGATAAATAAAGTTTAGAGTACCCACATGTTTTGTGTTTATAATTGAGTTATACGTTTCCACAATCTGTGGCCAAGAATTATTACAATCAAACAGAAGACAAATAAAACATGGTGTCAGAAGTGATTTACTAACGTCTACAACAAGGACCTAGAAGAAACATTTTGTTTAATCAGTTCTTGATCTTCATATTGCTTTAAACGGGAAATTATTATAAACAAAACAAAATGGATGTTAAACATGACAAACCAAAAATGGATTGGGACTCTAAGGACCTCTACAGTGCATTTAAACGTTTTAGAGACCACGCTGAATTTATGTTCAAAGGACCTTTGGCTAACAAGGAAGAAGAAGTGCAATGCAATTATCTTATGTTATGGATAGGCGAGACAGGTCGGCAAATATTTAGCACATGGACGCTGACGAATGATGAAAAAAAGAAACTGAAAACATATTATGACAAATTCAATGAATATTGTAAACCAAAAAGCAATGTTATTTATAACAGATATCTGTTCAGATCAAGAACACAAACAGAGTCTGAACCATTCGAACAATTTGTAACGGAACTGAAAACTTTGATACGAGATTGCAACTATCCGGCAGAGTTCAGAAACGAAATGGTACGTGACCACATAGTCTATGGGGTTCGTTCCAGTAAAATACGAGAGAAGATGATCATGGAAGGGTCAGAGCTTACGTTGGAAAAATGCCTAGATATCGCTCACACGTACGAGCTGAGTCAAGCGCAAGCTGAAGCGATCGGGACCCAGGCAACACCCAAAGCAGTGGACGCTCTGAACAGGGCTCGGGGTCGCAGCCGCTTTAGAACAAGAGGACGCCGCCGATTTACCAGCCAAGCAAGACAGACGGACAGTAGACAAGGTCGAGATAATCAACGTGTGCAGACTACGCCAAAATGTCAGAACTGTGGAAATCACAAACACTCTAATATGGGCCAATGCCCAGCTAAGGGGAAATTGTGTCATAAGTGTTCAAAATACAATCACTTTGCTAAAGAATGCAAATCTGTGAAATTAGTGCATGAAGTCGTGAACTGTGAAAATTACTCGGATAATTACTCGGATTATAGTGACAGTGATGAGCAGGAATTTTATGTACACACGGTAAACTCTTTTTCCTCTCAACCTGATCAAGTTTTTGTAACACTGTCAATTGGTACTTTCAGTAGATGCATGGATATTGATTGCAAAATTGATACAGGCTCTCAAATTAATTGTTTGCCCAATTCTACATTTAAACGTCTGAAAATTAGCAACCCCTTAGAACCCTCAAATGCCACACTTACCGCATACACAGGCGATCAGCTGACAGTGCGTGGGAAAATAAATTTAACATGCGCATACAAAAACAAGTCTGTCAACACTGATTTCTACATTGTGGAGAGCACTGCACCGCCTCTCTTGAGTCTTAAGACATCATTAGACCTTGGTCTCATTCAGCTAACACACTCAATAGACCGTACGGAGAGCTACCATGACAAGACTGCGATTTTGAAACAGTACAAAGACCTGTTTGATGGCATAGGTCAACTCCCTGGTACATGCTCTTTGCATCTTAAGGAAAATGCCATACCCGTCGTTTGTCCCCCCAGAAAAGTGCCTTTCGGACTTCAAGATAAGTTGAAGGAAGAACTTGATTCTATGGAATCAAAGCAGATTATCTGCAAAGTTACGGAACCTACCAGTTGGGTTAATTCACTAGTTTGTGTAGAGAAACCTAATGGTAAGATACGGATATGTCTAGACCCCAAAGCGTTAAATGACAATATTCGTAGGCCGCATTACCCCATGCGCAGCATTGATGATATCACAGCTAAGCTAGCTGGTGCGAAGTACTTTAGTGTGCTCGACGCGACAAAAGGTTACTGGTCCATTTGTCTTGACCAGGAAAGCTCGTTTTTGACGACGTTTAATACGCCGTTTGGACGCTACCGCTATTTAAGATTACCGATGGGTATTCGTAGCTCCCAAGATATCTTTCAACGAAAGGTTGATGAAATGCTTGAAGGTCTACTCGGTGTAACCTCCATTTGCGACGATATCTTGGTTTTCGGACGAACGCGCGCAGAACATGATAGCAACCTCGAAAAGGTTCTGCAGAAATCCAGGGATAGTGGATTACGTTTCAACCCAGATAAAATACAAATAGGCTGTACGCAGGTTCGGTACTACGGTCACGTGATCAGCTCCGAAGGCTTGAAAGTTTGCCCGGACAAAGTGACTGCTATTTTGAATATGCCAACCCCGGCTAACCGGGCCGAGTTGGAAACATTGCTAGGCATGATAACCTACTTAACTAAATTCCAGCCGAATCTGGCCGAAATTACAAGCCCTATGCGTGAGCTGCTGTGCAAAGACGTCGAATTTCGTTGGGACAGTGCGCAGACTGAAGCTTTCCATAGAATAAAAACAGCATTAACTCAAAGTCCCATACTTAGTTATTATGACCCTAAGAAACCGGTAAGGTTGCAGGTTGACGCTTCGTCAAAGGGACTTGGTGTCTGTTGTTTGCAGGACGGAAAACCAATCGCATACGCTTCCAAGACGCTAACGCCGACGGAAATACTTTACGCTCAAGTTGAGAAGGAAATGTTAGCTATTGTCTTCGGTTGTGTCCGCTTCAAAAATTACATTTGGAGACGCCATACCGTCATAGAATCGGATTGCAAACCCATTGAATCCATTATGAAAAAGCCCCTGTGTAGTGCACCGCCAAGATTACAGCGACTTCTATTACAAATACAGCATTATGACCTTGAAATAGTACATGTCAGAGGCAAAAATCTGCATTTAGGTGATGCACTTAGCCGTAATTGGTTTAAACAATATTTATTCAGATAAAGTGCATGATATACATAAATACAATGTTAAGATAGTAGGATCTGACAGTAAGCCGGTGGCTTATTTAGATCATCTCCTAGACATGTTATATAATCTGCATTTTATATGATGGTTTTGGACAAGTTTAAACACACAAGTATAATAACAAGAGAGAGAGAGAGAGAGAGAGAGAGAGAGAGAGAGAATGAGAGAGACAGAGAGAGAGAAAGAAAGAAAGACTCCTGTTTAGTGTTTAGTGTATAGCATAGTGCTATAGAATGACTGGCTCCAGACGTAGACATATCAAAATGTTAATACTTTAGAGACTGGGATCAACCAAACCTACCAGACCTTATCAAAAACTCCTGTACCTTTAGGAAAAGGGATTCGTTAAATTCATCTGATTGATTTTCCCATCCAAACAAAAGGTCATTCAGTGAGACGTACCCGGACTTGATTGAAGGACTGGACGGGCACGTGCACACAGTCATAAGGTCTTTACCTATAAGTGACGTCAAGATAAAGCAAATTCAGGAGGCTACACGCAATGACGGACAGTTACAGACGTTGACTAACGTCATTAGAACAGGATGGCCGGAAAACAGACAAGACTGTCCAAAATCAGTGACTGAATACTGGAATCACAGGGACGAACTGTCCTCTGCCAATGACATTGTTTTTAAGGGACAGAAGTTGGTCATTCCGACTGCCATGCGCAAAGACATGATTAAGGCCGTTCACATTGGTCACTTTGGAGTGGAAAAATCTGTTGGACGAGCTCGAGATATCATGTTCTGGCCATTAATGTCAAAACACATAACAGAATATGTGCAAAGTTGTGCAATTTGCAATAAACACAAGGACTCGAATTCAAAGGAGCCATTACATCCCCATGACGTGCCTCAAAGACCCTGGCAAAATTTGTCACTTGATCTGTTTACATGGAAAAATCAAGAGTTCATGGTGCTTGTAGACGCCTACAGTCGGTATTTTGAATTCGACCTAATTCCTAACACGAGAAGTGTTACAATTATCCGCAAGCTAAAAGTACATTTTAGTAGATTCGGTATATGCGAAAAGCTTAAGACGGACGGAGCTGCATATTTCACGAGTGAACAATTTCAGAGATTTCTAAGTGACTGGAATATAAAACATGAAACTTCCAGCCCCACACACACGAGTTCTAATGGGTTAAGCGAAGTGTACGTCAAAATTGCGAAACGCATTCTGCAAAAAAGCAAGGATGATAATAGAGACCCTTATTTACCGCTGTTAGAATACCGTAATACCCCTCTGAAATGTGGCTATTCACCCGCACAACTCTTAATGGGTAGGAGACTGCGATCAATCCTCCCATCTACAAATAAGCAGCTTATGCCCAAAACGGTCGATCCAAACATGGCCCGTAAGAAAATGACAGAACAGCAAAACAGAACAAAACAGCATTACGACAAAACAGCACGTAAATTGCCCCCTTTAAAGGTTGGCGAACCTGTGCATATTCAAAGGGACAAGTTCTGGGAACCAGCAAAGGTTGTCTCACAGCACAATGAGCATTCTTTCAAAGTAAGAACACCAGAAGGTGCAACGTATCGCAGGAACCGTAAATTCCTAAACAAAACGCCACAGCTCACTTTTTCACAAGACACGCCTACTACGCAAAAACGTACAGCACCCCTGAACGATCCCCCAAACAGCACAGTTGCTACTCCCTCTAAAGTACAAGATTCCAGGGCAAATGTAACTTCCCCACAGGTACCTCAATTAGAGCCTAACAATCTTGCAGTCAAGTCCCCGGCTAAAATACGGGACAGCCCTACAATAACTAGATCTGGGAGACAGGTGAAACCTAATAAGCTTTTCTGCGGAGGCGACTGGGTAAATTAATGTGTTAATTGATAAAAACAATACTCTGCGGCAGAAACATTGATAACGGATATGTGTGAGAAAAAAACAAATTGTGAATGAACTGGAGATGTCAACACTTACTATAAATGAACTCTATGATTTTCGGGATCACATGAAGATGGACATTATGCACATTTTAATGACAGTGAATTTCAACCGCACATATTGGATTAATTTTTTATACATTGTCCATATTATTTTTTTTATTTTTTTCAAAACAAAGGAGATGTTGTAATATGCTTTACTTTCATGTTTCTACCTTTACTGTGCCTCTCTCTACTACGCATGCTCCACTTTCACCTTCCAGCTATCTCACCCTGCTGCTGGGCAGTTGATAAATAAAGTTTAGAGTACCCACACGTTTTGTGTTTATAATTGAGTTATACGTTTCCACAATCTGTGGCCAAGAATTATTACAATCAAACAGAAGACAAATAAAACATTGGTGTTAACAAGGGTCCTTTTATTAGGCTGGTTAATTCCCCATTGTTGACATATTGATTGGGATTATAAGTTATTAGTAGGGGTTAACAAGGGTCCTTTAATTGGGCCTTAATCCAATTTGTCATTTCTTTGAATAAACCAGATTCGAAGAGAGGGTTAAATATTTAGAACGATATAATTATATTGGCAATAAACAAAAAACATACTTTTAGCCCCAAACAGGTTAATACACAACTAAGCATTTAAACTTTGTGGATAGCATATTTTAATTCCCTATTATTCTTTGGTCTTTCTGGTATTTCGGCGGTCTTTCCGGTAATTCGGGTCTTTCCGGTAAATCTAGGCACCCGGATGCAATAGACCAATCAGGCGCGGCGTAACAAAACACTATGACTGGTTTGCTTTAGTGAATTAGTATTTGCGGGGTAAAATAAGGCGAACCAGTCTAGATGCTTGCATAAATTTGGCCAATCTGCGATCGGTTTTTAGAACAAAAAAACTATTGCATCACTGTGCATTACCGTACAGCATGTGTTTCCGAAAACCATCTCGGACAAACTGTCCAAACTGGACAGCAAACTCTCTGACATCTGGAACTATTTTCGGACTATGTCCGATGGCCGACGCCAAACTGAATCCCTGATTTCATGATCAATCTCCACGAAAGTATGCGACCGGGCCGGGATCATGTTATGTCTCATCTCAGTCAGTGTTATGTGAATGTGATGCCATCATGTTATGTCCCATCTCGGTGGTAGTGATGTCAGTATTATGTCAATGTGATGCCATCATGTTATGTCACATCTCAATCAGTGGTATGTGAATGTGATGCCATCATGTTATGTCTCATCTCGGTCAGTGTTAAGTGAATGTGATGCCATCATGTTATGTCTCATCTCGGTCAGTGTTAAGTGAATGTGATGCCATCATGCTATGTCTCATCTCGGTCAGTGTTAAGTGAATGTGATGCCATCATGTTATGTCTCATCTCAGTCAGCGTTAAGTGAATGTGATGTCATCATGTTATGTCTCATCTCAGTCAGTGTTAAGTGAATGTGATGTCATCATGTGATGTCTCATCTCGGTCAGTGTTATATGAATGTGATGCCATTATGTTATGTCTCATCTCAGTCAGTGTTATGTGAATGTGATGTCATCATGTTATGTCTCATCTCAGTCAGTGTTAAGTGAATGTGATGTCATCATGTGATGTCTCATCTCGGTCAGTGTTATATAATCGATAGAAAAATCAGTCCCTTGGGATCACTGTCATCACTCGACAAGCCTCTTGACAGTGGTCCTCGAGATGGACCTTTCTATCCTACCCTCACACTCCTGATAGAGATTCTAATAAAATCGAATGTGCTGGCCTAAATGTGTTTGTCAACTCTTATACCGTCTACATTAGCTGAGAATGCAAAGTGGAAAGAGAAAAGAAAATACTTACAACTGCAAGTTCGATGAAACAAGAGGCCACACTCCCGGCAAGTCAGTTTCTGTTGCCTCATCCTCACAATCCCTCCACAACAGCTACACTCATCGTACATCCTGAAAATATACAAGAATAGAAACATGAGTTGAAGAATTCCAACACTAGCAATAAACTCGTCACAGGAAAACAATGGGACTAAAACTTCAACCTGTGCAGCTACCCCCGCAGCTACCATAGATCTATAGTCCTTAAATGATATTGTGTGTAGTGATGTTATATACGGCTCAATGGAAGTTTTGCACAGATTTTAAAATCACGTCCAGGTCTGAATATTTTAGACTTGCAAACGCCATTAGAAAAACAACGTTAGTGGTTCCCCGAGATTCAACGTTTGGTTTAAACACTCTTAGACTATTGAGACGGCCTTTTTTCATCAGATATTTCATGACGAAATAATTTGCTCACATATTAATTCATCTTTATTACTTGTGCAAAACTTTTGTTGGGCAGTGTTGAATATCATATGATGTTTCAATAGGTATTATGTTTGTGATGTGTAAAATTAATGCTATTCTAAATAAAGATATACATGACCAAAAAAAAAAAATGTCTCTTCTACAAGTACATAGGACAAGCTTAGCAGGCCCCTGGTGGCCATACTTTTTGACCAATAAAATTCTTGGCTTCTTTTTTTGGACATGCCTGCCTCAACGGCTGGTGAATTTTAAACAACAACTGCCAAAGAAAGAATTGAAACTCAGGGATAGTCATGCAATTGATTTCTATGTTTGAAAATGGGTTCACTTTACCAGGTAGTGATGTGCAGATATTAACCCCTTTTCAGACCAATGGAATTTTCCATAAAGCTATATGTACAATAATGTAAGAATGTCAAAAAGAAGCAGATAAAAAATTTCTATGTAATCTTTGAATTTTTAGAAAAAGGTTTTACATTTCATGCCAATAATCTGCCAGAAACCAATTGATTTACATACAATACCAAGTTTTTTTTTTGAAATATGTGTATTCAAAATATACCCGACAAAAAAAGAAACGCACCACTACGATTTTCCCATTAAGATCTCCTTTTAATACGAAAATGTTAATTGTCATGAAATATTCATTTCTGATTAAATTTTACTAACACTTTAATGTGGCGTAGATGAGTATCTGTACTTTTACTGTGTAGGCACAAAACACATCGTTGCGTAGGTTAAAGGAGTTTTGGAAGCGTTAATTCAACGCTACTGTCTACATGAAATTCCGAGTATATTTTTACATTAGCAAATTATGAAGACGATATGTTGTCGCTACGTGAGACAACCAATATGTTTATCAATGCTTTTTTGTTATTCGAAAACCCATTTTAATCAGTTAGGATCATTTAATTGATTAAAACAATATTGAAATCTTTAAATGTTTGTAAGGTTTATCTCCAGTGCGGAGTCGTTATCCAAAGGGTAGTCACAAAACATGGGCTACCTAGCGTTCAATTATCGCGAATGACGAATTTAAAGATAGAATTTGCAAAGAATAAGTATCTGGGTACAATTTGGTCTAGTGAGATGAATCCAATTGCTTGAACTTATCCAGCAAGAGAGCATTATAAAAACGCTTGTTTCCTGTGACTTTACAATTTGACCCCCACTTGGTTGGTGACCAATTTTCTTTAACACAATTTCGACGCCTGATTGCAAAAGAAGTGTGACGCAGCAGTAACTGAAATACCTTTGCACGGATATAAACTAAATTGGCCTATCACTTGTGATTTTCCTGAGGGTTGAACAGTTCTAAGTGGTGCGTTTCTTTTTTTGTCGGGTATATTTTGAAATAGAGCAGCAGTCGATGGTACACCATCGCAAATACCCACTTTCTTTACCTATAACCTTTACCTTGGGGTCAAGGTCACACAAAATGTAGCTCAGTACCTTCTACATAATGTGACCTATGCACCTGTGAAGTTTGAAGTTGCTATGTCCAATGGTTAAGGAGGAGATGCATTTACAAGAAAATATATATTATGACCTGTTTAATACTGTGATAGCATTTGGAAAAGAGTATTTGCAAGTTTAACTTGAAACTAGAATACATTCGATGGCGCGCCATCCCAAATCCCCACGCTCTCGAAGAAATCTAATGGTAAATGACACTTTGACCCCATCCCAAGGTCACCAGTTTTATAGTAGATTAAAATTTTTCAGTGTATCGTGGTCTACTGCTCATCCCCTTTAATTTGATATGCCACATGAGCATGTTCAGAAAATTAAATTTTTGACCCCTCCCCAAGGCCCCAGGGGAGGGGGACCCAAAAAATTGTGCTGGTGCATGTGCCATTCATGTGAGTAACGCACACATCAAATCTGGTTGAAATTCGGGAAAAAAAATTTTGACCCCCAACCCCACCCCCCCCCCCCCCCCCCCCCCGGTACCCCCAAGTCACACCCCTGGGCATGACCCAGGCGGCCAAATGAAAATCCTGTCTGATTTGTTATATATCTTTCATTTGTGAGAAGATACACAAAGTTTGGTTTAAAAAACCTTTGAAATTGACTTTGTAATTCAGATTTAATGATATTTGACCTTTTGGCACCTCCCGAAGGCCCCAGGGGGCGGGGACCCAAAAAATGGTGCCGGTGCATTTGCCATTCATGTAAGTAACTCACACATCAAATCTAGTTGAATTCCCCCAAAAATATTTTGACCCCGTAAACCCCCTACGGTACCCCTAAGTCCGTCCCCTGGGGCACGACCAAGGCGACCAAATGAAAATCCCAACTGATATGTTTTATATCTTTCATGTGTGAGAAGACACACAAAGTTTGGTTAAAAAATCTTTGAAATTGACCTTGTAATTGAAATTTAATGGTATTTAATGATATTTGACCTTTAGGCCCCTCCCCAGGGCCCCAGGGGGGGGGGGGGGGGGAAATGTGCCGTTGCACACCCCATTCATGTGAGCAACTCACACACCAAATTTGGTTGGATTTCTTCCAATGGTTTAGGAGGAGATAGCATGATGGACGGACAGACGGACAGAGGCGATTGCAATATCCCTGACGCTTTTTTAAAAAAGCGTGGGGATAAAAGATCAGCAGATGACAAAAGCTTGAAATATTACCCAGCATGCAGTGTATATTATCAACATACCTGGCCTCGGGCACGGACTTGCATAATCTTGGAAGTATATTGCGAACTGCCATCTGAAACACATAGACAATGGGCATGTACACAGTAAACAACAATATGTATCAACAAAGCAAATGCTTCTAAAAACAACTTTTGCATCAGTTGTAACTTTTTTGTTTATCAAAAAAAAAGAGCCAGTAAAAAGTTAGCTAGTTGTCTAAGCTCCAGCTGTTAAGTTTTTAGACCTAATTTTTCACAATAACTTTTTTCTTCAATTTTAGCAATATGTGTTCGTGATGAAAGTTGTAGAGGAGACTTTCCGCCAACTTCTCCAAAAGGTCTTGTGCTTGTGGCGCAGATTTTTGTGTATATAGATGACGATTATGTAGTAAATTGAATTCGTCCTAAATTTCTAAGTCTTTTATTGACAGGTAAAATTCGTATAGGCGTGACAGAAAAGGGTAGTTTCAAAAAATATTCAGAAGTGGTGCATTATCCCGTTCTTCAAATGCTGTGCATAACATAAAACTGCCGTTTACATACTCAGAATTTACCGTGCATATGCAGAATCAAGTAAAACCAGGCTCATTTGTAGGAACAAAGGCTTGGTTATGTTATGACGTGTAATTTTTCTCTTATGCCCGTGCTATGAATATGTACGGTTTTGAGATGACCCTACTAGCTTTACGCACGAGCGAATCAGGCGCGATTTCTATTATATTTGAATTAGCCATCCATTGCTTTAATAATTGAATTAGGGCGGTGAAATGTAACTTTTTGACTGACATCTTGGACTTGGTTTATTTGCGCTTTGCTTAAAATGTTCAAAGAGTGCATCTAAGCACAGAGGAACCTGCAGCATCTAGGATGTTAGAACCATTTGGTGAAGTTGGCGGAGATGTTCCTGGATACTTTTCATCGCGAACACGTTTACGGTAGCTAAAATTGAAGATAAAAAAGTTATTGCGAAAAATTAGGTCTAAAAACTTAACAGCTGATGCTTAGTAGTATAACCTTAATATAACCTTATCCTAGATGTAATAGGAAATCCAAATAATAAGAGTATAATATATTATATAACGCGCTATAGGACCCTGACCTTACGCAATGTTTTCTTAAAAAAATGGCGGACAAACTTAACATGCATGGTGTAGCTGCTCAAAATAAAGGTATACTTCCACAAAACGCTTTGAGGCGTGACTGTAACATAAATGCATTGAATGAATCGAGGGTCATTACTTAGAGGTTGTGGTAGAAGTATAATATTCAAAGCTTTTAGTTCTTATTTTGATGTTCATACTCAGCCATGTTTTAGGAAATAAATTGTTTTATGTTTCTGTTGTCTTGGTTAACCAAATAAGGGTTTTATTACCCAGGATTTAAAAGTTTCGAGTTGCATGTACATGTGCTTTTGCTCACCATTTCTATCTAGGGCATATTTTATTAAAGCATTCAAAACATGAAACTAAACACATTGATCATGTTTTTTGCTTAAGATATACTCATGCTTAAAAATAAGGTTCGTTTAATTTGCATAGTAATTCAGGGGTCACTTACAGGCCAATGCTATGTAGATGAAGTCCTTCACCCACATATCCTGCAAATTTATCAGACTGTTGGAAACATTTCTCTTCCATCTAAACAATGCCAGTATACCTGCACAATGGCAAGGTACTGTTTGCAAGCTGGTCATGTCATACCCCCTTGACTTATCTTAGTGATCCCAATCCATCTCCTGTCGGCCACCCCTGAGATATTCTAGGCTAGCGGATACATGGTCGTATCCCTTACCATCTGCCACTTTTTCCAAATTTGATCACTAGCTGATTGAACAATGGCAATTAATTCCCCGAGGGGGTGGGGTAAAACCCCAGGCTTCTTTTAAACATGTGTAAAAGCCTCAAAGAGTGCATTCATAAAGGTGGCGGTCATACAAGATATGACTTACAACATATAAATTTATAATCATCATAAACATGTTCATGTCTGTATTTATTTTCAACAAGAAATGTCACAAACACGTGACGAATGCCCCCAAAGGAATTGGTCTAGTATAAGACACATTTGAGGAAAGATAGCTGTAATATAGCAAGAAAAAACTAGAAATGAGGCCAGAAGTCAAGGTCAAAATGACTCAAAATGGTATGCACCACTCCGCCATCCCAAGAGGAATCACCACCCCAAATTTGGGATTCCTACATCAAATAATATAGGAGATATGCTCTGGACACAATAATTCTTGAAAACGAGGTCAGAGGTCAAGGTCACAGTGACCCAAAAATGGTTTGTGACACTCAGGTATCCCAAGATGCATTTACATACCAAATTTGGAATTCCTATTTCAAAGAATATAGGAGATATGCAACAGTTTCTAGAAACTAGGTCAGAGGTCAAGTTCAAGGTCACAGTGACTAAATTATGGTAAGCGACACTTCGTCATCCCAAGATGCATCCACACACCAAATTTGAGATTCCTACCTCAAATAATATAAGAGATATGCTCTGGACATGATTATTCTAAATACTAGGTCAGAGGTCAAGGCCACAGTGACCCGAAAATGGTACATGACACTCCGCTATCCCAAGATGCATCCACACACCAAAATTGGAATTTCTAACTCAAAGAATATATGAGATATGCTCGAGACACAATAATTCTTAAAACTAGGTCAGAGGTCAAGGTCACAGTGACCCAAAAATGGTATGCTTCACCCCGTCATCCCAAGATGTATTTACACACCAAAGTTGGAATTCCTATCTCAAAGAATATAGGAGATATGCACCAGACTCAATGCAGTTTCTAGAAACAAGGTCAGAGGTCAAGTTCAAGGTCACAGTGACCCAATTATGGTATGTGACACTTCTACATCCCAAGATGCATCCACACACCAAATTTGAGATTCCTACCTCAAATAATATAAGAGATATGCTCCGGACACGATTTTTCAATAAACTAGGTCAGAGGTCAAGGCCAAGGTCACAGTGACCCGAAAATGGTACGCGACACTCCGCCATCCCAAGATGTATCCACACACCAAATTTGGAATTCCTAACTCAAAGAATATAAGAGATATGCTCCGGACACGATAATTCTTAAAACTAGGTCAGAGGTCAAGGTCACAGTGACCCAAAATTGGCATGTGACACCCCCTCATCCCAAGATGCATTTACACACCAAATTTGGAATTCCTATTTCAAAGAATATAGGAGATATGCACCAGACTCAATGCAGTTTTCAAGAAACTGGGTCAGAGGTCAAGTTCAAGGTCACAGTGACCTAATTATGGTACGTGACACTTCTTCATCCCAAGATGCATCCACACACTAAATTTGAGATTCCTAACTCAAATAATATAAGAGATATGCTCCGGACATGATTATTATAAAAACTAGGTCAGAGGTCAAGGTCACAGTGACCCGAAAATGGTACGCGACACTCCGCCATCCCAAGATGTATCCACACACCAAATTTGGAATTCCTAACTCAAAGAATATAGGAGATATGGACCGGACACGAAAGCGGGACGGACTGACGGACTGACGGACGGACGGACGGACTGACGGACGGACGGACAGTGCGATTACTATATGCCTCCCAAAGTTCCTTTGGGGGCATAAAAAAAGCTGGTGAATTTGGGTGGCCTTCTTTTTATTAGCATGAGTATATTATGATATTCAAGACAACAGTTATTGTGTAACTTTGGTCTTTAAGAAATGTTAACTTAAGAGAAAAAACAACATTTTAGTCCAGTCTGTACACATACCATAAATTCCCCAGACCTGGTCAAAAATTTCCAGAAAGGTCACAAGCCACTGAACAGGTATTTTGAGTAATAGAGGCTCCAAAATTTTCAACAGGTATTCAGAGCAAGGTAAATCTGGGAGGCTATGAACAAGATTTCTGCTTTGATAGGTTATTGGTCTAAACAAAATCTCCCTCTCTCTCTACTTGAAAGCAAATTAGATGCATTCACTTTATAATTTATATAGACTTTGGTATCAACTTTTAGACTACCTCAAACATCTTTTGCAGATGCAGCATTTGCATGAGTTGTCTTTTACCAGTTTTGTGATCGTAAACAGACACCGTTTCAGGCATGGTAAAATTGGCGTTTTATAAGGTACAGACATTTTCATTGAAATTAAGCATGTAATCCTATCTGTAAGCCTTTAAACACCATCATATGAACCTTCTATTCATAAAGAATAGCATAAGGCCATATTAAAACATTTTCTGGTGCAATCAAATATCATTCTGTTACTGGTTTTATTATATGTAGGGTACATTAATAACTTACTTTAATACATTCTATTTAATGTTAGTTCTTTAAATGATACATCATGAGGTGTTTTATTTCATTTTAAACCTTTTTTGTTACATTAAATAGATATATACTGCTCAACAAAAGTCTAGCACACATAAATAAAGATATATTTATGTGCGAGCAAATTATTTAAATTTATAAAATAGCTGCTGAAATGATGGTTTGATATGTGTTTAAAACGTATTTATTGCCAATACAAAGCAAGGGGTCGGGCCACAAGTTTTTCCAACATTAGTTACGGCCCTTCCCCTACATGATATGTGTTAAAGTTGAGGAGAGCAATGGGTGTCATTTAATTTGGTTTCAACTGCGTTGTTTGTTGCGTTAAACAAGGAAGGGGTCAAAAACGTGTTTCATCTGCAATAGTCGCAATACAAAATTGATACTGCACCGGTTTATAAAGTCTCTCTTGTTTTCCAGTTAGGTCGAAACAAGCATTCTGAAAAAATAAAGGTCGCCTTAATTGAGCTTCCAAAGCAAACGTTGAGTCTTGGAAACCACTAACTTCGTTTTATAATGGCGTTTGCAAGTCAAAACAGTACTGTTTCCGTTGTGTCGACATGCTTAATTGAAGTCGATTCATATTAATTTTATTGCTAAGAAAATTTCTTCAAATCTATGGCTATTATCCAAATTGAAGGACTATTTATCCACTGAACACAGAGTTCAATTTTACAAAACATATATTCAACCCCACATCGACTATTGTTCTACAATATGGGGAGGAACATCTCAATATAATCTTAACAGAATTTATAGGCTACAAAAAAGAGCTGTTAAAATCATTGTAAATTACCAATATGATAACATTGCCAACAGTATGGATGAGCTTAAAATTTTAAACATATATGAACGTTTTTTCCTCAGGAAGGCTAAATTTATGTTTAAAGTTTCTAAATCTGTCCTACCCTCATATGTAAATGAAATGTTCTCTTTTCGACCTTTTAATGAAACGCTTCAGTCTCTAAGATCAACAGGTGCATTGGATTTTTACACTCCAAGACCACAAAAAGAAATTTTCAAACAAAGCTTAATTTATTCAGGTCCAGTTATTTGGAACAACTTACCAGACTGTTTAAAAAATTTAGAAACTGTAGATTCTTTTCATAGACATTGTATTAAATGGATGAAATCCAGTCTATCTTTCAATCTTTGAAACTGAAGCATTATGTCCGTATGAACATAAATTTTGAGTGTAAAATTGTGAATATGTTTTGTTCCCCAGTTTTAACAGTTAGTTTGGTGCTTAAAAGAACTGTCTCATTGGGACGCTTCTTTTGAGTACCTAAAACATGTGTTTGAAATTTGGTATAAATATTTAAAGCACTTTTATCTAGAGGTGTGATATCTATAATTTTTTATGTATATAAAGTGAGCCTGTGTGTATGTAGGTTTGAAAGTGCTCCATGCTGCTTGTATTATTTTGTATACATGTAAATCATCTTTGAACTTTATACGTGTATTCTTTTTGGCAGTAGTTTATAGAGGGCCTCATGGAAGATTAGCTTTTTTTTTTTTGCTAAATGTGTTACCCTCTGAAAATAAAGACTATTATTATTATTATTATTATTATTATTATTATTTAAAGAGTTTTTGTGTTTAAAAGGGTGCAATAAGAAACACAACTAAGGGTAAGGCAAGTTTGTAAAAGTTTATCCCTCCATACTTGATTCATGAAGAGTGATGTTAATCTGAATCCTACGCTAATTGTAGGTGGTATTGCTATCCCTAGTAGACTTTTTCAAATGTTTGACAAAGAGAACTGTTCTGTGTGCTTGTCTCACTCTAGCATCAAAGGGATTACATGAACGCTTGATTCAGCTCGCTGATAAAGCAAGAAAACGGATAAAGGACATTTTTAACGCCATAATGGAACCCAGAAACTTGACATAAAAGGGTACAATTCTCTGACTTTTTTGCCATTTTTCATCGTTAAGAATCCTTTGCTTTATGTTACAATGTAGAATCAAAAGTTTTAATTTCGGATGTTGGCTTGCATCCTTTACATGCACATGACATAAAATGTAACATCAATCCACTAACGCCTAACCAGATTACCTTTTGTCTGGCAAACACGAAAAAACACTAATTTTAAGATCCCCATACTTGTTTTTCATTCAAAGCTGACAATATTTTAATCTGTGCTAAATTTTGTTGAGCAGTATATATCTCCCAGTTTGTCCAAAATAGAACTTTATAGTTATTATCAAAAGAGTCTATCAATGCATATTTAGTTTTGTAAAACATAATATTTATTGATAAGCCCAAAGTTATAGGTCATACCTGTAGACAAAGAATATCATAGATATCTTAACTCAAGTAACAGCTGAATATAGACAATTCCCATGTTCTATTAAATATGTTAATTAAAAAAAAACACATATATAACCATATAAAATCTAACCAATGGCCCTATTTATGTCCAAAATATTGTCTGCAATAATAAAAAAAATTGCCAGATTATACCTGAGTAGTATGCTATACTTGAAACCATAAACCTATGTAACATCCAGAAATAATCTCCTAATGGAAACCTCCCCCATCAAGAGGTTATTTTATACACTATGATTTTCTAAAGCTACATTTAATGAATTTAATATAAATGTAAAATGGTTCAGGTTAACTTCTGGTAGTTGGGGTTTCATGTGTTACAGCCATGTTAACTCTGTTACCTTATAATAGTCACAAATCCTATCACACATTTTTTTAGTTAAATCGTATTCTTTATTTATCAACATGCTCATTGTATTGAAAACACTTAAATAAATGCAACCAACAGCCAGTATGCAACAAAACAAAATCACAATAAACATCACAAACAAGAGCCAAGAGGTCAGCCCTTTCCCTTCAGGTGACCACAAGGCAGCAATGAACAGACGCGAACACATGACAAACACAAGACATAAATAACACAAATGAGCCACAAAAGTACCCCCTTGGAATGGTCAGTGAAAATATACTTGTGTCCAATGAAAACGCATAACTCTTCAGATGCGCATAGTTGTGGACTATTAAAAGTTGGGCAAAAGTGTGTTATTTATATTTATTATTTAGGACAAATGCAATGGTTTAGCACAAAAATTTCAATTCTAGTGACTCTGTAAACACATAATGTCAGCCTCCAAATTGCGCTAATTGGATTTTGGGCGTATACAAAAAGACCCTAGAATCTCGTTTAAATGTTTTCTGTTTGCCAGTAGATACCCCCAGTACTACTTTGATAATTGTGGCACAACACCTTACACTACACTAACGCGAACAATGTCACTAGGTCAGCTTAGATATAGTGTGGTCCAACAAAACTTGACGTAAAATGTTTTATTGCGATTTCTGCAGTCATAGTGTTCTACACAATGCTTATTTCCATTGTACAAACTCACACACATGCAAAACGTAATAAAAATCCTCTCAACAATTGACGTTGCATCATGGACGTCAACTTTGAGCGCGTTGTCAGCTTTTGTTCGCAATGCTAGCGTTTTAAATCTTCTGAAATTTCTGTTCATCTGTTGGTGTGAGTATTATCTAACATTAACTTCAACACAGATACTCTTAGGTTTTTGTATACAAGATTTTAGAGATTGATGTTTTTCAAAAAACATTGATTCCTTCGCTCAGTCGATGTTAACAACCCAATACACGAGCAAGAAATATTCATGCTACGACCTTGTCATAATTTTGCATCAGTAATAGAAGGATTCCTTGAATGTCTCTTTTTTTATGCGCTAGTCAAAATTATGCTAGTGACGTCACATTGTGACGTTTTAGCCACTTTCAAGGCAAGATGACTTTTACTGAGATTCAGAGATTCTCTGCAACTTATGCACAGAAAAATGCAAAAATAATGCTTTTGAAAATTCTGACACATTCACACACTGATATGAAACAAAGAAATGGGCTCATGACTCCCAGATAGTCAGAGCTGAAGAAAACCTCCAGCTGAGCTACATCTATCATCTACAATGATAGATTCTTTGAAATTGACCCTTTGACTTCTGTAAAATAAGCTGAGGGCTGCAAAAAAAACGTCAGAGCTTTTTTGTCAGACTGATCTGGACCCCCCCCCCCCCCCCCCTGATGAAAATTCCTGGATCCTCGTATGCCAATGCTTATATTTGTTTGCTTAAATTATACATATTTGATATATGCTACACATTTCATCACTGTCTACAGCTCAATTTAGACGAAACATAATAGTAAGCATTTTGTAGCTAAGTAAGATATATTATTCATTGAGCATGCAATAAAAACATATACGTACATGACGTATATCTTATCAGCTATTAATTACAACAACCGTCATACCTATTCATATGGCTATCATTTCTTTGTATCTACATCGTGTCCAGTTGGCTTGATTTAATGCAAAGACTAAAGAATAAATCAAACAAGCCAGCACATTTGTGTTTGGTACTTATGGCAGTGTGATACAATGAAGGCTCAGTCCAGCCAGTGCAAATGTGAAGCTCAATTTAAGACTAGATGTAGATTAAGATCAGAATTTAGCGCCACTGTGTCAGCATTGGCTCATACTAGGCCACATATAAAGATTAAAAATATTGTGTGTTAAATGAGAGTTTCAAAGTAAGTAAGGGTGCAAAGATCAGGAATCGATACAATCAAGTACCACACCTGACCCAGGATACCAATGGGAAAGTGACAAACTCACAGCAGACACCACAAACGAGAGCCAAGAGGTCAGCCCTTTCCCAGCAGGTGACCACAAAGCACATATAAACAGACACGCACAAAGACATAGCAAACACAAGACAGAACAAAAACATAAAAGATCCACAAAAGAAGCACCGCCCTGGAACGGTCAGTAAAATATTTTACTGGAGGGCTTAAACCGGTTTTACGGTGCCAACCTCACCCTTAATTCAGATGTGGATCAAAACACATAGATATTTGGTTTGCATGAAAGACCCCTAACTTATCAATGCATCATCTCCTAAAACATATAAATCAAGATATAACAAGGAGATAAAGCAAAGATAAGGACTCAACAGTAAATAAAACTGAATACCGGAGCAAAAGAAATCCAACAGGTAAACCCTGGTGGGCCCGACAAGACTTTAAGTCGGAACCATCATAGAGTCTGAAGTCCGACCCACCGGCGTGCAATTAAAGAGGAAAGCAAAGTTGCCAACCGTGATTGGGTTGACTACCAAGCATGCAGTCTGTTGCAATACATTAATGTTATAGCCAATCTTTTTATAATGGGAAATTATTTTAATGAACAGGGCAGAAAAATTATTTGAACCAACAATCCTCTTCAATTTATACACCAAGTCACCATAGAAATCAGGTTCCGAAAGTATTGGCCCAAGAGAGATATAAGTCCAACTTGGAATTTAGAAATCAAATCATAGTATCGTCTATAAAATTTTGAAAAAGTTTTGCGAAGTTTATGATACCGATAGCCTTGTTTAAGAAGTTTCTGAGTTAACAATTTATTGCGAGTGTTGAAGTCAGCAACATAGCTGGATACTCTCATAAAGTCCCTCTCATAACAAAACAGGAATAAATCTGCAACCAGGGGAGCACAATTAGTGCCCATAGGAATCCCAACTACTTGTCTATAGAGCTTGGTGCCAAATCGAATAAAAATGGCATCTGGCATCTACGTTTCACTACTACAACTGCGAAACATTATTCCCATTGTTTTATTGAGCTCAATCAACCCAAACCAGTGTACTGGCTGATTTTTTATTTTCCAGGTTTTTCATTTGCATACTCGTTTTATTTAGATTTACACATGTACTAACAACTTAAATCTCTAGTCGAATATCCAATTTGCTTGAAAACAATTTAAAACTTTAAAATCAGAGATTACACATTGCTACTTTGAGATGCCAAGATGGACACCTGTTGAATGTGAACGGGGAAATCGGAATGTTACAAGCTAATGTGACGCCATTAGTGATAGCCCAACAATTTCAATGCCATGCAAGGACGATTGAACGTCTTAGGAAAGGTTTCTGGCAAATTGGGACAATGTCAGACCTTGTTCATTCAGGATGTTACCGTGTAATGACCACAGGTGGGCATCAGCGGAACTACCTTGATATCGCGTTAACGTAATTTTTTTCCTTCATCAAATCCGGGACCTATCGCGGTAGTGGCATCGTCAGGGAAAAACCAAACAAAGGTAGGTACTCTCGCTTGTTTTGATTTTATGTTAAAGAATGAGCTAACTATGTAAAAATCCGCCAATGCTATTCCATGTAGATGTGACAGGCTAAATGCGATGTTGAAAAAAGCTTTACTTGGAGATGAGAACCGTAACCAAATCAAACCCAGAACGGGATTTCTTCAGTTTTATGTCAAAACGAAGAAAGTATGCAGATGTTTTGCCAGTTTTAGTTCAGAACAAGAGCATTTACACATGACATGTACATGACAGCCCTTATTCGTCCTTCGGACATAAAAAAAATCGAACCGATCATGTACTATGAAGGAATAAATGCCAAAGTTTTCAGGCACAGTATCCCCTTCGCCATCGCAGTAGTTGTATCGTTACACTCTAGTTCCTTCGAGTCTACCTTAAGTACACACAGTGCATGCAGGCGCGGAGAGAAATGTGTGTAATTTTGCAGTATCTACTGAAACACCCCAAAGTTCCACCAATCTATCTCAAACGCTGCTCCCCGTGTACAAACTAGCACACTTACCCCTGGCCAACCCCAAATCCTCACCTCCATGACCCTACAACCTTTAGCTCAGCCTTTTTATGCAGACGCGCTACAGATTTAAGTATAAGGTCTTGTCTACCGGCCCAAATATACTTGAAGTGTATATCATTTATCTACATGTATAAATTGTCAGTACATGAAAGTTCTGGTGAAACTTTAAAAATGCGCAAGCTAATCTGAGTCATGAGACATGCGATAAGTGACAAAATCTCATGTACTGACACATATATACATGTAGATAAATGATATACACTGCAAGTATATTTGGGCCGGTGGACGAGACCTAATACTTACTTACATCTGTAGCGCATCTGCGTAAAAAGGCTGAGCTAAAGGTTGTGGGGTCTAGGAGGTGAGGACTTTGAGTGGGGCAGGATAATTGTGCTAGTTTGTACACGGGGAGCAGCGTTTGAAATGGATTTGTGGTGGTTTGGGGTGTTTCAATAGATACTACAATATTACACAGATTTCTCTCCGCGCCTGCATGCACTGCATGTATTGACATGGTATACGCGAAGGAACTAGAGCGTGACGTAACTACTACCGCGATGGCGAAGGCAATACTGTGCCTGAAAACTTTGGCATAATTCCTTCATAGAACATGTTCGGTTCGATTTTTTTACGTCCGAATTACACGTAAGAGCTATTATGTACATGTATGTGTAAAATGCTCTTGTTCTGGGCTAAAATTGGCAAAACATCTGCATACTTTCTTTGTTTTGACATCAAACTGAAGAAATCCCATTCTGGGTTTGATTTGGTTACGGTTCTCATCTCCAAGCAAATCTTTTTTTCAACATCGCATTCGGCCTGTTTAGTAAGGTAAATCATGTCTACATGGAATAGCATTGTTGGATTTTTACATAGTTAGCTCATTCTTTTACAAATAATTAAAACAAGCGAGAGTACTTACCTTTTTTGTATTTTCCGTGATGATGCCACTACCGCAAAAGGTCCCGAATTTGATAAAGGAACAAATCTATGTTAACATGATTTTGCGGTTGTTCCACTGATGCGCACCCGTGATGACCTGACGTAAAGATCGATAAAACCGTAGGTCTCAACTGCTCAATCAATTTCGTCCTATGAAGTGACAGCTAGGACAACTCAAGGAACTCATAATCCAAGAATCAGCGCTCAAACTGTGAAAAATCGTTTGCGAAAGATCAATTGGTGAAAGACCCCTATATAGGTTTAATATGCAGTGTTTCTTTTTGTGGCCTAGTATATGTGATAAGTACCAAAAATTCATGTGCTGGTCTAAAACCTTCATTTGAGCATTTATAAATGATAAAAAATCATTTTTTTTCATCAAATGGCAATGAAACTATCATCAAATAATTTACCTGTGATGAGATATTTAGTATTTGGTATACCAGGGTTGGCCTGATATTACCCACCTGGGTAAACCCACCCCATAAAACCCGGGTAGGGCAATAAGGTCATATTACCCACTTTGGGCAATATGCAGGTTTTATGAATTTTTGGTCATATAAATTCTCAGTTTTCTGTCTGATGATAGGACGTATAGTAGTGTATAAATGATTCTATATAGTCATATTTATCAAAGTCTACCAATCAATGTCATATTTTCTCTGAAAATTATCTTCGGCTTCAATAATATCAAAAACATTCCACAAAATGGTCTTTTTGCTTGACCATTTTGGCAGTAAATGAAGATTTAAAATTTAACATAACTATAATTCTATTCAAGTGTGTGAATAAGTCAATTAAACAAATTTCCCAAAATATGGTAGATGGCGCTCGAAGATGTCGGACGCGAATTTCAAAGGGGGATTTTGGAACTTTAAAATATGGATAAAAAGGAGGGTTCTTCTACCAATTTTATGCCAGATGACCTTTTAGAAGTTATCTGCATTCTTGAGAGAGGGAAAAAGCACTATTCGTATAAAGTTATACGTAAGAGGAATTATTTTTCTCTCATCACCAAATTTCCCGCCAAGAATGGAGAATCGACGCCATTGAAGAACTGCGCTTCCGCCCGAGGAACAGCAACTCATCAGGATCAGAAAGAATTTTCTTCCGACGACAAGCTACCAAATAAAAGGCGAAAGCGTAGAAGAAACAAATCTTCACATGCTTCTAGATCTGCAAGTCAACAAAAGGATAAGAAACTTAAAGATTCTTCCGATGTTCGGTTAGCACAACAGAAGCCAAAGAAGAAATCTTCAGCTCGAGGGGCAAGTCAACATACGGATAAGAGTAAACATTCTTCCGATGTACAGCTAGCACAACCGAAGCCAAAGAAGAAATCCCCAGCTCAAGTGGCAAGGGACCGTGCCAGGCGAAGAGAGTTCTAGAAACGTATGCGAATACCCAGACAGCTAAGAGCAGAGAACCTCGCTTTGCACTACCGACTCCTAGCACAGAAGGAAGCCAGTCCACAGTCCTCCGTGGTCAGCCAGTCAGAGTTGGAGAACTCCAGCTTGGATCGTACATCTGATGATTTTAAGTCATACCAGCTGCAAGAAACAGAGACGGTAGCCAGTCCACAATTTTCTGTGGTCAGCCAGTCAGAGTCAGAGAACTTCGCCTGCTTGGATCGTACATCTGATGTTTCTCAGTCTACCAGATATTTAACCATTGAAGGGGACATTGTCAACACACTTTTCACAGCCCAAGTTCAATCGGATTTAAATAAACTGTCTGCAGAGGCTGCAGTTGAGCATTCTAGTATTTCAGTGGATAAATGTTATGATTCGGAAATTGTGTGTACACGTTGTTTGAAAAAAGGAAGTTTGACAGCTTTACGTCGCTGTACAGGCTGTAAAAGCTCCAGCTATTGTAGCAAAGACTGCCAGAGATTAGATTGGCCATCCCATAAGCAGCTGTGCAAATCAATCCAATCTCAAAACCCACAAAATTAACTGTAATAGCTCACTTTGTACATAGAACTTTAGGTGACGGTGTTTGAGACTTTTAAACCTGAAAAAACTCATTCTTGTACATAGAACTTCTTGTGGTGTTGGAAGACATATTCAACTGATTACTCACTGTGTTATATTGTACATTGGTGTTCGTGACATTTAGTGTGTAGAACATTTTTATCCATTATCCCCCTTTTACCGGTTTATCCGGGTGCGCCGATAAGTCAGCGGCGGAGCTCTACGAAACAACAACAACAACAACAACAATAACTGCATTAAAATCTATTCACTCTTGTTATTAGGACAAGTTTGAAGCATGACTGCATTTGGCCATAATTTCTATAGCCAAGGAAAATTGCTCAATTATTACTGCCCCAAAGGTAGTAAATGTGTGCTCTACTACAAATGTACATACTGTTATTTTTCTAAATTTTGGGATACCCTAAGTTTTTGTATCTGTATTTGACCACAAAGTAGTGCCATCAAAAGATTCAGACGAAAATGCAAACAGCTTTAAACCTGATCAAACTGTTTCTCTTTTAGCAGTCTGATCTGGGTCAGCACTGTTTGCACAGAAAAACTGTTAGGTAGCAGTAGGTTATTGGGGTTATGATTAGTTTAATGAAAAACTTTCAGATTTATAAACCCCACATATAACCCATAAACCCCCCCCAAACCCGCCCTCATAAAACCAGTAAAACCCACCAGGTTGGGCATTATGATAAAACCGGGGTTTTATGCCAACCCTGTCAGGTATACTATATCATACACAACAGGAGATGCACTGCTATATCAACAACCAAGATTTATAACAATATTTTACTCTCTGAAAGAAACATTCTTTTGAAGGCCATTTAATAAAAGGACACTGTGCGTCACATGGCAAATTACATATGCATAGATATTAACTAGAGGGCGCAGTCAATGGAGCGCCATCGCAAATCCCCACACTTAAGTTTTTGATTCCCCCCACACCCCGAAGACCCACCCTGGGCATGAACCTGGCAACAGAATGAAAATTCTGTTCAATATGTTGTCTATCTTTTATTTGTGAGAACGCACACAAAGTTTGGTATAAAAATCTTTGAAATTGACATGTTAATGATATTTGACCTTTTGACCTCACCCAAAGGTAACCAGTTTGACCCTAAGATGAAAATGCTACTTGCACTCTGTTCTGCTTGTCATCCCCATCAATTTGATATGCTACTTGACCATGTTTGAAAAAAATAATTTTTTGACCCCCTGGGCACCCCCAATGCCCCAAAGTCCCACCCCTGGGGCATGACCCAGACAACAGAATTAAAATTACGTCTGACATGTTTTGTATCTTTCATTTGTGAGAACACACACAAAGTTTGGTATAAAAATCTTTGAAATTGACATGGTAACCTAAATTTAATGATATTTGACCTTTGACCTCACCCCAAGCTCACCAGTTTGACACTATGATAAAAATTTTTACTTGCATTCTGTTTTGCTCGTCATTCCCGTCGATTTGATATGCCACATGACCATGCTTGAAAAAAAAGTTTGACCACCTGGGCACCCCCAGCGCCTCAAAGTCCCACCCCTGGGGCATGACCTAGGCAACAGAATGAAAATCCTGTCTGATTTGTTTTGTATCTTTCATTTGTGAGAACACACACAAAGTTTGGTATAAAAGTCTTTGAAATTGACTTTGTAATTTAATATTTGACCTTTTGACCCCTCCCCAGGGGGCGGGGCCAAAAATATTTTGCCGTTGCATGCCCCATTCATGTGAGTAGCTCACAGTCCAAATTTGGTTGAATTTCATCCAACGGTTTAGGAGGTGATAGCATAACGGACAGACAGCAGGATGGAATTTGATTTTTGACCCCTAAGCACCCCAATGGTTTAGTAGATAGCATAACGATCGGACGGACAGACGAACAGAGGGGAAAACAATATCCCCTTCCCTTTTAAAAAAAAAAGCTTGGGATAATAAACAGAAAGGAAAAGGTTTGCATTACAGGTTTTTTTACTTTTTTGACTTCAATGAAAAAATGAGGATCTGAAATGTTCGATGAAAGAAACGTAATAATTTCAGTCATTATTTAGGCTATTTCTTTAAATATGAACATGGGGTATTTAGGATCCATGATAGGAACACCCTTTACAAAATAGGTGACCTAAAATACAATGGCAAATATTTTTTGTAAGTGTGGGGCAAGTTTGGCTTTGGGCCGAAATTGCCCCGACTTAAGTGGCCGAACTTGCCCCTGACAGACTTTTTCCAAATATCATGTGACAGCTCCTTTAAGATGGAGAAGAAATTAACAATGTTTTATTTCGAAGCACATAATCCTTTGGCTATAAAAATATAGAATTTAAATCAGGCTCTTAACACAACTTTAGAAATTACTATGAGAAATTTACTAATCATGCAAGGAAACAAGTTTTCTGGTACAAAATCAATGTACCCTTCAACAATGCAACCATTGTGTACTCATGTAGATAAAATTGTCACCAGTAATTTCCAAATGTTTCCCAGCCCCATATCTTATTTTACATGCTAAATATAGCCACATGCCGAACGTGCCCCGAGGCCGAACTAGCCCCGGTCTCCCCTAGTTGTTTAGAAATTTCAGTTTGCTTTGATTCTTTACGTCCCAGTCAACTTTTTTAATTATGTCGGGACTGGTCTTCCTGAGTAGCACAACTAAGCAAGGATTAATGTGTCTTGCTCAAGGACTCAACACAGTGACGCCAATGAGACTCGAATCCGAAACCCCTCGATCTTGAGACAAGAACCCTTCCACTAAGCCAACACGTGCTGCACTCCCGAGAAATTTGTTGTTCTCCAAGAGAACTTTCATTGATGCCCATCCATATAAGATCTTATATTGCCAGCCATGCTGTGTTGTACGGATCTGAAGTCGCAATCAAAATGAATTTATTTATGCGAGCAGCAACTGATCAGACAAGCCTGCGCAAAAGCACGGTCTTGCCAGAGCCTTTTCTGCTCGCACACACAGTTTTCATGCCCGCATGAATCAAACATAAAGCAGGAGAAAGTGTCCACCTACCTTAGAATACGAATCTGTTCTGAAAGAAAAGCACGTGCTGCCGAATATTTATAGTGAGTACGATCGATGAAAGCCATGGGAAAAGGGACCTACTTATTCATGTGCTTCATGATAGTCATAAAACCACTGCGTTGACTCGTCTGATCAGAATCATCGCTGTCAACGCTTATTTTGCTGTTGGGGTGAGAGTGAGGCCCTGTGCACCGCTGCTACCCGATTTGGTACCTTTCAAACGGGAGCTCACCAAGATCTCATTCTAAGCAAGTTAGGGCCGCCGAGTGTAAGTAAGACCTAGTGACCTCCTTGTGCTGTGCTGGCGGGGACTTCGGGTGCCCTGGTACCTGCAAGGTAGCCAGATTGGACAGGAGTGAAGGGATGAAATGCACTTGGCCTTCTTTATTTATTTTTTTTTCTAACTTTCCTATCACATCTTGTTTTTGTTTTCACTTCTGACTTTCCTATCATTTCCACTTTTCCTTATTCTTAAAGCCGCAACCAACCCGCGCTATGACAGTCAAGTGTGACGGCAGCGTGTACCATATAGATGTAGATGTACCAGATCAAAAAAAAAACGGAGACTACCCCACTGAGAGAAAAAAGAGGAAAAAAGAAAAGAAAAACAAAGAAAAAAAAACAACAACAACAGCGCAACACCTTCCAGTCCCACTGGATCAACACTTGTTGGAACTCATAGGATAAGAAGGTAGGTCCTTCAATGAGCCCCCTTTCTGGGGAATGGTTGTCAGCTCGGACCCAGTTTGTTGAATTAACATTGAATCAATGTTGAGTCAACGTTGTGTGCCTGCTGGGTTGTCAGTTTTGGCGTTTCACCAGTACCAGTACTAAACTATCCTGATCTTGATTTACAAAGCATGCGCGGATCCAGAAAGTTTTGTCAGAGGGGGTCCAACTTTGACAACGTTTTTTTTTATTTTTTAAATTGATGAGGAGAGAAATGTTCCAAATACCACTATTAGCGGACCATCAACCATAATTTAAATGGCGTTTCGCTTAGCAGGTCGATGATGGCCCAACATTGAATGCTGGATTGGTAGCTTTGTGATTTTAAGGGGTTCCGGACCAGTATTGCCAAGGAACCCTATATTTTCAGGGAGGGGGTCCGGACCCCCTGTCCCCCTCTAGATCCGCACATGCAAAGGACCAGATATGCTAATAAAAAGGGGGTATTTGTCCGCGCAAAATAATCTTCTCGAGCCCAACAAAACTCTGGAATTATTGTTGATATTGGCGTTAATTTATTTGCATAAAATTGGATGTCGCATCAGGATCGAACACATACCCCTTTCTGTCGGGCCAAATGTTTTATATATGAGGCCCTCCCAGGGGGATACCTGTTCCCCTGTTCCCCAAAACATGAATGTTCCCTGTTGGTTCCCCGTTCTCTTCAAAATGTGGCTTTTGTTTCCATTTCCCTGAAATAAATGCCTGTTTTCTAAACCCCTGGGAGGGTCTGATCTATACATTGCGACACTTAGTTGCATCAACGTCGACGGCTAGGTAAACCGTCGGCGCATCTTCACGTTTACGTAGACTTTTTGTTACGACACACATTGATGTGAAATAAAATGGCGTTTTTCACGCAGCTAGCACTCACACCTTTCATCAATGCCAGAGAAATAGTACCTTCTCCTTTAGCATTTATGTCACTTTCCTGCTAGTTTGCGGAGAGAGGGCGATGTTTGCGTTTGTTTGCTTGTTTGTTTGGTCGCAGTCAACAATGTTTCAGTTATGTACGTTCGGGTCTTCCTGATGCATACCAGTACTAAGCAAGAATTAATGTGTCTTGCTCAAGGACACAACCCATTAAGGCCGATGAGGCTCAAATCTGCAAACCCAACACTCTACCACAGAGCAACTGTAAACTCTAGTTCGTTGCTTTTCGTTCCAACAACAGCCGAGGTCATATGTACACTTAAGGTAGTAGAGGACTCACCGGCATATGTCCAAAAGTGTTTTATCTTTTAATATATTATAATATAGACTAATACTTATAATCTAAGACGAAAAAAACAATACCTCACCGTTCTTTTTAAAAAGTTATTTGATGTCAAAAACTGCAAAATCGCAGGTTTTTGAAAAAAACAAACACAGATTTTGTTGACAAATTAACAAGAAACGCAATACAGTTTTTTTCAGAACAAATACTACTCACACCAGAGATATAAATAAAAACAAAAATTAGTGAAATAACATGTATTTACCCAATTTATTAAGCAAAATCCTAATTAAGTCAGACGAATAAATGCCAAAAAAATCATTAATATACAAAATAAACATATCAGAGAATGTAACTGGAACAACAAAAAACATATTTTTACAAAGATATTTTCTTGAAGAATATAATGATTGAATAAAAAATATGTGTCACCGTGCTCGTTTTTTTGTTTTGGTGACTTTTCTGAAAAATCCTGAAAAAAAAGAAGACTATAATTAGTGTTGTCTCCCCTTTCAACCAATTTTTGTTTGTCTACGCCCTATGTACGTCCTATGTATATCACTGGGCGGAGACATAGCTATTATTGATTATGCACTGAAGAATGGGCGTAGAAAATGACAAAAAAGATTTTGACCTATCATATGTGACCCAGCACATTACATTATGATTCTCATTGATATATACGTTATGAGTGTTTACTATAGAAACTTGACGTGCTTCAATCGCTGACAGTTGTACTTTTCATCTATATTTAACGTGTCGCAATGCGACAAATCACTGTCCAAGGGCTTCATTGCCATTTATACATGGCAGCAGAGGGCTGCAACGACATAAAAGCCCACTAATGGACATCGTCTGCAAGTTAAGATATATCGTCGCTAATGTTTTATGGAGAAATGACCAAACTGTTTCAATTAGCATAAAATACGCTCCTTTATCATATCGGATAGGCGGCAATCGAAAACGCTCTGAACAATAGATGAGCGCGGATCACAGATAGCTGGAAACATTGTTTTCGATTGCCATTTGTTGCCAGTCGGGCGACAAACGGCAGTCGAAAGCTCTGTTTCTAGCGATCTCCACGTTCGTCGATAGCATTAACGTTGTCGATTGCCTCCTATCTGAAGTGTTTATTTAATATAGGCCTACTGAATACGTAGCCAAAACAATCCGAAACAAGGGCTACTAGGAATAATTTACAGTCGGGCGACAAACGGCAATCAAAAACTCTGTTTCTAACGATCTTAGATCTACATTCGTTGATAGTATTATAGTGTTCGATTGCCCCTTATGTGAAGTGTTTATTGAATATAGGCCTACTGTAAACATTAGCCAAAACAATCTGAAACAAGGGCTACTAGGAATAGTTTACATTTTTCATGTTTCTGTTATAAAAAAATATGTTTCCATACCGGATATGCGGCAATCGAAAACTCTTGGCGAACAATCGATGAACGCGAGTCAGATATCGCTACAACCAGTGTTTTCGATTGCCAATTTTCGCCAGTCGGGCGACTAATGGCAAACAAAAACTCTGTGTTTTTTTACTATTTTTGGTCTACGTTCGTCGATTATATTGACGTTTTCGATTGCCGCCTATCTGGTGAGAATTCGTTGTACGTTTCATGATGCTACGGTGAATTTTTTTTGCATACAATTGAATAAAATAATTTGGGACTGCTTGTGTTTGAAAGGAAGGTATATAACAATGACGATATAATATTCTTTTCCGTATATTAACGTTCGCCAAGCCCTCGTGTGATAATGTGTTGCAGCCCTCACCGCTTTGCGGTTCGGGCTGCAACACATGATCACACTCGGGCTTGGCAAACGTTAATATACGTAAAAGAATGTTTTATCTTCTTATTAAAGCATGGCTATAACATGTCTTGATACTTTGATGCTTTCTTACACGTAGGATTTATGTAGATAAAAGCTAAAAATTATAGCTTTATTCCTGATGCATAGATCTAAATGTCATTTAAAGAATAAACTTACAAATATGCAATATAGGATAAAAATTCTTTTCCGTGTATTAATGTTTGGCAAGCCTGAATGTGATGTGTTCCAACCAGAACCACACAGCAGTGAGGCCTGCAACACATTATCGTACAAGAGCTTGACACACGTTAATATACAGAAAGGAATGTTATATTGACATTGTTATATATTATAGGACTTTTGGGGTACTGTAAAGGTGCACGGCAACTTTAATATTCATATCTGGGCCTGGTTCGGTTATTTCAACTGCTCAAGAATGGAAATCAGGTTCTATCTATTGGTTAAGCGTTTAAAAGTTGCTTGAGCCGCCCAGGCCTGCGTGCATTTCATGAAAGCCCTGTCCGTTAATGCACTGAACCCACATTTATTAACCCTTAAAGCGTATATTACAACACTATCGTATGTTTTTATCGTCTATTGAAATATTATGAAGCCTCTTAAACAAACACTGTAGATCTAGAGCAGACTGCTCATCTAGGAGCAGTCTGATCTGGGTCCACACTGTTTGCCTCTATACTTTTGTTAAACAATAAACAAACACTTTCGAATGTAGTTATAACGCTTATTTTCAGATTTTACCTATGTCTAAAGTAGACGAATAACGCGGTCATGAGGTGCCGCCTTTACAGTATCCAAAAAGTTGTGAATATTTTCCTTTCAAGCAAAAGCATTCCCAAAAAAATGTCCACTGTAACATCGTGAAGCATACAACAACATCACACCTTATAGACGCAATCAAAAACATCGATACTATCGACGATTATAGACCAAAAATAGTTAGAATCATAGTTTTTTATCACCATCCGTGCCTCATCGAACAGGCGACACTTTGCAATCAAAACACTGTTTTTAGCGAGTTTTGATCCGCGTTCGTCAATGGTTAGGAGTGTTTTCGATTGCTCACTATCCGATGTGGAAACATTTTTTTTTCAACAGAAACATGACTGAAAAATGTAGATAACTCGTAGCTCTTGTTTCAGATCGTTTTGGTTACGTATTCATTGTATCAATACACATACCGGATAGGTGGCAATCGAACAGGTTGATACTATCGACGAACGTAGATTAAATACCGTCAGAAACATACTTTTTGGATTGCAGTTTGTTTGCTTGATTGGCGACAAATGGTAAATCTAGCGATTTTGCGATTCACGTTCATCGATTGTTCAGAGCCTTCTAGATTGCCGCCTATCCGATGTGATAAAGTAGCGTATCTTATGATAATTGAATAGTTTGGTCAGTTCTCAATAAAGCATTAGCGACGGTATCTTAACTCGCAGAGGATACCCGTGAGCAGGTTGAAATGGCAATAAAGCCCTATAGTAAACACTTATTATAAGGTATATAACAATAAGAGGATGATACATTCTTCTGTCTATTAACGTTTGCCAAGCCAAAATGAGATAATGTATTGTAGCCTTAACCATGAAGCTGTAAGGGCTGCTCCAAGTGCGGATCCAGAGGGGGGGAGGGGCAGGGGGTCCGGACCCCCTCTGGAAAATCACAAATTATATGGGTTTCTATAGGGAATAAGCAATTGGACACCCCCTGGAATAAGTTGGACCCCCTGGAAAAAGTTGGACCCCATCTGGAGCCTTGAAAACGATAGATTTCTTTGAAATTGACCATTAGCGGCAGCAAGCAGAAATAGCAACCGAGACATGTATATAGTGTGTATATTTATACGGTCCGCAACTTTTAACCCTCAAAATACTGAATGACTTCATACTCTGGGTGATGTTTTTAAAAGCTAATACTTGCATTCCTTCTTTTTGTGAAAGCAAAATACTTATCTTCAACTTATACCGCTAAATTACCTAGTTCCACAATCCTGCGGCCTTCATTCCACTGTATGTGCTGTTCTAAATCTTCGACGATATCATTGTTGTTCTCGCCAGTCATGTCATCCGGCGACTTTGGCTTCCGTTTAGCGAACTAGCCTTTTTTGGATCTGTTTTGTCGTGAAGTTAGCAATTCTGCCATTTTGTTGTTTACTTGCCAACGCATCAAAGAGTTGTCAGGGGAGAATAATATCTACCGGATTACAAATAAGTATTCTCTTTTAAAAACAAGATTCAGGAACGATAACTCTTACACTCTTACTTTTAAGTAAAAGTAAGGTTATCTTTTGACATGGGTCCCCTACCACCTTAACAACACTTATAAGTGTGCACATATAAATGGGCCCATATCTTCATTAATAAAAGTCAGATCATTTTGAAATTTTCAACAAATATAGATGACATTCATGACATGATATTCCATCAATTTTTATTTTCATACAACTTTAACTTTTAAAATGCGAAATCAAAATTCAAATTTATTGTAAAATCAAAGTTCACAGTTTTCTGCATGGAAATGACCACCGCACAAGGATAAAAAGAGAACGAGGGGAACGTTTTCAGGACAACTGCATAATTGAACGTGACAGTCATGGTGGTGGTTCTGTTGTGGTGTGGGCAGGTGTGTAACTTCATCATAAAACTAACATTGTCTTCATAAAGAGAAACTTAACTGCAGCTCGCTATCAACACGAAGTGCTGGATACGGAGGTTATTCCATTGTTGAGAAACCGCAGAGGAATGCAGTTGCTGTACGATGGTGCCCCAGTTCATCGGGCAAGGACCGCAACTGAATATATGAATGCAAACAATGTAAATGTCATCGACTTTCCTCCCAAATCACCAGACTTAAACATAATTGAAAACATTTGAGAATAACTTAACCGCCGTGTAAGGAGAACAGGGGCTATTCCGACTTGAGAGCAAAAATTCTCAATGAGTAGAACAACCTCCCTCAGAATTACGTTTAGCATAATGTGACGTCAATGAGACACCGTAGTGAACAGTGCGTGGGGACATACCTGCTACTAATTTTACATGGACATGGGTGCCGCTGCAGGATTTGGCTTAAAAATTTTCTGATAATTACTTTGTTTTGTGATTTATTCGATCAAGTTTTGTCTCTTCTAAAGTATTGGAAAAATGTGAACTTTTATTTTACCATAAATTTGAGTTTTGCGTTTGCATTTTTTAACTTTGTATTTAATTCGAAATAAAATAAATGCAACTTTATTACACACATGTCGTTTAAAATTGTTGAAAATTTGAAAACGATCTGACTAGTATTAACGGAGATATGAGCCCATTTATATGTGCACACTTATAAGTGTTGTTAAGTGTAGATGGAGTCGCGGCTTAAAGTCACACCCAAAGCCCCGTTCTCACTGTCCCGGTTTAAGGTGCCGGTTCATCCCGGTTTGATGATCCAGGATGAACCGTGTCACAACCGTGGCGGCACCGTGGACAACCTTGGAGATCCGGGATGAACCGTGTTGAACCGTGTTGAACCGGCTCATGTCCCCGGTTGTTTTAAAATGTTTATAACAACCGGGAGTAACCGGGAAGGCTGTCAAACACCGTGATAAATCGGGAAGACGCCGGGAGCAACCGTGTCTCCACCGGGTCGGCGTCGGGGCGATATCGGCGCAATCCGGGAACATCCGTGTCTCCACCGTGATAAACCGTGCGGTTCCACTGCCTATGTATATGTAATAAAATGCAAAATAAAAATGAAAAGTCACTCCTGCTGCCCCTGAAATGAAAGTGGATTCATCCAAATGATAAGGATGGGAAAGTCCATTCGTCACAAGTTGGTTAAATTGTCAGCAGTATAAATGTGCTCATTTACAAAGCTTATGAATAAATGCACTTATAGTTACTAAAAAGTCAAGCATATATGAGCCACGACATGAGATTTCCAGCAATGTGGTAGTTGCCATTAGTAAAGCCTCAGATCAGCCTGCGCCTAGGCGCAGTCTGATCAGAGCCTTTGCTAGTCGCTTGATTATTCTTTGACTGTTAAGCTACTGACCGAACAACTTTAAAGCTTAATTGGGTACTGCACAGGCTTGTCTGAGTCTACACTTCTCAAAATATCACACTGTTGGAAATCACATGCCCCGCTCAAAGTGTTTATATATTTTTACGAAATGGGCCTAGAATTACAATGTATCCTTAAAGTTAAGGAGTATATACTTAAGTTAAATAAATAAATAAAATAAATTTCCAGGATGCGAAAAATAAAGTTTCCAAACTGAATAAAAGCAAAATAGTTTCATTTTTTCTGTAGATCACAATGATATCTTTGACCATGAGTACTGCATCGGTATTGCCAATTTATTAAGCATTTAATGTACATGTTGAAGTATCAATACTTAAAAGCATTCCTTAACTTTAAGGAGGCATTGTAATTCTGGGCCCAGATCAACAACATTTAAACCTCGTCGTAAGAAAACAGGTCTGCTTCTGCTTATTTGTCATGCAAATGAGCTGCGAGGTTACAAAAACTGTATTATGCACACATATCATGATTCCTCTAGTCAGTGACATATAGGTCACTGCTCTAGTAACTCGTATATGGCTGTGCAGCCCAATTTTTGCGGTCGGCCGTGGCCGGCCGCTTATATAAACATCATTCAAAACACACATCAAATTCAGGTTTCGACCAAAGCTTTATGCCATGCTCATGCTATATTTTATTCGCTGCCGAACAACGAGTGGGGTACCAAATATCGTAGGTTGACCTACAGCGCGAAGTAGACTGTCCGTGAAATCTGTAGGGCTACAAAGAATGCGTCAATTTGCACTGTCGCTTATATAACGCAATAAGTATTAGCTTATCAAAAAAGCTGGCGAAATTGAAACGTCCCAATGTCAAAACGTCCTTGATTGGCAAAGAGTGCGAGCGAACTTCACATCAGTAAACGTACTTATGTGAACAGTAACGAATCACAGTTCAGCTGTTAATAAGTAGAGCTTAGGTAAATCTACATGGATAAGCTCTAAAAGTTCAAAATGGGAGCATGCAGTGGGCAAGAATACATACAATGATAGGGCTAAACGACCGCCAGCTTTTTTGAAAAGCTAATACTTGTTGTCATAACTGTTATATGCGATAGAGACAGAAGGAAACTGATGTTACTCCACGTTTTTATCCTGGTTTTATAGTGTAGAGCAGCACCGGGACGCAACTGTGGCCCTACCGGCATGTAACCGTGGCGCAACCGGCAGTTACCGGGACATCACCGTAAACAACCTGGGTTACACCGGGATATACCGGCACGAACCGTGACTCCACCGTGCTGCACCGTAAGTGCTCCGTGGTGAACCGGGGATCAACCGGCGTCCTGCTTTCTCGAGAACCGGGGCTATACGGGGGTAACGTCGGCAAGGTGAGAACGCAATTTATTTTTATGAAATGTGTCCCGGTGCATCACGGTATACCGGCTGTCCTGCATCGGGATGAACCGTGGCTACATCGGCACAGTGAGAATGGGGCTTAACAGACTGGAGAAGCTGGATATCGAACCTGAGATCCCTGGGTACAAGGCGAGTGGTAGGGTGGCTCCAAGAAGCGAGAAATGTTGTCACTGATATCCATTCGGAGTACCTTAGACTTAATTGGAGAAAAGTTGCGTATCTAAGTGTGCCTCTCTTCTGAAAGCTAACGGTCCAGTTTGCCACCCCACCCGGCCCGCCCCAATCCAAAGCCCCTGATGAAAGAAATATCCTTTGATTATGGAAATTTGGCACGTGGCTTGCGATTTGTGACTTATGACTTGTGGTTTTTGAATGGTCCGTTTTTCCAGATGATTTAGATGTAGCAACAGCTGTCGTTGTGCCGCGTGGGAGTTGGTAACTTCTCCCCATACAACGGAAAGCAGAATACTGCTTAAACATAGGGGGCGTGAGAATTGCTGCACCCTACCGTAAGTTCTCGTCAACAGTTTAAATAAAACCGAGTCTGCTGTTTCCTAATTGACGGACCAAGGACTGCTTGAAAGATGGATACAGACTCAATATATTGCATATAAGCCGCGACATCACAATGTGGTATGTGCGACCAGCCAAGCCTCAGGTCAGGCTGCGCATACGCGCAGTCTGGTCAGAGCTTTTGCTAGTCGTTTGAATATTCTATGAGTGTTAAGCTACTGACTGAACATCATTTGGAGTTTCTAAGCTTAAAAGGAGGCTGCACAGGCTCGTCTGAGTCTACACTTGTCAAAATGCCACATTGCTGGAAATCTCATGCCACGGCTCAATTAAACTACTAGCGCAAACAGTAAACGTAAAGAAATGTGCCACACAGTAGCAAGAAACTCAATTGGAACCTTATGGTTTATGAGATTTTTTTTTATTTTCTCTTTATGAGTCAATGACAACGAGTGACCAATTCAGACCCAGGCACATGTTGGCAGGGTTTATACAGTTGTATACTATACTTTTGACTTCTTGCCTCACTGTGATTAAAGCCATGTTGTAAAATATTGTACGACTGTTTATGAAAGAAATGGTAAAAATTAATTTAGTCTCTTAAAGATTCAGGTGAAATTTTTAATAAATTAAAATCTATAGGTTTTCTAGCATCTGGTTTGTCTACATATGATTTCTCTACTCTCTATACTACGTTTCCCCATAATCTAATCAAAGAAAAACTAACGGAATTAATTGAACAAAAATTAACTGGTAGGGCTTACTTTATTTGACTTGTAATAAGAAGAATGTTTTTTTACTTCTGAAAAGTTGTGGACATGCCAAAAAATGTATGATTCTCTCCATTATCTTTTGTACAATATATTTATAAAATTTGGTTCGAATTTATAATGACAAATTGTAGGTATTCCAGTGGGTACTAATTGTGCTCCTCTTATTGCAGATTTGTTTTTGTTTCGTTATGAGAGACAGCGTCTCTGTCAGACAATAAGCAAACTGATATTATTGAGGCTTTCAACTCCACCTCCAGATATTTAGATGACTTAATATTGACAATCCTTATTGGTTAGGTGCATGAGCACCTAACCACAATATATAAGGTGAGAATTGGAGCTGGTACATGGAGGAGCATGTGACCAAATGTAACCAATCATGATACCTCTGTCTAAAATTAAACTGATGTCATTTGTAAATATAGATTTCTGGTTTCCCAGTCTATCTTGAAGTATTCTGATCGCATCATGTTCTCCAAAGATTGACCTAGGCTGACCTGGTATGACATTTAGCCACTATTCTGCTGAAGAGATATAATACTCAGAGCAAATTAGCAATAATGATGACTTTACAACGGCCACCTCCCCTAAAGCAAACTGTGGAGACCCTGATCAGATGCAGCATTGATCTCACAAAGGACATTAGACAAATATGGAATAAGCAGATTAAGTCTCTCAGTTGGTCAGTCAGAAAACCAAAGTAAAAAGGGAGCTTATCAAAGCACAGATAACATGAAATTATACAAGTGACACAATGCATGGATTTTGAAGAGGCAAATAGTCAAGTAAATTCTTGCGAATGCATAGATGCAAAAGTCTGACATCTCCTATGGTTCATTTACTAAGGTCATATACCAGATGAAATGTATGGACCCTTTGCATGCCAGTCTTACTGATAACCTTACAGACCTTAATCAGACTAGCAAATTGTTGGTCCAAACTGTTTGACATACTAATGGTATTGGATGGTTCTTTAAGACTAAACTGGCATCAGTCCTGAAAAAATTGATACACCATAAAAAAATAAGAGTATTTTTTATTTTCAGTCGGAGGCATTAGACTGGCCCCAGTCAAGACAGAAAAATCCCAATGTTCCATTCAAGCACTCTTACTAAATGACTGCAACCTTTTGAGTTTGCTAATAGATACAATTATAATTACTAATTTGTTCAGTGGAATGGAACAGTTTGTATAAATTTGGTAAAAGGCATTATGAGGATCATAATATATTTCTGTGAAATTATTTTAAAACTAAAGATAATCCTATTTTAGCTAACCTTAGCCATATGCTCTAGGTTAGGATTTCCGTTATGCGTCCGTTCATTATCAGTGTCATCAATATATACTGACTGACAAAAGAAACGCTACATTAAAATCCAAAGCCATGGCCATGTCACATCAATGTTTATACATTAGGTGATAAATGTAAATTTGGATTATTTTTATTTTTAAAGGCATGTTCATGTCGTACCTCAAAATGTATCGTAACATGTATGAAAACTGATGTCTTTTATTTTCTCTACCATAGGCATGTCAGTCCGTTGTGTGGTTTAATGAAAAACATCAGTATTTTTAGGGAGCACACAAAATTTTGGTACTTTATTGTTTGGTAAAACCCTATAAAGACCTACCCAGCGGCTTAAAGGTCTAGATTTTGGTCAGATATTTTATCTAGTAGCGAAGGTACATTCCCAAAAGCTCATGCTCGACAATGCAATATGTACAAATATCAAATAAGTTTTTCAAACTCCTAATCTGCTGACTCCAAGTTTTCTCAAACAAGACCTATTATAATAAAAGTAAAGGAATGCTGTCATAAAAACAACCTATTTGCCAAACCTAACCTATTGGCGGCTTTTTAAAAGCAGCCAACTTGTTTTGAACAAATGGAAGGGCAGATATAACTCACTAAACTTCAGTTAAAGCTGCATAGTCTGTAACTTTTGATCTTCTAATCTTAAAAATAATGTTTTTATTTTTCAAGAACACAGTAAAAATACTCAAATTCAGGTAAACATTTTACCATTTTCGTAAATCTTAACAAGTTATCACTATCAAAACAAATGCATTTATGTTAAAATTCAACGGTCTAGAATTATTGGAGGGACGCAAATAATTACCAACAAGAGAAAAAAACACCTATTTGATAAGATAATTAACTTTTCCATGCACTTTTCAGCTGTACTGACTATTTTTATAGTGAAAACATAGCTTAATTCTACTTTTACAAATGATTTAAAAAATAAAATAAAATTTTTCGAAAAATGTTCATAGTTACAGAGTATGCAGCTTTAAATAAGGCGAATTTTTCCGATACTGAAGCCCCGTTTTTGGACTTGAATTAGTCCATATAAAATGGCATTGATGATTTTACTCTTGAAATAGTTAATTTTCCATTTCTTGATTGAGATGTTCCTCGCTCCCCTTCTTATGGTGTATATTTTTCGCAGCTTATTCGTTTTGCAAGGGTGTGTTATAATGTTGATGACTTCAATAACATAAACCTATTTTTGACTGCTACATGTAAGTTATTAAAACAAGGTTATAAACACACTGGTAAATGTATACGTCGATTTGCTGGTATTTACGCGTATTGCCGGTACTTCATGGACCGGAAGTGGTAGATATTGGTATTAATACTGTATAGAAAAACATGCGGTATGTCAAAGGGACTATAGAATTAGGTCATTTTTAAGTATTCGGCATGCACATGGCGATTTATGTAAGCATTTAGGAATAGATTTGAGGACCAATCAGGATGATCGGTACTCGCATCTATTCCTAAATGCTTACATAAATCCCCAGGCACATACTGAATACTTAAAATGATTGAAGTATATAGTCCCTTTGGCATATGGCATGTTTTTCTTTATAGTATTAACACCAATATCTACCACTTCCCGTCTATGAAGTACCAGCAATACGCGTAAATACCAGCAAATCATCGTATACATTTACCAGTGTGATAAATATCATAAGATTCGAAAAGCATTTTCTAAATTCTACCACAGACACTCAGAGTTAATTGTTAAATACAACATTTGGTTAAAAACTCTTCTGCAACAGGGCATATCAGAACCTATATTTTATTGTGATTTAGTATATAAATTCAAAAGAATTGTTGGAAAACCTAATATGAGTGATCATTATAAAAAGATTATCAAACGTTATAAAATGGTAACTTGGATATCATGCAATAGTTAGGAAGCCTCCAGGCGAGCTTAACGTTTTTGTACTTCAACAACAGCAGAATCTAGGGCGAGTATTTGGTACCAGTAAAATGCATTTTAATCCCACCAGTGGCTTAGGCTGTTGTCTGTTCTAAGGCGGTGGTTCTGTTGTCGTTGATGCGTTGTTGAATTGTTACTCCCGTTATTGGATTCTGTAATTTTTCTATGTTTTGTTGTGCATTACTTTACGTCCATTCTGGTTTAGCAATCATCCTGATGGGGAAGAGAGAGTTGGTTGCTTTGCTTAAGTTGTCTTCCTGGTGTCTCGTGGTTGTTGTGTGGCTCTTCTTCACGGAGCCATGGGTTTGTCTGCAGTTTGTGATTGTGGTATTTCCTGATCTGTAAAATGGATACTTGCCTGTTTACTTCAAGCGGTATGGGATATTTGGTACCCCGGCCCCTATACAAGCCTCAACAATCGGCGGAAGGGAGAAGAATGACAATAGAAATTATTTCATGATCATTCTCCAAGTATGCGACCAGGCCGGGATCGAACTCAGGATCCGGGGATCTGCAGTCCGACACGCATTGTGTCAGTAACTGACACATGTACCCCTGTGAATAAGATTGAATGGGAAAAACTGTAGATAATATTTTATGAACAAATTCAACATTAGAATGGTGCTGGACTGGAAGAGAGAACTTGTGATAGCCTGATGGCCAGTCAGACGCACACCCCACAGAGTTGACACACACAGGCATGCATGTGCGTGCATGCACAATATAAGCTAAGGCCTAAATTGCTCGCTAATAGATAAATATAAAAATCTCGTGCGCTTTTTTTTCCTAGTTATCACACGCAATGTTGATTGCCTAGCGAAGACTCGATCACATGAAAATTTGATGACCCAAAGCAGAGTGCGCATTCGTGTATGAGGGTCTGGATGGGGTATAATGATTAGTGAATAATGGCCCTTTTTATATTGAATAGTGAATAATGAGCCAAAACATAATGAATAGTGAGTAATGAGGGCCTAAAAATAATGAATAAACCTATTTTTAATGAATTGAAGAAAAAAATTAATGAATAGTGAATAATCAGATTTCTTTGCCATCTTTCTTACTTTAAATGAATAATTGGTCTTATTTTAATGGATAACCCAAAATTTTAATGAGATGAAGAATGCGCTAATTTTTTTGATGAATAGTGAATACCAGACCCCCCACACCCCATCCAGAACCTTGTGTATGTCAGCACAAAATGAAGCCCCCATCAAGACTGGTAAAAGAAGATACACCCCTTTACCAACACCACACACACACCTACAATAAGCCGCGACTCTCTTGGAGATGCCGTTGACAGTCCGAATGCGACTGATGGTGCTGGATGATCCTCCTCTACAAGATGGATCAACTTGCTGCTCATAAACCAACGGTGGCTAGGTGTCCTAATGAAAAAAAGCATATCGCCAGTCGGAATTGACGTGGAGATATTGCAATTACTTTAAGATGTCCGCTCAAAAACAAACAATTTTCAAAAACGCTTCCTATATTTTACGCTAATATACAATGTGTGGTTTTTTTTTGAGCAAACAAAATGTCGGAAGGGGACACAAGATATTCTGTCGATTTATTAGCTTTTATTCTTACATAGGACCAAGTTGACCAAGTTGCTTACATGTTTTGCTCTGTCATTGTCTAGATATTGTTTATGCATGCAATTTTCGTCCAATCGACAGGTATGTACAACATAATTTAGAAAGAAGTGTCAAGTAGTGGCTCTGCTCACGTATTTTGCATTTACTTTATCAGCTTTTAACAGTGTAAAAACACCCTCAGAAGTGCATTTTCGCTCAAATACTTTGAACATATACATCTACTTTACTATACTAAGAAAAAACAACAGCTGTTTTAGGATACCTTACAAAAATTATGAATAAAACACTTTATTTGACCACTTTACACAAACCTAAAGTCCCAAAACCGCGTGCAGAACAGCTCAGTAGTTTCGAGAAATACTAGACGGGTATTACGAGCACATAAATTACTATTCTGTGTAAAAAACTGTATGGGTGTTCTGAGTATTGAAAGTTATTTTTTTTATCTTTTCAATGACTTACTTGAATCTTTGAACGCACACACTGATCAGCTAAGACGTTTTAACGTTCAAAGGGCTACGTGCATTAAGAGGGTTTCCCTCCACCCTATGGGGCCAAAAATTAAAAGTTGCTTCTCACTAATTTCTTCTTGTTAATTTATTAGAAAAACAGCCCAAGTGTAAAACTCTGGTATTGATTCGAATTTTACCGTTGATATGGTAACAAAGATTAACCAAAAAAAGGCTGGAAATTGGGAAATGACCATTTTGGAGAAAAATTTGAGATAATTGGCAGAGAAATTAACACAGAGCACAATCAAATACCAAAACGATATTTTAACAGATGATGAGAATTATCACTGCACACAACATATTAAAGGGATTTTTGGATATCGCTTGTGCTGATATCTAATTCTTTAAAAAAAATGGTCTCAAAAAGCCTTAAATTTGGCCTAAAATGGAAAATTCTCTATTTAAGCATATTTTGTTGGCCACTTTTGTTACCATAGCAATAGTAAAGCTAAAATTAATGCCAGAATTAAACATTTGGGTGATTCTTCTAAGAAACCAATTGGATGAAATTGATGGAAGGCAACATTCAGTTTTTGGCTCCAGAGTGGGCCACATTTGCCCCTTAATGCACGCAGCTCTTTACCCATGCTTTATACAATAATTGTTTTTACTTAGATTTTCATTTTCTGTTATTTCCTATACAAAGTTTCATTGGTTGGGTAGTTTTTTGTGTGCAAAAATATGTACAACCAGGTATTTTAATTTTTCAGCTTCAGCAGAACACCACTGATTTTATTTTAAACGTGAATTAATTACGATACTCTCTCTTTTTGATTGCTAGGTGCACTACTCTGTACACTCATCAACTGCAACCAACACGCGATGACTGCGCTGTTCGAGTACAGTGGTTCTCTAGCGTGCTTGTATTTAGAAGAAGAAGAAGAAGAAGAAGAAGAAGAAGAAGAAGAAGAAGAAGAATAGTGGGTGATGGCCAGGCACTGAATACAGGCTGGGTAGCTTTCCTGGGGTCCGGACCAGTGTTCATAAGGTAACATATTGAGCTCTGTTATCCAGACGCACAATACCATCCTTTGGGACCCCCAGGAGTTTAGGGGATCTTGGGAGAATGGCTATTTTTTTTCAGGGAGCTGGGGAGCACTGGTAATTTTTTCAGGGATTTGGGGAGTAAGCTCATAGTTTTGGGGATTTAGGGAGCAACGCAAAAACGTAAAAAAAACTCACCTTAAAGGAATAGCCTTCATTTCGTTTGATTTTTTTCAACAAATCTTCGGCTTCTGAGGGAAGCCCCCCAGACCCCCATGACAAAATCTAAATGTATTTACTAGCGTGATACCATGCTAATCTGGATTGGTATTGGTGACTGATATGGCGAGTAATTTTTACTATTGTTGGAAACTATCCTCAAAATTGTTGATTTTTTGGGCGATAATGACATACTTTGGAACACTCAGAATGCGCCAGATCACACCATTGTTATCATTTTTCCGGGGAATCCTTCTCTTGTTATCACATCATAGGGTACATGTGTCCAACATAACAAGATGATTTGTCGTGTACACGCCCTAGTTTGTATGCTCAAGGTCACAGGCCACGATAACAATTCTTTAAACATTCATAACCATCGGCCTATCATCATATGACTCGAAAAAAGTGTCGCATATGTCCAAGGGTGAGGTCACAGGCCACTTTGCTGTGGAAAACTTGTTGCCGGAGCATAATTTGCGAAGCCTTCGACCAATTATCAAATTTTAGCACTTAGCACAAATGTCCACCATAACAAGAATATGTGCTGTATAAAAGGTCAAACGTAATATGTCTAAAGTCGAGGTCACAGCCATGTTCAAACTGAGAATGTATGTACTATGTATAACTAATACGCAGCTAGGACATGGTTGGTAGGAATTGTATAAGGGTGCCACAAATAGGCATTGAGCTGGTTATAGACCCCTCCCCCAGTGGGAATTTTGTAGCTATGACTTCCTGATACTACGTTTTATAAGCCACACAATGAAATAGATAAGCCTTCTGAGAGTGGCAGCTTTAACGTGTAAGCAATATAAAAGATATAGAAGCTTTAGGTCTCATGAATTGTTTTCAAGTTTTTACTATCACATGTCTGTGGAAGCCAAAGACCCCTGATGTGTGGCCAGTATGAACCAAAGAGAAATAGTTGGCAGGTCCTATGTAGGGGACTGCTAAACTTTGCTATAAACTAAATATCTTATAAGATGTTGGCCACAAGGTATCAGAGAAGTATTTTAAAGTAAGAAAGACCGCAAGGATCAGGAATCGATACAATCAAGTACCACACCTTAAAGGTCTTTTTTTCGATTATAAGCGTATGGAAGCTAATTGTCCTTGGGGCTTGACCAAAATAGTCCCCAGGGGCATGGCAGGCAAGATTTATGAAGGGCACCACTAGATATTGCTAAACATTAACTATTTAAACTGTGGGCCTCACTAAGTTGTAAGTTATTTCCATTCTAAGTTTATTGAATAGACGTGGCCACTTTGGACGCCAGGGGCATGATTGTCAGGATTTATGAAGGGCGCCACTAGATATTGCTAAACATTAATTATTTAAGCTGAGGGCCTCACTAAGTTGTAAGTTATTTCCATTCTAAATTTATCGAATAGACGTGGCCATTTTGGACTCCACTAAACATTACTACAAAGTAAACATGTGGATTTGTTTAGTGGTTTTACGACCCAGTTATGGCCATGTCGGGATAGTCAGTTGAACTAATCACACTTTTCGTGGTCAAGCTTGACTAAGGGGTTAGTCAGTACTTCGTCCACATACCTTTGCTTGTAACTGACACAATCCTTCTTGAATCAGCGGAAGGAGAAGAATGACGGTAGAAAATATTTCATGATCAACACAACGAAAGTATGGGACCAGGCCAGGATCAAACTCATAGCTTTTGGATCAACATTCAGACTCACTACTGATTACTCTTCAGGGCTCGGTTATATATGTATAAGCTGTAGGCATCAAGGTTTCAGAGATTTCAGAGATGTTTTAAAGTTGTCTCAGTAAAAAGTCTATAGGAGCTATTGAAAGGGGCTAAATGGCACGATTTATGATGGAGACCACAATATCTTCTGTGAGTTGTTTGCCATCATGGCATGTCTTTTAAAGATTTCCAATCATAAGTCTATAGAAACTTTATGTTGACATGGCAACCATATGTCCAATACAATCAGACATAAAATCTGTGTAGCCTTTCCCATTATACCAATGTAGTTAGATCAAAATGGGCCGACTGACATTAGAAATATACTTCTTCAAAATTGAAATGGATGACGAAGACGACGAAGGCAATACATACGAAAAAGACCAGACCACCTCGCTTGGGTCTTCGGATCATATGAGCTTTAAATTGTAAGTGTAATATACTGCAACTGGAGGAAGACATTTTGAGGCAAAAAATGATGACCTAAAAGGATCAATGTTTAGCGTCTGTTTTGCTAGCTTAAAGATGCATATGGAAAAGCCAAGTCGATGAAATAGAACACTCAATAGCATATAGTTAGCGCAAAGTTATAGAACACAAACCATTACATGAAGTATGTACTTGACAAAATGTCCCCGTACTTGTGTTGGTAATTTCATGGATATTTTTGTTTACTTCCAAGCAAATATAGGATATTTGGGAAATTTAATTATGGGGATATTTTCCAATTTACTTAAAGGGATATGGGATACTTTCCCATTTACTTCCAGGGATATAGGATACTGGTAGCACCCCATATGCGAGTGTCAATAACCACACCACAAAACAATTAAGGACTCATCACAAAACACCACACAAGTCTGAGGAAAATCAAGCAGTGGATAAGGAAGTTTGATCCGAATAGAGTCCACTTTATACAATGTACGGTCATCTCTACCTCCTTCAATATCTTAAAAAAGAGCATTCGCGCTACAAGTTATACTCTGTCTAAAGGTCTGGGTCGAGATAAACTTGCCCTATCTTGTACATACAGCCCTTCCTCCTTGATGAAAAACTTGAAATTATTTTTATTGATTTTATTGGTATTTCTACTCTGTATTTGCACGGATGTATACTACCGGTAGTATACATCCGTGGTATTTGTATATTTTAGAGGAAAAATAGCAGTATCTCTGAAATTGAACATTGTATCCTATATCACTTGAAGTAGAATGGCATTCGTTCGTGTAAAGCTTCATAGTTTTCAAGTATGTTAATTTAAACCTATGGAAAGAAAAATACATTTTAAGGAGAATTGGCTTACATGTTTGGGGATTTGGGGAGAACCTGAATTAATCTTAAGGATTTGGGGGTAAAGGAAAAATATTTTCAGGTACCTGAGGAAATTTCATTCATGGATTATTTTCAGGGATCAAGGGAGCACAGACCCCCTGGGGGCCTCTCCCTTGGGTCCGCGATTCCAGTTTGGGTCAACATCACGGACGATGTTTTTGTCGGACTTTGTCTCCAAATTGCTTGAAGACACTGGCGGAGAAAGTGTCCCACTATTTATGTTTTCTATTGTCCGGTCGGGATGTTTTGACTTGGGGACGTTCAGTCACGTGCGCTTCTTGTTCTGTTGCCCCACCCTTGTGTCGTTGATCTAGTAAATTTCGCAGGTTCTGGGAACCACTGTGCTCTGACTGTGAAATCACGTGACGACTGGTATATATAAACGATGTTGCCTGCGGGCACTTCCTCTGCTAAGATATCCATCGAAGCATAACGTACTACTGTAGATCTATCTCCTAATTTTCAAACAAAATCAATATGGCGTCACCATTTTCATGTGCCAGCTTTTCAACATTCAAACCAACTATAGAGTCAGAAGGTTGGCCGTTATATTATTGATTTATCCACAGGGGCGTTGCTAGTCAAAAGGTCAAATATCATTAAATCTCAATTACTAAGTCGATTACAAAGTAATAAGGTTGCAAAGATCAGGAATCGATACAATCAAGTACCACACCTGACCCAGGATACCAATGGGAAAGTGACAAACTCACAGAAGACACCACAAACGAGAGCCAAGAGGTCAGCCCTTTCCCAGCAGGTGACCACAAAGCACATATAAACAGACGCGCACAAAACATAGCAAACACAAGACAGAACAAAAACATAAAAGATCCACAAAAGAAGTACCGCCTTGGAACGGTCAGTAAAATATTTTACTGGAGGGCTTAAACCGGTTTAACGGCGCCAACCTCACCCTTAATTCAGATGTGGATCAAGACACATAAATATTTGGTTTGCATGAAAGACCCCTAACTTATCAATGCATCATCTCCTAAAACATATAAATCAAGATATAACAAGGAGATAAAGCAAGGATAAGGACTCAACAGTAAATTAAACTGAATACCGGAGCAAAAGAAATCCAACAGGTAAACCCCGGTGGGCCCGACAAACAGCCAAAGCATCAGGCCCCTACCATCTCATCAATAGATAAGTCTTTAAGTCGGAACCATCATAGAGTCTGAAGTCCGACCAAAGACTTTTTATACCAAAATTTGTGTGTCTTCTCACAAATGAACGATATAAAACATATCAGACAGGATTTTCATTCGACCGCCTGGGTCATGCCCGAGGGGTGGGACTTTGGGGTAGTGTGGGGGTTGGGGGGGTCAACATTTTTTTTTCTGAAATTCAACAAGAGTTGGTATGTGAGTTACTGACATGAATGGTACATGCCCGAGGGGTGGGACTTTGGGGTAGTGTGGGGGTTGGGGGGGGTCAACATTTTTTTTTTCTGAAATTCAACAAGAGTTGGTATGTGAGTTACTGACATGAATGGCACATGCAACAGCACAATTTTTTGGGTTCCGCCGCCCCCTGGGGCCTTTGGAAGGAGTCAAAGGTCAAATATCATTACATCTCAATTACTAAGTCAATTTCAATTTTTTTTAAACCAAACTTTGTGTGTCTTTTCACAAATGAAGGATATAGAACATATTAGACGTGATTTTCATTGGGCTCCCTGGGTCATGCCCAAGGGTTTGGGACTTGGGGGTACTGGGGGTCAAAAAATTAATTTTCTTAGCAAACATGGTCATGGGGCATATTAAATTAAAGGGGACGAACAGTAGTCCGGGATACACTCAATATTTTACCCTACAATCAAACAAGTGACCTTGGGATGGGTCAAAGGGTCAATTACCATTAGATTTCTTCGAGAGTGTGGGGATTTGCGATGGCGCGCCATCGAATGTGTTCTAGTTATACCCCGGGTACGAAGTATATAGGGGTATATAGTTTTTGCCTTTTCTGTAATTATGTTTGTTTGATTGTCTGTTGGTTTGTCTGTCTGTTGGTTTGTCTGTCTGTCTGTAAACTTTTTTTCTGTCAAAGATTTCTAAGCAACTACTTGGGTTAGGATTCTGAAATTTGGTACAAAGCTTGATAGTGATGAGTTTTATTGTGTAACAAAAAAAACAGCCACATATTGCTTATCAGTCCCTTTATTTGTTCATTTTTCTTTCTCTCAAATGGAAATTTCTGTCACAGATTTCTCAGCTCCTATGGGAGCCAGTGTTTTAAAATTTTGTGTACACCTTCAGGTAGGCAAAGTGTACTGTGTAAGTGGAAATTAAGATGCTAATCCTCATTTTGCCTTCTTTTTTCAATTTTTCATTTTTTCCTCCTTTCACTCTTATATAATACATATGGACATTTTTTCTGTCAAAGATTTCTCAGCAACTACTTGAGTTAGGATTCTGAAATTTGGTATAAAGCTTGATAGTGATGAGTTGTATTGTGTAACAAAAAACAGCCACATATTGCATATCAGTCCCTTTATTTATTCATTTTTCTTTCTCTCCAATTAAAATTTCTGTCAAAGATTTCTCGGTTCCTATTGGAGCCAGTGTTTTCAAATTTTGTGTAAACCTTCAGGTAGGCTAAGTGTATTGTGTAAATGAAAAAAAAGATGCTAAAGCTCATTTTGCCTTCTTTTTCAATTTTTCCTTCTTTCACTCCTATATAACACATATGGACGTTTTTCGTCAGAGATTTCTCAGCAACTACTCGATTTAGGATTATGAAATTTTGTGTGCACTTTCAGGTAGGCAAAGTGTATTGTGTAAATGAAAATTAAGGTGCTTATCCTTATTTTGTCTTTTTTCAAATTTTCAATTTTTCCTTCTGTCACTCTTATATAACACATATCCCAAGTGAAAATAGAACCGGGATCCCGACGGGATCCCACCGGGATCCCACTGGGATACTAAATCCCGGTGGGATCCCACCGGGATACTGAATCCCAGTGGGATCTCAACCGGGATTTTTCTGTAAACCTGGGATCCCACCGGGATATTGATTCCGAGTGGGATATTGAATCCCGGCGGGATATTAAATCCCAGCTGGGATAATGCAAAGCAGATCCGTGAGAAACATCTTATACCACCCCTACCAGCTTTAGCATAAAATATCTCGTGATGTGCAAGGTCTTCACTAATGTAGGTGGTATAAAATAGTTATACCATGTTTGTCCACCTGTACGTAAGATAATCCACTCGCTAAAGCTCGTGGGTTATCTCCACGTACAGGCGGACAACCCATGGTATAACTATTACTTGGTCCGTGAGAAACATCTTTGGTCCGGATTCAAGAAGAATTTGTAGGGAGCTATTAAAAATGTACATGTAAAATAAGAAAAAGATTAAAATAAATGGGAAGTTATTTGCTGTTTTTGTCTTATTTCGTTTGGACCCAGATCAAGCCCGACATAGTGCCGGCCCTGATCTTCGATACGCTGATGATATTTAAAAAAAAAAAAAAAAAAAAAAAAACAGTGTGCAGAGTTACCTCAATCATGTTTATACATGCAGATTAATGCATTTGCTCATTTTGACACTTATTATGAGAAGATAAACTCTTTGATTGAAAAGATCAAAGGAGACAGTGTGTCAACAAATGATTGATGAAGAGCGATCCAATAATTACGTCACGTCTGTGTAGTTGCACACACCTCATTTCTTAAAATTGATAATTGTGATAATTAATCAACAACGGATTTTAATCACTCAATCAGGTAAGATATGTACCGATCACTTTCCCTACATTTTTGATGGAAAATTGATCACACCGGGTAGGCGGCAATCGAAAACGCCAATACTATCGACGAGCGTAGATCAAAATACGTGAGAAACAGAGATTTCGATTGAATGGCGACAAATGGCAATCGGAAACGCTGTTTCAAGCGATTTTTGATCAGCGTTCGTCGATTGTTAAGAGCGTTTTCGATTGCCGCCTACCCGGTGTGTTGATGTTTTTAAAAAGCGTCAAAAAATTAACTGAAATTCATGACTGGTACCAGAAGTTCGTGTCAACTTGAATTATCCGTAATGTCGAATCAGACGAAATTTACGAGTTATGCATTGTGGAAAAGAAATAAAATCGGTTCGACGTAAACGGTAGTATCGAGTTATGCATTGTCGGCCTAACGTCTACTTCGAATTTTCAGTGGTTCGAGGTTACCAAATCACGATGAAGCTTTAAAGTAGCTTGAACAAGAAGGTAACGCTGGGGGGATTCTTACTATAGCTCGAGACGGTCCTTTATACATTTTTGTATTTTTTTTTCTTTTTTCGTTTGGACCCAGATCAAGCCCGACAGGCCTGATCTTTGAAACGCTGTTAATATTTTGAAGAGACAAAGCTCCCGAAGGCTAAAATCAAATGCGCAGACCCGAAAGAGCCCTCGCACATGCATTTAACTTATAGCATTGTCGAGCAACGAATGCTAAAGTAAGTCTGCGCATTATGTATTCGCAGACAAGCCCGAATCCTCGCTGCTCATAAATTTTGCAATGTAGGCTCAGGCAATCCTGTGCAAAGCGTTGGCACACCAAAACACCCACTGCTTGTATGATTAGAAAAATATATGAGCCAGCATATTGTCAAATGATCAAAAAAAGCTCAGGCGAGCCTGCGAAAATATGAGCCAGCATAGTAGGTTATTTTAGCTTAACTCGCAGACCCTGCTGGCATATTTCCATTCAATGAAGGCTTATAATATAGGCGAGCATACGCATGTGCACAGACCTGCAAAATATATAAAAGACCGTCTCGATCTACTGTATCACCATCAGCTAGGTCTACGTAAATAGTTGGGTCTCGACGCGAGAAAATGTGAACAGCAAAGGCGCAGACCAGCCTGCGCATTCGCACAGTCTGATCAGCGCCTTTGTTATACACTCTTACGAAAGTATCATATCTTAACTTGCAACAAGCGAATTTTCAATTTTCTAGTTAGACTCTCTAGCTGAGGAGACTGATTTTAGTCTCTTTTTGCCAGGAACCCCGAAGACGGGTTTCGTCGCATCGAGGCCCATGTCATCTTGTCCAGGTAAAATACAGAGGTGGGCCAATATCGAGAAAGCGACAAAAACACAAAGAAACATCACACACAGGAGAGTCAAGAGGTCAGACCTTTCCCCGCAGGTGTCCCGTGATTACAAGGGCTGCAAGGAATAATACTAAAGACAAACGTGAAACATAAATCCACAGAGTCATGCTGAACATGATGTTTTATACTCTGCATCTCTCTCTCTCTCTCTCTCTCTCTCTCTCTCTCTCTCTCTCTCTCTCAAAGGGATCAGGAGATATAGAGCGGACGCAAAATTCAAGGGTAAATCATTTGACCTTGACCTGTGACCTTGAGTCTATGTAGCTGGGTCATGTGCTCTGCACACCGTCTTACTAAGAGAAACATATGAGTGAAGTTTCATGAAAATCGATCAAAGGGTTCAGGAGATATGGAGCGGACACGAAGGTGTTACTGACGGACGAAGGGCATTCCTATACCCCCCCCCCCCCTATCGCTTCGCGGCGGAGTTTAAATAAGAGGATAAAACATTCTTTTCCGTAAAGCCCGAGTGTGATAATGTGTTGCAGTCCGAACCGCGAAGCGGTGATGGGGCTGCAATAGGATATACGGAAAAGAATGTTATATCGTCATTTTATTCAGTTGTGTGCAGAAATGTCCACCGTAACATCATGAAGCGTACAACGAAACCACGCCGGATAGGCGGCAATCGAAAACGTCAATACTATCGACGAACGTAGATAAAAAAAGTTAGAAACAAAGTTTTCGATATCCATTAGTCGCCCGACTGGCGACAAATGGCATTCGAAAACACTGGTTGTAGCACTTTCTGATCCGCGTTCGTCCATTGGTAAGAGCGTTTTCGATTGCCGCCTATGCGCTGTGAAAACAAAATTATTTTTAACAGAAACATGAAAAATGTAAATTGTTCTTAGTAGCCCTTGTTTTGGATTGTTTTGGCTACATATTCAGTATATTCATTGAACACTTCTGATAGGCGGCAATCGAAAACGTTAATACTATCAATGAACGTAGATCTAAGATCGTTAGAAACAGAGTTTTCAATTGTCGCCCGACTGGCAACAATTGGCAATCGAAAACAATATTTCTAGCGATTTGTGATCCGCGTTCATCGATTGTTCATAGCATATTCGATTGCCGCCTGTCCGGTATGCTAAAAAGCGCATTTTTTAACTGAAATAGTTTGGTTATTTCTCCATAAAACATTAGCGACGATTTCTTAACTTGCAGAGACGAAGTCCGACATTTAAGCCCTCTGCTGCCATGTATTAATGGGAATGAAGCCTTGTCGCATTGCGACACATTTAATTTAGATGAAAATGTAAAACTGTCGGCGATTATACATTATCGGTTATGATGTCGGTGTGCCGCGGTCCCTTCGCATTAGGCATATACAAACCAAACTGTCAGCGATTGAAACACGTCATGTTTATATAGTAAACACGTATAAGGTCTATAACAATAAGAATTCAAATGAGCTTCGTACGTACACGAGCGGGAGCAGGGGGTTGGGGTGGGGGTAGAGGGGTACCAATATTGCCAGTCTTCACAACTCAAGCTAAAGAATAGGCGCTTAAAAAGTAAAGACTTTAATAATAATAATAATAATAATAATAATAATAATAATAATAATAATAATAATAATAATAACACAGCAAAGGAAATAAATACCATATATGTGGCTCAGTTGATAGAGCACCTGATCAGTGTTTACATGCCTGTGTCTATCATGAGGCTACGATGCCACGACTTGTTAAAAATGACAAAATATATGTTTGGAGCGTTAACCAAGCATTTTGTGAAAGCTAATACTTGTTGTTTACTCAGACACCGAAAAGTCAATTCTATTAAATTAAAAAGAGATGGATAGTTAGTAGGGAATTTGTCGCTTAAATAGTTTTTAAAATGTTTCCTTTTTGAAAATGAGTTATCAAAAAACAGAATAATACTGATGTAAGAAAAAAAAAACATGCGAAATATTTTTTATCTGGCACCAATCTATCTGCACACCGCCTTCGCCCATTTTGAATTTTCGCGCAGTTGCACTCAGCTCGACGTAATAAACAACATTAAAATAGCTAACCATGGCTGAGTTATTTGCCCTAATATGAACTTAGGCGCTACCTAAACCGTGCAAAGCAGTCAAACAGTCACAATCATGATTATGGATTCCGGGACATCTCGGCCCCTGACAAACTCGACCCCTAGCAAACTTGGCCCCCAATAGAAACATTGTGCCATTTTTCAGGGGGCTGGATTGTTTCATTGCACGCGCTTAATCTCATTTTTTTTCAATATTTCACTCTCATTTTGTGTGCGTAATGGGTATGAAACAATTAGTTTTGGCAGTGACCTATATTAGATAGGTCACTGGTTTTGGTGATGACTTTATGGGTTGTCAGAGGCAAATAGTGCACTCCATGCCAGATGCCCCATTATGTGATGTCTTATAACTTATAATATAAGGGCTTATTTCTGTAAAAAAAAAAGTGATAGAAGAAGTGAGTAGGTGACAATCGTAGCGACTGGCAGTAAATATTTGCAAATGGTGAAGGCTCTAGATGCGCAGTTGCGCCTGAGCCATCGCTGGTCGCATATTGGGTGATTGTGAGACTTAAAGCTGTATGAGCTAGTTTGAGTCAGGGCACTAAATAAAATCGTACAGTAATTACAAGATCTGAAATATACTAACTCAAATATGCTCATAGTTTATATATTAATGATTATATGTAGATATTTTGGGCCAAGTTGGTTAGGGGCCGAGTTGGTCAGGGCCGAGATGTCCAGTGACCTGATTATGTACGTAATTCAGCGCGCACCCGCGGATCTGGTGTGGTACTTATTTCATTCAAAATAGTGAGTATGATTAGGAAATACCACACTCACAAACTACAGACAAACCCGTGGCATCATGAGGTAAAGCAGTGACCTATAGGTGGGCAGAGCCACACAACAATCACGAGGCACCAGGAAGATAAAAAAAAAAGCAAAGCAGCCAGCTCTCTCTTCCCCATTGAGATGTTTGGACTGGACCCGCAGGAGATGGAGAAACACAAGTAGGACTGCATGCTTGGTGGTCAACCCAATCTAGATTGGCAACTTTGCTTTTCTCTTTAATTACATGCGGGTGGGTCGGACTTCAGACTCTATGACGGTTCCGACTTAAAGACTTATCTATTGATGAGATGGTAGGGGCCTGGTGCTTTGGCTGTTGTCAGGCCCTACGGTGTTTACCTGTAGGGTTTCTTTTGCTCCGGTATTCAGTTTTATTTACTGTTGAGTCCTTATCTTTGCTTTATCTCCTTTTTTATATCTTGATTTATATGTTCTAGGAGATGATGCATTGATAAGTTTCTTTCATGCAAACCAAACACCTATGTCTCTTGATCCACATCTGAACTATGGGTGAGTTTGGTGCACCGTTAAACCGGCTTAAGCCCTCCAGTAAAATATTTTTACTGACCGTTCCAAGGCGGTGCTTCTTTTGTGGATCATTTATGTTATTTCTGTCTTGTTTTGTTATGCTTTCATGCATGTCTGTTTGTTGATGCCTTGTGGTCACCTGCTGGGAAAGGGCTGACCTTTTGGCTCTCATTTGTGATGTCTAATTGTGAAGTTGTCACTTTCCCATTGGTATCCTGGGTCAGGTTTGGTGCTTGATTGTATCGATTCCTGATCTTTGCCCTCTTTCTTACTTTATTTTTCTAGTCTAGCCAGACGTGGACTAGTATCAGCGACATGCTTGATGAGATAAATCTGATTGAGTGACACCATGGTCCACCTCTTGGAGCCCTTAGAGATGGACCCCTTTTGCTTCTATTTCTGAGACTGACACAAGATTTATTGCTGTACGGTGTCTGTTGAAAAAAAAGAGAACTTGTCTCCTGCTCACATTTCGAAAGTCACACTCAACATGTCATCACACAGTGCCCAACATTGTAGGTACAAGACATAAAAAGGTGTCATGAAAATTGTGTTTTACCCTGTACTATATTCCAAGTCAGAACAGTCTTTTTCTTTCAGTAATCAATACCATGACTACAGAAGAGTTTAGGGTCTCGTCATTTAGTCAGAAACACAGCTAAAAGAGTTTTGTCAGACTTACTAAGTAAGCACTACCTAGCATAATGGTGGAAATTGGATTGAACCAGCAGATATGGTGCTTCCTCTTCCTTATTTCAATAACTGATTTACTAGATATGTGTGGTCTTCTGTTTGCCTTTTCTCACACTCTTATCCTGTCGCATAATGCAAGAAAAAGTGAGTATAACCAGGAGATGCAACACTTTCACACTATATACAGGCCAACCCATATGGCAACGTGAGGATGTGACAAAGAACAACAACAGTATTGAGTAACATGACATACAGAAGACAATATAGCTTATGACAGTGACAGGCTGATTGACCCGATGTCATAATCGACCCACCAGAGATACACCATTGACATGGTGTCAGCAGCGGGGTCAGGGTACGATTCGGTAGTGGCCTGCTTTTATATAAGGCAAAACATAACTCACAAATACGTGTGTTTTAGGTTACATGAATTTTTAAAATAGGGATGGAAGGTAAGAAAATACTTTAATATTGTTTAAAGTTTTTACATGGGGAAAAGGGGACACAATATGACCGAACTGGGAAATCCTTTAAAAGTGCTTAAAAATTTAGGGTCTATGACAAAAAAATAGGCATGTTCGGGAAACCTGGAACACACATTTATTTAAATATTAAGCCCTGGGTAGTTTGTATTTTCAAACAAATGTGTCCTGTGAAAGACCATATATCTCATACGTATATGAATTTGCAATGGGCGTGTCTTCAGTTTGTGATTGTGGTAGTTCCTGATCATACTCACCATTTTGTCTTATCATGTAAAAATCTGTGAGTTTAACCAGGAATATGCAACAATCATTGAAGAGGCACCGTGAGGAAGAGACAAAGAATGACAACAACTCATGACATCTACAGAATACAATAAAAGTAAAGCAATCAGCTCTCTCTTCCTCAATAGCCTCAAGTTCAATTTGATAGCTTCTGTTAGTGGGTGACCAAATGTCACTTACGTCAACCAGTGAAACACCACTGAAATTATTTTTTGTTGATATGAGCAATAGTGGCCTGGTTTTATAAGCTTACTGTGTAAGGAAGTTACTATTTGGAATATTTACTCTACACATGCTTAAACTCAGATTTATCAATAGAGAACGTACAGAAATAATCTAGAAAACGGACCCGTCAGAAACAGAGAGAACCTACAATATAAGAAAACAGAAGACTCTGTTTTATCGAGTCTGTTCATGAGAACTAATGGAAAGTGCAACAATTCTCACGCCACCTAGCACCGGTTTAAGCAGTCTTCTGCTTTCCGTCAGAACCCAATATTCCTGAAGGACCAGAATATGAAAAAAGATCAACACTATATCGATGTACGGGGAGAAGTTTTACCAACTCCACGTGGCACAACGGTCAACAGTTGTTGCGACCTCTAAATAATCTGGAAAACGGATCTGTCAGAAGTAGTGAGAACCTACAATGTAGGAAAACAGCAGACTCAGTTTTATTGAGTCTGTTCATGATAACTAATGAAAAATGCAACAATTCTCACGCCCCCTACGTAGCATTGGCTTAAGCAGTAGTCTGCTTTCCGCCAGAACCCAATATTCATGAAGGACCAGAATATGAAAAAATATCAACACTACTGCAGCCCGCTGACGGTGTCTGGACAGGTGTCTGATGAGTGACTCACAATTCTTAGATGTATATGTTTCCCAGCAAAGCAGTTTTGCACGATTCGGTTCTAATTTCAATGACTTGAATCACCAATGTAAATATATGTTTTTTTTCTGACTGGCAGGCGCGTAGCCAGGCGGAGGCCAGGAAGCCTGGGCCTCAACATCATATGGGCAAAGACACGAGAAACCCTGACTTTTCTTGATTGGGAATAACAAAGGCGCAGACTAGCTCAGCATTCGCGCAGTCTGATCAGCGCCTTTATCATTTGCTATCTAAAAAGTAAAGTAACAAGGTCAGATATCTGTTACTTCTCCAAATATTTTTGGTGGCATTCCACATGATGAATACCTCTGGCTATGCTCCTGGACTGGTAAGTCACTAAAACTCGGCTTGGTGTCCTTAACTTGGAAAGGCATTTTCTAAATTTTACCACATACTTTCGGAGTTGTTTTCTTTTAATGTTTATACAATGTTGGAATGAAAACTCTTTGTGTGCCTTGTTTTGTGTTTGTCCCTGTTGTTTTTGTTGTTCTTTGGGGCATGCCACTTTGTGCCATTTCTAGCAGTGCAAGCATCGTACTTAGAAATGGGAACCGGTTTCTGTACTTAAATTGCATTCTGCTTTTATGTGTGCATGTACGAGGGTCAGTCAAAAATAACTGAGAGTTGGTTGATATCTTTTTACTGGGTCGGCAGTTTTGGTTGAAACTTTATACACATATAGAATGAACCTTCAGACTTCATAACATATAAAAGTTGACGTCTTATCATCTTCAATGCGCTGTTGCTAGGCAACCGAAGACCGCCTCTCATCGATGTGCGTTCGCGCTGATGACACTTCCGACTAAGCAGCCATGAATTTAAGATCATTTCAAATCTAAAACAGTATAATAACGGACCTTTTATCTCACCAATTGTATCTAACAATGTGTTAGCAACGTTTTGAAGAAGTGTAATAGATAGTAAATACAATACATGCAATGTTCGTTGCCTAGCATCCAAAATCGATGGGAATTCCAATTTCAACTAAAATACCAGATTTTGTTGCTATGGCAACCGTTCATTCCTTGGAATATTCAAGATATGCATTCAGATGTCAAAACCAATTAGTAAAAACAATGAAATGGTTACATGATATGATACTTAGTTGATAATATTGCTCTAAAATGAACCAAAACTGGTGGGTGGGGTATATTTTGGGGTGAAATTTACAGTTAATTTAGTTAATTTTCCTTTTATTCATGTAATGAAATTCCAACGCCTCAATCTCAGCTGTTGTATTTCACAAAATACATTCACAAACTGTATTTGCAACAAATGCACAAGTTGATGTAGCTTAAAATTTGCATAGTGTTTCCATGGCAACGCTATATTCCAGCGTGAACGCATGACGTTATTTCACATTATTTGGTTGCTAAGCAACAGCAATCTATACTTTGCATGGTCTTGTATATTGCATATTATGACGCAGGACGGTTTATTGCATGCATGTGCCAAATTTCACTAGTGTACGTTAGCCTACATAAGAGATATGAATCAACTCTCAGTTATTTTTGACTGACCCTCGTATTTGTTTAACTGGGTTCTGTTATTCATGTTTATAGGGAGCATAGTGGCTCAGTGGTAGCTAGAGTGCGTGACAAGAGACAAAGGGACTGAGGTTCGTGCCTCATCGCCATCACTGTGATGTGTCCTTGACCTAGACACATTAATCCTTGCTTAGTACTGGCTCTACCCAGGTAGACTCGTCCTGAAAAAACTGAAAAATTGTTGACTGGGGTGTAAAGAATCAAATCAAAACCAAACAAAAGTAATCATGGGTATGTTTAAAGACCAGTTGGAGCAAAATGTTGGTCAGTAAAATACATTAAGTAATCTGTTGGTTGGAGCAGAACGGAATTAAAAACATTAAAATTCTCTTATTAATTATTCCGTTTGTGTGGATAATGAAAGGTAAGCGAACATAATTATGCCAATTATAGACAAACATACTAATTATACCTAATTATACCTGTGGGCCGAAATTGACATGGGCCGAAATGTCCAGTGACCGTTTGTTGTTGACTCCTTTTGCGTTACGCCCTGCTTTTTTTGATAAAATTGTATGCATCCTTTCTAGTCCAGCACTATTCTCCCTTAGGAAGTAAAATCTGATTATTTTACATTGTGTTTTTGATTTCCTGTTTGTGGTCTTTGTGTTTGGATATCTGTGGGCGTACTGTGAAGCTATCCTTCCTTTCGCGTGGCTTGAAGGGTGTGTGCCGAACAACGGTTGGAAATACACACTGCTGGGGAGTACTTACTTTGTACGGACGGCAGTGACGTGTGTTATGACGTCACTCAAACTGTTTTCTTTTCGGAACGTTGAAAACCGTTTGTTTTCTTTTAGTTCAATGTTGGATAACGATTATTGGGCTACGGAAATAGTTTTAAGAAATTTGGAAACGGATTTAAAGTGTTTCAAAGCCATCTCTAAACACTCGCGAAGCTGAGAAATGTATTACAGTAATGGCGGAGGCTTCCGGTGTAAGTTTATTTTGCTTTTTTGATACACGATGCAAATGAAATATTCAGCTTTCGTCCATTAATCTTCTTATTGCATGTTTTGATCTAAGAAAAATATTTTTAAGAATTTAAATAAGAAATGAATGAATAACAAACCACTCTCGAAGCTTTGAGAAATTTTTTGTGCATGACGCTGTGTCCCGGCTCTAGTTTGGGAAAGACAAAAATCGGCATCGAGGCAGGGTCCGCGAGTGAGACTGGGAGGCGCCATGTTGGACAACTTTTTGAACATCGTTAGCATAGTAAAGAACATTCATTGTTAACTTGTACGTATGTGCTATCTATAGGCGTGCTTTGCACGCGGGGCCTTCGGCCCCGCTTTGCTTTGCACGTAATAGACAATGATGATGTACAGATGGTAAGCCAATGAGAGACGCTCGAGAGACAACCCGATTTCATGCAAATTGAAAACGAAATAACTTTTTTGCAGGTTTTGGAGCATCATCATGTTGTTGACGAGAATGGCTGGGGAACGCCGGAACGCCACAGTTTTTGGACTACATCTATTTCCGTATTTCCTATGAGCCATAAGCAGTAACATTTATACATGAGACACAACTCAACTAGGGTCTATCTACGAAGCAGCTCTATATACTATAGGCATATTACGTGTAAATGGAATGATTGGGGAAGTCACATAGATTTGATTCGCCGCCATTTTAGTTATCATGTCACAAGTGAAGAAATATGCGGGATTCCCGGTCGACCGGGATCCCGGTAAATCCCGATCGGGATCCCGGTAAAGCAGATGCCCTAACGCATATTTCTAGCCATGACTTAAAGCGCCGTCAAAACCGCATCTGAAATGTCGTCTACTTCAATTCTTCTGTTGCATTTATCTGCTAATACTGTTGACTAATGTCAGTAGGAAGAGGCAAACCGTGTGAACCCAGATCAGACTGTCCCTACAGGAGCAGAATGATACGAGTCCACAGACATTGCTTCTGAATCATGTTCGGCAGTCAACAAAATAGAAAACATTCGTTGTGATTGGCGCTTTAAGGACAGTCTTCTCTGGCTTCATCGAAGTGCGCAAGTTGTTGGGCCTTCTTCTCTCTTTACATCCACGCTGAGTGATTACGGAATTAAGTGTTTTCGTTTAAAGTCGGTAAAATGCTTTATGTCACAGTCTACTGCTATGGTCATGACGGGGCGGTCAGTTCACCTAACCGCTTGACTAGGCGGTAAACCAGTACTTCCTGAAAAGACCTTCGTTTGTAACAGACAAAAATCCTTGAATCAGCGAAAAGAGGAGGTTTTTTCATGACCGATCCACGTATCGTTACCGACTTTATCTTATGAGTGGGAATTTAATTACACTGCTGAACTCAAAATTTTTGATTGGACAAAACGCTGTTCGCTAATTGCATCAATTTCACACGTTCCTCTCAATATGAATGAATACGTCAATGAGATAACCCAAGCCCAAAATCATAATTGTCGAGGGGCACTCATGAAAACTAATTAACTGGGGGTATGCTAGTTCGTACAGGAGATAAACCATACGCGTGCTAGTTCATACAGGTGATAGACCACACTCATGACTGACTTCACAGTTATAATGACGGTGTGCCGCGGCCCCAGCGCATATCCTATCATTATCCTACGCCTATTCTAATTATGTAAAGGTGTGGGGCATTATTAGTTTGAATTTTGATTTTGTTTGTTTAATTTGATTCTTTACGTCCCATCAACAATATTTCAGTTAAACAGGGACGGGTCTTCCTGGGTTGAATTCATCAGTAATGTAAGGCAATTATTTGCAGCAGACGACTTCAGCAGACAACATTTTCAGATGCATTTTTTTCTTGGCGCTTTAAGGGTTAAGGGTATCACTCCGCTTCTCCGTCGAGTTCTTGTATATACATATGCTCGCAGGTGCTGGGTGTTACTATAAGACGCGGACATTCCCGCTAGAGGAAACTACTGTCCTTCCAGCCAAGAGTGACAGTGACTTCATGTTATGTTTACAAAGTCATCATGTACTTAAAATCGATAGATCACTTGTGTATTAATCTTATCCTTAGGATAGGATTAATACACAAGTGATCTATCGATTCGCGTTAGCTCAAGTGAAGTGTACACGTTAGTGTTCTACTTAGCAATTGTAAACAAAGTATTACGTCACTGTCACTCTTGGTTGGCACGACAGTACGGGTAATAAATTTTTGCCTCTTTAATTGTGTTTTCTTTTTATTTTAATTTCGTTTTACTCGAGCGGATGAGGTGTAGGTGTTCTTTGTGATTATTCCCCTATGTGGGAAACTCACTTGATTGCATGCTAATCCATTTCCGAAAGATCGTTTTCTGTATGCGCAGTCTCGCCTTCGCCATTATTGTTTGTGAGCGAAGGTTCAGTTTGTACGTCGTTTTTGCTGAGTTTCGCGTCTGTTAAGTGTTTCCTCATCTTTGAGGGCCATTTTTCTAGCATGAAATTGGCCGCTGTATTAACTGAACTTCGCGTGTAACATATCTGTTTTAGCCTATTTTCGCGAGCGTTACCTATAGGGGACGTTGTTTTGTTTTGGTGCTTCGCAGGGGTTTACTGTTTGTGTTGTGTTCCTTTAATTGTTTTTCGTAATTTTCTTTAAGCAGACTATTCCTTTGCTTGGTCTGCTTATCAAACGTCATCGCTACTGGGCAGCCACGGTAGGCTGCATCGGCAATTCGCGCACTCAATATGGTACGTCGCGTATACGTTCGATATGCGAAATTCCGTGTTTTTCTGGCACAAACATGTGTTTTAAAGTTTTTTCTCCTAAATTTCGGTCAATTCCACTAGCTACCCCTTTACTTATTTTTAGTTTACTTGGTTTATTGGCGTTTTTCGTGAAGAAATTCGGTGATTTAGTGTTTACTTGGAAAAATAATTCAACTCCTGGCATTGTGAAATCGCGCGCATGTGCTTCGCTATTTTGATGGTAGGCCCCATTCGGAACTGCGGACCATAGTTTTCGTAGCAATGTTGCTCTCCCAAGTGGGCGCGGAACCTTTTGATCGTGTCCCCAATTGTAGATATACCGGAAAGCTCAGCTTTTCAAGTAATGAGATCGTAATGAAGAGGTATTGGACCCCTTTCGGTGCTTTGTGATGCTTATTCGACCTACTGCTTGTTACTCCTTCCATGTCGTCACATTTGGGTGTTGGTTTTGGGGAGCAGTACTTGATTTTGAGGTGTTTCTATTGTTGGACCCTTGGGACTTTTGGGCCCGATGATCCATGTGTTTTTGAATACTTTGTATTGGCGGATTCTGTTTCTGTTGACGTTTTTTGGATTCGGGCTGCAGCGCTTGTAGCGTTTGTCGAGTTTGGGAGATTTTTGCCCTTGGGAGCAAATGGTCCCTGGGACTTTTTAATTTATATATTTTCTTGTTTTACCGTAATTTTCTGTTTTTGACCCGTTTTGTTTAGGATTATAGGATATGGTCCCGTTTTTTTTGCTTATAGGAGAGGCCTTCCTTCTGCTTTTTGGGACCACTTTCTTCCATTCCTCAGTGGTCCCTGTTTTCATTGGTTTCCCCGGGGTTTCATCGGAGGGTGAAGATTCTTCCTTGTTGTTTTAGGGAGTTGTAGTATTTCTCTTACGGGGGTTGCGAAAGTGTGATGTTCAAATAGGGGCTCTGGGACCACAGATTTTTCCTTGGGTCCCAGGGAGCTTTTTGTTTGTTCTATTTGTCTTTTGACCAGGTGTGGGTAGTATAACTTGGGCTTTAATCCTTGTTTGTATTTCCAATTGCCGTTTTGCCTGCTCGCACACTCAAACTCACATGCTATGTAAGTTTCAAAGAAACACATGGGCTCGGATCTTTTCTGGGCCAAATTAGTTGGCCCCATACTATGTAAAGGCGAACAAGGACTGGGAGCTTTTTTGCCATATAAGCTGCCACCATGTTATGTAAAGACGATCATGGCTGGGAACTTTACCACAATGAACTGAAGTAGGGGTTAGAGGGGAGCTTTTCTGGGCCCAAACACTTGGTGTATTCACCCCCTACTGCTCAGACTCGCACATGCAATAAGAACCGTAGTTTATTGCGTATCTACGTCAATATAATGTCCTTATATTCAGTATGCAAGTAGCAAAGGCTCTGGCGAAATTGCGCAAAGGCGCAGAATCGTCTGAGCTTCCGTTGCTCGCATATGCAATAAAAACAACGTCGATTGTGTGCTGACGCTATTAAATGTGCTTATATTTTGTATGCTACTCAGTAGCAAAGGCTCTTGCGAGACTACGCAGACTCGTGCGAGCTTTCATTACTCGCGCATGCAATGAATAAAAACCAACGTCGATTGCGTGTCTACGTCTGCGGAATGTCCTTGTGTTTTGAATGCGAATAACAAAGGTTCAGGCGAGATAGTCAAATGGCCTGACTTGTTTTAGCTTTGGATGCTTGCACTATATGCAATAAATCATGTTTCTAAAGCACATGCGAGATGCCTAATGAAGCTGTTAACTCTTTGGCGCTGATATTTTTTTGCAAACAGTTTGGAACCAGGTCGGGACTGTCGGGCCTGATCGGAATCGAAACTGTTTGGCACTCTGACGACAAACATTATTTTTTTTTGTTCGAAAAAGTTGACCCTGAACAAAAAACAGCCGACGACAAAGAAGTGCGCTATCGAGTAGGTCAAGAGTGAGGCTACTTCATTACATAAGAACGGGAGACCGACAAAGCATCGAAAGACAAAACATCGAAACGACAAAAAACAACCGTGAATGGGCGAACCCAATGAAACATGAGAATGGACGAGTCCAATGTAACACAATAATCACTTCTCTCAGCAAAGGATGGACAATCGTAGTGATTGCAGATTTCAAAATAAAAATCATCTCGTTTATCATAAATTTTAGATGAAACTATACCATTTGTTATGGACCAGTCCAAGCCCAAAAGGGGGGCTTCAGTATCAAAAGAATTTGTACAACGGGAACGTCGAAACCACTCAGTTTCCTCCAGCTCACAAGACTTGCATGGAATCGAGTATAATATTACGAACATTTATATTAAAAAAATTCATTACTATAAACTAGAAAAGTTCGATGTTTTCGATATTTTTTCAGTCTTTTTCGACGTTATTTACAAATTTTAATATTTTAGACCTTCTGTCGTATCTGTATTTCGCCGTTTTGACGTTTTGTCGGTTTGATGTTTTGTCATAGACCCTCTGTACAGCGTTAACAGGGTCAGTGGGCACAGATTGTTGTCTTTGATTGTCGGAACACAATGTTTTTGGTCAATCCATCAATCTCTTAGGGGTGCAACCTAAAGCTTTCCTCTTGTTTGCAAAACATATAGAACCTTATAATCTGTGATCTTATGAGAAATCTCGCTGTTTCAATTTTGACTCGACTTAGTATTAACCTGGAAGTCGAAAAGACTGTGCATTTTCACGGATGCGGAAAGAACGAAAATACACGTATTTTGGGAAATTAAAAACCAACTTATGTTTTGTGTTCATGCAGCAACTGCGCAGACTCGCCTGGGCCTTGGCTTTGGCTACTCGCCAATGTACTAAAAACACACTTTCGCGTGTACATTTCTGGCGAAACTGTACAAATGAGTAGACTCGTCTGAGCCTTGGCCGCTCGCATATGCTATAAAAACAAAATCTACAGCGTGTGGGTACGCACGCGTCGGTACGCACGCGGGCACGTGCGCGCGAACAGAGACTGTTCAGATTTCGCGTGTTATAACATGCCCCTCATCTTAAAAAGTTCCCAACATTCGATTTTTTGTACTTACCGAATTTGCGAGGAAGGAAGGTTTAGACGAGCCTGCGCATCGAAGACTACCTGCATTTTTTGTTTATGATAAAATTTTAAAATTTGTCATGTAGACAATGTACATGCGATAATTTCGTACCGCATTTGCGAGGAAGGAAGGTTCAGACGAGTCAGCGCATCGAAGACTATATACCTGCAGTTTTTTGTTTATGATAAACTTGTGCATTTTGTCATGTAGACAATGTACATGTGATGATTTCGGCTAAAAAATCAATTATTTTAAGTGCCCACTGATTGGTGAGACATGATTAGGTGCCAATAACAAATTAAATTGTGGATAAAATAGTTTTGTGGATAAATAATGGATTCAATTGGGTAAGATAACTTAATTATCTTTAATTGTTGTTTAATTTACAGTGTTATTAACAGCAACTGCACACGTATTTAAACTGCAAGAATGGCGATTTATTTCTACACACAAATATTCGTGCGTGACGGCTTGGCAGTGGACTTTGGCTTATGCCGGATTTGGCGGGATCACGGTCGGGATTTTAGCTGAGTCACATCGGGATCCGATGGGATCCCATCGGATCCCGTCGGGATTGACCGAGATCCCGCAAAATCCCGAGTTTTTATCCCGCTGGGATCACGGTAAATCCCGTCGGGATTGGGGTGGGATCCCAATGGGATCCCGTCGGGATTGGGGTGGGATCCCGCGCAGCGGCACCAGAGTGAAAGACAAGAAGAACCCAGACGCACTGAACGTTAAACAGCGTGAACTGCGGCAGCTCGAGATCAAGCTTAAGAAATGGGAAGAGGACCTCAAAATGCAAGATGCAAAGGCTGGATCCAAGAACAATGACTCGCGGAAACTTGAAGATTACCTACAACGGACGGAGGCAAGAAATGTAGAACTAGAGGCTACAATCAGAACCTTACAGCGAAAAATCTGTATGCTGGAGAAAGCAACTCCTATATCAACCTGTGTTCCTGGGCAAACAAGTACAAATCATTGGGGCTCTAGTCAGGGTAGTAGTAACGTACATCAGCCTGAAGGCAATTACTCTTATGGAGGTGTGATTAGGCCAAACGAGGACCCAGTGCATAAATCTAACAATGAGCTGATCAGAGGCATCCACAAGCAAGTAACCAGTTTTATTCTGAAGAAGGTTTCACAACAGATTTCTTCACTCGAAACTTTTGATAATTTTATACAACATCAGCAGCAGCAACAGGTCAGCAATAGCAATTCCTTTGGATCAAATTTGAGAAATGAGATGAATAGTGAATTCCATGACTTTTATCCAGATTTTAACTCCCAACAGGAGACAAGTTTTACCCAATGTTTTAATCCATTGCAAAAGACTGATTTTAACCCTTATGTAAACTCCCAACATATGAACAATTTTAACCCAAGTTTAAAACAGCATCAATCTGAAAGTAATTGTGATTTTAATTTTAACCGCCATGCAAACCCTGAGCAAATGAACAATAGATGTGATCGACAGCAAACCGTTCATGAGGTGAAGCATCCTATGTCCCGCAGGCAAACTGAATATGGGAGGAGCCGCACCAGAGATGGTGACATGCAGGAAACCCAGAGAGTCAGCAGCCATGAGAGGAGAGATGGTAATCATGTCCCAAGGAGAGCGTACCATGAGAGAGCACCCTTCCGCTACGCTGATAGGAGAGAGCGATCAGGAAACTGGAGGAGACCAGACATTCACCGAGTCCCAACCAAGATGCCTGAGCCGAAGTCCAGCGATAGGGGAGAGTCCAGCCACAAACAGGGTCAACCAAGACCACCTACTTGTGTTGGTAACCAGGAATTTGCCAGAAAGTCAGAGGTGGCAACACCAAGTGAGATGGAAGCCAGGTTCGAGCTAGAGGTCCAACAGCTTACAGCCCACCCCAAACACATCACCACAGAGCAGGCTGCAGTTATTCATGGAACTCGGGAGGATTCAGTGGAGCCCTCCTTTGGGGACGGAAGAATGCCAGTGAAGGACTTGGATAGAGAAGAGAGCTCTAATCAAGAACAACAGCTCCAGGACCCACCCAAACCTTGCATCCCAGCACAGCCGACAGCAGGGGATAGCATCATCAATACAGTTGACGCACCTCAGAGTCAGACAGGTAGCCCCTTCACAGTGGAGGGACCTCCTATATTTTACGGCACCAGGCAGAGAGGGAATGAGGGAGCCGCAGGATCCAATCAGTCTTTTTTGTACAGAGCCCGGCCAAACAGGGGGAGACTATAGCAGGCAACACAGATGAAGCATCACCCATATGGACATCACCTGTAAATAAACTTAATATTGTGACATATAATTGTAAGAACGCTGAAACATCAAAATACGCCATCGAAGAGCTGTCTGGACTCGCCGACATTATCCTGATACAGGAACATTGGTATTTCGATTGTCAATTAGGAAATTTGAGTGCAATCTGCGATTCTATGACAGGAACTGGAAAAGCGGTAGATACCAGGGACCCAATACTGCCTGTTCAAATGCCAAGGGGCTACGGGGGAGTAGCAATATTGTGGAAGTGAACAATTGACCACCTAGTCAGAGTATTACCAGACGGAGGCAATAGAATCCAGTGCATTGAGCTGCTGACCCAACAACCTGCAGTAGTGATATCGGCGTATATGCCATGTAAAGGCTTGCATGATAATGTGGACGAGTTCCAGGATAGTCTGGCACAACTACAAGAAATTATACAGAAATTTAAGAGCTCACATTTTATTCTTCTGGGAGGGGACTTTAACGAATGTTTAACTTCACAGAAAGCTACAAAGAGACTGACAAGTATCAGGAAATTCCTTGGGGAAAATCAGTTGTCATGGCAGCAAACGGGGAAAACTTACATTGGACCTAACGGAGTAGAAATAAGCACTATTGATTAGATATTTTATAGCCTAAGCATCCAGGATCTAGTAGGTGGAATTAGAGTGATGGATGATTTTGCACCAAACGTATCCGACCATTACCCCATATTGTGTAGCTTTGATATACAGCTAAGTGCCGTCAGGTCTACTAGTGAGACAACGTTTCCGCCATCTAAGGTTAAGTGGGAGAAGGTTGATAAGGACCAGTATAGGGATATTGTGACAGCAAGCATTGCCAAAGTGGATCAGAACCCCACAACATTGGGAGCGTTGGATGCAGAGATACGAAAGCTCAACCAGGTTCTTGTGAAAGCATCAGAACAGTCTGGACCCACCTGAGTGGCGAAACCTAGAAGAGCCAAGTTAAAAACATGGACTCCAGAGATCAAACAGGCCATCCAGAACAAGAAGAGAGCATTCAAGGAATGGAAGCTTGCAAGTAGACCCAATGAAGCTGGCAATATACTGGTGCTAAACAAGAAGTTGACTTCATCCTATCTTAGAAGACTATGTAGGATTGAATCGGCCAGAGCAAGGGAGCATACTAGACAGCAGATATTGGATGCCAAATCAACCGACATGAAAACTTTCTTTAGACTAGTTAATAAACAGAGAGGAAAGCTAAAATATTGTGTTAATGAATTATCCGTCAATGGCACAGTTTACAAGTCTGAGGATGAGATTCTCCTGGCCTGGAAAGAGCATTTCGGATCGTTGGCTACCCCTACAGACCATCAGGACTATGATGAGGGATACAAACAGCAGGTGGCTAGTGAGATGTTGGATATATTGGATATATGCAAGTCCCTACCAGCACAGAACCCTGAAGATTATGTTACTGAGCAACAGGTAGACAAGGCTCTGAAGTCTATGAACATAGGTAAAGCTGCAGATATTCATGGGGTTACAGTTGAGCACTTACTACATGGCGGTAATTCCCTTCTCCAAAAGGTAACTGGTATCATCAACAGCATCTTCCGCTTCGGACGGGTCACAGAGGCCCTGTCGATTGGTACCCTGACCCCAGTGTTCAAGAATAAAGGTCTAAGCACAGATGCAAAGAATTACAGAGGGATTACCATCCTACCAACCATAACCAAGGTCGTTGAAACGCTGCTCAAAGACCGTATCCAGCCAGCAATCGAGGCTCAGCAAAACAGCTTACAGCGCGGCTTTACAAAGCATTCTTCGCCCATGAACTGCTCTTTGATTGTTGAGGAGACCATAAGGGAATATAAAGATCTGCGCAGGCCTATTTATATAGCATTTCTAGACGCCAAATCAGCTTTTGACGTGGTTTCGCACGACAGTCTTCTGAGGAAATTGTTTCATGCAGGTGTCGAGGGTGTGTCATGGTCACTGATTCATTCATTGCATGCGGAGGCAGAGTCTGTGGTCAAGTGGAATGGTGCCTACTCTGATGTTTTTAAGGTGGACCAGGGTGTGCGTCAAGGTGGAGTCCTAAGTACGGACTTATACAAGCTTTACGACAATGGCCTTTTCGATAGGCTCCAGTTAACCGGCGTAGGATGTCACATTGGCGAGATTTCATGTGTGGTACCTGGATGTGCAGATGATGCAGCCGTCTTGGCAGAAAACAAGAGAATCCTACAGCTTCTGGTAGATATAGCAGTTGATTATAGTGTTATGGAAAGATTCTTGCTCCAGCCAGTGAAAAGTGTCTTGTTGCAGATATTTAACCATCTTAAACGATGTCCCATCGACAATACAGTAGTAAAGATGAAAGACACGCCAATGCCAATAGTGGAAGAGGCCATGCATATGGGGATTCTCCGTTCAGCCGATACACAGGAGACTGCAGTAGCATACAACATACAGAAGGCAAGGCGTACAGTCTACAGCCTCATGGGGTCGGGACTTCACGGTGAAAACGGCTTAGACCCGGAGACGTCAACTCACCTATTGCAAACTTATGTCCTGCCAGTTCTAGTTTATGGGATGGAGGTTGTAACCCCTAAAGCAGCTCTGATGGAAAGGCTGGAGAGAACATATAAGAATTTCATCAAGCAGATCCTGTCACTCCCGGTCACAGTGGCCGATCCGGCAGTTTATGTTTTGTCTGGGGCTGTTCCAGTAGAAGCTGTTATCCACAAGAGGGCCTTGATGCTGTTTGGAAGTGTATGTAGACTGGATGAGGACTCGGTTGAGAAGCGGATAGCCCGTAGACAATTGTGTGTTAAAAGTTTTAATAGCAACAGCTGGTTCATTACTGTGCGCAAGCTCTTCTTCAAGTACGATACCCTTACGGAAAAAAATGCACTGCCGCGAATAATTTTCGCGAACAGCTAGCGAATACTCTGCGATTGCTCCGTAAACATAACCTTATATGGCTGACCAGTATTCGCGGAATGTTCGCGAGATGTTCACTTTTCACATGCAAATTAGGTCTGCCGCGAACACTTCCGCGAATATTCCGCGAATATGCATTTAAATCTGTTGATTAAATATACTGCGAATATCCTACGCTCATTCTGCGAATATTCTGCGAACATTTTAATTAAAATTAAAAATAGCTGTAGCAAATATGTAGGGAACAATAATTGCGAATAGCCTGCGAACAAGCCGGGATTATGCTGCAAATATGATCTCAGAAAATCTTGTTTCCGCTGTAGGGAATATTTGGCTAATGTTCTGTCCCCTACAGTGTAAACTCCATAATTAAGGGAAAGATAATGAGGCAATAATTAAAAAGTTCAGGTAATTTGCAAAGTAATAAAACAAGAGTTCTCCATCTTGTTTGTGACACATTCTCCTGTCCAGATACATGTACATATTATTATTACAAGCTAGATGGGGTGAATGAGAAATCTAGCCCCCCCCCCCTCCCCCCACAAACAAAAAACCTAGGACTAACTACATATAAGTTTACAGGCCTCAAATAAACAAGCCAGACTTAAGGGTTTATGACAAAGGGAGCATCAAACCAGCCTCCCAGCTACATGCAGGGACTAACTAGAACTTAATATTTCACTTGCAGCAAGTTTGGACACAGTATCAGATAAGCGAATAGTAACAAAGGCTCTGATCAGACTGCGTGGATGTGCAAGCCAGTAATTGCCTTTGAAGGTCCAAAACCATGATGACAGGTTTTCTCTTGTTGAGGCCTATAGTAAAAATGCCAGATGTAAAATTATTTCTTCATTTTTTGCCATCATAGCATACCTTACTATCCAGTTTTGCTAACTTGTGTTCTTGTCACATTCCTTATGATGTCTGGAGTATCGTGTGGTACTGGATTGTATGGATTCCTTATCATTGCTATCTTCCATTCTATGTTAAATATTTTACCAGATTTCTATGTGCGAAGTATTGAACTTTTTTGGTGACTGCTGCATAGGTATAGACAAATATATCATTTTCAGTTCTAAGATGTATAAAAATTAATGCATTTGTAAATAATACAGCAACTCAAATAATAGAACAGAGTATTTATAACAATACACTTATTATCACGGGTATGAAACTTCATAAACAGAGCTGGCGGTTCTGTATATGGAGGCTAAAAAATCACATGAAAACACAAAAAAATATTTCTTTTATCGGGTTAAATAGCTAAAAAAGGAGAATGTAGTGCTTCGCTCTGGTCTTGCAACTGCTATCCAAGCTGATGACAGATGCAAATAGTGAGCAGTTTAATCTGAATGGTAAACAACCGTCATGTACCTAACTATACAGAAAGGATTCAGACAAACCGTACAATTTGTATCTTATTATGGCGAACAACTAGCAAATACTCTGCGAATAATCGGTAAACATAACCATATATGGCAGACCAGTATTCGCAGAATATTCGCGAGATGTTCATTTTTCACATGCAAATTAGGTCTGCAGCGAATACTTATAGTTAACAGCCTGCGAATATGTGGCGAACATTCATTTAAATATGTTAATTAAATGTTCTGCGAATATTCTGCGAACATTCTGCGAATATTCTGCGAATATTTTAATTAAAAGTAAAAATAGTTGTTGCGAATATGTAGCGAACAATAATTGTGAATATCCTGCGAACAAGCAGCGATTATGCTGCGAATAGATCTCAGAAAATCTTGTTTAGGCCAACCTGAAAAAAATGTTGGTTTGCCGTGTTCCTACCTACCCACCCAAAACAGGCCCTACCCCAAAAAAATTATTGCCTTTCTGAGAATTTTTTTTTTTTTATTTTTACTCTAAATGCTTTTAACAAATACTTCTTTAAAATGACTAAAAGACGATTTTAATTGAAGAAAGGTTACAGAGACTCTTATTATATGCATTCTTACCTTATATACATGTACAGCATTTGTAGACCTCTAAAAGTGATAGTCAGAAGGTCATAAAATTTTGCTGTCAAAAAAAATTACAAAAAAATACCTACTTCCTACCCAAACTGAGATTGATGGCCATTGGGTAGGAGCACAGCAAACAGATATATTTTTAAGGATGGCCTTACACTGTAGTGAATGTTTGGCGAATGTGCTGTCCCTTACAGTGTAGACTCCATAATTAAGGGAAAGATAAATGAGGAAATAATTCAAAAGGGCAGATAATTTGCAAAGTAATAAAACAAGAGTTGCCATCTTGTTTGCGACACAGTCCCCTGTCAAGAAACATGTACATATTATTATTCCAAGCAAGAAGGGGTTAATGAGAAATTAAATACATATACCGTAAGTTTACGGGCCTCAACTAAACAAGCCAGACTTCAGGTTTCTGACAAAGGGAGCATCAAAACAGTTTCCCAACTACATGGAGGGACTAACTAGAGCTTAAAATTTCAATCGCAGCAAGTTTAGATATGCTATCAAATAAGCGAATAGTAACAAAGGCCCTGATCAGACTGTGTGGTGAGCAAGCTGGTAATTGCCTTTGATGGTCCAAAACTTATTGAGAATATTTTGATGAGCGGAAATTGCAGTCCGAAATGTTTATTTAACCAAAATTAGAACCCTAAAGAATATTTTCACAAGATTGTGTCATTTTCAAATACAAATGAGTCTCCACTGTTTGCGCATCAGGGTAGATTGCACAAACGGCGGCGACTGATCTGGACGTTTGATCCCAAAATGCTCGGTAATGGAATCCATTTGTTCCATGTCTAAAAAAGAAGTGACAGACTTGTAAAATGCTACATAATGTGTATATTAATATGAAACCTGCTTGGAGCTAAGTGGGTTATAAAATTATTTTGTGTTGGTTATGAAATATGCAAACCGGAGCTCTGCGGGCGAAGGCTCCGTCCAGTCTGCGTGTATGCACAGGTTGGTCAAAGCCTTCATTGATCAAGCATGATCTGATAAAAAAACGTACATTCACCGACGAAGTCAAAGCACGTCACCGACTCATCCGAGCCTTCTCTGATGTTTATGTGGCTTTTCCATATTTTATGTTATACTAGTGGCAAATGTATCAAAATAAAGAAAAGCCACTAACTCGGACTAGTCACCAACATATCGAAGTTTAATTAATCAATCAAATTTTAATTGTCGCTGATTGATTGGCGTGTGTTTTCGACACCATAGTCTTAATCCCGTTAATGACTAACAGATTAAAAATTATCCGGCCGCACACTTTAATTAGAGACAATTAATGTCCAATTACTTTAACTGGTTGATCAGTTCCTTTTTCTTTAATGCATGAGCAGAGCAGTGCCACCCTGCGTATTGGCGCAGGGGTGAAGGAAATATAAAATTATTTTTTATGTTATATTTTTTTTAGTATATTTTAAGCATTGTATTTTGTTATCACGGTTTATCCTAGTCAAGCTTATTACATTTATGCACTACACTCCTCTCAAACTTTTTTTCATGGACACCTGCACCTTCGAGCCTGCACCATTCCAATTATAAGCAATTAATTTGTAGCAGTGTGGATCACAATCAGATGGCTTTTGAAATACAAAAAGAGATAAATCTGGGTTCAACAAGGCTTAATTGTTATCATTATTACTGAAGTGTGTTCAACGTTTAAATTAAATTATTATCATATAATAATGCTTAAATATCTTTATGAAGTGTATAACAGTTTAAAGGGATTAAAAAAAAGTGGGGGCGAAACGACTAGGGTCTTGGGGCGAAACGACTAGGGTGTGGGGGGGGGGGAAACCTCCAGGCATCAAATTTGGGGCGAAATGACTAGGGGCGAAACGACCAGGGGCGAACTGGTCGAATTACGGACAACTCGGCCCAAAACCAACTCGGCCCATGCCAACTCGGCCCACATAAAACTCGGCCCTTGCCAACTCGGCCCAAGTTTATAAGACAACTCGGCCCAAATCCATAAGACAACTCGGCCCATATATTTTTTGAAGTACATGCGAGTTGCATGCCCATGTATGATGAAATAAGAATGTCTGTGCATTAGCATACATGTTTACGCAGCGGCGGATCCAGTTTGGGTTCAGGGGGTTAGAACCCCCTCCATACACCCCATTTTTAGATATCCTATGAAAATGAAATTATTTGGTCTCGATAGGGCCAAATTATTTCATTTTCATGGGAATTTTAGATATAATGACATATGCATGTATGCCTCGACATTCACCAGATGTTTCTGACATTATCTCTGTACATGATTATGCTGTTTCTATTAAACTGTATGTATTTTAGTTTGCCGTCTATACATGAACATGTATGTCTATCCGTCTGCCTGTGCATGAACATTCATGTGTCTGTCTGTTGTCTGTACATGTGTGTGTGCGTGCGTGGGTGCGTGCGTGCGTGTACGTACGTAGGTATGTATTGGTCCCATGTGCGGATCCTGTAAGCTGGCCGTCGGGCCTGGACCCCCTTCCACTGACAAAAATCCTGGATCCGCGCATGGGTCCGTCCATCCATCCTTCCATCCATTGAAAATTGTAAAGTGATCAATTAAGTGGACGAAGTGTCAATTGATGCACACCTTTAATCATCTTAATATTATTGGCGTAATTATGTTGATCACTGGCAACAGCCTTAATGAATCGCAAATATGTGAAAATATGTGTCTTTAACCAGTGCATAACTTTGTCGAATGACGGCATTTTTGTTCTTACAGGGGCCTTCAAAATTTCATTAAATTCTTCCAGAGACCAGAGACTATAGCTATTTTTCGTCACTTATCTCTGACACTCGTTTACACATAATGTCTGAAATGTTGGTACTTATCCCATCGACGAGCAGAGAATGATCAGACGAGCCTGCACATACGCGCAGTCTCGTCAGAGCCGTCGCTGCTATCAAACATAGAGTTTGAAACTATGGATTTATGCTTCTAGCCTCGCACCTCGCACCATTTTCACATTTATATATGTAACTTGGCAAACAGTGAAGACCCAGAAGAAATGTCGCATGATGCCTCATTTCATTAGGGTCCGCACTGCTTGCTACTGCTCAGTAGTACCAAGACGGTCTTTTGAGAAAAAAAGGAATTAGTATGCTCAGACCAATTAGGTTGCGAATTTACGCGTATGCTCATTTGAACGTGCGATAAAGAGTCTGCAACATCCCCTCACGAGGATTATGTGCAGGTTGATTACGCCTTACAGTCACGGTACTAAGTTTTAAAAAAAGGTAGATGATAGTTGTTAAAACTATATAGTTGTTATTGACTATAAAAGCGTGGCTTCTTACGAGATATGGCAATTTGTGACTTGTCGTTTGTGTCTGCGCTGTTAACTATGATAAAATTCAATATGCACAAACGGGTAAGGATACTTGATTCTTGGGGCGAATCTTGCAGTTAATAAATGACAAAACACACATACTTCAATCCCGCTAAAATGTGGGACGAGTTGTCTTTTATAAAACTTAAATTGGGCCGAGTTGGATGGGCCCAGTTTTGCATCTTGGGCCGAGTTGGCATGGGCGGATTTTTATGTGGGCCGAGTTGGCATGGGCCGAGTTGGTTTTCTTTCTTTCTTTTTCTCTTAATACTGGCACGATCAAATTTTGATCATTACGCAAGGGAGTGCAATTTTGGAATTTTGAAGAAAAAACAAAAACAAAACAAAAAAACAAAAACAAAACAAAAAAACAAAAAAATCTTTCGGCTGTGTTTTTAACTAAACTAGAAAAGAGCCCACGCAAGCGCGGAAATATTTCATGATTGTCAATTTACCTTTATTTTGCATTTAAAAAAGCTGAAACTTGTATCCCCCTTTCATGTGTGTTAATTTTTCACAGCTTTATGAAATCTGAAACTTGTATTGGCGATTCTAGTCACCGAAATGACCATGGGCCCAAATAGGTATGGGCCGAAATGACCCGAAACCGGCGAGTTTTAATTTTTTTTACAAAAGCTGATACTTGTAAACATGATTATGCTTATATCTTCTCATCTTGAAAATCACTAAAAATCTTCAGCGAGGTGACTTTTACTATATTTGTTTTCCTCCAAACAATGCCAAAAATCGCTCAAATCCAGGTTCTTATTTCTGAACAATGCACTTTTTTAAACAGATTTTATTGATAGCGTCATTGCCTACTGCGTCAAGTGGTACGACCAAGCCTATCAATGTAAGCTGTTTAGCGACCTTGAAACTTAGGATTATTGAGCGTGAGTCAGAGAAAGGTGTCTTGAACTTTCATAACTCTAGTTGCCATCAATGGTAGTAATTAACTATTTTATAGAAGTTCTGTTTGTTTTGTTACTGTTTTGTGAGTCCCCCCCCCCAAAAGTCTGTACTTGTTTAAAGCTAGTGTCAATTTAAGTTTATACTAAGGTCTGCTGATTATTATAGTTTAGTGTTGTGTTGGTTACTGGTACTGTCCAAAAATAGGGACAATGTCGGAAAAATTAGTCTGCAATTTTTTAAGTGGTAGCTGCCCAAACCAATAAATGAGTGGTTTTCACACTCAAAATGCAAAGAAATACAATATTTAAGGAAATTTTTGTATACCAAATTATCTTCTTCAAAGGCAAACCTGGAAATGTCGTTACTTTTCGTGGTTAAAAAACAAACTTTTTCTCCTTATTTTTCTTCCAACTTCTGATTGGGAATTTTACTGTGCCAATTGGGAAAAAGGAGGTGTTTCGCCTTTGGGAGTGGGGCCGAATTTCGCCCCCCAAAATGGCCTGAAAAGGAACACTGATGCCGAAATGGTTTGGATTGATTGGTGTTTTACGTCCCGGTAAACAATTTTTCAGTCATGTTGAGACGGAGCCACTTCTTCCTGGGTATTATTAGTACTTTGGGAAGGTGAAAGTGCCTTTCTCAAGGACACTACACAGCGGTCGTGGGGTTCGAACTCGGGGCCTCTAGGTCCCGAGTCCGACACTCTACCACTGAGCCACCGCGCCTCCATATGCCGAAATACACTTCCCTTTTTACGACCATTATAGGCGAAACGGAGCGGTCTGGGGCGAAGTATTTCGCCGATTTGCCCTCAAACTGGAACCCTGCTTGTACCTGAAAGCTAACATATAAAATTTGGGTTTGATTGGCCCATCAATTTCCGAGAAAAGCCAGTTTTAATTTTCATATACGTAAATGACCTTTAGCCAAGGTCAAGAAATGACCTCGGCCTTCAATACTCACAATTCTTCATTATTTCAGTTGGTTTCAGGTCAGAGGCTGAAATATTTGTAAAAAAATCAACAGCTTTCACTTTTTCCTGTAGAAAAGCCTAAGTTAACAAATTTGACCTTGTTGTAAAATTGGTCAAGGTCAACCGTAGGTCATCATTTGAACAAAGTATGATGGGCAGAGTCACCACTGCTACATACCAAGTTTCGTGGAAATTGGTTCACCGGTTCCGGGGAAGAAGATTTTTGAAGGGTTTTTACCATATATGGGCGTGGCGGCCATCTTGGTCATGTGACCCAGATGCAACAAACAAACTTTCGTTCCCCCTACCCAAAGAGGCTCCACATAAAATTTGTCTTTGATTGGTCAAATGGTTTCCGAGAAGAAGATGTTTGAAATTGTTGACGACAACGGACCATGGGCATCCTACCTATAAGCTGACATATGCTGCTAAGGTGAGCTAAAAACAAATTCAACCTCAAGCCCTCACCAGTAGCTTGCACCTGACCGTTCTAAGGTGGTGATTTTGGTGTAGTTCTTACTTCGTTATTTGCATACCTGTCAACTTTTTGAAATCTTAAAGAGTGAGATTGCGCGCGACGCCCTTAAAATGGTTATTTTCTGCTCGCATTTACCGCGCGGACCAATTTTACCAAATTTTTTAGGAGTGAGATTTATTTTTTTCTAAGAACCAAAAAGGGATTATTGGGCCGAAATGACCATGGGCCGAAATGACCCGGAACCGACGATTTTTTTTTTATTTTCTTTTTACAAAAGCTGATACTTGTAAATGCGGTTATGTTTATTTCTTCTCGTCAAGAAAATCACAGAAAAACTTCAGCGAGGCGCCTTTTACTAATAATATTTGATAGCATCATTGCCTACCGTGATATAAGTGGTACGACCAAGCCAATCGATGTAAACAGTACATTATGCGCAGCGACCTTGACACTTAGGATTATTAAGCGCGTGTCGAAGAAAGGTGTGATGATTACCGCGACTAATAATCAGTTTTGATAAGGGATTATTTAAAATTACAGCCATATCTTTTTTTCTTTGGCGAGTTTGGCGGCGTTTTCCCCATTGTTGTTTATAATATGGCCGACTTGACACAGCATAATACACATATACATATGACATATACACAAAAATTCGGAACGCTTCGGTCATCTCCATTCAGTTTGTATTGGAAACCCAATCGATCTAAAAATAGTGACGCGTGACCATGAACGTGACATACACTAAATATAGAAACATTTGCCAGAGGGCGCAGTTCTTTTAGAAAACACACTTAATTCCAAAATTCTCTAAATCTATGCTAAATGAAAACTCATCCTAACCGAGATTATCAATGAAAGCAATATCTTAAAGTAACAGTAAAGAAATCAAGCATGAAAATGACCTCGATTTTTCAGTTTATGCGGTAATTCGTTTATTTAGTATTATAGATGAGGAGTGCCCTAAACTCCTCAGCAGTCTGGGAATTGACCGCCGAAGGAGAAAGACTATTCCACTGTGGTATAGTCCGGGGGAAAAAAAGAGTTCTTCAGGGCATCACTGTATGTCTGGTATCTACAATATTGGGCACTGTGTGATGACCTGGTAGATTTCAAACTGCGAGCAGGGGTCAGGTACTTGTCTTTTTCTATAGACACAGCACCAGAATGTATCTTATGAAAGAGAAGCAGGGAGGACTGATCCCTACGGGCCTCAAGAGATGGCCACTCAAGCTCATCAAGCATCTCGCCGACACTACTTGTGTTACGCCATCTCCTGCAGGTCCAACGGGCTGTTGTCCTCTGAACTTTCTCTACCTGATTAATCTGAAGTTTTGAGTAAGGGCTCCAAATGGGTGCTGCATACTCTAGTTTAGGCCGAACCAAAGTTTTGTATGCAACTTCCTTAGTACTCCGAGGTGCAAAAGCCAAATTCCTGCGAAGGAAACCAAGTGTCTTAGTTGCTTTGGAAGAAATTTCTGAAATGTGTTGACCCCAATCCATATTATCAGAGATGGTTATGCCAAGGTATTTTGCTGACTGAACGTTTTCCAAAGTTTGGTTGTGAAGGGAGTAATCAAAGAGAATCTGTTTGTGATGCTGATGCCGAGACACTCTCATAGAGTGACATTTGGCTACATTGAACTTCATTTGCCAATCGGCTTCCCATTGTCCTAAGCTAGTGAGGTCTTCCTGCAGTATAAAACAGTCTTGAATCCAATGAATGTTTCTATACAGGACACAGTCGTCCGCGAACAGGCGAACAGAAGACCTGATGTTATCCGGCAGGTCGTTTATAAAAATAAGGAACAGGATCGGCCCTAAAACTGATCCTTGGGGTACACCGGATAACACTGGGACTGGATCTGAGGCTTGACCATCTAATACTACTTTTTGAGTGCGCCCAGAGAGCCATGAGTTGATCCACTTGTGGGTGGACCCTCTTATCCCATAATAGTCCAATTTGTGTAATAGCCTCCTGTGTGGTACCTTATCAAAGGCCTTTGCGAAATCCATTATGATCAAATCTGTCTGCTTGTGTCCACGATTCACAGCGCCATCCAGGTTGCTGATGATATCGTGCACAAACTGGACCAACTGGGTCTCGCAGGACCTCTGACTTCGGAAACCATGGGCCGAGGTTTTGGGCTGAGTTGTCCTGCACCCAACTGGTCTTGGGGCGAAACGACTTGTTACCCGTCCAGAGTGTACAAAGTACACCTGCCGATAATACTCGAAAGAGGGTCTGGCAGTATACAGAGAAAGAAAGAAACACGGGTCCTATGCAAGTCCCTGTCGCACTTTTAAAAATTTAATATAAGATGTCTTACTGTACAATTTCGAGCCAAATCAATGTCCAAGACTGTAAATACTTGAAATATATTATAAAATATATATCTTAGTGTTCATGCTGTCCAATTATCCATAATAAAAGTAGCTGTCGCTTCAAACTTTCATTTGGCCGCCATTGTTGTTGAAAATAACAACACGTGAAATTGGTTACAACGAAAGCTAAAAATATTTTTGACGAATTTTCTTACGCAATTCAAAGATTTGCATGTTCAAACGTCAAAAGGTATCACAAATCGGAACTGCATACAGCCTAGCTTTACTTTAGAACAAATTTGTTCTATTTATATACATGTATGTGCAAAATGGGAAAACAAATAGGATTGGTGGTGGTGGAAAGAAACACTCTTCAATATCATTTTTAGGGTGGCACCACACCGTGCCATTTTTGCACTCTTTCATTTTTTTCTGGATGCAAAGCTCTTTTTCTGATTGACAATGTCCCTCGTGTCCCTCATTCTAACCATTTAAGTGGTTTGTTTGACTGCATTATCTGGGTCCAGGTATCACGGGGGGGGGGGGGGTACTGTAATTTTTTCCTTCATACATAGGCTTGGACTTAGCATCTACTGTTTACTCTCCAAAATTATCAGGAGTATCAAGACCCCCACCCCCAAAAAATTGAAATTTTACAACAAGCCCGAAAAATATCCCCAATTCTGTACCTTTAGAAATGACCCTAAAATGCATAGAAATGACCCCTTTTGTGATTACCCCTAAAAATATCCACAAAACTTCATACCCCAAAAAATATTAATTTTTCTGAAAACCCCCAAAATATTGAAATTCAAAATATTGAAAAAAAAATAGTCCACACCTTCATATGTATAAAAATTACAGAGTACCCCCCTCCCCGGCCAGGTTTGTGGCACCTGCTCAAGCTATGAATAGCTTCTCAAAATTAAAGGGGTAAGATGTTAATTGGACTATATTTGCTGTCTTCTCTGCCTGAAGGAGATGGTACTTTGGTGTAGTTGCATGCATTATTCGAAGTACCCTATCCATTTCAACAGTTTACTGTCTTTCTCCTTTCTTTGTTGGCTGGGGGAAGGCTTGGGGGGAAATGAAATAATATAAGAAAGGGGTTGTATAAGCGAAAGAAGACATCAATCATCTGACAAAAATAGACCACTTTGCAAGATGGTCGTTTTTATTGTACATCAACTGTATAAATATATATAATATACTCTTTCGTGATAACTGTAGGACGATTGATTACCTTAGTTTAACGGTCTATTTCCCACACATGTTACTGAATAGCGAGCACAGTTGATGATCGAAATAAATTTTCATTCAAAACGAAGTAGATATATTACATGCATTTAGAAAAACCCGTTTTAAATAAACGAACTAGCGGACAAGGGTACATAGTATTTGGTCTATATGTATTTGTTGAGTGTGCCTAGTGTCACCAGTCGCTATTTCAACAAAATAAAACAAACGTCTTATTTAGGGAAATTGCCCGTCTTATCGCTAGAAATTCTTTGTAGGGGTAATCCAGTCCAGTATTGGAACAGAGTTAAGGTGGCGCAGTGACCTATATATAGATCTTTATATAGGTGACTGGGTGGTGACAGTCTTTTTAAGCATTTTATTCAAGTAATGGCTGACATAGTCAGCCAGAGGATGTAACTTTCGACTTGACAGGAGTGATAGACCATCCCCTCCACTCACCAGATCTGCCCAATCTTTGGCTTATAGGGGTTGTTGGTGCTAGTCCACACATACGATACCAAGTGCCACAGCTTCAATAATACAAATACATGCTCCCTTATCTTTACTGCTTTCCTTTAAGGGGATGATGATTTTGCTATCAGAGTGAGTCTAATTTACCAGCCAGTTATACACAAGATTCATAATATAACAGAGTGTTTTCAGAAAGGTTTACTTCAGGCTTCCCCCATGTAGAGCCAGAAAGTCAGGCGCTTTGTTTTACAATACTCATGAATGGGTCGTTCAGGCCTGTTTGATGGGTAATTTGAACTTTTATATAAAAAAACAACAACAAGAAAACATTACTTGAAAATGGCGGAAAAAATGCTGAGAAATGTATCTGACTTAATGCTAGCAAGTGTCAGCCATTATGTTCTAGAGGGAGAGAGGTTTGGACCAAAGTTTGCCCCAATCAGAACAGCAGTTTGTTTTTCTTTGTGGGGGGGGGTGCTTGTGAACACAGCACAATTGATCTGCTTGTATGTTCAGGGTTCATTATAAAAACAGTCACAGATCGATATTAAAAACGTCTTGAAAAGATTGGAAATGGATGAAAACTGATTGAAAAACGTGATTTTGTCCTGTGCCTAGTTTTACAATAGCGATCAGAAGTGTGTATTTTGAAGCACAAAAACATAGTAGTTAACGGGTCTGACATTGTTAGATCTGCATCTGCCTTGTTTCAATTTTACATTAAGATTAGATGTAGGTATGGCTGCAGAAAAGTTGGTTTCTTTGATCTAGTCTTGCAGATAGCGACTAACTTTGAAAAAAACCTACCTTTCTATTTAAACCTGTATGCGCAGGTAGTTTGAAACATTTTTTGCCATGACGGTCACAGGGAAATCATCATTGTTGTGACAAGAAATGATAGGGTACTATATGGTTTATACTCAGTTCTATTTATTGACAGGTGAAATTCAAAGACGCATGACAAAAAAAGACAAAACAATGGTGATTAAGTACTCTATTTAGCAGTTGGTTATGCTATAATACTCTCCTATGCACATGCAAATTCAACTGCGTGACTGTTTCTTCAGTCTTTTACAGCCACAGACGCTGGTGTGTCCCGTTTGTATTGGAGACACAAACATTTTAAATTAATAAAAAGTATTATGTCCTCAAATCGAGTTAAACAAAAAACATGTTGTTTTTTTCGTTTTCGTTAAATTCGTTCGGAAAATGCAATTCATTTTTACTTTAACCAATAACAGTTTCGACCCAGATTTTGACCTCGATGTAAAATATAAACATTGGCGGCGAAAAGGCCAGTGCTCTGGGTAAGTCTCTATAAAAGACATTTTTATGCAACCTCCTTTGCTAATTTTGGTGGAAACAATGAATTTAAGTATTGTTTTTGTCACTTACATATGTGAATTGATTTGACAACGCGCCTTTTTTTAGCCGGAAAGTGCAGCGCAGAATTTCGTTGCGGATCGAGCTTGCGAAAGGAAAATGACCGAATCCTACCCGTACGAAAAGTTTGACAATACCTCGACGGATTTTCGCGATACTTCGACAATAGTAACGCTGTATTTTTATATTCCTGCTATACAGTAACAATACATTTATTATCGCCATAATCCACGACAAAGTCCAACCATAATTATCGCCGTAAAAAAACGCAAATATTATCGCCAAAAAATATAGGTATAAAATTTGACTTAACATAATCATTCCTGCCTAAGAAAAAATACCGCTGTAAAAAGTCTAACAACATTTACAAGGGACAATACTCCACAAGTCGTGTTTGTAAAACGGAAGCTGAAGAAGAACACGAGAACCCAGACCACCTGCTCTGACGAAGCTTTTGATTGCGTGTAGGCCTACCGCTTCATCACACATGATTTTTCTAAATATTTCGTTTGATTCATAGAGACATAAAGAGTTTATTTCCAGTATCGGTTCTACGTACGATCTTTGACCAAGTTTGTGGACCACCTTAAAACGTGTCCTATATTTTACGCACTGAGACATGCCACGAGAGTGTCGCCTGACGCAACAATTGCGAGACAAACGTAAACAGTGTATTATTAACCCTTAAAGCGGCAAGAAAAAAAAATGCATCTGAAAATGTCGTCTGCTGAAGTCGTCTGCTTCAAATAATTGCCTAACGTTACTGACAAATTAAGTATAGAAGCAAACAGCGTGAACCCAGAACAGACTGCTCGAGCAGTCATAGAGCAGTCTGATCTGGGTCCACACTGTTTGCCATAGAGGCTTCTGAAACATTTGAGCAAACGAGAAAAGCTGACGCATTTTGTTGTGATTGGCGCATTAAGGGCTTAACTACTCAATATATAGCACTTTATACAGGGAAATGCGTCAGCGTTATACTAGTGATATTTCTACTTTCATATAGTCTATATTTGATTTTACCTCAGACCTATACAGCTTACCTCCGACATATACGGGTTACCTTGGACAATATGGAATTCACCTTGAACAATACAGAAATCCATGCAGCTGATTGGTCAAAAACATCACTGCACGTACTAGCGTGACGTCAATCGGCCGCCAGTTTGATCTTATGATGTCATATATCACGTACAGCCTTGTAGATGGCGTAACGTCGTTTTTTTCAACTAATGGACGTTCGTAACCATACGTAAAACTATGCATTTCAGTCCGCACAAGATATGCGCTGTTAAAGTTGACAGAATCTTAATAGACTCTGAAGGAATCGTTCATATGTTCAATCTTTTTATGACATAGATTTGTTTCATGTACATAAAATATAGTATTTCACTGTCTGTCGCGCATCGCGCATTTTAACGTCTGACCGCTAGCCAGTGATACATGTATATTGAGCAGCAAATCACCGTGAGTGCGAATCTATTTCAGAAACAAACAAAAATGTCTTTGAAAGAATGTCAGTCAGTGCGAAAATGGAGAAGATTTTTAGAACTTCCGGTGGATGACCTAGGTCGTCAAGAACTTCTGTCCGCTGATGAGACTGAAGCGGTGTTAGCTATTGTAAATGGTCCCTTTTTGGAATCATTTGTATAAAAAACTCTAACGTGTGAAGAACTGGTACCAAATCTTCAAACCTGTGAAAAAATGGTACCAAACTATCAGAGATGTGAAAAACTGGTACTTAACTGTCACAGATTGCAACGGCAAACTGTGAAGAATTGGAATCGAATGCAATTTGCAGCAGGATGTGAGGAATACGCATGTATGCTATATATATATATATATATATATATATATATATATATATATATATATATATATATATATATATATATATATATATAATATGAAATTGACTTCATGCGTATTTTTGATATTGGTACGGAATATGTGACTTAATGGTATCAACTTAATGGTACCAATTTTTCACGTGCTGTGAGATACTCAGAGGTGAGATATTAATACAGATTCTTCATAGTGTGAAATTTACTAAGTGTGAAATTTGCGTTTGTTCCTCGCTTTCAAAAGTCATGTTATTAAGCACGCAATCACAATCAACGTTGGTGTAATTGCAAATTCAATTCGAGTCTGCACATTTGTGCAGACTCGTCAAGGCCTTTGCTGCTGTACAGTAACATACATAATACTTTGGTTTATACGTCTTTCCGATGAGTTATGGGCATGACAGATACAGAAACCTGAGAAAGCATAACCCTGTTTCCGACTCCAGAAAAGGTTGTTCATTTTATGCGATAAATGGTACTGCTATGATCACGAAGTAGTCGTCTGCTAAATCATCTTCTTTTAGGTATCATTATCCCGCATCCACCGTTTAACAGGCTGGTCACACAAACTAGGTACATGCATTTAATAAATGCTTATCTGCTGTCCGGCGGGAATGTTCTTTCTGTGTGGAATTTTTCTCACATAAATCTGATCACATAAATCTGATAAACTTGACAGTTGTTTCTCTTACATTAGCCAATGAGTGGCCCAGAATGGGGTTTTGAATCTTCATATTGCACTGTTACATAGATGAGTTCAAAAATATTCGCCATTGTTAGTTTTTTGTGTGTTTCTGGAATAATAAGCGGATATTTTCTTCATTAACTGGAATTGGTTACCATTCACTCTGAAGGGACAGGATTAACTCTTCACGTGCTATGATTTTTTCCAATGATTTTGACGTCTGCTGACTTTTTTTAAATATTCAAGTTTTTCATAGAAAATATTTCGTGAACCCTGGGTCGTGCTGGAACATTATCAGAGCCTCAAATGGTTAGGATCCAAATCAAGTCCAACGTTCTGTCGGTCCTGATCTGGGTCGAAACTATTTGCAAATATTATCAGCAGATGACAAAACCGCCATTGGCAGATAAATCCTCGGAGAAGCTATGTGCAGGTTGATCTCGACTTTTAAATATACATGACGTCAAAAGCTAAGCGCCACTTAAATATTTTCCGAAAATTTCTAATTATGAAACCTAGATTTATAATAAAAAATACAGTATGAAATTAGATAAAGTATTGACAATATACAGCAAATTATTCAATTACCAAATGCACACCTACCCCTAAAATTGTCCCTATTTACTGTCCTATTCCGCCATGAGATGAAAAAGTGTTTATGTCACTTTATAACAAGACCAAAACCATTTCTGTCTGTCATTTAAGAAATGAATTCAATTTTTGGAATGTTCATGGAATCATGAATACTTCGGGTCTCGTGCAAAGTAAGTGAAGCCATAAGGTCTTCACGTTAACTTTGCAAGAGACCCGAAGTATTCATGATTCCATGAACATTCCAAAATTGAATTTATTACTTATATTTACATTTTATATTATCAGTCAAGTATCAATTTTCAATTTCAACCTAACTTGGCTGGTTTTCCAGATATTTTGAATTAAATCATACATAACGCAGGGTTTGGAATAGCCAAAACGCCAAAATTCCGCGCTTAACGTCATGGCGGTACATGTTCAACGTCCCACAAACGTCAGTAAACAAGCAACGTCATTGGATGGAATTGGCGTAAGCCCGCTCAAATGGCGCGTATGGGGATGCGGCTTAAATCGATTTGTTCTTGAAGGTATGAACCACATCTCAAATCTAATGGTTCATTTAAAGACTCGCAGTGGAAATGTAAATATTTTCAGGTGAATATCTCTGACAAAGATATGTAAAGAATGGCATGTTTGGGACGCTCGTTATATAAGTGTCGGGGGGGGGGGGGGGGGGGGGGGGGGCGGTTGACATTTTGATCCATCATCCAAATTTTGAAATTGATTTAGATGATAGATTGATAGGTGTGCAAGGGTGTTGGTGTGTGGGGTACGGATGGGGGCAAAATCGTTCTAATTTCTGTAGATACAAGCAGAAAAATGTAAATAAACAGAGGCAGTTTAGCTGTATCAAGCAAAGGGAAATGACCGCCATAATTATGACCAATTGGCAAAGTTATAGGCCACTGTCGTCTGTACGATAAGTTTCAGTCTGAATGCGTGCACAGACCGCTAAGAGTCTCCCCATATGGTTTACTGTGGGAATCGCCGCGCCTCGACCCAGAACCATAAAATAAGTTTATGCATTATGCCGAAGTTAATCGTTTTTGGCGGCGCATCATATCACATCACATATAATTATAAACACGTGATTAGCTATCTCTGTAACTGGCTAGAAACGTTGAACTCCCCAGAACCGTCTAAAAACAGGTCAAATTTAGTTTAATACGGATTCAAAGAAGCACTTTGGGGTCGGCTATGACGATTTAATGATCTACCCCCCCCCCCCCCCAAAAAAAAAAAAAGTGGGCACCATAGAACTTTAGCATACGTGTCAAATAACATCCTGAGAGGCTTGACAGAGCAAGGAAATAATTAGGTAACAATAATTTACAAATTTATTGCTCTTTAAAAGAAGTCATTAATGAGAACCACCACAGAACAATGTTCGGGTGGTGCTTAACTTTTGACGCTGTGTATAGATCATAGTCCGGGATTTTCCTGCATGGGCTTAAGGACTTTCATTACAGGTGCTTAGAACAGTAAGAAGAATTCAAGAACTTTTAACACTTGCTCTTAAAGAAGGTGCTAGGGTATTACTTACAGACTCGATAAACTATATCTTGATTTAGAAACGTTTGGAACAGCGAATACTCCGAACGATCAAAACGGCATTGATGTCGATAAGTGTAAACCTGGATAAACTGTGTATTGCCTAAGACAAGAAGAAGCGAACTAAAACATTCTAAACAACATTATACAGATGATTCACTGAGTGGACAGATCTATACTGGTACAGTCGTGGTCGAAAGAAAGCGGCAATTAGTCTAAAAAGACAATTGACATCTACTGGAGATTAAGACTGTTGATTGGAGAGTACTAAGACATATATCAGACATGTTTGCAGCCATTCGATACGACGTTTCATGGGATTTTTTCATACCAAAGTTAAGGGACGTGTTGTGTGCAGATCTCACTATCAATGGAGATATATTCTTGATACATACATTATCTATCACATTAGTGTTTCAATGGTACATACTCGGATATGTGGAAGCAACATTTAGCCTGATGTACTCTCATTTGCTCAGACCTATAGTTTGATCTTTTTCAGTCTGTTTTGCGATCAACAGTTTGATCTTCTGGATATTTTTATTGTTGCCTAAAACAACAGTCTATCTCTATGGCTTCCTAATGGACACTATGTGATTTTATGCAAGTATGGTGGATAATGGAGATACTTATATCACGGCCACCAATCCAGCTCCTGCATCGTAAAATGCAATGATGATAAATTCAGAAGCGGGACTCCATTTGTGTAACAGCGTGTTCTCTTGTTTTGTTATCAATTACTCGTATTTTAAGAGATGTTTCAAAAATCGGTGAATGCTTTTTTCGATGGGCCATTGATCTAGTTCTATGTCGTACCAATCGATCGTTTGTAATCAAATGAGTTTGTCCGAAATCGGTTCAAGGCGGATGCAATAACGTGTGTTTTGATGTCAACATTGAAATTTTGACACAAAAATGTTTAAAATCTCGCCACTATCAATAGTTTTTTTTGAAACAAACAGTTTGACCATTTTTAAATGTTGATTTATCAACATATATCACAATAAGATAAGTGCTTTTATTCTGTGTCTAAAAACTACAATACACTATGAATGAGATGTATCTACGTTGCAGGAGATGGACTAATTATGAATAAGATGGACCAGCTATGAAGGAGTGTGATCATTATTGAAATCGATTTTGTAAACCCCATCTTTGTCGTTTCATTAATATCACGTCCCTTTGTCAAACCCTTTGTAAAAGTCCCTGCCCAAGGAGATCTTCTACTATATAAAAATCCAAGTTCTGAAAAATTGACGACTTATGCTAAAGATTACATTGAATGATCAGTTTGCTGGCCAATATTCCGGTGCCTCCAAGTCAATAGGCCAACTCTATTCTGTTTAGCCTTCAACTACGAAATGAATGATGTCACCCGTCAAATAGCAGTGGTTCACTATAGTATACTCAATAAAAATGTAGGCCATACGTTGACAGCGAGACCCAAACTAGCAACCCTTCGATCCCCAGTCTAAAGCTCTACCAACTGAGCCACTGCGCCTCTAAGATATGGATAAGAAAAACAGAACAGGGGGCCTAGGTTTCTTGCGACTGCTCTGACTGGTTGGTTTTGATCGTCAGGATAAAATCAATACTGTAAACCCCAACGCAGGGGGGGGGGTGGTAACTAAGAAGTCCAATAAATACCATTACTAATTTGAGAGAAGAAAAAAGGACTATACTCTAATCAAGAAAAGGGGTCTTTCACATAATGAACAAGTAAAACGAGGGGCAGTCGTATACATTTTGCTAAAAAAAGAGGGCCAATCTGAATAGGAGACTAACCGGACCGCACCTGGGATAATCTGTAATATATCTCCCCCATCCCCACAGAAGGAAAACCTATGAAATAAGAGCATGATATAAGATGAAGTGAGCCGTTTAAATCAATGCCTTTCTGTTTTTGAATGTTGTAATGCAGTATTGTTAAAGCCAAGAGCAATACTTTTAGGATACATGGACCAAACATTGCAAACAGTGCCTAAAACTGTGTGATCAACTTGGTTCATCTTCTTCATAGTACGATTTCTCCCCTCCCCATATCTATTCCCCTTTACGAATAGCTAATCCTCTCCTTCATAGTATGTCGATTATCTTCTATTATTGGCAAGTAAACAACATTGGCTGGTGACACATTCTTAGTATTAATCATAACAAAGTCTTAGAAACGAATAAAGAAATAAAAAGTTGATAAACGGGTTTACGAGGTATGTTTACGCTGTAAATTTACATCACGACCTGAAAATACACACACTGCATACACATCAACACTAATTTCAAAGCACAGCAAATGCTTCCAAAAGATCGGCTGCATGTATTTGATCCTAAGTCATTGGCCCATCAAATAGCATTCTAATGCACATGCGTTTGTAACGCGACGTCTGATTGGATAACGTCAAAAATTTGCGACAGTATATCCTGCGATATACTGCCGGAAACCCGACGTCATTACGTAACGTCACTTTGCATTGGTTGACAAGTGAATATATGCAGCTGGCAAGCGGTTTATGCAGCTGGCATCCGCTGGACGTATAGGCGCATCGAAGTACATTTTCACTGTCTTTTTGAAGGGAAAATGTTAATAGTGCATTAGAATGGGGATAACCATATTCAAATTTTTATCGTCGGATATACGTTCGGAAATCATGTTTTACGGCTCTGCTTACGCGTCGCCGGAAAACTAAATTTCTGACCGTATATCCGACGATATACCTCCCCAAATGAAAATTTTAAATACAGTAATTCCCCAATTCTCCGATTTTTGAAACATCACTTAAAATGTGAGTAATTGATAACAAAACAAGAGAACGCGCAACTACTTACATGTCTACATAGTAGGAAGCCCCCCCCCCCCCATTGCATTTACGATACAGGAGCTGGATTGGTGGCCGTGTTATATATAAGTATGGATGGAAATTTCTCTCGGACTGAAATGGTTCAATAATTAAGGAAGCTTCCTATTTAATCATAGCGCTATATATTTGACTTCCATGTGATACCACTGTTCTTGGTCTTCACTGGGACCGTCCCCTGGCACTTCCAATGAGCACCAAAAACAACGGATGTTTGTTTTATATCTCTCAATGAGCAAAATTTTCTGACAGTAACCCTATCTGATAGTGGTGATTTATTTTGACAGTGTAAAACAACATCCAATTAGTATTATAGTCCCCCACACTTGCAAAAACTGGCATTGGCACTTTTTATTAAAATCCAAGTCATGCTTAAACGAAAGTACATTTCACATATGAAAAATTACTGTATTGACCAAACTGTTTGACACTCTGATGGTATTTCAATGTGGATTTTGAAATAAAATCAGCAGACGACAAAAAGCATGCAAAATCAACCAGTAGGAAAAGAGTTGAAAAAGAAAAAACACTAGAGACTATGTTACAGTTGGATAAAAAAAACTGTCTCCGTATGTTTGAATGTCTATTAACCTATATATAAGCCTAGTGTCCTTTTTATGGGACATAGGCAAACAATGCATACCCAGATCAGGCGCCGCAGAGTGATCAGAGTCTCCACTGTTTGCGTACAGAGTATCCTATTTAAATTTAAATTAAAATGAATAATACCACACAACAACCCTTAAAACGGGTCCAATTGATAAGAGCGGGAAATTTATCTGGCTTAAATGGGTTAAACCTCTTTTTCTTATTATTTTTATGGCTTGGTAACTGATACAATTTGGACCTGGCCACAAGAAAATCTGTCTTTGAGGTTTCCAATAAAGTAAGACTTACATGTTAGTGCTCAGTTACAGAATCTAGCTAGAATATGGAAATTTTGCTTGTTAAACTTAGATTTTTAATATCTTCCAGAAAGCGATTAACAAAGGCGCTTATCAGACCAATCAGATGCGGTGGCTGGACCTGCGCCTTTGTTTATTGCATGCAACAAAGTCAGGTTTTCTCTTGACTAGGTGTCATTTTAACTTTCTTCGACCTGTCAGTGATTTTTGTCATCTGCTGACAACCTTGTTAAACCGTTTGGACCCAGAACAAGCCTGACAATGCGTATGGCGTGGTATGAATCTAAACTTCTCGACTCTTGTCATATTTGTGAAAGAAAATTTTGAAAACATCTTTTTATAATATCAGCAGACGACAAAAATCCAGCACACAAACCACCGCATCCTCTTTGTAGGATTGTGAGTGATACCCGGATTTTTCTATTTTTATGATTATGTTATTCTTTTAGAATACTTCGTTCCGCTCAGCTTCGTGCTGCCATATTTGGAATCCAATCACTGTGTCGGTGATCATATTTGTGTATAAAATATAAGAATTCGCGCCCTATGGGCGCTCGGGGAGTTGCAATGTAGATTCTGAGACTTTTGGTTGAAACGTTAGGAATCTTCTATGTTCGTTTATGTGTGCGCGCTTTCGCGAGTAATCCAGCTTTGTTGAGTAAAATAAATAGTTAATACAACTTCGATTTGGTACTTCTTTGCATGAGCATGCAAAATGAATCCCCTCATGCGGAATAGATGAGTCTATGAAACAAGAGATGATTCAAAGGGAACATAAAAAACACACAGGAATTTTACTTTGGTTGCGTGTGAACACAATTGAACCCTCTTATGTGGAATAGACAATTCTACGAAACAAGAGACGATTCAAAGGTGAGACAATTCAAAACTGGAGGTAGAGTGTGAAATCGCCAGACAGAGGAATATATGTCATACAGGTTAGGCAAAATTAAGGCCAGAATTTGAGCAATAGTTATGGTAATAATTTCAGCATAAATCATCATGATCTTGACAAGCAATTAGATAAGTATAAATTATAGCAATAATTTCAGCTATATTTATTGCTAGAATCCCCAGCCGTATTCTGGCTAAATGTACGGCTGAAATTATGGCAATACTTTTGACAATAATCTCAGCAAGATTTTTGCTACATGAAATTCGATCTACCTACAAAATCTTGCTAATTTAAATATTTTACCTATTATTATTGCGGTAGTATTGCTATCATTATGGCTGGAAAACAAGACAAAATATCAAATACCTGTCAAGAATCGTGTTCACTTTTCAGTTATAGTATTGCTATAGTATTGCTGTACGTTTTCGTACAGGACATGAGAGTTCGCGAGAAAATGAAAATGACAATATATTTAAGGTATTTTGGCTTTTTCCAAAATTAAATTGCTTTTAATTAGTAGTTACCCCTTCATTTAGAAAACAATTGCTTTTTTTTCATACATTTAATTGCTTATATACCCAAAAAAGTGGCTTATCTGTTCCTCTGAATGAGTCAACTGGCTGAAATAAGAGCAAATTATCATACCAAAAGTTGAGCCATGAGAAAAAGTATTATATGGTGTGTGTTCACACAACAAATTCATTGCTCTAGTGCTATTAAGGCTCACTGAATATGCAAACAAAGATGAGTCCAATTTTTGACATGAAGTATTGATGAAATATTAAAAGTATACAAACATGAAAAAAAGTTTAAGTATTTGCTGTGAATATGCTGCGAACAGTAGAAAAGTTTAAGTTCTTTTCATTATGAATTGAGAGCTATATTTTAGTTTAAGTTCTTTTGGTAAACATTCTGCGAACACATAAAAAATTAAAATCACTGTAACGAATATACTGCGAACAGTATCAAAAACTAAGTTATTATTGCGAATATTGGGCGAATAATACACTGTGCTTGAAAATGTTTAAGTTTTTGTTGCGAATATGCAGCGACTATCTGACAAAGCTGCTAACATTCAGCGATCACTTTTTTGACTGTGCAGTTTTGTTCGCTGGGTATTCGCGACAAGAAGTGAATATATTGCGAACAATTACTGCGAACAGAGCAGTTCGCCAATTATTCGCAGCATATTCGCCAGATATTCACAATGAGACAGCTTTTCCGTAAGGGTATTCCCGATTGTTGGAATGCAGTAGAAGCACCCCCCTCAAAGGCTCAATGGAAATCACTTGTCAACAAGCATGTTAATGATTACTGGGTGGAGAGAATTAAATCCAGATCCTCACTATACTCGTCACTTGAACATTTGACAGCAGATCAGTATTACCCCGGACGCACGCATTGGTTGCTGCGGAACTCTGGAATTGCTCGTGACATCCCGGCCATCCATTCATGTGAAACTAAAGTTGGTGACAGGCACGTACATTCTGCAAGTGAACAGATCAGCCTTCAACCAAAATGAGATTGACCCAACCTGTCTTATGTGTAAAGAAGAGCCAGAAACAATTGATCATTTTATGATAAGGTGTAGTGCATTGGAGGAGGTGAGGCAGCCCATTCTGAAAAGGATTCTCCATTGTGCTGAGTATCTCATGCCGTCCCCTATAGACTCTGAAAATCTGGTCCAGCTTCTCCTAGACAGTGCAGGTGTTTTTACTGATCCCAAAGATATCAAGGCCCAAAATACCTTTATAAACATTGAGAAATTAGCAAAGAGACTATGCTTAATACTACATACTGAAAGATATAAGAGACTGAATCTGGTGCCAAAGCGTAATAGGAAACGGGTGGAAAAGGTAGCGGTGGTACACAGTAGCGTGAACTCCAACTCTAAAGCAAGTTCTTCAGATACTAAAATAGGGCAAATAAAGAGAACAAAGAGACTATAATAATAACTAAATAAGAAAACTTAAGAAAACTCCAGACGGAGGTGTGCCTCAACAGGCAGAAGTTATAGAACAGAACAGATCCCGCAAAATCCTGAGTTTTTATCCCGCTGGGATCCCAGTGAATCCCGATGGGATCCCGGTGAATCCCGACGGGATCCCAGTGAATCCCGACGGGATCCCGACTATATCCCGGTCGAATCCCACTAAATCCCGCCAAAATCCCGTCGGGATTTGGGCGGGATCCCACCGGGATCCCAGTCGGGATCCCGAGTTTTTATCCCGGTAGATCCCACCGGGATCCCGATTGGGATCCCACCAGGATTCCCACCCATTTTTTCACTTGGGATATGGACATTTTTCATTAAAGTTTTCTCAGAAACTACTTGATTTAGGATTATGAAATCTTTGACCATTTTGTCTTTTCTCTGAAAGTGTTACAACCTCTGATGGCTACTGCCGGGGTATGTGAGCTTTGCTCACTTCTTGCTATATTTGTTCTTATTTTTCAACCAAAGCATATGCTGTGGGTATTCAAAAGAACGCTCTTACAGCGAATCCAGGGAGAGACCCATACAAACCATTATGAAAGTTTCTTCCAAATCTCTTAATTGTCTTTCAATATTCTTTTCAAATTCAATGGTGATTGGTTTACAAAACAAGTGTAATAAGTACTTCACATGTGACCATACAAGGAACCTGTTGGAAATGAAAATATTTGTCCAGGTTCTATTGTGAAGAGATTATGAACATAGATTTTGATGAAGATAAGAGGAAACTACCAACAAAATTATTTCTCAAATACTCAGGGAGTTATCAACCTACCCCTAGCCTAACCAAACTTCATTGTCATATCAACACTTTGTGATAAGTTAAAGAAACACATATTAAAATATTTTCTATGCTTGCCAATATTCTTTATCACATGACGTCGCGTCTGGGAGTGAAATAACGCCATGCAATAAAATCGATAAACCACTAGTGGTTTATAGATTTACGGGAACATAACAACTTTGCGTACATAATGACAAAATTATAGCGCTTTTACGGCAGAAATGAGATTTCAAAGTAATCTTAATGTCATATGATAAATAGTATCTAACATTCGTGCTCTTGTATTATTAAATTTATTAAACTCGTTGCGAAAAAGAGATAAAATGCTCGGCAAGCCTCGCATTTTATCTCTTTTCCCCAACTCGTTTAATAAATTCAATAAAACATGAGAACTCATGTAAGATCCTCCATATATTATTTCAGATATGGATATGTCTCTGCAACATCTGGAACTTTCATGGTAAGTTGGTCTAATATTGGTAAATTAACCCTATACTCCATAATAGACATTTTTCAGTTCCACCTTACATTACGATTTGTCCGTCAACGGAGACTTACTTTGGACTTTATTTAAGAGGGGTGATGTCAGCAGTAACTGGAATCTATCTTTTTCGTCTGCTACTAAATATTATATTTTTTGCTCTGAGATCTTTTATAACCTTAACAAACAGTGCATACCATGAAGAAATGCCACATGATGGCATTTCACCAGTTTGCAAGTGTAAAAACATGTACTGAATAATATATTTCACAAATGAAATGCAGCCGAATAACTTTTTTAAAGTTATTTCTTGTTCCATACATGTATGCATTCAATTGTTGTAACTTGTGAGTAGGTAAATTCGATGTTTCTGCGTCCAATATGATTATTTTGGGCGTCAATATTTCATCAAGCTCAGGTTAATGGACAGTGGAAACATATAAGGCGTTCGCAACTTGTGCAAGCCGATATAACTGGAACACAGTAATTGAAAATCATTCAAATGCAAAGGAGATATGAAGCCGACATGGAATTCAAGCATGAAACGTCCGTTAACTTGTTTTGATCATTCATGTACCGAACTAGTAGGCAATTTGGATTCCCCCTTGACCCTTGAGGACTTGAATTTATGCACTGGTCATTTCTAATCGGAGAACAACTGGGACTTAGACTTTTTGTTAAAACCATGGCAGTTTTCTCCACCATCTGTCATGTTTTACTTTATACAGCATTATTTGCCTATGTATATCAAATGAGGCACTTTTGGACAAAAATCTATTTTCCTATGTTTCAGAATCTACGAAACCATGAGGCGTTCTGGGAAATTGCTAATGTTAAGTTAAATCAGTGGATTCAGGGGGTTTGCTTGAAACCCCCTCCCCCTCACTTTTTTTAAATATCCTATGAAAATGAAGTGAGACCAAATGATATCATTTTCATGGGATATTTACGAAAAATGAGATAAAATCAGAAAAAACGAACCCCATGCCTTTATATATATGAACATCCTTTCCAGAAATCCTGGATATGCCCCTGTAAATACACCAAAAGTCAATATAGTCCAACTCAGGGGATTCTAGTAATTCAAGTGTCATTATACTCGTAACTATTTTTCCACTAGTGTCGACTGTTGTCATCTATTGATGAGTCACATTTGCAAAACAAGTTGGAACAAGATCAGTCCTGACAAAATATCGGGCTTCATCCAAATCAAAAATGTTTAGCACTGTATTCCCCAAGGATCTTTTTTAATGAGTTAATTTAAAAAAAAAGGAAAGATAAAAGAAACTGCAGACAATGAATAGGCATGCAAAATTACTCATCATGCATATAGATAATTGTTGAGTCGATTTGGGTGAACTTTATATGATATTGACTGTTCATGGTAGTAATCATACAAAATCAAAATGCATCAAATGACTACAGGAGGGACAGGCGGACAGGCAGATTGGCTTAATCACGTATGTGATTAAGCTGCATCCTATCATATCTAGCTCCTTATCTTCAACATACTGAAGGAGTTCACCAATCTATTATAATTATTATTAATCATTATTTCCCACCTCCCGAAAAATGCTAAAACTATTTAATTCAATACACACTTAGTTGAGGACCTTTAGACATTCAGAAGGAGTAAAATACAAAAAGACAATTAGTATAGCTTTTTACCTCATGGTATTAATTTGGTGAAGTGGGTTGGGGGTGGAACCACAGTTTTTCATGACAAGCTTGACTTAGCGGTTTAACCGACTTCATGCACAACCTACGCTTGAAACTGAAGGAGTAGAGCAATAAGGAACCCTTGATATAATGTAGCTCAATGCAAGGGTAGAGGGTGTGTCTTCTGGCAAAGTACTTGCTACCATGTTGCTGCATATACCATAATGTGAGAAGTTGATTTTTGGCCAACCCCCACAGCCAAGTCCACAAAAACGGTTGGACCTAGGCACACAAACTAATAAAGCTTCATATGTTTCAATATCTATTGCACCTCTGCCTGCATACTAAAATAGGCAAACAATAATTGCAATCTGACTTAGTTATTGCGAAATTATTTCATGATCTAAATCCAAAACAGTGTGGGACCTGGTTAGGGGCATCTCCAGCTCATACTCATTTACTATCCAATGATGTAAACCATGTTTCAAGGTCACCAGTCTTGTGGTTCATGTTAAGAAGATATAAAGGGTATTCACTACCTTTAAAAATAGTAAGTGAGTATGATCAGGAAATACCACAATCACAAACAGTAGACAATCCCATGGCACCACGAGGAAGAGTCACACAACCATCAAGATATACCAGGAAGACAAACTAAGCAAATCAACCAGCTTTCTCTTCCCCATCAAGATGATTGCAAAACTAGAATGGTCATAAAGTAACGTACACCAAAACAAAGAACAATTACAGACTCACACAATGGGAGTAACAATAAACAAAAAGTCAACAACAACAGAACCAGTTCTTTAGAACCGACAGCAGCCTAAGGCACTGGTGGCCTTAAATGCATTTTACTGGTACCAAATCTTTGCCCTAGATTCTGCTGTTGTTGAAGTACAAGAAAAGTCCAGCTCTCATGGAAGCCTTATACGCATATCAGACTGTTCCATATGAATTTCAACTTCAATCTGATCAAAATTCCAAACTGAGTCCTCTTGCACGAAAGCATCCGAATAAGAGTGTGCAAACGAAAGTGATTCTCCTTTATTTCTGCAGTCAGACTCAATAGATTGAATATAATTTTGGTTTCTAGTGCAGAAGTGGAGGTTGAAATCTTTCTCTGTAACATAGTCAAACCATTGCATGAGTTGCAGTCTGTTCTGGATTCATTATGTTTACTTCTATCATAAAAGTAGTCCAGAGTCCATTTAAATATAATCAGCAGACATAAAAAACATACTACATTAAATCAGCACTTTAACAGAAAATATTAGTTTGCTGAAAGCACTTCATATGATTTCCTAACAAGAAATTAACGGAGTCGCAAGTTACAAGTTAATGAAATTGTTAAACGTTTCTGATTTACACTGCTGAGATCGCCCCTCTTAAATAAAGTAAGTCTAAGGTGTGCAACACCTTACAAATCCTAAGGTCCGGGGTAACTGAAAAATGTCTAATAGCGCCTTTTGTCACCTTTGAAATATCATGTATACTGAACAAAAGTGAAAACGCTACACTATTATTATCTATATTTTCTGAGAAAGTATTGGACAAAAAGTATTTACTAAAGCTAAATAGTGTTTCCCAAACATCCAGCAAACGATTCGTCGAAACTCCACCAATTTGTCTCGTTTGATGTCTGAGTTATGCTCCTTTAAATGTTTAAAGCTTTATTTACTGAATTTTGCTATTGCGCACATGCAAATTAAAATTGTTATGCTTATCAAAATTGGTCATAATTGTGTTGCATAAAACACAAGAAAACTGATTAATCGCTTGAAACAATCTCAGAAATCAATTTCGAATTTATCAAGTTGTAAAAAAAAAATTGTCTCCCTTTGACAAAAACAATTAGGGAATATTAAATGTTTAGTAATCTTCGACGTATCACGATTCTCGATACTTTTCTTTTGCCAAATCAGGTAGCCTCTCAGCACATTGTTTCTACCATTTCTCATACTAAGATGCAATAACACATTGATTTTCCTATGGAGATTTCAGTGTTAAAATTTCTAACTGGGCAATTTGATGGGAAATTCCCTTTTTAAGATTGCTTTTCTAAACAATCAAACACAAACCTGAGATAAGTCCTTCACATTTCTGGTTGTCACTTGTCTAGACTACCATTTAATGCAGTCGGATCGCGTAGGTAGTGGATTTCTAAAGGCCTAAACCGTGTGAGATTTCTGTTAAGATTTGCAACCTGAAAAATTGGACCCCTGTCACATTTAAATGGCTTTCATGTGTTTCCTCGTAACAACATCCGTGTAACTTTTACTGTTATACATTACGCAGTATTTGAACATTAAGATACACTTTCACTTGCATTCTTGGTTTGCATAACTGTGTATATAGATGGCAAACAATTCAGGTGTAACGTTTTCACTTTTGTTCAGTATATTTGAAAGTTTTTGGAAAATGGAGCATTTGCTCTTTAATTCCTACTTTTCTGTTGAGCTTCTTATATTTTCTAAGAAATGCCTTCTATCCCTTCTAACTTGGATGTCATATGACAGTCTGCATGCCTGGGTTTAAACCCAATCACGGTTTCTAGCTATGGTTTCCTCTTTAATTGCACAACGGTAGGTCAGGCCTCCGACTCAATGACGGCTCTGATGTAAATCTTTAATCGGTTAATTGGTGCCTGATGCTTTTCTGAAGCTGTGCCCAACGTGGCTCAACTTGAGGTTTTCTTTACCTCAGACTATCGGTGAGCCGTGAGCCCTTTTCTTTGTTTCATGATAGTGTGTTAATTTGATTAGAGTAATTTCTCTGTGATGATACATTGTAATAGTTAGAAGGCGTCCATGCGAGCTGAACATTTTTTGTACTTCAACAACAGCAGAATCTAGGGCGAAGATACGGTACCTGTAAAATGCATTTAAGACCCCCGGTGGCTTAGGCTGCTGTCCGTTTTAAGGCAGTGGTTCTGTTGTTGTTGATTCATTGATTTTACTCCCATTGTGAGAGTCTTAACTGTTGTATTTTTTGTTGTACTTACTTTATGACCATTCTAGTTTTGCAATCATCTTGATGGGGAAGAGAGAGCTGGTTGCTTTGCTTGGTTTGTCTTCCTGGTGTCTCGTAACGGTTGTATGGCTCTTCCTTGCGGTCCCATGGGTTTGTCTGCAGTTTGTGATTGTGTTACTTCTTGGTCATACTCACTATTTTTTAAGGGAGCGCAGTGGCTCAGTGGTAGAGTGCTTGACACGAGACCGAGGGGCTGCGGGTTCGAGCCTCACCGGCGTCACTGCGTTGTGGTCCTTGAGCATGGTACATTTATCCTAGCTTAGTACTGGTTCAACTCAGGAAGACCCGTCCCTGTTTAACTGAAAGATTGTTGATGGAACGAAAAGAATCAAATCAAACAAAACAAAAACTATTTTTCAATCAAAAGTGTTGTTTACATAATAAAAATATAGGAATTTTCCTCTCTCTTCGCTGCATGGGTTATGGGAATGAAATAAGATAAATTACTGTTGTCAGTTACAAGCTCAAGTATGTGCACGAAGTACTTGTTAATCGCTTGTTCAAGTTACCCCAGGAAAAATTATGGTTAGGTGAGCTGACCGTCATGCCATGACCATATGTATAGCTGTTGCATGGGACATAAAGCAACACAAACAAACAAATCATTCAACTCATTGTTACATCTATTGTACTTGGAAAAGCCCTGGCACTCTCTCTACTTTTTATGCCGATAGTCCCCACTTTTCCATTTTATTCCTCCTTTTTTCCCTACTTTGCAGAATGGTTCTTGAAAGCCTATATTACATGCCTCCAGATAAGAGTGCGTAACTGAAAATTACTTTTTAGATTTCTCAACCAAAACATATGTTGTGGGTACTCAAAAGAACCGTCTCAATGAGATGGTTCTTTTGAGCACCCAAAACACATGTTAAATTGGATGGATAAGTAAATAATGGCGATTTTACGCTGAAAAATTGCTTAACTGGGCCTATGCTATAATAATGTTCAATTATATTTTCAGGGATTATGCAGATCTCTCAATTGATTTAGACCTTGACGTAGTTTGCTGCATCTGTTCTAACACTGTTGGTCTCTTTGAGGATGTATTAGTTTGCAAGTGTTGCCAGAACTCTGCTCACCAGACATGTGCCCGTAAGTGTCTTTTACATAATTTACCACTCATAATTCCGTCTGTCTGCCCAGAACTATATATCTCAGTACCCACTGGCCAGATTTGAACCATGACATTGATATCCAACAATGTGGCATTTTCAAGTTGACATGTGTAGACTCAAACGAGCCTGTACAACCTCCTTTGAAGCTTAGAAACTGTAGAATGCTGTTCAGCCAGTAGCTCAACAGTCGTAGAATTTATATTCAAGCGACTAGCAAAGACTGATCAGACTGCCCCTATGCCCAGGCTGGTCTGAGCCTTGGCTCACTCATACCACATTGTTGGAAATCTCATACAATAGACAGCCCATATTCTATAAGTTATATTGAAATTAAACTATTTTACACTGGAGTAACTGCCAAATGACTAACCATAAACCTTGTATTAGTTCGTGCAGCAAAAATAATATTTTTTCTCTTTGTAAGAGCAAGCAAAAAAAATGGGGGGGGGGGAGGGGGGAAATGCCACTGTATGAACTAATAAAATTAAATCCCAATGATTGCTAAAATCATTGGACATTTACCCGGAAGGAGGGATTAGTTGTATATTTTAAACCTAGTCGCATATTATATGTATCCTGAAACCAGTTTAATAATATTACACACTGGTAAACGTATACGTCGATTTGCTGGTATTTACGCGTATTGCCGGTACTTCATATACCGGAAGTGGTAGATATTGGTGTTAATACTATATATAAAACATGACATATGCCTAAAGGACTATAGACTTCAATCATGTTTAAGTATTTGGCATGCACATGGCGATTTATGTAAGCATTTAGGAATAGATTCTAGTACCGATCTGGATGATCGGTACTCGAATCCAGATCGGTACTCAAATCTATTCCTAAATGCTTACATAAATTCCCATGCACATACTGAATACTTAAACCTGATTGAAGTCTATAGTCCTTTAGGCATATATGTCATGTTTTTCTATATAGTATTTAACACCAATATCTACCACTTCCGGTCTATGAAGTACCGGCAATACGCGTAAATACCAGCAAATCGACGTATACATTTACCAGTGTGATAATAGTTTAATAAAAGTTTCAATAGTCCATGTGTCATCTCAACGAATTTGTTTTCCTCTAAGATTCTAAGAGATGCGATACATTTATGCACCCCTGAATAATTTACATATACGTCAAACTTCCTCTTTCATTCGACGGCCAGCTGCTCCACAAAGTAAGGCTGGCGTATCGCAACAATGTCTTTTGAGAAATGACAAAGCCATGTAGATTCTATTCTTCCCAGAGCTCTTATAGAATTTGAGAAAAGGCAAGTCAAATATACACTAAGACAAACTTATAAACAAATACTTTACAAACTCATTTTTTCTAACAAAGGCACCAATATTATTGAATAAATTCTTATCATGAGCATTTCAATGGCCCAAAGCTTAGAGGTGTTTTGGGATAATTTTCATTTATGTTACAATTTTGTCGTTCAAAAATGTAAAAATCAATGTTTTAGGTGTAAAAATAGGATTGGGTGCATTTTTATCCAATTGAAGTGACCGGTCCAAGTGACATAAAAAACACCAAACTTTTGAAATTTGATATATAGCAGATTTTTTTAAGCACCTTTAAAAATAATTTAAAAAAAAACACAATTTTCATGATTTTTGAAAATCCTCAGTAGCACACGTTAAAATCGTTCTATGTGTTTTACTTTATCCGAACTTGGTAGACAAAACCCAACAGAACTCATCAACTGCGACGGTAAATCTTTCACGACAATTCCACACTTCCGGTTTCATTGTGAAATTTTTACAATTAATTTTACGGCATTTATCAAAGATATTTTACTGCTCAAAAGAAGAACAGTGGCTTCTAGTATAAATAAATAATCGGTGAAAATGTCAATGTCGTACAGCAGATAATAAAACGTACAGAGCAGCACAAAGTTTGTACCTAAGGTGTATGCTGTTACCACAGCTTGTGTTTGTGTGGTGACAGAATGAAAATGAGTCCCCCTAAAAAGAAGGGAGACTCCTACTTCTCCCTGGGTCCCATTTAAGGTGAAATTTTGGCCCATAGAGTGACTATTTCGCCCCAGGCTTATTCCCTGAATAAACATGTATGAACAGCTATCTAGTGGGGTTAGGGGCCTTGATTTTGGGCTGATCTTCATCTATGTCTTTTCGTGTATGGAAGCCCCAAAGGCTCTGGCGAGACTGTCTTGTTAGACTGTCTAGTTTCATTTAAAGTACCTGTATGATCAATGTAGAACCAGATCAAATGTCACAGAACCATGTTTTGAAGTGTCACTACATGTATATAACTGTCATCCTACCTGGAGCACTGGAAAATGAGCTATTTCATTAGAAACCCTGCTCTTTGCGATTTGAATTAGTACAGGGCTTTGAAAATTTGGATGTCGCAAGTGGATCTACCTTACAGCCAACAATAGTGTTAGATGCATATGCTCATCTTTGCACAGTCGGAACAGGCCTTCTTGTGTAGCGTCCGACAGTCTTCATGCAGTTCTGAAAATGAGAATTCCTGAGATCCAGAACAATCTTAATTGTTTGCGCTTGTGATCGCGATGAGCGAAATTGATGTTAATAGAAGCTTTTTTTTTCATGCAAATCCATGAATCGGAGACAATTATGCTGCTAAGCCTGCTTTCATGCACCAAGGCCACAACGTGCTTCCCAAAGCTTAAAACAATATCAACATGTGGTCCCGATTACTCAGGTTTAACTTACGGTTATTGAGACCTTCTTCTAAGCAGTCTGCTTGAAGTGGCCCATCATAGCAACTTAACCATCTTCATAAAATCATATCACGCACAATGCACACACTGCAAAATATTTTACTCTGATATCTGTTATTTTTGACATTATCAAGGATATATAACTTTGCTTATGGTGTGTGTAAGCAGATGGTAGTGCTTCCAGTTTTCCTGTGTACCCCTGCGAAATGGTCCAGAACCATTCTAGAAGAGTTCTAGAATTTTCTAGAACTATGTTCTAGAACTGTTCTAGATATGTTCTAGAACGTTTATGGGACAGATGTAGAACGTTAAATGGGACAATTTTTTGTTCTACAAATGTTCTAGCCAAGGTCAAAAGATTCGTTCTAGAAAAGTTCCAGAAAATTCTAAAAGTTTTTCCTAGAACAGTTTTAGAACAAATCAAGTTTGTTCTAGAACAGTTCCAGTACAAATCTTTAGAACTTTTATGGAACAATTGTAGAACACCCCTCATAATATGTCCCATTTAACGTTCTATAAATGTCTCGGAATAGTTCTAGAACATCTGTAGAATGGTTCCAGAACTATTCCAGAAATATTCTAGTGGTTTGTTCTAGAACTGTTCTAGAATTAACCTTGGTTTGTTCTAGAACTGATCTAGAACAAACCTTTAGAATTTTTCTGGAACAATTGTAGAACACCCCTAAAAAATGTCCATTTAACGTTCTATAAATGTCTCAGAATAGTTCTAGAACATCTGTAGAATGGTTCCAGAACTATTCCAGAAATGTTCTAATGGTTTGTTCTAGAACTGTTCTAGAATTAACCTTGGTTTGTTCTAGAACTGATCTAGAACAAACCTTTAGAATTTTTCTGGAACAATTGTAGAACAACCCTAAAAATGTCTCATTTAACATTCTATAAATGTCTGAATCATTCTAGAACATTTTTAGAATGGTTCCAGAACAATTCCAGAAATGTTCTAATGGTTTGTTCTAGAACTGTTCTAGAACAAACCTTGGCTTCTTCTAGAACTGATCCAGAACAAACCTTTAGAAATTTTCTGGAAAAACTGTAGAACAACTCTTCAAAAATCATGTCATAAAAACATTCTATTAATGCTCCTGAATTTATTTAGAGCATTTTAGAATAGTTAAAGAACAATTTCAGGAATGTTCTAGTGGTTTGTTCTGCAAATGTTCTAATACAACTGAACTTTTTTTTAAAACAGTTGTTGAACACCTCCCCAAAAATGCCCCATATAGGGTTTGGAAATAAGATTCCATTGAATGCTACCTTTATATATCTGGAAAACTGTTGACATTGGTTTAAAACCCCAATAAGTAATCACACAATAAAAAAATAAACATCAACTGGAGGAGAATTATTATAGGGGCCCTAAGTTGGCCTAAACGTTGTTAGTTATTGCCACCCTGTTACCCCACCCATTTCAAAACATTGTCATGCATTTGATCTTGGAAAAACAGCAACTACAGCAACAATTAACGTTAAAACTTAAGAAATTGTGTCTCAAGGCTACTCACTGTCCCAGACTACAATACTGTCAATTTGCCATCTAGAAACTGCCACAAGTGCTTTTTGGGCTCAGCCTTCATAATCCCTCCAATTATGGCAGCCATGTTTTTCCCAACATCAATCTGGTTAAATTAATGATAATGACATGCTTGTTCTAGAACTGTTCTAAAAATGTTCTAGAACATTTTTTAACCTTTGTAGAACTTGCTGGTTCAGTAAATTTCAGTAGAATATTTCTCCCGAATTATCAGTGAATTGAAAAATAAATAACATTCATTGCAAAACTGTAAAATTGTAGTTTTTGGAAAACTTATTGGATGTTAACTGCTCAACCTCTGTTTATAGTAATTAAGCCATGATCATCTTCTCATTGTGGTAACATGCCACCCTGTATTACCCCACCCATTTCAAAACATTGTCTTACACTTGCTAAAAAACTTAAAAACAACAACCCCACCACTAATCAATATTAAAAACCTTAGAGAAACTGTTTCTCAGGTCTACTCACTGTCTCAGGCAATACTGCTATCATTTTTGCCATCTAGAAATTCCAAAACAAATGTTTTTGAAGAGCCTCCACATTTTCCCTCCAATTCTGGCAGCCATGTTTTTCCCATCATCCATCTGGTTTTGACATGTTTCCTCTTTAAATGTTCTAAAAATGTTCTAGAACTTTTTAGAACATTTCTAGAACTTGCTGGTTCTATAAAAGTACTAAATAAGTTCTAAAACTTAATTCGATTTTTCTTTTACTTGTTTTGCCCTTTTTTTTCTTTCTTTTTCTATATACTGCCAGACCCTCGCTTGGGAGTATTATCGGCAAGTGTACTTTGTACACTCCAGGTTGCAGGATGAAAGCCTACAAGTAATTAACCATATCTAAATTACCGTAGGGTTCTTTAACCTGCACAAGGGGTGACCTTCCCTTCAATGGGGACATCCAGTTAACGTCCCGATCCAAAGGACCATGCACTTATCTAGTGTCATCCCTGCAAATGACACCAGAGAAAGCGTGTTCAGACACAGAAAGTTTCCTCACCACAAGCAGGGATTGAACCTGGGACCTCTAGCACCAGAGGCAAGTGCCCAACCATTGAGCTACCTGATGCTTTCTGCTCTTGAGAAGTTCCAAAAATGTTCTAGAATTTATTAGTATGTAGAATTAACTAGTTCCAAAAAGTAAGACAAATGTTCTAGAACTTAATTTGAATCATTTTTTAGAAGTTTCTGTCAACTTATTTTGTTCTTGAAAAGTTCTAAAAATGTTCTAGAATATTATTAGAACATTTGTAGAACTAACTGGTTCTTGATTTGTTCTAAAAATGTTCTAGAATATTTCAAGAACACTTATGGAATGGAAATCAGTTCTAGAATGTGTTTGATTTGTTCTATAACAATGTTCTAGAACAGTTGTAGAACAAGAGTTCTAGAACGAACATATTTACCTGTTTAGAACAGTTCTAGAACAGTTCTAAATGTTCTAGAACAGTTCTAGAACACCTCCAATTTGTAGAACAAAATTTCGCAGGGGTAGAGCTTATTGACCTGAAAATGGCCAGACCCCTATGGACAAGCAAAAGAAATTAGTTACAGGCTAATTGAAGAGCATTCACAAACATTTAATGAGGGATTATTCGTGTCATACTGTAAACACTAAAATAAATAAATCTGGAAAAGAGCGTAAATTTTCACTTTGAAGTATAGAAGAGCTAATGATCATTTCATCGTAAATAAATGAATACCTGACTCGTCTATATTTATCATATACTAATGGCATAAAGTTAAGCATATTTTCACGGTGTTGCTAATTTTTATCAGACTGTCATTTTTTACAAAATTAGCTATTGTCCATTAAAATGTGCTGTTATTCTGCTATCCAAAAGTCGGGAGCTCAGTAGCTCAGTGGTAGAAAGTTTGATTCGAGACCGAGGGGCCGCGGGTTCCAGCCTCACCGGCGTCACTGCGTTGTGTCCTTGAGCAAGAACATTAATCCTAGCTTAGTACTAGTTAAACCAAGGAAGACCCGTCCCTTTATAACTGAAAGATTGTTGATGGGACGTAAAGAACCAAATCAAACAAAATATCTAAAAGTCAGTAATATAGAACTCTACTAATCCTTATGACGTCATAGCAACCCAAGAACTGATCCTACTAAAACACTTCCAAAAAAAAATGGCGATTTTCTCCAAAATTCAGGAACGGTTTAGTCGACTGTCTATCAAAGTTTACAGATAATCATGACATCCCTGCTATATCACATCGGCATAGCTGTATGACTGGCTATCCCGAATGCCCAATTTAAATAATGAAGATATTTGCCCTTTGAGACCAGGCTGCATTTCTGATAATGACTAGGAACCTTGTTTCATGACTCTTAAGGTCTGTAAATGCCACAACGATTCTTCTCACATCACCAAGCAATATTTTACAGCAAAAAGGGCCAGATAAAACAGTCAAATAACAAATTTAATGCATGGATTGCATTTTGTTGACGCATTTTATAACTATAATTCGTTCATTTTTGCTTTAAAATGGTCCTTACTAGATCGTCTGATCTGTTAAACGTTGCTGTCACAACTTAGAGGGAACATTAGTCTTAAAAGTCTGAAGGACTTAGCCCTTTTTGATCCGTTGTTTTTACACAGCATCGAAGTTTGGCATTTTGTATACTGAGAGTTGACCCAGAAAACCCCTTCGTTTGAGTAAATGGATGTGTTTTGGAAGACCGAAATTTCGGGTTTCGACTCAAGAAGTATGGTATACTAATATTAGATGCATTTTATGTGAGACCATCAGATCTTATAATTTTGGTCATCGGAAGTACAATATGCTTTACAATGTGCCAAAGGTATGTAACTGCCTCTCACTGTTTTTATACCATTACACTGTAAGGTCATATGTGTTTTGAAACTAAAGGAGTTGTCCTGTTTAATAGGCATGTAATTTGTGTGAGGGAGCACAGTGGCTCAGTTGTAGAGTGCTTGACTCGAGACAGAGGGCCACCGGATCGACCCTCACCGGCGTCACTGCGTTGTGGTCCTTGAGCAAGACACATTTATCCTAGCTTAGTAATGGTTCAACACAGGAAGACCTGTCCCTGTTTAACTGAAAGTTTGTTGATGGGACGTAAAGAATCAAATCAAACAAAAAAATCTTGATCAAAAAGTTTTGTAAAGCTTATCAGCAGACGACACAAACAGGTTTAAAGTTTATTGGTAGTAGCATCCAGCATCGCATCTGTGTTAGATTATAGTCTGATCAGTGTTTTGGGTAGGTAAGTTTCCAAGCTTCGAGGACTGACTTGAATTAGCAGATGCATGAGCAAACAGCGGAGACTCAGATCAGCCTGGATATTGACACTGTTTGGTCAGAGTCTTTAATGTCTGCACCCGCTGATCTGAGTCTGTTGGGCTTGCAAGCGGCATTTTATTGGTTTGAATTTTCAAGAACTGGCTTTATTGAAATGATATTAGGAATGATAATCAAAGTACTGATGGAAACGATGTCTTGTGATTTTAGTTCTTGTAGGCTAAGCAGAGTGCATTTTTGTAGATGATATTTTAGGAATATTTGAATTTGTAAATTGTATATTTTTCTGACCAATGATGAAGGAAAAGTTTGATATGATTTCTATTTTTAGTTTTTAGTTTTAGCATAACAGAATTTTGAAGGGGCATGCGACAAAATATCAATCTTATCATTTCAAACATGGGCTGGTATGTCTTTAAACCCTATTTCACTTTTAAGCTCTGGTGGCCATTTTGTTATGTGGGATCAAAAATAGTGAGTATGATCAGGAAATACCACAATCACAAACCACAGACAACCCCGTGGTACCGGGAGGAAGAGCTGCTCAACCGTCACAAGACACCAGGAAGACAAATTAAGCAAAGCAACCAGCCCTCTCTCTCTCTTCCCCATCAAGATGATTATAATACTAGAATGGACATAAAGCAACGTACAACAAAACATAGAACAATTACAGACCAGGGATGGAGTACTCATACTCGTACTTGTACTCGTACTTACTCGAGTACTTTTTTTGCAGTACTTAGCTGTACTCTGTACGTAGCGAAATTCATGAGTACATGTACTCGTACTTACTTAAGTACTGTTACAAAAAATCCTGTACTCAAGAGTACATTACGAGTACTACTGAGTACTTTTTTAAGTTTCAATCAGATAGGGAAAAAAAGTTAATCATTTCTCAGGGGGCTCCCTCATCTGTTTCAAATGCTCCTAGTCTGTCTTTTTTCAGACTTGAAAAAGTGGCCTCATCTGTTTTTTGGGAAATAAATAATATCAATAAAAAACCTGCCTGCCTCATCTGTTTTTCATAAAAGTGGCCTGAGAAACACTTGTTTATTTTTTAGCCATATCCTAATATTTAGAAAGAGTGTATTTTATCTATCAATCTTTTTTAGGTAAGTGTGGCCACATTGACTTCTTTATTAACAATGGACTTGATCAAAGGCCTAATGATGCATATAATTGGCCAGGAGCAACACTATTTGGATTAATACTATGTACTTTAATTAGTATGTTGTTGTATTTGTCACACCTGCTGCAAGACAAGACCCCAAATACTGGGACAGATATATACCTGAGCAAACAGTGCACACCCAGATCAGGTGGTCTATACTGTTTGACATTTGATCTGCATTCTGACATATACATGAATGCAGTGATGAAACATAATGATCACTTTTTCGGACAATTATGTCAAACATTTTTGGTGTCCAAATATTTATGAATAAAAAATATCAGGAATAATATAATCATTAAAACAGAACAAAACAGTTGTCAAGCTCATCACATAAAGCGCCAAAATCAAAATCTAGAAGACAAACACTGTAGATTCAGATGAGGAGACTCATTATGAGCAGTCAAATCTGGATCTGCAGAATCAGCTATTGTTTTATTTAGTGCTTAAATGGATAATAACTTGTATCAGGTTTTATATATTGAATCTTAGATGTCACTGATGTATGTGCTTGTAAATATTATAAATATCTGCAGCGTGTTTAGTTATTAAATTTGGCTTTTGTCTTAAATTTTCATTGCATACTTTATAGTACTCATATGTACTCATGAGTACTTTTCTTAAGTACTCAGTACTTACTTAAGTACATTTACAAAATGTGTACTCAGTACTTACTCGAGTACTTTCAAAACAGCAAGTAATCAGTACTTACTCGAGTACTTTTTCTTAGTACTCGCTTCATCCCTGTTACAGACTCCCACAATGGGAGTAACAATAAACAAAAAGTCAACAACAACAGAACCACCGCCTTAGAACGGACAGCAGCCTAAGCCACTGGGGGGCTTAAATGCATTTTACTGGTACCAAACCTTTTGCCCATATTTAGCAGAGGGCATTATGCCGAATACATCACTGAAAATATTTTAAGAGTTTGGATTACTGGTTAAGAAGTTTAGATTTCTTTTTAGATTTTCCATTCGGTTCATTGTTGCCCTATTTTGAGGGTAATGCGATGAATTATTGCAAACAGGAAACAATGGTTAAGGAAAGGTGGTTTATAGCCATTTCCTTTTGCCTAGCTCTTGATAACATTTTGTTCAGTGGAGCAACCCGTTAACATTCTGCTAACATAGACTTGCATTATAATTGCCTAAAAATTCCAAAAAGGGCAATAACTAAAGTTTTAAGGGTCGATTTTGACGAAACTTATAGGATATCAGAGTATTTGATACTTATTGTGTACCAAATATGTATCAAATCTGACCAGTAGTTCTGAGATGTGGATGGACAAAAATGCGACGGACGGACGACGCCAAAACTATATCCCTCCAGCTTTGTCAGGGATTATTAGATATCAGCATAGCTACATACCTAAAAAGCTTTTAATATGTTATGTGTTCTGATAATTTTATCACCTGGTAAAATATCTTGTTTGAGTTTACGTTAATTTCTCTGTCAAATGTCTCAAATTTGTTCCAAAATGTTCGCTTTTCCATTTTTTAGCCCATTTTGATGTCCGTTTTTGGTAACCATAGCAAAGATAAACGTCAATTTAAAAGTTTTACTTTTAAACTTGGTATATTGTTCTAATAAACCAATAAGAACAAAATGGTGAAAAGCATTTTTTAGCCAATATGTGGGCCAAAATAGCACCCCCCTGATGCATGTAGCTCTTTGGCAATATTAACTGTGTATATCTGGCATATAGTATAGATATAAAAAGAAAATTTATAGATGGTAAACTTAGGTTTCATTAAGAACATTGACAATAAAAACTAAAAAAAAGGCATTCAAAAATAAAAAAGAGCAAAAAAAGAGCCATGACATGTGATTTCCAAAAATGTGGCATTTTGACAAGTGTAAACTTAAGCGTTGCATCGATGATCAATTATAATCACCAATTATAATCGATGATCAATCAAAAACTTCGTTTGATTGTGTTTTTGGTAATAAGCGATGATAATTGAAAAACATCACACTTGATCCAATTTTAAGCTCCTATTCTAAATATGCAACTTTGCTACAAGGAATAGCAGTTAAATGGAGAGTTAAATGGAGTTTGCTGTCAGGACCAGTTGTGGTATTGGCTACTAGCACAAAGGCTCTGATCAGACTTGACCCGAACCTTTGCCGGTCACAGGAAATCTCATGTCACCTAATTCCTTGAATTATACCCAAATTAGCATTTTTAATTTGTAATATTCTTACAACCACCAGGTTGAGTTTTGTTAATAATGGCACAGAGTATGCTCAAATAGCAAAGGTACAAGCAACAGCAAATTGTAAATTTGCAAGCAATTTGTTGGCAAAATTTTTAAACAATATAATATCTGGTTTCAGCGATTATTTAGACTTCTTACAGATCAAACATAATATGGAGTTTGTTAAAAAGCAAATAAAGCATTTTCACATGCTTCTGCAAAATATACTGTTTGGTTTTTTGTTTGATTTGATTCTTTACGTCCCATCAACAATCTTTCAGTTATAAAGGGACAGGTCTTCCTGGGTTGAAACCAGTACTAAGCTAGGATAAATGTGTCTTGCGCAAGGACACAGTGCAGTGACGCTGTTGAGGCTCAAGTCTGGGCCCCTTCATCTCGAGTCAAGCACTCTACCACTGAGCCACTGCATATACATATCTTTAACAAACATGCACTTTGTTTGTAAAAAAAAATAACTCATTGTGCTACCAATGTTTATTTTAGGACACAAGGCTGTGACTCTCGGTGGGTGAAATTATTCTGGACTTCAAAACTATATGCAATGACACAATGACAATACATGCGTTACCTCAGACCTACATACAATGACAAGAAACATGTATACAATCTATACATAAACTCAACTATCGTATGGCAGTACTGTTATTCAGTAGATAACATCATGTTATACAAAGTAGATCTTGAACAAAAGATTATTGCATAGAGTTAAATATCAAGTTTGTGCAAATGTGAATAAAGCATTTTCTCACATTTCCTTTACTTGGCTTATGCAAAATATACTTATCTATAATGAACATACCCGTCTGTAAATATGCCATGGCATTTCTGGTTTTGCCACCGAAATCCATGGATTTATAGTGAATCTGCCATGGAATTTTCAAAAAAAGGCAAATTTACCACGGAATTCCATAGAATAAGGTGACGGCAATTTTTCTCTCTTTTTCTTTGCCATGGATGGCCGTGGAATCTGATGGAAATAATGAAATCAGTTGTAACTTGCCATGGATTTATGAAAATGTGCCGTGGAAAGTAGAACTTAGTCAATTTTGAGGATGGAAAAGTGATGGAAAAAAAAAGATAGACAATTTCAGAGATGGAAAGTGGCGGCACATCGGACTTAGTCTTTTTTCAATGTGTTTGGACTTAGAAAAAATCTTGTACTGTCTATTTCATACAATTTAGCTATATGCAACTAAAAGTGAGACTACTTGTTTTATATCCAAATTTGGACATAACAGATTTATCTTCTTTTCTTTTTGAAAAAATTTTACTGCAAGAAACGTAACCTGACTTTTACCTATGTGTATCATATAATTTTTTAAGAGTTTTAGAGTTTTTTTAGCTTGAACAAACCCCTATCTGGGGTTACAACAAGTCTTAAATATCAAACAGCATAAGGCCAGAATTTTTTTATTAGTTGATTTACGGGAATTTTTTTTTAGATTTAGGGTCGGGGGGACAAAAAAAAATAAATAAAAAAGCTCTGAAAATGACCAGTTAACTGGTCATTTTCAGAGCTTTTTTTTTTTTCAGAGCTTTTTTTTTTTCAGAGCTTTTTTTCCTTTTTTTCTTTAATATCTCCAGAAAAACAGTAAAACTAGTAAGGTTATCTTTAAATATTTCATCATTTTCCTAAAAATCTGGACAGGACAATCACTTTTAACAGTGTCATTCTCAAAAATGAACAAACAGAACCTCAAAAAAAAATTTTTTTTTTCAACCAAAAATATATATTTAGAGTCGGCGGATAAAATAATTTTTTTTTTTAGAAATTAAATTTTATTTTTTTCCTACTTTCCGGAAAACTACAGTAGGAGGGTTTGTAAATCAACTAATAAAAAAATTCTGGCCTAAATATGAAACGAAAAGTCTTCAATGTTATTCACAATTTAATGTGTGTGAGTGAGCATCTCCAAAATGAGGACTAAACATTCACCTTGACTTAAACAAACATGTTGTACTCAAAAGAACCGTCTCTGAATGTGAATAATTCTTTTAGGCACCCAAATATGTGAAAATTGATTGTATACAACATTACACCATATGGGTATGACTGTCACTTTTATTATGAAGTTTTCAAAACTTGGTACTCCAACACAAGCTTCGTGAGTACTCAAAAGAACCGTCTCAATGAGACAGCTCTGCTGAGCAACCAAAACACATAGGAAAACTAATGATACACAAACATTACATTTGATGGAGTATCTGCATCTAAATAATAACTCCTCTCTCATAGCAGTTAATTCATCTACAGAGTCAGTCTGGCTTCTAGATTTGAGTGTGCAATCAAAAACAATTTTCCCCCTGGTAACTAAAAATAGTATTTTTCTGTAACTCAACAACCACAACAAAAGAACCTTCTCTTTGAGACAGCTCCCCTGAGCACCCATAACTTAGGATATAAGTGTATTATCAAAAATCATTATTCCCAGTCTCAACCAAAACATTAAAAGAAGAGCACTCAAAACACAAATGACAAATGATCGTAATAAGAGTTTCTAGCAATAAGGTATACATATATTTTTCTTAGTTGATATGATTTTCAAACATCAAATTTCAGATTGCCATAATGTAATTAAAATTGGCCTGGTTGGGCAATAAATATTCATTCTTTGCATCAAAGTAGATTTTAAAGCAACTCATCATTTACAAAGCCGGGAAAACTTGCGCTTTCTACCCCTATCCCTCATTTTACGTCTTTATACTCAGTACATTTTGGACCTTAATATGAGTGAATGCATTGCTATTTTTTGTGAGTAAAAGTGCTAAAATATAAGGGATAGAACTGTTTTCCAAAAGTTTAAAGTCATCTTCCTGGGCATGCATACAAATTATGCTTAAACACATGATGTGTCATTCAGGAAAGATGAAATTTGTGTCTTTCAATCTGTTTTTAGATGCGTCCCCCCTAGACCCAAGATGCCCTTTCAACAGTGAAATGTCGTTACATACATACACAACACATGTTAAGGGTGTCATAGGTCTAGAGGGGAACAGGGTAGGGTTGTACAAACCAAAGAAGACACCAAACAGCTAACAAACATAAACCATTTTGCAAATGGTTGTTTTATCGTACATCAACTGTATAAATACAGTGTATATAGAATCAAGCCTCATAGGACAATTATTTACTGTACTTTACTGTACGTTAGTTTATGGATTATTTTACATACATGTTACTGGAAATAGCAAGCACAGTTGATGATCAAAATTATTTCTCATTCAAAACAAACCAGGGTTATTATTAAGGCTTAAAATGGACACTCCCTTCCCTTTAAATATTCAGACTAGAGTGCAAGGCAATATGCTTTTGTGGAATATGTACAGCATCTCAAGTCGTTATTTCAATACAATTTAAATGAACATCTCATTTAGGGAAATATCATGCCTTATCGCTAGAAACACTTTGCCTTTTTATTTCCTTAATGCCCATCATCTTGCTCCGATAAATGAACAAGTTGCTGCTGCATATCATCAAAGTCAAAATTCTGATGCCCGCTGGCAGAAACGTTACTTCCAGCAGCTGCAGAACTTAGACTTGCAAACTATCAAATAAGCCTGGCCTATAGATAAGGGTGGGCAATCAAAAATCATCTTTACCACTTCTTAACCAAATCATGTTGAGGTTACTCAAAAGAACAGCTCTCCCAAGCACTCAAAACACACAAGAAAACTGATGGCTATTTAAAAAAAAATCTGATACACATAAAAAAGAATCACTCTCATGAGACAGCTTTTTCACACACCTAACTGATGGGAATTAAAAAATTATTTTCAACGACCACAACATATGCCATGGGTACTCAAAAGAATCATCCCAATTGGATAGATCTCCCGAGTCCTCAAAACACAAGTAAATATAGACAGTATTAACACGGCACAGAGTGCCCAAGTAAATGTAATTGCTCTTACAATTATGACTAGAATGATGACTAGAATTTACCATGGCTGGTAAATTTAAATTATCACTCAAGATCTCCCCTAGATACAAGTAAGAGTGCATAATAAAAACTCATTATTTCTATTTCTCAACCAAAACATGTTGTAAGTACTCAAAAGAACCGTCTCAATGAGACAACTCTTTAGCGCACCCAAAACATATGTGACCAATGATAAAAAATGCCTTTTTGGCTTCCTTAATTATGTTAATTATGGCCATTAAGCCATCATGTTGCTCAGGTAAATCAACAACCTACTACCGCAAATCATTGAAGTCAATATTTTGATTCCCAATGTCAGACATGTTACTTCCAGCAGCTGCATTACAGTGTTAGTCTACTTTAATTTGCCTGTCTATTTTGCAAACATTTTGGACCCAGATCAAGGTTCATGAAGTTTGCTTCCAGGAAAGCATTTAGTTTGAAGTGTACTGCACCTTTTGCAGCAGATGTAAAATCAGAGGACAAAAATAGCATGTGTGTGGGGGAGGGGGTGAGATTAATTAAAAAAAGGCACTGCTTATTCCAGTTTCCAGTCTGAATGTTGTGTTTGTTTATAATGTCCCTGTTAATCTCTTTCTGTATTATTTGGCAGTCTAGATATGATGTGGTTTCTGTTGACCTCAAAACTAATTAGAACTTCTTGAAGGGTAATGGCTCTTTCAGCAGTCAGGGTATCACTGAAATAAAGATAAATCATCAACTAACAGTATGATTTCAACTACATGTTATGATGTGCTTGCTGTTTTTAAGTTTTGCAAGGTCAAATGTCTTGTGAAAGCTGCGGGTACTCAAATTAGAAAAGACTCCATGGGACTTCTAATGGTACCTACAACATACATGTAATATGTTTTCATGATGAAATTAATAAGAAAAATATTATCTGGCCACCCTTTCATCTTCAAGGAGTGATCAAAGAGTTCGCAGAAAAATGCTATTAAATTGTATTGTGTTTATGTTTATGGATTGCAATGATAATTCACGAAATGCAAGCTGTAATACTATGACTGAAATTAAAATTTAGACAATGTCAGGGCTGTGGAAATGCCATGCCCAACTTGTCCCACCTGGTCCCATTTCATTCAGGACAAGTTGACAAGTACAAAATTTGTATAAAGTTAATAAAATTTTGTATTTAATATTTTGATTAATCATTACGAGTTCACATGTTGCATTGAAAACAGTGTGGATCCTGATCAGGTGGCTTCGTAAGAAGCCAGCCGATCTGGATCTACACTGTTTACAAGAGAGTTGATAAATGCATGGTTTCATGCTGTTTTGGAAAGTGAAAATTGTTTGAGCAAAGAAAGGTATCAGCTAATCTGTACTTTAAATTTTTCTTTGGACAAGTACATTATGGCCATTTACTTGTCCTTGGACAAGTAGAAAATTGTACTATTTCCACACCCCTGGACAATAAGATATCAGAAGTATGAGCATGAGGCATCATTGTGATGTCACTGCCCTGTACTAGGGGCACTGTACCCCGTGTATGTTTACCAGGGTTAAAACCTGTATTGCTGATTGAATTGATTGACAATTTTAAACAAAAAAAAACACATTTCCGGCACTCTTTGAACATAATTTGAGATTGGCCTAAAATGTGTCAATTTTATCGCCATTTTGTAAATTTTAAATAAAAACTTATTTTCTACTGTAGTCAGTATTCAATGCAATTATCATTATTTTTGACTTTACATTTGATTTTAGATTCACTGTCTTGAAAAAGAGTGTTTTTCAAAGTGTGTAAACAATTTATTTAAAAAAAAAATGACTCACAAGCGGTTAACCAGTACTTTTTGCTTGTAACTGATAACTAACAACCTTTCTTGAATGAATCAACTGAAAGGAGGAGAATGATCGTAGAAATTAATTCATAATCAATCTCCACTAAAGTATGGGACCAGGCCAGGATCGAACTCGCGACCCATGGATCTGCAGTCAGACATGTTACCGACTGCTCTACACGGCCCTGCCAATGACTAATGAAATAAGGAGTGAAGCAGACATCGAAAAGTGAATGGTTACATGTGATGTCAGGCTCAGCTAATGCTCCCTTTCGCTTGTATTATGTTGTCAAATTACAGTAAGATGGCTCACCATAGCACTTAAAAACATGATCAAACTAGTGGTTAGGAAAACACTCCCATTCACATGCAATTTTCTCATTTCTAAATCAAAACATGTATGTCGAGGGTGACTCAAAAGGACCCTCTCGGACTCTCAGTGCATTTTTGAAAAAAGATTATAATGTACTACCTCTATGTCATACTTACCCACAATATTCCGCTTTCTGAAGGTGAGGCACATTGGTTTGAAGAACACCACCAATATGCTGCAAGGTTTTTCCAACAGCAAACACTTGTGAAGTTTCTTTGTTGATCAGAAAGTAGTGTACTTCGAGTATTCTGTTGTCCTGAACATTCTCACTCACAGAGACAGTATAGGAGTTTCTCTTTTTCACTTTACTGCAAAGTTTGCTGTACATTACATAGCCATTGTTAATGATTTTCTTCGCTCTGACAAAGTTCTTGAGATGAAGGTTATCATTCCAACCTGCTAACTTATCATGAACTTCTGGAGTCAATCTGAAGTTGTCAGGCAATGGGTATGTTCTCTTCACAATACACTGAGTAACATCTCTTTGTTCTCTATTTAGCCTAGCATCAGTAACAGATGAAATAAAAAGTTTCACTTTATCTCTCATGTTTTCATTTGACAGGTTCTCAATGCGTTTTGTAGCTTGGAGACACCAAAATATCTGCCGGCAAACATTTCCAGTACCATGTATGCTTTTCTTAATTTCCCCGTTAAATGATTCAAAACAAAAGCATGACCATGACCACATTGGGCCCCATTTTCTTACACACTCTGTCAAATGTAACAGGTTGTGAAAATTTAATCCAATAATGTTCAAGTCATACAGCCTTGGTGTTGTTTTTACAAAAATATTGAGAAGTAGGTTTGATCTTTTCAAGTCTGCCTCGGTGATTCCCTCCTCTAGAAGAATGTATGTAGCTTCTACAAGCAAACTGAGATGTTTGAGGTGTTCTGCTGGAAGAAGACCTTGAAGGCATGGCAAGCAGTAAAACATCAACCAAGAACGAAGCTCAGAGGCTTTCCAGTGATTTAATGTGTCAATTTTCCGTGGTAGCCTATTGATAAGAGGGGGTGGAGTAATAGATTTTAGGCGTCTGTCTACCTCTTTCTCTGAGTTACCAATAAAAAAAGGTTTCCCAACATATTTCCTATCAAACCATAATGTAAGCAGCTTTTTAGTAATGCCAAGCAGTATGCCATGCATATAATCAATCACAATGTTATTGTTTAAGCTAAAATTTGGCAAATAATTGAAAACACTTTCTCCGAAGAAGCCATTCACTTTTTTCCTACTTTGCTGTGCTTGTTTTCCATCCCTTTTTATCTCATCACTTGTTCTAAGTGTTGAATGGTTGTCCTTATAAGGAAATACACGGCAGTGACCTTTTCCAGATTTCACAACCTGACCTTGATCCATGCAATAAACACAGGAATATTCCCCATTATGTTGTGTCATGTTCAGAACAGCAGATCTGGCCTGCAAATCCATTGTTGCTACTACAAGCATGGCTTTACAGGTAAAAGTATTGCAATCTATTTCTATCTCTATTCCTGTACTGTACAATTTCTGTAGATCCTCTATAAGTGGTTTGAGGAAGGTAGTCATATGTGGTTTCCCACTGCCTTGCCACACCCCCCATAACACCATATTCTTTCGCTGGAATCTTTTCTGTCTAGGCAGATCATTTATAATTAGATAAACAGGCCACAATGATGTTCCTGAACTCTTGAAGAGGGGAATTCCATCTGTAAACATTGTAAGAGTTATGTTGTTAGAATTACTTAAAAACATTCCCTCTTCTTTAAGCTTTTTGTACTCAGTTCCATCAACAATATCTGTTAAAGTAGATGACTTGCTTGTCTTCGTACATGTTTGTTGTATAGCATTCCAGATTCCTTTTTTGGTCAAAACTGATTTTAGTTGTACCTCAAGGTTTCCAGTCATGAAAAAGCTCTGTGAAGTGCTCACATTCCTTTGTCCAGTGCAATTAGGTGTTTGACATGCTTCAGCACCATCTTCAAATGTTCGCTTACAAATGTTACAAAACAAATAACTTTTCATAAATTGGTTACCAAAACCACAACGTTCCTTTATTTTGTTGATGTTCCCCTCTAGCAAATTACTGGCAGGTAAATACAAACTTATCATGTCTACAAGTTGCTGAACACCTGTGTCAGACAGATTATGGCGTGTAGCATATGCTAAAAGGGCGAGTTCGTGTTCTTGGACGGAAATGTCTGAAGAATAATTTCCATCAGAAAACTTGTCACACTGTATTATATAAAGGGGAGCTGAAGTGTTTAAGTTTCCAGCAGCTGATTGGCTAGATTCACCATTCACTGAATCCTGAGAATCATTTTCTAAGTCCGAGTTGTCACTCTCAGAATCTGATTCTGATATGGATGATATGTCCATATCGCTGTCAAAAGCTTCTGGTTCATTCACTGGAATGTCTGGCTCATCTACTTCATATTGTGGAGGAGTCCCCATTAAATGAGGAGTCAATTCTTCTTCCACTGTGCTACTGCAAGCTTCTGTGGCATCTGCTTTCCTACAAAATATAAGAATTTATAGTCATCTCTCAACAAATGTCATTATATAAATGTTCTCAGCTAACTGAACACTATATCGATTTTAGGGTATGACGATGGCATTTAAGCTCAAATTTAACAAACGAAAAACATCGTTTGTCTGAGATGGGATTTGGAAAAATTAATTACTGTAGTTTGGGAAAAAATACTTCTTGCCATTGCAATGGGTCCTATATTCGGCTCCAAATATTGGCAAACAAGACCCCTCTTTGTTTTTTCATGCAGAACTTAACATTATTTCTAGTTTCTAGTATTCCAATCATTTTGATGAGAAATAGAGATCTGTTTGCTGTACTTAAAATTGTGACTGTTAGTGCTTGGTGGCTCTTTCTAAAGTGCCAAGGGCTGGTCTGTAGTCTCACTTTTTTAACAGCAAGATGGCACTATGCCATTGAGGTTTTGAGAGCCATTCTTCCAATGATGAAAATTCAAATGTTTATAAGATCACAGGCTACACTGGTGCAGTCACATATGCTAATGTACCATATATGCCAACGTACGAATTCAAACAAAAATGAACGCTGTCAGAAATACATAAAGGAAACTACAAACCTTCATGAAAAGGGGCCTTGGATTGCTGCCCTTCCTTTCTTGGCTCATAAGATGATTTCCAAAGTAATTTATTTTTTAGGTCTAGCGGCAATTTTGGTTCGAGGTACAAGAGTAGAGGATATTTAGGAAAATATTAGTGTGTAATCTAATTAAAAGTTTATCAATGCGGAACATTTCTGAGAAATTATTTTCACCAGTGGTAGTCAGACGTGCATCTTATTTTTGAAATATACTCAGCGTCAATGAAAAGTTACCAGTATCAGAATTTCGATATTTAGGAAAATATATAATACAGGTCTTTGGCTACTATTACGTTCATGTTTCTGTTTAACGACAAGCTGGTTTGGAGAGATAAAACAGTTACACGAGCCCTGGAACTATGGTGCACGTGCATTTTATGTTTTTTGCAGTCTTTACGAATTTGAAATCATCATTTTCAGAAGACAACAATTGCAGGGACATTCCCTAGACATTTTCATTGAAAACGCCACCAAAATGGTTTAGGTTATCCCATTAAACGCGAAAAATGAGGATCAAATTTTAAGGTAGCACCAAGACTTCATTTTCCTATACAATGCAATGGGAACTACAGGGGTCCATCAAGGTCCGTTGAAGGAATTATTATAATGCATTCGGGTGTGATGTTGACTGTTTCCACAGTGGTGATGCATGTGACTCTATGCCATAAAATTGAGTGTTGAAGTATCAGCCATTCTTTGTTCATAATGAAATAAACATTGTCCTATGTTAAATGTATGTGATTTACTGGTAACTTTTCGCTGACTTTGAGTATGTTATATTGTGCAAACCTTTTTGCATATACTGTACTTCTGGGTATTGCAGCTGTTGGATCACTCTCATAGACTTTGTATCTCTTGTTTGGAATGTTAGCTATAATAAAAACAAACAGATACATGTATTATTATATATATATATCTAATAAGATATCTTATATATGAGCTAACTTAAAAACCCTTTCTATACTTGAAAACCATAAATGTGTACTTTGGCAAACAATGCAGACCCAGATGAAATGCAGCATAATGAGGCATACCCATTAGGGTCTACACTGTTTGCTGAGACTAAGAGGTACTTCAGAGGAAGGATTTCAATTTTGGCCCCAAATTACTACCTGTGCGCCCTAAATATACATGTACAATGAACCATCCCAAGTTTATTCATAGTATCATATCAGGAGGAAGAACTCCTTAGAATACAAAGGGTCAAGGATTTAATGTTTGTAGATGATGATAGTCAATAACATCCAGTTATTTGAAAAAATGACCTTGACAATGGAGACTTTATATAATGTTATCAGGGCTTACCCTGGCTCAGAATTTGTTGTAGCCAACACTTTTTATAGCCAAATGGAAAAAGTTGGAGCCAAATAAAATTAACTTTAGCCACGGTTTTCACCAGAAAGTACAGTATCAACAAGTTGTTTTGTATTTAACTCTTTGCCAGCTTGGGGCGACTTTTGTCGTCTGCTGATAACCTTTGGAAACAGTTTGGACCCAGATCAGGCCAGATAAAATGTGTGGCCTGATCTGGATCCAAACTGGTTGACACCTGGATGGTATTAAAAAAATCCAGCATCCAAAGAGTAAAATATGGCACAAAAATAAAGTGTGAAGGAATAATAAAAGCAATATTTGAAAATCTAAAAGCTGATCAAAATACACTTTTTCGCAAATATGTAATTTTTGAACCACCTAGAGTGTACTTTTAGCCAATGACTTACATAAATATTTGCAGCCACTCTACATTTTAGTAGCAAATGTCTACAATGGCTAATGCAGGGATAATCCTAGCCCAAAATGATGATGGCCCCTTAAAATGGACCAATGGCCCATATCCCATTTAAATACATGCAAATTTCCAAATTTTAATGGGCCATTTGAAATTTTATGGGCCCTTTACAAAATTTGATGGGCCCAAGAATCCTTAACATCCACGTTAGGGCATAATTGACATGAGATTTGAATAGCTTGTATATTTGGCCCAGCCAAAAATAAAGTCCAATTAATAGTTTTTTTTCACAAAATGGATCAAGCCCATCCTAGTATTATCCCTGCTAATGGCAGGGTGAGTCCTGATTATGATTATGGAACATTTATTAGGTTCCATTTATTTTACCTTACATGAAAAATTCTGATAAACAAATCCTTTAAAGTTTTTAATGAGTTCTCCATAATACTGCAGATACAGTGTAAAGGGAAATAAGTTCAAAGAAGCCAGGTCTTTTAAATATTCATAAAAATGTAGGGCTGACCTAATTTTTTTTTCTCGTTTGCTGTCATTCTACCTACTCATTGAAGTTGCTGCCTACCCATTTTTTATTGTTGTTCACGAAGAAGATATTTTAATTTCAATTTTCTCGGAAAGGACTGACATTGTTTGCTCATTTTCCTTTCTAAAAAACCTAAAATCATACAAAGAGTCCAAAGTACATGAATGAAGAGCCTTTTAGTGGAAACTAATGTTGAAAAGCTTGTCATGTTGAAAAGCTTTCCATTCTTATCTATACATGTGCAAAATCACTCACTTTTGTTTCAGGTAAATGAAAAAACACACACAACCTACTTGAAAGTTCTGAGTCCGACGACAGCAAACAAATGATCTTTACGAGTGACCTAGACAGTCAAGTCAAACTGTATTTAGTGCAAAGTTATCAGCAGGTCATAACTGAGCAGCCAGTGAAATCATAAAACTGACCAATTGCACTTGTGTTAAACACTGATGATCCAAAAAACATGTTAGTTTTGGTTCTTTATGGCGCAGTTAACAAATTTACAGTCATGTCGGTATTGGTCTTTGTGTTGAACCAGTACTACTATTAAGTAGCGAATAAAGTGTCTTGTTAGAGGACACAACACAGTGATTTAACCGATGATGTGACATGAACTAGCGTCCCTTCGATCCCCTGTCTAATGATCTCTAATGCTACTGAGCTCTGTTTAAGCCAAATAACTTACATTCAATATGATGAATTGATGAAACGTGACTTTGTAGGGTCTGCTTTCTGCTAAGAACTCTACTACATCCTTCAACTGGACAAATCCATTCGGTTTTATTTCTCCGACATCTCTCCAACAGCTCTTCTGTCAGCCTAAAAAAGGGAAGGGGCACAATTAGAGCTGCAATGATTCACTGAAATCATATCTATAATCATGATACTTTTTCTCACAATGCGCATATATCGTATTTGAAGGTCATTTCAAGATATGCTAGCAATAAAGCACTTTGTAATATGTATTAGAAATTAATTGTTAAATATACGTTCTTCAAAAGAAATGTAACAATTTTCCTTTTTACTTTTTCTACTTTAATTAGTAAAGTAAAGTAAGGTAAGGTAGTAAACCCTTTATCATGCTAAATTCTTAATAAATATTTTAAATGAAAACTGGGGAAGAGTGTAGTACATAAAAACATCCAGCATGAGAAGGGTTAATATTCAAGTATTTACTGCTCCTTATTTCATAGATCTGTTATTTCTAAGGGTCTCAAGTTGCAAAAATGTATCGTGATAATATTGTTTCGTAGTGTAAGGTAACTGTATTGTTGCAACCCTAGGCACAATATTATGTGAAGCCTTTTGAAATTCTGGCCTATTTATTAAATCTGCCTACTGGATAATGTTTTATGTGTTTTTTTCACATCTCTATGAAAGCTAATGTTTTTGGGTTTTTTTGCAATTCTGATATGATTATAATGAGCTATCTTGGCTGCAAGGTCAAATGACCTCAGCCTTTGATGTGTGTACCTTCAGTCATTGTCTTGCTAGGCCGGTTAATCATAAGACTAAGTGTAATTTTGTGCTTCAATATTTAGGACAAACCGAAAAAAATGTGCTTCAGGCTACATGAAATTTTAAAATATGGACATTAGGTCAGAAAATATGTTTTATTTTGTTTAGTTTTGACATTGCTGAACTGGGACATCCCCCTTGCCTGCTAGGAAATTACCTATAAATGCTTTAAAAATTTAGGCAAACAATTAGCATGAGACAAAAAACTTTTTATTTAAGGCCTACTTTCAAGTCTTTTCAAGGGGGTCAAATAACTATGTGGGTAGGTCAAGGTCCAGAAGAGCAGAACCATTTCAGTAATTTCAAGGGCCTTATGTGGAACAGTTGGATGATATTATTTTGAATTTGGGTCAGTATAGTTCAGGAGAAAATTTTGGTTAAAGAAAAAAATTCTATTTTTAGCTCTGGCAGCAATTTTAGACAGATGAATTAAGTCAGCACACTTCAATTATTCAACTTACTCTAACTTATCATGGCTGGTACTCTGTCTCTTGTGATTGTCTTCTGTCCAATCCATACCTGTTACATGTAGATAACAACAGGCTGAAGCATATGGTGTAAAATAGCTACTGGAAAAAAAAGTAAAAAAAAATAATGTACTACATGTATGTCAAACAAAGTACTGATGATAAAATGGCATAACAACAAACATGTTTATCTCTGGTTTATACATTGTAGAGTTCACAGGGGAAAACTGATTATAGTCCTGGTAGGCATGGAGAGACTGTTTGGCCATCTTGACCACATCCAGGCTCGGACCAAACACAACACTGGTTAGAAGCACATGCCACAATGGAATAATTCCAGGATATAATGCCTGTTCTGCAATGGGATCGTGGCAATGCTAAGCATCATATTAAAAGGGGCCAGTGATCAATTTTCTGATCAGATGTGCATTCAACTTCAAGTGTGAGATGTTGCTTATCTATGCAAGCTAAAGCCTACACGTCAGTTCATGATGTCATCATGTCACATTCAAAATGACGTCATTTTCACACCTTGTAATGGGTATCAGAAAATCAATAGGGTCAGGGTTACCAGTGATCAATCACCCTATTTTCTCATGAAAACATTGGATGGCTGGAAAGTTTTAGCATTTTTTACAATTTAACAAAGAGTAATTATTGTATATAGATCTGTATCTGTTTGACAGTAGGACCAATTCTGGTACATTAATATTATTTACTGCATTTTATCTCTCAATGAACACACAAATTGGAACAAAGAAATGATGCCTAAAGACTCAGACCCAGTACACACCGACTGGTAACTGACATACAGGTAAATGTATATTTTAGTGTAAACAGTATTTTATTCAAATATAAATGTATATTTTGGAAATACATTGTCGAGGCTGAGCTTTCAAAACTGACTGTGACGCATGTTGAAGATTAAATAATCATATATCTCCATTATTTCTCTGCACATCTGTGATTTTCTTTAAAAAGCAATGGTTCAAGATACTTTCTCTAAGACTGTAAAGTTATATATTTATTGAAAGGTTATCTGTCTTTATAAACACCAACAATAAAACAAAGATATGTTCAGAATCAATTTTAAAGGTTGTAGTACTTTAAAATGGCGCTAAAACAAAGCCTCGACAACATAACTTTGTATTTCCGTCAGTGACCAGTCCATTTATACTAGTTCCAAGCTATAGATGAGGCTCAGGGGATGAAAAGTATGATTTAAGTATGTTGGTACATCCAAATTTCGGAGTAGTTAATGTTTAGCCTTTAAATACAACTCCCTTTAGTTGTCCAATATTTAAATCTACAATTTCATGAGCAAATAACATCAGTACTTACTGCTTAATCAATGAAAATTAACTAAGGTGTAGTACAGTACCAAACAGAAAGAACATCATTCTTTCTTTCTTTCTCTATATACTGCCTGGCGCTCGCTTTCGAGCATTATCGGCAGGTGTACATTGTACACTCAATGTTGCAGGATGAAAGCCTACAAGTAACCATATCGAAATTACCGTAGGGTTCTTTAACCTGCACAGGGGGCGACTTTCCCTGAACAGGGGACATCCAGTTAACGTCCAGATCCGAAGGACGATGCACTTATCTAGTGTCATCCCTGCAAATGACACTAGAGAAAGCGTGTTCGCCGTTCGGACTCCGAAATTTTCCTCACCGCGAGCGGGGATCGAACCTGGGACCTCTAGCACCAGATGCAAGTGCGATAACCACTGAGCTACCACGCAAAAGTAGCAATGGTTTACTTAAGGGTTTTAACCAAATTAACCATATCTACATTAATTGCTGGTTCCCGCTTTACGGGTGGTCAGTAATGGAAAAACAGGTAACCAGTACCCCCCCAATACCTGGAAATGGGGGGGGGCTGGTTACCTGTATTTACATTACTGACCACCTGTAGACCGGGAACCAGCAATTATTGTAGATATGGTGAATATATGAAAACTCCATCCTAAATTATGTTTAATAGTGAAGAAAGTTCAATTAAAAAAAGGTCTGGTTGTGTTATTTGACTGGAATTTCAAGTTGATGATTTTTCTTGTTTTTCTGTTCTTTTTTTCTTCAAAATTCCAGATTCGCACTCTCTGGCGTAATGATCAAAATTTGATCAAGCCAGTATTACAAGAAAGAAAGCATATATATGTATATAACCTATTCCACACGGTATCTATCTATCCACAGGAGCTTGAAGTTCGATCCTTCAATCACCCCTATAGCCTCGAAATCAAAAGCTCACAATGACATTATGAGATTTTCGTTGTTGTTGTCATTTTCGGTTTTAGAAGCGATATAAGGATAGAACTCCAAGCTCCTGTGATCTATCTTTCTATACTGGGCCAGTAGCCTCGCTCATATGAGCATTACGCCAGGCCAATCTTCTCCAATGTAAACTTCTCACGATGTATTGTATAAATATGAGTGCCTCGTGTAGATTTAGTTTCTACAAATTTACCTTTTTACAGTTTTCGCAGTTGTTTTCCATTTCCTGTTTTTTTGGCGTCCATAACATATCGCTGCTGTGTTGTAAAGTAAAAGCTGATTGGTCAGTATTATATAAAGGACCAATCAGCTTTCACTTGACATCCGTGAATAGGCTGAGGTTATCAGCATCCTAAAACGCCTAAAACAAAAATAAATACAAAGTTCTTTCTCACCTGCGATCCTACAACATTTCTGGCGCTTCTGATCCGTTGAATGTCTGTTACGATAATATGTTGACGTGTTTTTCTTCTCTCAACTTCTTTCTTCTACGAACTGGTTTAGCGCGGTTGACGTGTTTTTCTTCTCTCAACTTCTCTCTTCTACGAACTGGTTTGCGCGGGGACCCAGTCAAAGTTTCACGGGATTCAGCGTCTGCTTTTTTGGGGCTATTGAAGGGGAAAATATGAAATACGAAATTGCTTATTTATTTATATTTTGCCATCATAGATCTAGTGAGATTTCCTGATTTAATTTCGTTATCGTTGGTTTGAAGCAAATTTTTCAAAATAACGAATTTAATGCATTTCAATTGCCCCTTAGTTAATGTTTCCTTTAGGAGCCTCGGTGCCATAAAATTCTGGCAATGCTTGTAGAACCCCGTAGAACCACGATACAGAACCACGTGGCCTTTTGGATCAACGAGGAAAACACAACAACAACAGTTATTTGATTTTAAGTCTACTCTTGGTTATTAAAGATAAGAAAATGGCAGACTGCAAGAAGTATGCAATCTTTGTTTGGGTCAATGACGATCCCGTTACTGGTAGGGTCCTGAAGTTGTCAAACGTTACCCATCCCCGAAGGGATTATGAAGATTATTTTGAAGGACAGGAGGTTGATGCGAAGTGCCCTGGATTTGGCGTCAATAAAGCGGTCATTGGAAAAATTTCAGGTAGGATCTGTGTTTTTTTTATTGTTTCTTTAGCTTTTCATTTGTTAGGCTAATTGGTGCATTTTGCTTGAAGCGCGGTGGCTCAGTGGGTTTTTGAATTGGATTCGCTACCACCGTCGCATAAAAATCAAGAGTGACTGTGCAACATGTAGATGGATGTTTTGAATGTCCGTATAATCGTGTGTGCTTGCGTAAGCATGGCAAAGACCCGTAAATCTTCTGGAAAGATTTGTGTTTTGCATAGAGACTGGAAATCATCCCGACATTACTGAAAAATTGTTGACTGGGACGTAAGAAATAGGTCATTGTCCTTCATCGATGTTGGGCAGTCTGTTCATTTTTATATTCTATTCTATTCTATTAAAACGAAAGTAAAAAACCGGAAGTTGTTTGCATGAGGAAAGCGAAACGTTTTGCAGAGTTCCAAGATAAAAGTAAGCACTTTCAATCAGTAGCTAGCTAGATCAGATCTACATGTAGAAGGATTGAATGAAAAATCACTTGCAACGTGTATCAATAGCCAGTTGTCAAGTTTTTTTTAATATACTTTCTTGACGACAAGGTACCACGAAAACTGGTACCGTATAGGGTAAAGTCGGGTATATTCGGGCAGACAGCTAAATTCGGACAGCGACCTTGATTGTTTCATATTTCAAATATTGGAATAAAAATAAATTAACAGCAAACAGTGAAAATCCTGATGAGACAGCTCATAAGGAGACGTCTCATCAGGTTTTCCACTGCTTGCAAATGTGTGTCGTCCAAAGTTACCCGAATTTACCCAAGTACTACGTTGAACATATTAATCTTCGCCCTAGGTTATTCTGCTCTAGTCAAAACACAAAAGCCAACAACTGTTTAGCTCACTTGGAGGCTCAGTAACTTATGCTTTGTATCATGATATGGAAGCAACCAATCATTGGAGCGTGGGGACGAAAATAACACTCGGCAGCTCGTTATTGGCATAGCCCATGATAAGGCTACGTATTTGGACCAGAAAACGTAATTAAATTCATTTCTGTGCGTACAAAAACGCAATAAAAATCATACTCAATTCCGAACTTTTTCATAGCGTATGACGCTATAGTATTCAGTTTGCGATTGCCGTTTTTGAATACAACATAAGCAATTCTTGGGTACATATTTATACACGGCGTGGTCCCAAATCTAGTATATTAAATTGTAAACCAGTCCAGGTACATTCTTATAGCTGTTTAGCTGTACCCAATATTTACACAATTACTATATTCGTCTCACTTTCACACTGGTAAATGTATATGTCGCTTTGCTTGTATTTACACATATTGGCGGCACTTCATAGAGTGGATGCGGCTGGTATTTTCTTTTTTGTCGGTGTTAATACTGTGTTATACAGTATCCATTTTGTTGCAGTGAATCTGAGCCTTGTCACGCTTGGAGAAAATAAATTTCAAAACTTACAAACTCTTCAACCAAAACTTGAAACTATCAGTTAAATGTGTTTAATAAATTAAATCCTTAATTTCTTATCACGAAAATTTCTGTTTTCATAAAGAAATTAAAAACTGAAACCGTTGTTTTCCAAAGATCGTATGACGTAAAGGGCCAGTTAAGCAAAGTTTTTAGGGTAAAATTGCGATTATTTTCATACCCATCAGTTTAAACATGTGTTTTGGGTGCTCAAAAGAACCGTCTCATGGAGACGGTTCTTTTGAGTACCCACAACATCTGTTTTGGTTGAGAAATAAGAACAATAATTTTCTGTTATGTTTTACATTGCAGATGAAAGTGGTAAGAAAATGTTGGAGGACATTCTGAATGGCAGAGAGTTCAAGGAGCTAGTCGCAACACTGTTAAAACCACCATGCCAAGTATGTTTGAATAAGGTTATTTAGCTCATATAATCAAAACAAAAATAGTGATCAAATTTTGATGAAACAACGATTTAGAATAGTCTTCAAAAAGTAAATATGAGCAGGAAATACAACAATCACACAATGCAGACCAACTCACGACACCCTGAGGAATAGAGCACTAACAGTCACATCAGGAAGACAGTTAAAGAGACTAGGTCTGTAGCTAGAAACATTTTTTGAAATTTTTTATTTTCTTTTATTTACGTCCCTCCAATAATTCTAGACAGTTGATTTTTAACAAAAATGCTGTTGTTTTGATAGTGATGATTTGTTAAGATTAACGAAAATGGTAAAATGTTTATCTGAATTTGAGTATTTTTACTGTATTCTTGAAAAATAGAAACTTTATTTCTAAAATAAGAAGATCAAAAGTTACAGACCATGCAGCTTTAAGGTAAAGCAACCAGCACTCTCTTCCTCGTTAAGATGATGAACACAAAGTGATGCATAACAAAACAAGGACCATACACAGAACCATGAATAACAATAAGAGATGAATCAACAACAATAGTCACGCTTGCCCAGGGAAAGAGTGTGGTTAGGTGAACTGACCGTCTCAACATGACCATAGCTGTTGCCTGGGACCTATAGCATCAACCCCCATCCCCAACAAAAAACAAAACAAAAACCCTTTACATAGCACTTTGAGGACCTCATTAACATTGGTATAGTGTTAAACTGGAGGCACATTGTGGCTTTGAGCGGGATACTATATCCTCTGTTTAGTTCTGCAACCTGACGACAGAGGATAATTGGTAGTGTTAGACTGAGATTTAGGCTCTGACATGATAGAGAAATTGTTGACTGGGACATAAAGCTAATAAAAAAGCACTTTGGCCAACCAGACCCAGGCAATTTAGGTATTTAATGTGCAGTTTGAATTTCCACATGTGCATGATGACATGACTCAGTTTTATGGTACTACAGGCCTCGAAATATCTTAAAATAGCCACTTGCCCTGCATCACAAAAGTTATTGGCATATATGTGAAAAAAAATAATTTCACTGGAAATATCAAAATTTTTCACTTGCCCTGCAGCTTGAGGTACTTGTTAATACAAGTGGACGTGCTATTTTCGAGCCCTGTACATACTAGAACATGCAATACCACCTCATAAAGTTCTGCCAGATTTGAAGATAAAAGACAAATTTTCAACCAAGATTTTGATAAGATTAAAAGTGTATAATTGACAACACAAACAAATAAAATTTAATACAGGGATGATATTTGCGCATAGTTTTCCTATCAAAACACTGATTCAGCTACTTCTAGGTAACAAAATAATAAAGTTTGAAAAACATAATATATCCGATTTCTTAAACTTTCTTCACAGCGACTAGCCCACAGCTTTAAGGAACTGCAGGCTTAAATGTCCTTAAAATGTGTCCCAATATCTGCTAGACCTTGGTTTAATGAAAAAATGTTGCTAAATTTGAATTAATACATACAACAGGTAGCTGCTGATGTACAAGAAGGCATTCAAGACAATACAGAAAATGAGACCCAGCAAGCGATGGATCTTGACGAAGAAGATAACTCCATCAAGAAGAAAGAAAACAAGGTATGTCTCTACTTTTGCTTTCTATATGATAGCCAGCAGCGAATGTTATCATCTGCTTATAATCTTTGCAAACATTTAGACCCTGATCAGGCCCGAGAAAATGTGCGGTCTGGTCTTGATCCAGACTGTTTGACACGCTGGGATAGCCCTGAAAGCTTTTTACTTTGAATTTGAAAAAAAGCAGCAGATGACAAAAATCATGAAAAATACCCAGCATGTAAGGAGTTAATAGGTCCTTGTCCCGAGGCTGTGGCTAGCGGTCAAAATCAATGACATCCAAGATTTTTCTTTTTGAATTTGAACAGCAGATGCTATTCAGGCTTGACATACTGAGTGACTTCTAACCTTAGGGATCAACATCTAGGGCACCTTTAAAAATTGCTATTCTTCTATTTGACTTGTGCAGATGTCTTTATTAGCAAACAATTATATATAGCAAACAAACCATAGTGTATGATAATTTGATGTAATATCTTTTACAGAAAACTAAAGTGCATAGACCAAAAGCAGTTAGAAAGCTTGTCACTGGAATGGATATTACAGAGCAGCCTAAATCGGTATGTTTACAGTATCTTTTGACGTCCCTTCATATAATCCTGCTTTTTACCAGCAGCAAATTTATGCAAGGAAAAGGAGTTATTTTTTTTATTTTCATAAACTTACTAAAGGTTATTTTTTATCGTTTTTACTCTGATAACAAATTAACAATAGACACAAGGCTTATCCCATAAACACATTGGACCTTTTGGCCTTTGGTGAAGTAAAAATAGCCTTTTGTAAGCCTTACCCAGCTGAATTGAAATAGGAAGTGGGTCAGTGGTAGAGTGCTTGACTCAAGACTGTGGGGTGGTGGGTTCGAGTCTCACTGAAGTAACTGCCTTAGGCCCATGAGCAAGACACATTAACCCTTTGCTAGATAATATAATACTGGTTCAACCATGGAAGACCCATCCAGAGATAACCAGTGCATAACACCCACCATTCCTCTATATAATGAAAATGTAAATTTATGGATAAGGCCTTAAGATAAGAGTGCATAACACCCACCATTCCTCTATAGATATAATGAAATATAAATTTATGGATAAGGCCTTACCTTACGATAAGAGTGCATAACATCCACCATTCCTCTTATAAATGGAATTGTAAATTTATGGATAAGGCCTTCAGATAAGAGTTCATAATGGAAATCCTTTCTTGTTTCTAAACTAAAACTTGTGGGTACTAAAAAAAACATATCAATGAGATAGTTTTTTAGCACCCAAAACATGTTGGTTGGTAAGAAAATAAGTACAATATTATGGGCTAAACATTTTCTTATCTAGACATATGAGCAGGGCTCACTTGGCCATTAGCCAATGTGGCCATTTGCTACTAAAATGTAGATTGACAACAAATATAAGTCAGTGGCTAAAAGTACAGTCTAGGTGGTTCAAAAATTCATATTTGTGAAAATGTGTATTTTGATCAGCTTTTGGGTTTTCAAATATTGCTTTTATTATTCCTTCATACTTTATTATTGTGTCGTTTTTTACTCTTTGGATGCTGGATTTTTCAATACCATCTTGGTGTCAAACAGTTTGGATCCAGATCAGGTCCAACATTTTGTTGGGCCTGATCTGGGTCCAAACTGTTTGCAAAGGTTATCAGCAGACAACAAAATTCGCCTCTAACGGACAAAGAGTTAAATACAAAACATTTGTTGATACTACTTTCTGGCTAAAACCTTGGCTAGAGTTGATTCATTTGGCTCCAACTTTTTCCATTCGGCTAAAGTGCTGGCTACAACAAATTCTGAGCAAGGGTAAGCCCTGTATGACAAGTTTTCAAACCTTTTTGGTGATAAAGTGCAGAGGTTCTGTTTCTAGAAAATTCCATGTAACTGCTGTCAGAATTAGAAAAGTGAGGCATCCTTGTGTAGTTGTCTCACAAATCCTGAGTACCAAAACAAAGTCAATAAAGCTTCACAGAATCCTGAAGGAGGATGATGTGAAGGTGCGTAGCTGACTAAATTTGAAAGGCAAAATCTATGATTGTATTATTTCTTATTTTCTGTTACAGAAAGAGCTTCAGCTAGCTGCAGAAGATCTTGCATTGGCAGACCTTTCTAGTTCTCAAGCTAGGTGAGAAAAAATGTAAAAAATAAATAGTCAGTTGTAGATTAATTGGGCCCAACCAGGAATTATATTGTTTTTGGTGTGTCCATCCCTCTGTTTATGCTATTTTGAGGGTACTCTAACTTTATAAAAAAAATCATCCTGTTTCTTCCAAATTTCATAAATGAATTGCTTCCATAAAACTCTCACCCAAATTCTATTATGGTTTGTGTCCAACGAAAGAAAACCAAGATGGCCGACAAATGGCTGCCACTTGTAGGTTTGCACTTCTGGACACGCTAACTTGGTCATTTATAGCCCGATTTCTTCCGAATTCCACATATGAATTACTTTTATCAAACTTATGCTCCAGATCGAATGTTGGTTTTAGAATGACACCAAAATGTCCGTCACCTTTAGATTTGCACTTGTGGACACCTCAAATTTTGTTATTTATCACCCGATTTCAAAATTTCAGATTACTTTAATAAAACTCTTTCCCACACATGCACTGATCGAGAAATTTTCATTTTACTGGAACAGGCTTGGAACCATAAAAATAGTTCTAGCAAAGGGTTACTGTCCAGGGTGCAGGGCTGTGGAAATACCATGCCCGACTTGTCCGACCTGGTCCCATTTCATTCAGGACAATTTGAAAATTTCTATTTACTTGTCCTTGGACAAGTACAAATGTATAAAGTTAATGAAATTTTGTATTTCATATTTTGATTAGTTATTATGAGTTTGCATGTTGCATTGAAAACGTGTGGATCCTGATCAGCTGGCTTCTTCAGAAGCCAGCTGATCTGGATCTAAAATGTTTACAAGAGAGTCGTTATCTGGTTTCATACTGTTTTCGAAAGTGTAATTTGTATAAGCACAAAAAGGTATATGCTAATCTGTACTATCAGACAAGTAAAATTTTCTTTGGACAAGTACATTATGGCCATTTACTTGTCCCTGGACAAGTAGAAAATGTTACTATTTCCACATCGCTGCCAGGGTGGATTCGACATGCAATGACCTGTTGGGACTATGGTGACCATTCTACCCAGCCCAGGTGAAGGAGCCATCAGAGTTTTTACTCTGTATCGTAATATATAATTTTTAGTGGGTGGGGTCCAAAGTTTTCAAGGGGGTCAGTGGCTTATTTCTAAACAGGGTTTTTTCTCCCTATTTTGGGAACTTGACCCTACCCTCAGAATTGGGAATTTTTTGTGTTGTTTTATTCAAAATTGAGAAAAATTAAAACAGTATCATATTGGGAATATGACCCAATATCAGTCAACAAAATGGGACAAAAAAACCCTGTGCAATTTTTCAGAGGGGGTAGGGTCCCCTTGATTTGTGCACGTAAAGGATTGTAATACAGATTTTAAGTAAGGAAGGGTGCAAAGATCAGGAATCGATACAATCAAGTACCACACCTGACCCAGGATACCAATGAGAAAGTATCAAAATCACAGTAAGACACCACAAACGAGAGCCAAGAGGTCAGCCCTTTCCCAGCAGGTGAAATAAACAGATGCATACAAAGGCATAGCAAATACAAGACAGAAAAAACATAAAAGATCCACAAAAGAAGTACCGCCTTGGAACGGTCAGTAAAATATTTTACTGGAGGGCTTAAACCAGTTTAATGGTGCACCAACCTCAACCTTAGTTCAGATGTGGATCAAGACACATAGATGTTTGGTTTGCATGAAAGACCCCTAACTTAACTTAAGCTGACACTTTAGGTTTCTTGGAGATAATAGAAAAATTAATGTTCTCATCTTCCAGTGCAAGCTAAGATCTGCGTTTTAATCATTAAGAATTGCTCAAACAATGGTGCTTTTATTAATTGCAATTACAGGATTGGAAGGATATTTAATAGCACCTGCAAACCTGCCACGGCGATTTCATTCAGATAGGCGAGCAATGACATGTCTGTGGGTGTCTTTTTTCTTTCAGCCAGCATTTGGAATCAACAGCCCAACTGATTACATCCAGCTTGGAATTAGTAGGCAAAACTGGGATGACCCCACAAAAGAGGAAACTTCCAGATCCAGAATTGGACCTGGTAAAGGCTGAGAATGCAAGACTTGCGAATGAGAACAAAGAACTAGCTGGCAGATTGAGCACTGTAGAGTGGTCGCTCCAGTACCTTTGGAGCGAAGTAACGGTATGTGAATTTTAGATAGAGATGCCTTGACTTACGTAAAACATAAAAACCAAACCAAACCTACAATGATGTTTTGAGTTAGAAATAAAAAAAAAATCTTAAAATTTTCACCAAGTACTCCTGAACAACCACATTGAATGATCAGTCTCTTTCACCAACTTAGACTAAAATCTTGTGGCCATATAAGGAAAAATATGCATTTCAGATTACATGAAATTTTAAAATGGAGATAGTACTAAGTAGGCACGAGGTAGGGAATATTTTGGTTAAAGTTATTACATAGGAAGATGGGAAAGCAATATGGCCAAACATGGGAAGGGTGGGTGACAGTCGGTTAACCTGAAAACATATTTATTATCTTGGGCCAGACTCATGTACACCCTCCCCCCTCCAAAAAACAAACAAAAAAAACCCAAAAAAACAGTGTCTTTTGTATGTGAGAAAAGAAAAATGGTCTTACATGGGAAATAAGGTTCTCTTAATTCATGAGTAACGCATTTAATTTTTTCTCTTTCAAATTAAATGTTTTTGCTTACCACAACCGATAGCTGAAGATGAGCTATTGTGATCTTTCTAAGGTTGTCTTCTGAAGTCAACAATTCAATGAAGTTTATCTGTTTAAGTGTATTCACAGTTGACCTATATAATGATCACAATAGCTCTCACCTGAGCCTAAAAATAATGATTATAATAATAATAGGCATACATGAAATTCTTTTCAGGCCATGAAAGTGGACATTTCCACCAGGATGAGTAATACCAGTGCTCTATCTTCCCCAGCCTTTACCAGGTCGATGTCGTCGTCCCCAGCCAATAGTTGTAGTTCTACTAGTGCTTTCAGAGGTGCAACCCAATTAGTGCCCGAAGCTTCAGATGAAGCATTGGATGCAGCTATTCCAGCTTGTGTGCCTGAACTGAATGATGTAAGTATATAGTGGTATTCTGTTTGTTTGGTTTGAGGTTTTACATCCCAGCCAACAGCTATGGTCATGTCGAGATGATGGTCAGCTCACCGAACCACAATCTTTTTTTATTTGAAAGCTTAGCATTCAAAATTGGTTGGGTGTTGTGATTGAACTCGGTTCAAGTTAAGGCAAAGCAATTGCAGCATGCACAGTTTCATAGATCAACATTTCCTCTGTGACAGTGCCTTCACTTGTAAACAGTTGCAAGAGTGTAATGAGTTGACACACACAAGACATAACTGCCAATCGTCTCGTATGATCGATACACACACCGACGAAGTAAAAAACAGTTTTAAAGTAAGAAAGGAGGCAAAGATCAGGAATCGATACAATCAACAGCACACACCATATGCTTTCACATGCATGTCAACTAAATATTAAGAATTGACTTTACATAACTGAACAAAATACATGAATATTGCGTCTGGTAGTGAGTGAGAAAAAATACAGGACACTGTTTTGAGACATGTTGCTTCCTTTTACATCTTCCAAAAGGCAGTTCATAGCTCCAGATAAGGATTGGAGGCAATTGGGTATTTACCCACCTCTTTTTGGCTTAATTGGGTATTTCAAAACTTAAATTGGGTATTTTAAGTTTTTGTATTGGGTATCCATCTGAAAGCAAATAAGCAATGAAAGCAGGCCTCGTTTCTCTTGATTTTTTTGTTTACTTTCGGTTTCACTTTCAGAAAGCACACTGGCAATCTTAGTATATCTGAGATCGCTATTTCATACTTATTTCGAAAAACCAACGTATCTATCGCGTCATCTTTGATTCTTCGAACCACCAATGCGGTATAAGGGTTAGTTACGATATGATATTCAATTGCTCTGAGACTTTTTCGCAAACGTTACGCCATTGTTATTGTAAAGCGAGACGAATGTCGTAATCGTGTAAATATTGGGTATAGATAAACAGCGCCAAGAATGTTCCTGGACTGGTTTACAATTTAATAAACTAGATTCGGCGCCACTTCGTCTATAAATTTGTACCCAACAACAGCTTGAGATTCGAAAAAACAACAATCGGAAACTGAATACTATAGTGTCATACGCTACGAAAAAGTTCGGTATTGAGTATCAAGGATTTTTATTGCGTTTTTGTACGCACAGAAATGAATTTAATTGCGTTTTCACATTCACGAAATTGCGTAAATACGCAATACGCAGCCTTATCTGGAGCTATGCAGTTAAATGTAAACTTCCTTTCCTTACCCTTTTAAGAACATATTTGATAATGTCATCATGAGTTGGTTTCATCAGCAAACACCTCAGTTTTAAGTGCGTTGTGGTTCTTGAGCAAGACACATTTATCCTAGCTTAGTAAGTACTGGTTAAACCCAGGAAGAACCGTCCCGCATAACTGAAAGATTGTTGAGTGGACGTAAAGAATCAAATCAAACAAACAAACAAAAACCTTAGTTTTAATTGTATATCTACACCTGGTGACTTTACTGCTTCGTTAAGCCATCGAATGAAAGGTTACAAACAGATAAACATCAAATAAGCAAATGGGCTGTATCACAGACCTACCAAACAATATAAGAGTGATTCCTCAATGACTAAAGAAGTCCATGACACAAGTTTGATACTTCTGGTGTTTCTTAATTTAAAGACGTAGGGAATCTTTCACTGATAACATTTTGTCACCTGAAACAATTGACCCCTATCAAAAAAGTTTACATTTTCAATGCGTTAAATTCATTTTAATTGAACAAATTTTATATGTGTAACTTAAAAAATGAACACTCTTTAACATAAAACCAAAATGATCATTTTGCCTTCTTTTTTGAGACATATGTTAAAGCTGCTATCCAAGTGATGCGTTTTTAAGGTCCGTCAGTATATATATTAGTAAAATTTAGCCAAACATTGGAAAGAAAATAATCATTAGAAGATGCTATTAATAAACCATGACACTGGTCATGTGCATAATTTGGTTTAAACGGTAAGCTATTTTCATAAACATCAATTGCAAAACATGAAACGTTACCATTCATGTGTAAACGTTGAAGTCCTACTACTTACAACTGTGCTATGAGACCCAGTTTTGTTTTCTGTATTTGCCCACAGTGTGCTGCCAAGGCTGTGTTTTTGCGCCATTTGACATGCCCCACTTAGTTTGGGTTCAGTGGGACATTTTCCCAAGAAATTTGCATTAGTTACCTTGTTTTCATCATTTTTCCCTTGTTTTAACTTATACGGCACTGTCCCACAATATTTTGAGGATGCTTACTATAAAATTTCTTGGCAGAACACTGACTGGCCCATGTATATCCCACACTGGTACATAACCCCTTCAAACAGTGCAGACCTTGATGAGATTCTTTGGCATGTCAACCAAAGTAAGTAAGGGTGCAAAGATCAGGAATCAATACAATCAAGTACCACACCTGGCCCAGAATACCAATGGGAAAGTGACAAACTCAAAGTTAAACACCACCAACAAGACCCAAGAGGTCAGCCCTTTCCAAGCAGGTGACCACAAGGCACAAATAAACATATATGCGCACAAAGGCATAACAAAAACAAGACAGAAAAAACATAAATGATCCACAAAAGAAGTAATAAGTCTACACTGTTAGCCAAAAAGTTATACAGGGTAACTAACAATTACTAGGCTTAGAGTCCTGATATTTGATGTTTAGCCAGGTGCGTAGGCATGCAGAGGCCAGGAAGCCTGGGCTTCAACACCATATATGTTTCGATGTGAGAAACCCTGACTTTGTTGCTTTCGGACAACAAAGAATCAGACCAGCCTGCGCATCCATGCAGTCTGATCAGCACCTTTGTTATTCGCTATCTGAAAAATGAAGTAACTAGCTCAGATATTATTTAATTCTCCTTTTTTGGTGCTTTGACTTGATAGAGCCTCTGGCTACGCCCCTGTTAGCATTGCCTAGTAGACCAAAACCAATTTTGTTCTAGCTGTGATTCAAGAAACCTCTAAGAGACCAACATATTACACACTTACATAGTTACAACATAGGTTTAGATAAACAAATATTATGAGCGTAAAATTGTAAATATTTCTACCCATATTGTGTTTTAGCTTATGTTTTGGGTGCTCAAAAGAACCCCATGTGCGGATCCAGAAAGTTATGTCAGAGGGAGTGGGAGCGCAGTGGCTCAGTGGTAGAGTGCTTGACTCGAGACCGAGGGGCCGTTGGTTCGAGCCTCACTGGTGTCACTGCGTTGTGGTCCTTGAGCAACACAAATTTTTTCCTAGCTTAGTACTGGTTCAACCCAGAAAGACCCGTCCCTGTTTAACTGAAAGATTGTGGATGGGACGTAAAGAATCAAATCAAACAAACAAACAAAACCAAACAAACAAAAAAATGTCAGAATGGGTCCAACTTTGACAAGTTTTTTTGTTATTTTTTTTTAAGTTGATGAGGGGAGGGAGGATCAAAATACCACTATGAGCAAGCCATCATCGGCCCGCCAACGAAACCCAATTTAAATGGCATTTGGCTGGCGGGCCGATAATGGCCCAACATTGAATGCTGGCTTAGTAGCTTTGTTATTTTTAGGGGATCGGGACCAGTATTGCTTAGAAACCCTAATTTTTTGTGATTTTTTCAGGGGGGGGGGGGGGTCTGGACCCCTTGTCCCGCCCTCTGGATCCGCCCATGAACTGTCATTATGACAGCTCTTTTGAGTACCCACAACATATGTTTTGGTTGAGAAACAAAAACAATTCTGGTACACACTCTGAACTAAAAGCCTGTTACTATTAGTTAATATTTCTGCTAAAATCATGCTTGACACTTACTGCTGTGACTTGAGCATGACTTGGACTACAGACACTGTTTAGCAAAGTTTTTCTGTTTTAAGGTGGCCATATGGTTTGATTACCATGATTAAAAATTAATAAAATAATCTTAATGATCAGTTATAAGCTCATAATGCATGTTTATATAATATCAAGAAACATTATTTTTAAAATTTCAGCCTATACAAGAACCATCCTGCAGCAAGGAACCCGTGTACAACGGATATGTAAAGGTGAGAACTTCCACATATATGTAATGATAATTGATATGTCCTTTCTGGTTTTGCAATCATCTTGACTAGGAAGAGAGAGCTGGTTGGTTTCCTACCCACCGGTGTGCAATTAAAGAGGAAAGCAAAGTTCCCAACCATGATTGGGTTGACCACCAAGCATGCAGTCTCTTGCAATACATTAATGTTATAACTCATCTTTTTATAATGAGAAATTATTGAATAAAATGTGCTGAATAATTATATTAGCCAATAACACTGATATCTAATTATTTCTACAACCACCTTTGTCTTTAACAAACATCTTTTTTTCTGACAGAGCCAGATAATGGAAGAGTTGGGGAGAAGTCCCAATTTCAGAATAGGGACTGGGAAGTGTTTCAAGATGCTTTTTACAAGGGAGGAATATGAAGGCCGAAGTCTAAGTGGTGGCAAGTCGAACACCGGAGAAAAGAGGCTGGCCTTAGAAGACAAAAAAAAGTGGGACTTCCTGGAGGGTACTTTTATTTTATTATCTGGCCTGCATCTTTATGGAGGCAAGGCAATGGGTTATTTTACTACCTGTCCTGACAACAATGTCAGCAACATTGGTGTCAACTTTAGGTTCAACCCACTCTCAAACTAAATATTTTAATGTCTTAGCTCTTGTCCCTCCCCATTTTGTTTGATCCTGTTAACCTACAGCATATTAGTTTTATAATGTATATTCAATCTGAGTGATACTGTGTTGATCCTGGTCAGAGGACAAATAGTAGAGTAATTCCAGGAAATGCCACAATCATGCAAAAATAGTGAGTATGATCAGGAAATACCACAATCACAAACTGCAGACAACCCCGTGGCACCACGAGGAAGAGTCGCTCAACCATCACGAGACACCAGGAAGACAAATTAAGCAAAGCAATCAGCTCTCTCTTCCCCATCAAGATGATTGCAATACTAGAATGGACATAAAGTAACGTACAACAAAACATAGAACAATTACAGACTCCCAACAGGAAAGCACCCCACAATCACGCAAACAGGAAAGCACCAACACAAACTGATAGAGACTATATGGGCCTAGGCGCGAGACAACCTGCCTTCAGGGGTATTGATCAGGTCATAAACTAGGTGGTCTTTTGTTTTTTTGAGCAGGTAATACCCTAGACATTGTGTTCCGCTATACAGACGAGCTAGAAAACGGAAATTTCAAGAAAGCTGAGAGTTGGTTCTTTCCTGAAAGTGAAAAACAAATGTGCTGTTCCACAGGCTGGCCTGCACCTTTGTTTGCAAACCCCCAAATGTTTGTCTGGTACATATTATTGCTTGTATAAATTATTGCTATTAGCACGTTTTATTATATATTTACAATAAATGAAGCTGAAACTGCTTTCTTTCTGTTGATAATTTGTTCTATTATTGACAATTAAACCTTAAAGCGCCAAGAAAAATGCATCTGAAAATGTTGTCTGATGCAAATAATTGCCAAACATTACTTGCGAATTTTAGTATACAAGCAAAATGTGTGGACTCAGAACAGACTGTTCAGTCTGATCTGGGTTCACACTGTTTGCCATTGAGGCCCCTTAACATTTCAGCAGACGAGAAAAGCAGACGACTTTTGTTGTGATTGGCGCTTTTAGAGTTAAAGCACTTCAGCTATTTTAAGTAGCACTTCTTCAGCCATTTTTAGTTTATATTCAGCTGATATATTTTCCTGATTTGGAATCACCCCAACTATGGAGGCATAAATGACAAATTAGTAAACTTGGTCAAGTACTTAAATATTTGCCATTTCACTGTTGCAGCTTTATTTTCACAATATTTATTGTTTGACTGTGGTGCCTATATGATGCTATTCATTGCATGGCTTGTGTAAACTTAGTTTATCTTCCTTTATATTTCAGACTGTGTTGTGGAGAAATGGGCTTGCTGAGAAAAATTCTAATCCATGTGCTACCAATGGTTATCTTAGGACACAATGATGTGACGCTTGATGGGTGCAATTATCTACTTCAGAACTATATGCAAAGACACATTGACTATACATTATTTCAGACCTATATGAAATGACTAGAAACATTCATACAATCTTTACATAAATTTAACTATCATATGACATTACTGTTATTCAGTAGATAACATCATGTCATACATAGTGGCTCTTACAGAAGTGATCATTTCATGAAAATTTTTAAAAAAAGTTATTGCTTTACTTCAAAGAGTGTTTAAGAGTGTTTAGAGTCAAAGAGACTCTATGATGGTTCCGACTTAAAGACTTATCTATTGATGAGATGATAGGGGCCTGATACTTTGGCTGTTTGTCGGGCCCACTGGGGTTTACCTGTTTGATTTCTTTTGCTCCAGTATTCAGTTTTATTTACTGTTGAGTCCTTATCTTTGCTTTATCTCCTTGTTATATCTTGATTTATATGTTTTAGGAGATGATGCATTGATAAGTTAGGGGTCTTTCATGCAAACCAAATATCTATGTGTCTTGATCCACATCTGAATTAAGGGTGAGGTTGGCGCCGTTAAACCGGTTTAAGCCCTCCAGTAAAATATTTTACTGACCGTTCCAAGGCGGTACTTCTTTTGTGGATCTTTTGTTTTTTGTTCTGTCTTGTGTTTTCTATGTCTTTGTGCGCATCTGTTTATATGTGCTTTGCGGTCACCTGCTGGGAAAGGACTGACCTCTTGGCTCTCGTTTGTGGTGTCTTACTGTGAGTTTGTCACTCTCCCATTGGTATCCTGGGTCAGGTGTGGTACTTGATTGTATTGATTCCTGATCTTTGCACCCTTACTTACTTTTATTCCAATTGTGTTTCTTGTCACCAAAGAGTTATTTAACTTCTGGCTATGACATTATTTTTTGACATGACATGATTTGTTTGTTTGATTTGATTCTTTACGTCCCATCAACAATATTTCAGTTAAACAGGGACGGGTCTTCCTTGGTTGAACCAGCACTAAGCTAGGATAAATGCGTCTTGCTCAAGGACCACGACGCAGTGACGCCGGTGAATCTTGAACCCTCAGTCTCGAGTCAAGCACTCTACCACTGAGCCTCTGTGCTCCCTTTTTGACATGATATATTCCACTGAATAACAGTAACATCAAATGAAAAAATAATGTTATGGCCACAGGTTGCATAATTTTGATACAAAGAAGTTATGTTAATAACAAAGTTAATTTTCTATGAAATAAACCAGCTTTGGAGGTGTTGATTTCGCAATAGTTCATATGATGAGAGAATCTTCCATTTGTGCCCATTTCAAAAGGTTGCAAAGATCAGGAATAGATACAATCAAGTACCACACCTGACCCAGGATACCAATGGGAAAGTGACAAACTCACAGAAGACACCACAAACGAGAGCCAAAAGGTCAGCCCTTTCCCAGCAGGTGACCACGAAGCACATATAAACAGACGCGCACAAAATATAGCAAACACAAAACAGAACAAAAACATAAAAGATCCACAAATCATTTTTTTTAAACTAACCTAAGGCTGTCTAAACTGATTGACTTAAGCTTTAAGTATTTGGTCGACATTATTCAGTCTAGTCAGACTCCTCCCACAGAGGAACGCAAAGAAAAGAATATACTTCCTGGCCCCCATCCCTCAACAAAGTTTGACAAGTAAATTTAATCCTGCCAACAATAAAGGAACCATCTCTCAGAAACCTTCAGCAGAAAATAAAATGCCCCACTCTACCACCTTGTTATGAGATGATAACTTGTGTAAGACCCTCTATAAAATACATAGAACAAATCAGAACGAATGGAATAAGAGACCCTATTTCTGCTTGTTAAAGTACCATCAGCACATCAAAGAACAAACATAAGAGTCCCTGTCAAGGCTAGTCACCAAGTCATTTTCTATTTCATCCTTGCTGGGAATCTATCTTAATATATTATCCCAAGGAATCCTAGTTAGTTGGATTTTATAATACGGTAAATCTTGTATTAGTTCGTACACTCGAATAGTTCGTTAAATGTCATGTATTAGTTCGTACACTAGTCATTTTTTATATGCAATTCTATTAGTTCGTACACAACGTTTTTTTCCTTCATTGATGCTTGTTTTTAATCAGCGTGGCTGTCTACGATATGTTCCTGTTAACTTTCGCGTGCTTAAACCAAACAGACCTTTTCGTCTGTCAATCTAACGACTTCGGTCGCTAACGTAAATCCAGCGTTAATAACATTAAAATTTGTTTTCTGAAAATCGAGCGAATGCTAATTTACACACCCTATGTCGCCGATGCGTCGGAGATATATTCTGTACGGTCATTACAAAAAGTGTCCTTAGAATAATGGATAGTTGCATTTTACTTCTGTGTCATATATCTTTTATAATCGGACACCCAAGCCGCGTGCGACCCGGAAAGCATTTTAATACTTGTGCAGCTCGGACCCGACACGAAATCAACTTGCGCGGTGCCTCATATAAACTGGTACCAGAATATTTCGTAAATAGCCTGCTGGTACTTATGACAAGGCCCAGGAGAGCATGTGCGTTTGCGCAATCTCATCAGGGTCCCGCTGCTCACTAACATAAAGTTTGAAGTGGATGAAGACTCAGCATGCTCAGACCAAATCAAATTCTAGATATCTACGTACGTTTTGTTTTATATAGTTGAATATCATTTTCGGTTTTCTGAGCGTAAATAACTCAATAAATGTAGTAACACGGCCTTTCCTAGGTTCAAACAAATGGAACATTTTAACAAATTGTTTAGCCGATCTTGGCGTGTCTTGCTGTCCTCATGAAACTACATACGGAAGGTCCTGAGAGTTCATGATTACCGAGATAGTGTACGCACAGACGCACAAACCGAGTATAATTTGATTGTATCATGATTCTAGGTCTTGGTTAATGGCATTTCCATGAAATAAGCCAGTTCATGAGATTATGGTACCTATCGCATATGCGACCAGCGAAGGCTCAGACGAGCCTGTGCATCTACCGAAAATCGTCAGCGCCTTCAGGCTTAACTGCGAGCATAGAAGGAATGTAGATGAAGGTACGTTCATTAATTTAGGATAATAGCCCCACTAGGTGGCTGTGAATTTGAAAACAGGAGGAATTCGCTTTATTTTAACCACCACACATCTATTGATGTATGTATCCCGACTTTCAATATATTAGTTTTCATGAACAGTCAGACCGTGTGTCTTTTTTTGGAAGGAAAAGTCTTCCAATATGGATGGATTTTCCTTCCATTTAGTTTTTTTAACAGAAAATTGGAAGGTCTTTATAACATCCATCTTAATGAAAACAGCAAAAGACCTTGAGATCATCCGCGGTGACATACATATCAGAATTTGCAAACATCCTTACCACACGTCTGTAGATGTTTTACCCCGACTTTGTTGTATGAGACCAACAAAGTCGCAGATCAGCCTGGGTACCGCACATTCTTATCAGCGCCTTTGTTATGAATACAACTATTAAACATTTTGTCGGGCCTGGTCTGGGTCAAACCTGTCTGCTAATAATATCAGCCGCAGACATGAAGATCAAATCCGCCGCTTTCATGCCACGTGCTGTTTTAAGAGTTGGGTAGCACGTGGTGCATTGGCGCATAAAAGCGGACTTCGCACATAAAACATAATTGCTCAGCTGCATGCGCGGATCCAGAAAGGGGTCCAACTTTGACAACTTTTTTTTAATTGATGATGGCCCAACATCGAATGCTGGCTTGGTAGCTTTGTGATTTTAAAGGGAACCGGACCAGTATGCTAAGAAACCCTATTTTTCAGGGGTGGGGTCTGTCCCCCTCTGGATCCGCCATTGAGCTCTCTGGCATGAAAAGACAATTTCTGTAAACTCATCACTTTCGCTCATTGCGATCGCGTACACGTTCGCAAACATGTAATATAAATTGTTTTGGATCTCGGAAATTTACTTTACAAATTCAAACTATCAATGCCCCACAATTTTATCAAATGGCGGGCGACAGCCAGAAGGACTTTTTTAAATTTCCAGTGGGTGCATAAAAGGCCTCGATACACCGTCACATAACCGAAAAATCGCACAGGAAATTCACTTTTTTTCTTAACGACGTGAAGAGCATTAGGCCATGTAGACGCTAGTAGGCAAAGATGAGCCTGTGCATCCAACACTGTTGACTTTACGGTAGTATCATGCGCGGATCCAGGAATTTTTGTGATGGGGGGGGGGGGGGGGGGGGGGGGGCTCCAGGCTCAACTGACAGAGAAAAAACACTCTGATAACGTTTTCTTAGGCATCAGCCTTTTACAATTTTACAGAGGGGTCCAATAATTTATTTTAAGGAAAACTATAATTTTTAAGGTTCCAGAGGGGTCTATCATTTTTCAGGGGAGGGGGGTCCAAATTTTTCCAGGGGGTGTGGGGTCCAAATGCTAATTTCAATTGAAACCTATAGAATTTGTGATTTTCCAGGTGGTCCGGGCCCCCCATACCCCTCTGGATCCGCGCATGCGTATGATAGATCCGCTTGCGATATCCAAATTTTCAAGTCAACAGTAAAGCCAATCCCGAAGGACAGGTTTTTTTTTCATGCAATTGTTCATTTTCCATTCCCGGAGCATCTAGTGACACCTCAAAACATGATGAGGTATATGATTCTGCAATATGTTAGTGGAAAACAAATGTTGAGACCTCGGACCCTGGTCCGAGTTGAGACACAGTGATTATCGCGACTTTTAGTCAACTATTGATGGTTTCAGTCTTTCATTATGTATATAAGACTAGGCCTTGATTTCTGGCATCAGTTTTAGAAAAACGGGCTGTCCAATGTTGTCAAATAACGTTCATGCTAGATACAATACCATAACATAGCCTACCATGCATAAGCTGGGTGCTTAAGATCAAGCAACATACTCGCTGGAAGAATGTGTTTAATGGTAAAAAAAAAATACAGTTCAAACGTTAATAATCAGATCTTAGAACAAATCTACATGGATATGCTCGAGAAGCTCAAAATGGAAGCATGCAGTGTGCAAGAACACATACAATAATATGGCTAAATAACCGCCAGCTTTTTTGAAAAGCTAATACTTGTGTAAATCTACTGTTGCGCGAAACGAAACGAAAGTTAAGGTGTATTTATTTTATTATTATTATTCGTTTCTGTCTATCGACAGTGTCTTTTCATGCAATTGACTTAATTTCAAACGCCACTGCTATCATTCTGTCCATAAAAACTTATACCTGGCGCACTATATTTTTAGAACTATTTTAGTGGCGGTCAGGTTCATAAAGGGCGGGAAAACATTAGCAATCCACAAGAAAACGTGTCTTCTTCACGTTTATGACAAAAGGACAGGGCTGCGTTTATTGTCCGTCTCGTAATGTTTAAAAGCAAAGAAAAGTATAAAGATAAAAAACAATTGCAAGATATTGTGCTTTTAACTGCAATATCTGGCTGCATCATAGATATTGCAAACGGTTCTTCGTCGTACAAGAGCAGGTTTTCTCATGCTAAGGCATTGTTTTTCTGACGCTCGTTTGAGGCATCCAATGGGGTTTACTGATTTGCGAATTTGTCCCAAATATTTACCAATAAGCGTCTTCATAAAACTCATTTTTACCAGTAAGCACATTCAGCATTACAAAATAATTTTTTTTTATCACTGATTTCTCTTAAATTAAACTGATTAAAGCGTAATTTTAACAACGAAACACTGATTTTTAAGGTACCCTGTTGAGACCCTCTCCGTTTGATGTACAAATAAACTTATAATTCTGTTTCAATCATATGTAAGCTTTCAATAATCAAGTTTTCAAGCACAACAACGTTTTTCTGACCATTGGGTTTACATTTCAGAGCTGAAAACCGCAACAAACTAATAAAATACCAATATTGTTTTTGTCTAGCAGCAGGACAAAGGTTGTTTGCATTAAGGCCATTTGGTTCCCAGCGACTTACACAGGCTGTAACGGTCTAGGTAGCGGACTGGGTAGCAATGTTGAACGGGGGGTTCGATGGTATGGGGATTTTGTGTGTATTTTGTGTATATGATACCATTGGAAACAGATGTTTTGAGAAAACATTGTTTCCAAAAATTATGACATTAAATACGGTAAATATTCTAAAATTACGAACACTAAAAAATAATTATTTTCCCCGCTGTTCGTAATTTTAGAAAATACGTTTATGAAAAAATGCCAGTGTTCGAAATTTTAGAATGTGGACTTTATCAGGAGAAGAAACGGTATATATGCATGTCAAAATATGGTAGGAATGTGTTGAAAACACGGCGATATGATTCTGCGCTATCTACTCATTTTTTCTTTTCTCTAATCTTATTAAGACCGCCGCTAAGTTCATGCAGACTGAGTCAGTAAAATGTCCAGCGCATGCGGTATTCGCCAAGTCGAGAGCCAGGCACGTGCATATTATGTCACTCAATTTACTTACAAGTCATAAAAGTCCACTCATTTAAACTATGTTCACTCGCCTCGGACTACCGATGAATCACTACACTATTTCGTTCTTCCTGTACTCAAGAATTGAAACCGCTAGACATCTCGTACGATCTGATTTTTTGCAAAGATCTACACAAACTTTGAAATACGTAGACGAGTTCCCAGAGTAAAAAAATCTGGCGAAATTAAAAAAGAACACATGCATCTCTCTCTCTCTCTCTCTCTCTCTCTCTACTTGTAGATCCGCCGATGGAATGTTTACTTTGATGTTTGCAAACACGGTTTAGATCCAGATCAGACCCGAATGGTATTCAGAATAGAATGTTTCGTCAATTAAAAATGTTTGCATACGGAAGAAAGTACGCAAAGCGTTACATGTAATATTGTGGAATGTCCGACATTGCCGTACAAAAGCCGACACGCACGATAAGTTTGGGTTTTGGGTCCTCATCGGAAGCAGTTGTAACAAGATTGATTGACTGACCTAAACATTGCGTTTCGATATTCTAAGAAACCAAGCCAAAACAAAAGATTCGTGTGCAAACACGTGCAGTCTCTCTCTCTCCCTCTCTCTCTCTCTCTCTATACTTTTACGACCTGCTATCAAAGTTTGCAAACAGTTTGGATCTAGAAGAACGTCCGAGGTGCCTGATCAGGGGCAAACATGCATACCAAGAGTTAAAATCTAGTCCGACTTTGCGTCCGCTGAAAGGAACATTTCAGACAAGTACCTTCTTTCAGATGCATGCCATGGGCGGATCCAGAGGGGGGACAGGGGGTCCGGACCCCCCTGAAAAATCTACCAAGCCAGCATTCAATGCTGGGCCATTATCGACAATGGCGTTTCGCTGATGGGCCGATGGTGGTCCATTTTTAGTGGCATTTCGGTCCTCTCTCACTACCCCCTCTGACAAGATGTTCTGGATCCGCGCATGCATGCAGTGCGTGTGAACCGGCTCGATTGAAATTAAACTGTCGACGGACATAATTCATGCGCGGATCCAGAAAGTTTTGTCAAAGGGTATCCAACTTTGACAACGTTTGTTTTTAAAGTTGATGGGGGGAGGGAGGATCCATGTCCCACTTTAAGCGGGCCATCATCGGCCCGCCAGCGAAACGCCATTAATGGCGTTTCGCTGGCATGCCGATGAATGCCCAACATTGAATGCTGGCTTAGCAGCTGCGATTTTTCAGGGGGATCCGGACCTGTATTGCTAGAAAACCCTATATTTTTTGTGATTTTTCAGTGTGGGGGTCTGGACCTGGATCCGCACATGTAATTTCACGATATTTTGGTACTGACAACGTGCGACAAAGACTCAGACGAGCCTGCGCAAGTGTGCATTTTCAATACAGCATTGATGGCTCAGGAATGTCAAGCATCACCGCTTTTATGTTGAATGGTTCATTAATTTTGTGTCTCACGACTCAAACCACAACTTGGAAAAAAGGCCCTTTTGTATATAAGTTTGTATAAGCAAACTTACTTAGTAAATTTACTCAGTTGTTTAACGCTGTGGTTTGCACGGCTTTTTTTTAAAGTAACAACATCTACTGTTACTTGCAAATGCTCAATTTTGAGGACCAGGCAGCATATGACCAGTGCCCTATATATATAGGTCACTGGTATGACCTAAGTTCTTCACCTTAGATGTGCGTTTTCTCGCGGTAATTGTAACTCCTAATCCTTGCCCGAGGCATGTCTGTTTAATGTCTGTGACAATATACTGACAAAGGAAATCCATGTTAATGACAATTGCTGAAGAATTCCGATGGATCGGATGCTTCTTATAGGTAAAAATTTCGCCAATGAAGGGTTTTAAAAATATTTGAACACGCTGCAGGTAGCCTGCACTGTTTTCCGTCGATAGATGCATAGACAGCCGATACCAATAACATGCATGAACTTTGTCACGTACTACATGTAGGAAAGTCCGTGCTTTTAATGCGCTCTTGCCTTTGATCTTATCTGAAAGCATGTATCGCACAATTAGCAGACAAAAAAGTATAGTCTTGCAAAAAGAACGTCACATGCCAGAGTACCCATTTAAGTGGAATGGAACCTTCCAAATGTCGCTGTACGTTAAAAGTAAACCGAGCACAGATGGGACAATAAGATAAACGGACATCGATTTTCCGCCGAAAATAACTTGTGTTCGTAATTTTAGAAATTCACTTTTCAAAAAAAGGTCAGTGTTCGATTTTTTAGGATGTTTTAAAAATTATTTTCGGCGATAATTTTAGGTGTTCGTAATTTTAGAGTGTTCGAAATTTTAGAACATTTACCGTAATGCAAATGCTCTTTGCGAATAGAGGATTATTTTGAATGTTTAAATTGTCTGCCTATTTCTTTAAGAAATCACTTTTCAAAAAAATCTTTTCAGGAATGTGATCAGAGCACCATACAGTTTGGATCCTGATCAGGTCCCTAATTATTTTGTCGGGCCTGATCTGGGTCAAAAATGTTTGCAAGGTTGTAGATATCATGAATAGAGCTAAATGTTACAACTTCAATTAACGCTTTTAACTTTTACTACTTAGGGGCTCTGAACCAGACAGCGTAATTTCGTAGTGCAAAAAATGTAACATGGGCTGTGTCTAAAACGATTCTCATTCTTATCACTTAAAGCAATTATTACTCAATGAAAAAAATGAATGGAAGCACAGCCTAATAACAAGCTCTCTCCACTGAGATGTGCCGCGATTAACTCACAGCAGAGGTGACCAGATGCTTGAACTCAAGCTGTTTGGCAACCATGAGGGGAAAAATGTCAGCAGTCAGTTACTGGTTTTATGGGCAATAAACAGGCTTGTAATCACCTGTAGCGTGTCCAGGGCTCTATAGCTGTGAGCCTTTAGGTGCACACTATTATATATTAAGAAAGTACTATGATCAAAGTAGATATATATAATTTTTCTTTGGGCTACTTTGCCTTATGATTAGATACAAATGATTGTGATTGGTTTATGATGAGGAATCACTTAAGAATTACGGGTCATGAAACTATTAAATACATACAATGTAAATTCTGAGAGATAAACCCTATTCTCAGGCTACTTAATGAAAACACCCTGTTCTGAGAACACTCTCAAACCCTCTATATACGGAGGTACAGGCTCTGGCAGTCTGATACCAATAGTCCCAAGAAGACAAGAACTACGACCCAGGCAATCAGAATAAGTCTAGCTTTGCCACCTCTCTATGACGGCATTTCATCAGTAGAGAACCCGGTAACAAAGCTTGCTTATATTTGTGGCAAGGCAACCTCTCTACGACGGCATTCCATCAATAGAGAACACGGAAACCAAGCCACAAGTCAAGTGTGCCTAAAGTCCCAACTGCTTATCTTCTTCTATTGAATTACTCCTTCAATGTTTCCTTCGATGTTGACCCTTCGAAGAACAGTTACAGACTGATCACTTGCAATGCAAATGAATGTTTATATAGTCCTTGTGACGTCACAGACATGCAAGAGCCAATCCAAAGACACCTAGCTCCCGATAATACACGAGCCCTTACGGAAACCTACGATGTATACACTGTACGAAATAACGTACCTGCCGAATCAATGTGCACTGAATAATTGAACCTATATTTGATTATTTCATACAACTTATGGCTTCTACGACAATATGGGCTGAGTGCGAGTGAGTTGGGTTTATATATATGATAATGAACTAAGAAAACAACTAACAAACCTAAGTTTTGGCAATGTTTTAAGCATGGTAAATTCTTTGTAAAACTAATCGGCAAATCGGTATGGAATAGAATAGAACTGCCTCACTGGGACTCTCTCATACGCCCAGCGCTACATTACCCACGCCTCCGAGGAACAATCGACCTCGATTGCCAATATATGAAAATTTAATTAAAACATAAAACTATTTGTATGGAACTCTTATATTTTCTTTTCTTTATTAATACACAATGTCCATCTGGCATTGCTAAATTCACAGTGCCCAGTATATTCCTTATACTGTAGTCAAATGACACAACAGGGCTGTATATGACCCAAACTCTTGTTTTGCCTAGACATAGAATCATCATCCTCACACTGTTTTACTCCTTATTAATCATTTTGCTGATGCTTAAAGGTAAGCTCAACCTGGGCTTCTCCCTTAAGGCAAATTTCAACACTGGATGAATTTATGTTTCCATCGGGGATTAAGTCTCTTAAATTCACCCGGGCTTCACCATTCAGCCTTTTGGTTAGTTTATATACCACATCCCCATCTTCCCTAACTTCTGTATCTTCCAATACACACTTGTCAGTCTTTTTCAACATTAACTGAACCTCTATTTTCTTCTCTTTCTCTTTTGTTTCTATCACGTTTTGTTCTTGGCTCCTGTGCCTACTCTCTGCCTGCTTTGTCAAGGATCCTGATGTTACAGTCTCTACTCTAGCTTTCTTTGGTGCTGACACGGGTAAAGGTTGTGTGGCCTTCCTTATGACACGTCCACTTTCAAGACTGTCAACCTCAATTTCTACTTCTGGGTCCTTGTCCCAATCTTCCTGATCAACAACTTCTGTGTCCTTACTACACAAAGATGCCTCCTTATAATCATGCAACTTTTTCTTATGCTTGTTTAAGTACAGAGCCTTCTTGAAGGATGAACCGCACTCATCACACTCATGCCTATTGGCAACACATTCTAGCATATGAGTCTTAAGTTCTTCTCTGTGAACCAGCTCTTTGCAAATCACACACTGGGAGTACTTTCTAGGGGTGGTCTTTGTCAAAGGCATAGCTGCTCTGAAATGATAAAGATAATAATCTTTAGACCAGACTGGTTTCTTCCTTAACCTTTTGCCTGTACTATTTTCATCAGGAGAAGCTTTCTCACTCTGGGAAGAAACTTCATCCTCAGAAAATACTTCAGTTTCTACACTATGTTCTTCAAAAGGATTTTCATGAGCTAACACATGCTGCTTAGCTAGCCTCATGCGGTCACAGTGAATGATCTGAACTTTGTGATCTCTACCACAGTCTACTCTATACAAAACATCTGAAAGTTTTCCTATCACTGTGTAAGGACCTTTCCAAAATGATGTAAGTTTAGAGGAAAGTCCCACCTTTTTAACAGGGAAATAAACATAAACTTTATTTCCAGGTTTAAAGGTTTCATAGGACACCTTCCTATCATGAACATTTTTCTGTCTTTTCATAGCCTCACCTGTGTTTTGCCTAACATAGGTATGAGCTGATTCTAACCTTTCTCTCAGCTGCCATACCCAGTTATGAACAGGTATTGATGTGATGGAATGGGGCATTTCAAACATTATATCAAGGGGTGTTGATACCTCTCGTCCGAGCATAAGCATGTTTGGCGTCAGGCCTGTAGTCTCATGTTGCACGATCTGTAAGCCATTAAAACATACGGAATCAGTTCATCCCAATCCGTATGATGGTCATTTACAAAGTTGCTTAACATTGTCACTAAGGTTCTATTAAACCTCTCTACCATCCCATCAGACTGTGGATGGTAGGGAGTAGTCCTGGTTTTATCTATTCGTAACAACTGGCAAAGCTCCTTGAACAATTTACTCTCAAATTGTTTACCCTGGTCGGAGTGAATCTGATTGGGAATACCAAATCTAACTATTACCTCATTTACAAGAATTTTAGCAACAGTGACCGCTTCCATGTTTGGCATTGGGAAGCATTCTGTCCATTTGGTGAAATAATCACCAATCACCAGAATGTCCTTGTTGCCTTTCTCTGTGATTGGGAATTCCCCAAGAATATCAATTGATATCCTTTCAAAAGGATAACCACTGCGAACTATTTGCATTGGGGCTTGCTTGGTTCTTATGGGATCTTTTCTTTTAGAACATTTTTCACAGCCTGCAATGTATGACTTAATATCATTCTGTAGACCTGGCCAGTAGTATCTCTGTCGGATCTTACTCATTGTCTTATTTATGCCAAGATGGCCTGATGCTTTTATGTCATGGGCATATTTCAGGATGGCTCTTCGATGAGCAAGGGGAACTATGGCTTGCCAGTACACAATCTCAGTTCCTAAGACTTCCCAATGTCTTACTAATAAGTCATTTTTGATTTGAAGTCTAGACCACTGGCTCCACAAGGATTTTACAAAGTAGCTTCTACTAGATATTTCCTTATAAGCAGGTTTTTCACCAGATTCAACCCAAGACCTTACAAGAGATATTTCTGCATCCTTCTCTTGAATGTCTTTAAGACTTGTCATCTCAGAATCATCCTTCAAGCTGACTAGATTCACATTCATGGTGTGTTTTGGATCTGTATCAACTTCTCTTCGTCCACATTGTTTACATGGTATCCTACTCAACCCATCAGCATTTCTGTGAAGTCGGCCTGGTCTGTGCTCGATCTTCATGGAATATGATGATAATGTTTCCAGCCAACGGGCTAGCTGGCCTTCTGGGTCCTTAAAATTTGCTAACCAACGTAGGGATCCATGGTCTGTTCTAGCAGTGAACTCATGTCCATATAGATAGTTGCGAAAATATTTCACAAAGTGAACAAGGGCTAATAACTCCTTCCTTGTAACACAATATCGTTTTTCTGCTTTTGATAATGTCCTACTTGCATATGCGATTGCATGTTCCTGTCCATCTATCTTCTGAGACAACACTGCGCCTATGGCTGCATCACTGGCATCTGTGTCAATGATAAATGGCTTTGAAAAATCAGGATGTGCCAGAACTGGTGCCTCAACCATTTTCTTCTTAAGTCTTTCAAACGCTTCTTGGCATTGGTCTGACCATACAAAAGGATGGGTCTTTTCTGTCAGACAGTGTAGTGGTTTGGCAACTTCAGCAAACTGCGGAATGAACCGTCTATAGTAGCTACAAAATCCAAGAAAGGATCTTACTTCATGCACATTGTCTGGTGTTGGCCAGTTACTCACAACCTCAGTCTTTCTAGGATCTGTCTTAATGCCTGCTTCCGAAACAACATGTCCGAGAAATTCTACTTCTTTGGCAAATAATGTACACTTTCGTGGTTTCAGCTTCAAATTAGCACCCTGGAGCTTATTCAACACCTGCTCCAGATTCCCAATCATATCACGGAAACTTTTTCCAATGACAATAATGTCATCCAAATAAATTAAACATATTTGCCAATTCAATCCGGCAAGAACTGTTTCCATTAGCCTTTCAAAACTGGCTGGTGCACTGCACAAGCCAAATGGCATAACTTTAAATTCAAACAGACCTCTCCTAGACATGAAGGCTGTCTTCTCTCTATCCACTTCATCGACCTCAACCTGCCAATACCCAGAGTTTAAATCTAAACATGAAAACCACTTGGCTCCGGCGAGCTGGGCCAGGGAGTCGTCAATCCTTGGAAGCGGATAAGCATCCTTCTTGGTCACATCTTTGAGCTTCCTGTAGTCTATACAAAACCTCTTGGTCCCATCTTTCTTCTGCACCATTACTATCCCACTAGACCATGGGCTAGAGGAAGGTTGTATAACATCCTTCTGTAGCATATCATCAATTTGTGTGTTGACCTCTTCATGCATATGCTCTGGTAGTCTGCGTAGGGGCTGTTTAATAGGACGGGCATCCCCTGTTGGTATCTTATGTTTTATTATTCCTGTCCTACCTAAATCAGAGTCTGATTTAGAAAATGAAGCTTGATATTTTGTCAAAAGCTTTGCAACTTCTTTACATTGTTCCTGTGTCAAGCCTTGAGCTGTTCTTTCATATAAGTCTTGCAAGTGACTTGGAACCTCTGAAGAGCATGGTATCTCTTGTTTCTTAATAACTGGTTGTATGCTTTCCACGAAACTCAAATTTGCAATATGAGTCCCAGGATAGATATTAACCTTTTCATTATCAAAATTAACAACCCTTAAAGGTATTGTGTCTTTAACACATATCAAAGCTTTGGCTATCAAACTATTTCCTGTCCCAAGTTGCTTGTTAGCTGGCTCTACCATTCCTAGGTCACTCTGCCTTAATATGGGAACACTGACTTTGCCCTCAATAATAGCTTCAGACCTTGCTGGAATCTCTACTGTCTCAGACACTGTTACTCTATAACACCCCAACTTGCCAGCTAAGCCTAATTTACAGCTTCTGTCTTTTACTGTAAGTGTAGCATTCTCTACATCAAGCTTACAACTGTTGTTCTTCAAGAAGTCCAACCCTATGATAGCATCATTATCAATATCAGCAACAATCATATCAACTATGCATTGTATGCCACAAATCTCAATAGTGACTGAAGCCTTTCCTTTAACCTCTATTTGACTCCCAGATGCTGTGAAAACCTGCATTTTAAAAGGTTTAATGTCATGGGAACTTGACTGGCTTATAATGTCCCATGCCTTCAGTGAAAGTACTGATAGTGTAGCACCTGTGTCTATCAAGCATTAATCTTGCAATCAGCATATAACCCTCCATTTACTGAAGCAACTTGCTTGTTCTGTTGAGTCTCATCACCTTTTGACTCCTTCAATTTACCATTGTTCTTCAAACTAGGACATTTAGGTTTCAGGTGATCTTCTGATCCACATACATAACATCGTGGTTTATGATATCTATGCTGCCTATTCAAGTTTGTCCTACTTTTGTTCTCAGACCTTGGTTTGTATCCCTTCCATGCATTGAATGATTTTTGCAAATCGGTGACTGTCTTCTGCAATGTCTCCATCTTGTTTTGAAAATCACTGTTTTCTTCAGAAGGCTTCTCTGAAGTTACTCGCATGTAGCCTTGGCCCTCTAAATGCTGACGTTCAGCCCTATTGAATGCTTCCAACTCAACTGCATGGCGCACTGCATCATTAAGATTAGCAGGTCTTGCTTGTTTGATTCTCAGCCGCATGTCAGAGCTGACTAGAGCATCTATAAACTGCTCCTTTGCTAATGTTTCCCTTAAATCTGATGGCGCTGAAGGGTATGCCAGATTTGTAAGGCGTCTGATATCCTGGCCAAGCTCAGACATGGATTCTGAGGCCTTCTGTCTTCGCTCTCGTAGCTGAACCCTATAAAGCTCTGTTTGATTTGGAGGTGCAAATCTCTCTTCCAGTGCCTTAATCAACTCAGTATAGTTGTGTGTGCCAACAGCAAGATTTCCAAATACACCCTGTGCCTGTCCTCTTAATGATACAGCAAGGTACATGCCTCTTTCCTTCTCTGTCCACCCATTTAATTCTGCACAAACTTCGAAATGTGCTCTGTAGTCCAACCAATTCCCAGACCCATCGAATGTGGCTGGCTTGATCTTCATGTTCAGAGACTTCTGAGACCCCACGTCATCTGTCTTATTTTGCTCTGCCATGATACCTTGACTCTGGGATGCTCCAGTCTCTGCTTTAGGGGTTGAAGAAAATGGCATGGGCCACTGTGAAGGCTGAATTTTCATATGATCTTTTGTATCTCTGTCTTCAAGCTTATTTGGATACCATTTAAGGTGTCCATCAGAGAGACCCTTTGCAGTGGGTGTTTGTTCACCTTTACCAAACTGTTTACCTTTTGGTATGTCTGATAACAATTGCTTTGGCTTTACATCACGCTTCAGCAATGGCGTTTCTTGTCCTGTTTTACCTACTGTAAAACGTGACATTTCAGCTTCTAATTCATGGAGCTGACGCTCCAGTAACGTTATTTCGTCCTGTGCTTGACTAGTCTCAAGCATAGTCATCAACTTGGGCATTGGCGCACTCAGTGGCGCCATGGGACCCCCTATACTACTATGAGCCATAGTACTATTTTAGTGGATTTCGAGATAATGGTGATTTTATCTGAGATCCCACCGCTGCTGCCACCACTTTTGTAGCGTGTCCAGGGCTCTATAGCTGTGAGCCTTTAGGTGCACACTATTATATATTAAGAAAGTACTATGATCAAAGTAGATATATATAATTTTTCTTTGGGCTACTTTGCCTTATGATTAGATACAAATGATTGTGATTGGTTTATGATGAGGAATCACTTAAGAATTACGGGTCATGAAACTATTAAATACATACAATGTAAATTCTGAGAGATAAACCCTATTCTCAGGCTACTTAATGAAAACCCCCTGTTCTGAGAACACTCTCAAACCCTCTATATACGGAGGTACAGGCTCTGGCAGTCTGATACCAATAGTCCCAAGAAGACAAGAACTACGACCCAGGCAATCAGAATAAGTCTAGCTTTGCCACCTCTCTATGACGGCATTTCATCAGTAGAGAACCCGGTAACAAAGCTTGCTTATATTTGTGGCAAGGCAACCTCTCTACGACGGCATTCCATCAATAGAGAACACGGAAACCAAACCACTAGTCAAGTGTGCCTAAAGTCCCAACTGCTTATCTTCTTCTATTGAATAACTCCTTCAATGTTTCCTTCGATGTTGACCCTTCGAAGAACAGTTACAGACTGATCACTTGCAATGCAAATGAATGTTTATATAGTCCTTGTGACGTCACAGACATGCAAGAGCCAATCCGAAGACACCTAGCTCCCGATAATACACGAGCCCTTACGGAAACCTACGATGTATACACTGTATGAAATAACGTACCTGCCGAATCAATGTGCACTGAATAATTGAACCTATATTTTCTTTCTTTCTTTCTCTATATACTGCCAGACCCTCTTTCGAGTATTATCGGCAGGTGTACTTTGTATTTGATTATTTCATACAACTTATGGCTTCTACGACAATATGGGCTGAGTGCGAGTGAGTTGGGTTTATATATATGATAATGAACTAAGAAAACAACTAACAAACCTAAGTTTTGGCAATGTTTTAAGCGTGGTAAATTCTTTGTAAAACTAATCGGCAAATCGGTATGGAATAGAATAGAACTGCCTCACTGGGACTCTCTCATACGCCCAGCGCTACACACCTTAGCTGATGAAGAAGTAGAGTGGTAAAATAAATTAGTAATTAATGAGGAATTTATATATAACCAAGATAAATATTAATAGGGCATGAATATTCATTTTAAGTTTCGTCAAAATTGACCCCTTAACACTTGAGTTATTGCCCTTGTTTTAGTATAGGCAATTATAATGTGAAACCTGTATAAGCTTTTTTGTGTGATAATCTTAACATTTCATCAAAGGTATTATATTTTTAAAATAACTTCTCACTATAGACCATGATTACCCAGTGCCTGTAGATAATCATGGTAGTGTCAAAGTTTTACCCCACCCTCTTTGACCCCAGCTAAGGGGTCAAAGGTTAAGTATTTAAATTTCACAATAACTTAGGCAATTGACAATATTTTTTGCTGAAATTTTGCTGAAATTTGCATGCAGGCGGAGCATCAATAGACATGACACAAATCAAAAGGGATTTTACGTTGAAGGCATGGATCCGAGCCCCTGGGGTGGTCTTA